>OX352772.1:164980614-165700018 GCA_947095535.1 Poecilobothrus nobilitatus | reverse complement strand
TATTATTTATTATTATTATTATTATAAATTATTATTATTATTATTAATTATTATTATTATTATTATTAATTATTATTATTATTAATTATTATTATTATTAATTAATATTATTATTATTATTAATTATTATTATTATTATTAATTATTATTATTATTAATTATTATTATTATTAATAATAATTATTATTATTATGATCAATTATTATTATTAATTATTATTATTATTATTATTAATTATTATTATTATTAATTATTATTATTAATTATTATTATTATTATTATTAATTATTATTATTATTATTATTATTATTTTATTATTATTATTATTATTATTAGTTATTATTAGTTATTATTATTATTAATTATTATTATTATTAATTATTATTATTATTATTAATTATTATTATTATACTTAATGCGTAGGGTATAAAAAATTATATACTGTTGTTTATATAATGGAAACAGATGATCTAGTAAATGTACAAGATGACATAAATGTTGAATACTTTACAGGGTTGCCGATGCACAAAAATATGTGTGGTGAATATAATAATAATTTAAATATTTTCTATCTAAATATACAAAGCTTAAGAAACAAGCTTTATAATTTAGAAATGTTGGTTAATACTTTTTCTTGTGACGAACACGTGCTTGTATTATCAGAAATATAGTTGTATAAATCTGAAAAAAAAATTTTTTAATTTAGAAGGTTATACATCATATTTCTCAAATCGTGAAAAATCTTATGGTGGCGTTGCAGTTTACGTATGCAATAAAATTAATAGTACTTTAAACTTTGAAGTTGAGCTTGCTAAATCGAATATATTATGCATTAAATTATTAAAACACGACATTAATATAATAGGCGTATACAAGTCTCATGAAATTAATATAGACATTTTCCTCATTAAATTGGATGAAATACAACAACAACGTATACAAATTCAATGATTATCGGAGATTTTAATATTAACTTACTTAATAATGACAGTTATGATTCAAAGTGCTATATTAATACAGTAAACACAAATGAGTTCTTGATATATAATAAAATATCAAACGAATTTGCAACTAGATTTGGTAGGTGTTCAAAAACAATTATAGACCATGTTATAACTGACTTAATTAAATATAAATTTTTCTTTCACATAACAGATACATGTTATCTGATCATCAAATGATTTTTTTAAGGGGAAACCTGAAGGCTATAAAAGAAAAATCAAAGCAATTTAAAACCGTTTTGGACTATGAAGGGGTGCTAAACGATAACATCTGCTCTAAAATTGACTCCCTTGAAACCTTAGACGAAATTGCACAAAGAATAGATTTACTTGTTCAACAAAATACTAATGTCGTCCCTTGTAAAACCAAAAAAAAAAATGAATTGATGACAAATGAAATTATACATGCCATCAAAATTCGGGATTCATTTCTTACATATAAAAGAAAGTATTCAACTGATCCTCACGTAAACGAATTATATAAAGTTCACAAAAATAAAGTTGATTATTTAATAATTGAAGCTAAAAAAAGTTATTGTACTGATCAAATAGCTCGGGATCCGGGCAACAGTAAAAATTTATGGAATTTATATAAAAAAATAATGTACAACAAAGATACCAAAAGTTCTACCTGTCAGGTAAAAATTTTAAACAAAGGTGAAAAAATATTTAAAAACGATACAGAAATTGTTAATGAATTGGACAATTTCTTTGTCAACGTTACCAACGAAATAAGTGTTTGCAAACTCCCTATAGTCAGAATAACAATACAAGTAATATAAGTAATGAATATAAGTAATCATTGGTTACAATTAAAGAAGGCGTTGGACATGTACTAAATACGAACCTAAAACTAATTCACAAAGTTGACCTTGACAACTATAAAAAAAATACTGGAAAGAGTAGAACTGGAAGTTAATCAAACAACATCAAGTAATTTTATTAAGTCGTCACAGCTTACATTCCAAATTCAGCAATTAAACAAATTAATCACAGAACTTACCGAACATCCTTTAAAAACCAAGCATTCAATAAACTAGATTGGCAGCACATGAAAATGGATAGCCGTCAATGCCGAAGCCACCGGTTGAAATACTCAGAAATCACAATAACTTAATTCAAAATAACAACCAGCAATATAAAATCAACCAAATCTTAACAAACCACAACCTTATGTAGTACAACAGAATCATTCAAAGGTTGTACGACAATTTTGCCAAAATTAACTACCAAACTCTTTTTAATCAACTTAATATCGTAAGAGAAGAAATAAAAGAAATAGTAAGAGCAGTCCAAGAGGGAATATTGTGAATACAAATTTACTAATCAAGGTAAAAATTAAAACACTTTTTATTTAAAAAAAGGATATTTTATTAAATTATTCAAAGCATTGAAAAATATCTTTAGATCTATTTCAAATGAAAAATCTAATTCTATAAATATGTATAGAATACAAATAATAAAATTTTGATTTTTACAGCCAAACATAAAAATATTAATACTAATTCGCGTTAGTCGGGCGGAGCCACGCGGCCGACCGCATTTTCGGGTAGCCTCAATAAAATTTTGCAGCGATATTTCGTGGGGCGTAAGTCCACTGAGCCTATTTCCAATTGTTTAATCATTGATGTAAATTGCATTAAATTTTGTCTTATTTTTTTTAAACGAAGATAACATCATAAAATCGTCTGATGTAATTTTCTTTATAAAAATTTACCGTTTTAGATATATATATATATTGATTATTGATATATTTATTATATATTTATATAATAATATATTTATCTAATGATATATATATATTATATTTTTTATATATTTATATTTTTTTATGACACTATTACGCAATTTGATTGTTTAAATGTAAAGAGACTTATGACTCACTTTATGTGGGTCATAACTCCCTAAGAGATTTATGGCTCTATTTTAAAGTGACGTGTAACAAGTCCTTCACTCAATACGTTGACTTTGCAACCGACACAAACTCTGAATATTTTCAACAGCTACTACATTAATAAATTTTAAATTTCATCAAATAATAATAGGAAGGAATTTTACAGTTTGATTCAAAAGTAGGGTTTTACGCTCTTTCCAGAATATTTATGTATGTGGGTTGGATATTTTTATTAAACTAAAATATCATAAAAAATATCACAAATTAAAAAACAAAAACAAAAAGTTTCTGAATTGAGAGAGATTTTAGAGTTGGTTACAAAATCAGGGTTATATGCTTTTTTCAAAATATGTATATAAGTAATAACTCCAAAACATGTATATAAGTAAGTAAAATATTTAGATATATGCAGGTGCGAGTTTTGAATTATATATGCAGGTGCGAGTTTTGAATTAGGAGGATTATATACATATTCTGAAATAATCGTATAACCCTGATTTTATAACCAACTCTAAATTCAGAAACTCGCATATGAATATATCTAAATATTCTGTAAAAGGTGTATAATCCTGATTTTGAATTCAATTCCAAAATCCTTCCCAAAATTCCTGACAATAAGGGTATTACTTCCCATTATCCCTGAGGCCCTAACATAGAGACAAAAGTCCCATAGGATTTCTGGATCATTAAAGTGAGTCAAAAGTTCAATGGGACTTCTGACTATTGGACTTCTGACATGTCAGCAAATAAAATTTGGTCAAATGAAATACAAACTCATGATAGTAACCTTTGTGTTACTCAACTTATTCTTTTTTGAAAAGGATTTAAAGCCCATGAGTGTTAATTCCAAAAGTTTTGGAATTAAAGCCCGCGGGCTTTATTTTCTAGGGCGTTCTGTCACTGCACCGGAGAAACAATATGAAATCTTTTTTTTTACTTTTTTTTTTTAACGTTATAAAGAATTTACACAATAATTTTTGAAACTAATTTGTATTAAGAGTAATTTTTATTAAACTAATTTTATAGTAATTTATAATCAAGTGTTTAAATCTTAAATATATTGAACCTGAGTATAACTTATACTAATAATTTTTAAACAAAACTATATAATAAGAATTAATAAATTTTTAATTTAAAAATATAAAAATATAAATTTACTGTTTTTTTTAACTAACGTTTAATCTTAAATTTTTTTCAATCCTACATGTATAAGTGAGAATCTGACTTAAGATGGATTTTAAAGTTGGATTCGAAATCATAATCTCTTTTTTTAAAATATTTATTAAATATGGTATTTTACTAAAACTGCTTTTAGATAGCAAGTACGAAAGAACTTCTAGAATTAGTATAAGCTTCTTCAGAAAAATTTTTTGGACCGCCCCCGCTTATGAGCTATTAGGGCTCAAATTTCCTATATTTAAACACCTGTATCTTAGGCATCTAAACAAATTTTTCTTCGGCAAGACATAAAAATTAAAGTACCGGTAATATATTTTTACGTATGTTAATGGTTTTTTTAGTTGTATATGGTTTCAGAGTTACAGCTCCCCAAATTTCAAAAAACCTTTATCTTCGGAAGTATATATCTCAGGCTGTGCGTAGTAGTTTTACAATCTAAAAAAGGTGAAAGACAGAAAATTTTCTTGTCTCTATAAAATACAAAAATTATGCAATATTATGTAATTTATTATTTAAATTTACTGTTATGAGAAAACCAAATTGTGCATGATATTTCTTTTTTCATAACTCCGGCACACTTTGATATAGGAACTTTAAATTTTGGAATCACGAATAGAAAACAGGAAAGAACTTTATGAATTAGCATAAGTTTCTTTAGAAATTTTGTTTGTACCATCCCCTGTTTAAGACCTATTAGGGCTCAAATGTCCTATTTTTAGACACCTGTAACTTTGGCACCTGTACAAAGTTGTCTTCGGCAAGACATAAAAATTAAAGCTTCAGTAATATATTTTTACTTATATTAACGGTTTTTCTTAGTTATATAGGGTTCCGGATTTTTAGGGTTGAAATTTTTAAATTTTAGTGCAAGTCCCAATTCTAAACAGTTTGTATTCTTTTGGAAATATGCGCTTTTAAAAGCCGTTGGTTTACATTCCGCCTTCTTAATATTTAATTTTAATCTGTTTATTTTAAACCATCTATTCAATTTTAACAAGTCAGAATTTGGTTTTTTGCAGCATCGTATAACATTTTCACCTATACAGTATGATAATCCATCTGCAAGGAGCTCCAACTTACAAGTTTCCAATATTAACTCCATCTCGTTTATGTATATTAAAAACAATAAAACACCCAGAATACTTTACTCTGGAAAACCTAGTGAAACTTCAATCGAGTTTGAAATACTTGAATTTTTTCTTGTTGTTTGTTTTTCTTCTCTGCATAAGTTAATAAATACCGGAACAATTATTTTTCTAAAGCCAACCTCTATCAAATTCATTCATTTCCAATTCATTATTACCAAATATAGTAAAAATAATTCAATATTAACTTGCTGTGCTCGAATTTGTTGAATTTTGTTTTAATAGATTTTCTTATTGAAAATAGTAAAGGATATGATAAAAATTGTAATATACAAATTAAAGTTTAGAACTTGGAATATTAAAGATTAAACAAAATGTGTATATTAATAACGGTTTTTATGGGAGTTTTTCTTCCAAGAAACCAAACAAATACAGAAAATGATCCCACTTTCAAAACTAAAGAACACTTTCAAAACTAAACTTTACTCTTTTACATGTACATATTATCTATTTCTTTTATGTGCTGTAAATAATTTAGAATGTTCAGAGATATAAAAAACGATTGATGCAAATCTAGTATATCTTGTATGATATCTAAAAAAAGTAAACAAATTTTAATAATGAATTTTACAGATTGCCTAAGAAGACAAACTTATTCTGGAAATCTTGAGCTCGAAATGTAACGTAAGTATTGAATATATAAACAAAATTTCAAAAACAATTCCTAATCGTGAGAAGCTTTTAAAACCCTATAAGAGGATATATCTCAGTTTAAAAAAAAAAGATAAAAAATTTAAAGATACAACAAATAAAGATAAAAAATAAAATTAGGAAACAAAATTAGTTCACCAAAAGGCTATAAATTTTTAAGAAATGCTGTAGAATTCAATTTAATAAATAGGTGATTACCAATTAGATATTTAAATGTAAGTTTCAATAATAAAAATATAACTGAATTAGGGTGTTATCTTTTTAAATTTAGATTCTCTTTCTACAGAAGTATTAGTTTTTGACAAAATAGCTATAAGACAGGATCTCAATTATATTTCTGTATTGGACGAAATAATTGGACTTTCGACAGTGGTCACGAAAGTACAAAAGGTGTTGCGAAATACTTTTGTGTAGTTATACTGCATTTCGCGACAAAAGATGTCGCTAAAAGATCTAATACATAATTGAAAATAATGTACTTAGTTATTATACACCAAGAAAACGTTTTAGTAGTCAGGATCTAGAAAATTTATTAACCTTAAATTAACATGCAAGTTTTTTTTACATGCTGAATTCACTTTTAAAATTAATAGGTTATTTTACTGTCTTAACAGCATAAAATTATATGATAAAAATCCATACCGTGCGGCTTTGCAACAAAATAATAAAATGTTTCAATATCTACTTAAAATGAAATTTGATTAAGGGTATTTTCAAAATATAAATCCAATTTTCACTAAAAAAATTTACTTATTGATTGTATGGTTCAAACTTTAACAGGGATTATAGAGTTAGGTTCAAATACATTTTTATCTTATGATACAAACGAGCGTTCTTATTTGCTGTTCTCTCGTTTTAATCGAGATGCATTAGAAAATTTGTTTCTTTAATTCATTATAATAACGGCTATAATAATAATCCATATGTTTCTGAATTTAGTATTGTGTTTGCAAAAATTATGTCTGTAAAATTAATTAATTATAAAATTGAACAGTCGAATTGTGAAGAAGATGCTACAGAGTTTTTTTCTGATGATTTAGAAAATTATCAATAAAAGAATATAGCTCAGATTCAAATGAAGAAACAGTTGAAGAACAAAATTGATGTAAATATTACTGACATTATATCATAAATTATTTAGAGAAAAATTTAGATAAAAACTAAACGAAAGAAAGAAATGTTGGTTCGAGTAACGTTGAATGTATATTTATGTGGTTAATTTAAATGAAATGATGAAAAAAAATTCTTATCAGTAGTTATTACACCACTTGGGAGTGGGAAAAAATCATACCATATAGCACCAAATGCGAAGCCCATATCGTACGACACATTGGCGTACAGTTTGATTGATGGGTTTTATGTAAGTCATTTCTCGTTACTAGGTCAAAAAGTTAGTATGATTGTTTTGGTTTAAGTTTTAAGTTAGGCTATATAAGCTTTTGTTATTAATTTATAAGGTATATTTGGAAGTGTAGGTTGTTGGTACTGTAAAAGTTGTCAGGCAAGGTTAATTAATTGAACATTGAATTTTTATTTATTTATTTATTTTATTCAAACCAAAACAAGGTCGTTACAAAAGTTCTTAAAATTATATTTATTATTATACAATACAAAAAGTAAGTTATTTTTATGAGTTAGAACTAAAAAAAAATATTTTAATAATAATTTTAAAAATAATTAATTTTTTTTCTTTTTTATAAGGTAAATTTAAAAATAAGGTATGAGAAAGCTCAAAATATAAATTAAGTACATATAGCGACAAGCAATAATATGTATGTATGCATAGACATATACTTAATAAAATTAAAATTATTTAAATAAGGAACATTAATGTTATTCTTTAAAATATCAAAGGTGAAGCAAGATGAAAAAATTTGTCTGCGAGCTGATATGGTTAGCATGTTTAATGAATTAAGTCTAACGGAGTAAATCGGAAGATTAGTATAGTCAGAGGGATTAAATTTATCTCTTGAGGCAAATAACCGAAATTGCTTTTGAACGAATTCAATTTTATTAGAATTTATTTGAAAAGCTGGATTCCAAATTATATTACCATATTCTAGAATAGATCGAATTAAAGAACAGTAGAGAGACTTTGTTACTGCTATGTTGTTGAATTCTTCAGCTCGTCTTTTAATAAATCCTAATATTTTACATGCTCTGGATGTCATGAGGTAATAGTGTAGGATAAAACTGAGTTTATCGTCAAGAAGGATTCCAAGATCAGTAATACTGTATACCCTTTCTAGGATAAGGTTTTCAATTGTATAGTCGTAAAGGATGGAAGATCTTTTCCGTGTAAAACTTATGGACTTGCTTTTCTGTATATTTAGTTCTAATTTGTTCGATGAGCACCATTCATTATTTAGTATTAAGTTTTGATTGCAAAAGCATTATATCAGAATGATCTTTAATTGCTTGATAGATTTTTAAGTCATCTGCAAATACAATGTGTGGTATATTACCTAGATTGTCGGAGAGGTCAGAAATAAATAACAAAATGGGACTTAAATGGCTACCATGAGGTACACTTGAAGTTACATCGATTTTGTTACATAATATACCTTGGTTTTTAATATATTGAGTTCTTTCTGTAAGGTAAGAATTGAGCCAACTGAGATACGAACCGGATATGTCAAAAGTAGCAAGTTTTTTTACTAAGATTTTGTGATCAATACGAACAAAAACTTTACTGAAGTCTGTGTAGATTGCATTAACTTGGTGCCCATTTTCCATCTGATTCAGAATTTCGGATGTGTATAATATCATAAGGTTCCAGATGGTAGAACGGTCTTTTCTGAATCTATGGTGTTGTTCGTTAAGTTTTGTGTTTATAATTGGTGCAATTTTACCAACAAAAATTTTTTCGAACAATTTAGGTAAAGTTGATAAAATTGCTATATCACGGTTGCTATTCAACAGATGCTCTATCTCATTTTTTTGTGAATAGGGGTAAGAAAAGACGATTTCCGTGCGTCTGGAAAAGTACCTGACGAAAGTGAGTTGTGAAAGATAATATGTAAAGGAAAAGTTAAGTAAACAGCACAATTATAGAAAAAAATTGGTTAAGATCAAATCTGAACCGGCACCTTTTTTCGTGTCAAGACTCGTAATTGCGTCGAAAATGTCATTTTCGGAAAGATACAAGTCAGAAATCAATAAGTTTGAGTTATTTAATGAATTGAGAAAAGATTCCTGCGGACGAGAAACTTTTTGAAAATTATCGGCAAAGAAATTACTATTGTCAATTGGGCAAGAGGATAAAGTATTATCCCTAGACATAGAATTTGGATAACCAAATGTTTTACGCTTTGTATTAACGAAGTCAAAGAATTTTTCGGATCAGTAATTACTTTATTACCAATATTATTGACATTATTTTCATAATCTAAATTAGCCTTCTGTTTAAATTCTAAGGCAAAATCGTTGTACAAATTTGTTAAATTATTGTTAGGATCAGTTCTATGTTTGATTTTTTTATGCAATTTATTGCGTTGGTTTGCAAAGTCCTTAGATCTCCATTTAACAAGGGTTCAATGGTTCTATCTTTTTTCCGGATTTTTGGCACAAATGCGTTAATTGTTTCAAAAATCTTTAAGTAAAGAATAGAGATGGATGAATTGATATCCTGCATAGATAAAAGATCGACTCAATTGATTAATGATAAAGCATTATTTATGCTTTGAAAGTCGGCGTTTTGAAAATCAATTATTGTATGATTTGAATTATTGTATGATTTGGAAAAGTTAGGGCTAAAGGTGGAAAACTCAAAAATGATTGCGTTATGGTGAGTAGTGTTAGTAAAAAGATTATCTGAATCATTTGCGAAGTTTACCTCCACTCTGTCATGCAAGATGCAAGATCTAGTCATTTGTTGTTATTGTTAGGATATCTGATAATTTGTTGTAAATCGTTACCATAAAAAGCACTAATAAGATAGAAATCGATTTCGTCAAGAAAATTTATTGGTATTAACAAATTAACAGAGTCGTCCATGATAAAAGACATAACTGGACGATTAAAATCGCCAAATATAAAAATAGAATCATCCTCGTTCATATTAGCTATTATATTATTACATTATGTCCTAAAATGCAAAATGCGAGGAATTGTCAGAGTTTGGACGAAAATATACAATACCAAGGTATAAATAATTGGTACCCAAGTTTACTTTGATAAATAGATGTTCGAACAAATGACATGTTGTAGTAACAATTGGTGAACTAGTCAAGTTCTTTTAACAGCAAATAACACGCCAAATAACTATTCAGTATTTCTTCATTTTTGAAAGAACCATTAAGTCAAGTTTCAGTGATAGCTAAAACACTAAAATCACAAGAATTTGTATCAACATATAATTTATTAAGTTTACCTCTTATACCACTATAATTGTGATAGAACATTTTAAGATTATTAAAAAAGTTAATATTAGATGTTGAAAAATTCAATCTGTTGTTATGATTATAGCTTGCTATTTTAGGAAATTCAATTATTTTTAATAAATTAGGATACGGATCAAAAAAAAAAAATTATTGTCGGTTTCTCTAGTTCTTTGCAAGTATTCCATTCTTTTATTGGAAATATGAGAGCGGTAAGAATTTACATCAGTTATAACTTCCTTTTTTGATATATTTAATGTTTCGTGACTCTTCAAGAAAAGATTAGTAGTAGATAGGTAGCCACTTGGGCCAGGCAGGTCAGTCAAGGTCACCCAGAAGTACGTCAAGGCCACTCGGAAGGCCAGACAGGAAGTATGTCAAGGTCATTTTAAAAGTAAGTCAGACTGGCGGCGATCGTCAGTTGTTTATAAAGATTGTATACTTGGTTTAAGTAATAGGTATGCAGGAAAATAGTAGGAAAAAAAAAATGCTTTTTCATACAATGTAAAGAGAAAAAAAAATGTTCCTATACGTTCCTTTAAAATTAAAAAAAAGTGCAAACTGGTTTTTTACATCTTAGATGAAGAATCAACAAAATTAATGCAATTTTGAGATGCATTTTTTTTCTGTTTTTCTTGTTTTTTCTTTTTTTTTATGAAGTATTTAAAGAAGAGGAAATAAAAACCATCAATTAATTGCGAGTATCAACGTATAAGATTTTATTGTTATGTAAGAATATCGACAAAAATATGAATAAAAAGAAAACAAACAGGAAATCAAAAATATCTAACATGTGGTTTAAGTAATAGGCGTGAATGGAAATAGTAAGAAAAAATGCGTTTTTATAAAATGTAAAGAGAAAAATTTAAACAAATTAAGTGTACCTATGCGAATTTTTAAAATTAAAAGAAAAAAGTACAAAGCTGGTTTTTAAATCTGAATCAACCTTGACCAAATTGATATTCTGAGATGAATTTTTTTCTTTTCTTTTTTGTTCTGATGAAATATTTAAAGAGGAAAGAAAAAATTATTAGTATTTTTTAGATTTTATTGATATGTAAGAATGTAGAACAAAAAAAGATGTATTCTTATGTTGTGTTAAAAAAAAAATAAAACAAATTTATTTATATGTTTGAAATAATTTTTTATTTAAAAATATTTTACAATTTTATAGAAATCTGTGCTGTCTTAATCTAACATTTAAGAGATACATCTAACTTTTAAAAGATACATATATACATTATAACAATTTTTAACAGCACATCTGAAATTGTTGTTTAATAAGTGTATAGGACAATTTGATTTAAAGTTATCAATCTTTTGTAATGACGTCAAGTTTCTACTTAAATCTTCTATTTTATCACTGTCAATGTACTTTTGAAGGAATAATTTTTTTTTTGTTCTCCTTTAACATAAATTTTTTCAGCTGACTCTAAATAGTGTTTTAATATGCATTTTACATCTAAATATTCAACTAGACCGTTATTTCATTTAAGTCCATTTATTTTATTTTACTGGTTATTATATTTCATATCCGGACTAAGTTCCTCTGAGGCGTACGGTGCTTTGAAGTGATAGACAGTTGGAATTAAACTTCCTTTTACAAGTATGACTAATTCTATTAGGAAATATTGCTTTTCATTTCCTTGTAAAAATTGTAGGTCAACTATGAGAACTCGTTTAACCATGTCGACGGTTTGTGTAAGAATATTCATTAGAATAAATAAACTTACATTTTAAAAAAAGCTTTTCATATAAATATAGGTTAACAGTGCTATTTTTAACTAATACAACTATGCTATTTCATCCATTTACAATGATGGTAGCGGGGGCTGTGGTCAAACCACTTTTATTCATAATTTAATAAAGTATAAAAAAGAAAATATACAACCACATATTAATAAAATTATTTGGTGTAATCCAGACAAAATCTATTTAAAATAAGAAACAAAAATAAAGAAATAAAGAGGAGAAAGTAAAAAATACGGAAACAAAAGGTACGCAAACTCGTGCAAAACCAATGTATATAGATGTGGAAACTCAATCGCATTTTCCTGAATATAAGAATGTTGGAATACAAGTTGTTCCTGAAGAAGAAGAAATATATGAAAAAGAAGCAGATGACGAAGTATTTGATGATGAAATTCAGGAAAATGTTTTAACAAAAGCATTGTCAGCTGCTTCAGTTGGAGAACGTCTTAGAAAAAGAAAATCAATTAGAAATCAAAATGTACAAATTTTTGAAACTGATACAGGAGACATTAGAACTGTTCCTTTAGATAGCCCAAGCCCACCAACGAAAAAAGAAAAAACTATAAATAGCAAAGAGTTGAATAATTCATCAAGACGTGTTTTAAGGTCAGCAGTAGGTAATACTCAAACAGAACTTAATTTTCTAATTCGTAAGAATAAATCCACAAGCTCATGGACAACATACAAGTAAATGATGAATTTTATGTCACTTTACTCAGTGATTCATCTATGAACTATTATCCAGAAAATTCATTATCATCTTTTACAAATAAAATGAATAAATACATGTGTGATTCAAGGTGGAAAGTCGGTATTTCAGAAATTTATGTTAATGATTTCATTCCAAATGTGTATGGTGAAGAATTGGAAAAAAGTACTCAAATATTTATTAAAGGTATGCAGAAAGATATGATAGGAGTTGGAACATCATTTATTCCATACATAGAAAAACAAATGACATGCGACTGGAAAGTTTTTCTACTACCAACACTAATTCAAAGTATACACCCACTTAATAGGTTTACAAGAAAAGAAGTTGAACGACATTTGATTTGGGGAATTTTTAATTTTATAAACGATGAAGGTCATTATACACAACCAATAAAAGCTGAGGAGATGCCTAAAAATTTAATTTACACCACAATATGTGTTACTAAGCCTAAAATAGATATAAAAATAAAAGCAAATTACGCTTATATCCTCGAAGGACTTTTGACAACATGTTTCAATCAAGTATCTTTTAAAGTTACAGATTTTAAAAAATATAAATCACGTGTAATAGAAGCTTTCAAAACTTTTATAGATAGTGTACAATTGATTCCCATTAGTAAACCAGATATGTTTTTTATATATACAGATATAATTGAACCGCAAAAAATAGGTGATAAAGATATAAGGTGTTTAAGATCTGTTAACATAAAATTCTTTCACTGATACTGTAAAAGAATTCAGTAATATTCAATATTGCAATGTGGAGAAATCATTTAATAACATTTCATTACTTTTATGTGATAAATATGGATACAAAATAAACTTTTCCAATAGTTCAATTCCAACAAAAATTGTATTACATTTTAAAAAAGTATAAATAAAAGCGATTTTACAAAACTATATATTATTTTATTTTATTCATTATGGAGAGAGCGTACTACAAATATTATTTAGTTCAATCAGGAAAAGGTCTTGAGGATATTGGTCCTTTGTTACACTCAATTGTACCTTACCAAAGGGGACGAGGGTTAGGGAGCTTTTTCGGTGGATTTTAGAAGCCACTTTATTTATGAGACATGTAACAATTAATCCTAGTGTGCTATTAGCACATAATGCTGTATTGGAAAAAACTAATGCCAAATACAATTACAAACGGGTAGAGGTAAAAACTTTTACCATTCCACAGAATAGTTCATCAATATCACTTGATAATGTTTTTATTGGACAGTTGCCAAACACAATCATTTTTTGCATGACAGAAAATACAGGTTACTCTGGAAAAAGGTCAAAAAACCCATACAATTTTAAACATTTTGATATTTCAGAATTTGTTTTAAACGTAAATGGTGTTCAGATACCTAATTCAGCAATTGAAATCAGTTTTTCAGATGAAAATAATTGCTGTACAAGAGTACAGTACATACAGTACACTTTTTTCAGGAACTGGAATTTACCATAATGATAAAGGTAATCAGATAACAAAGACCATGTTTAGTAATGGGTTTTTCATTCTGGCTTTTGATTTAACTCCAGATACATCAGGAAATGAAGTGTGTTAAGGTCTACTAAATCAAGGTACAGTTAGAATTGAGGCAAGGCTATCAAAACCACTTACATCTACACTGACTGCTATTGTTTATGGAGAATTTGATGCAAGTTTACAAATTGATAAAAACCGAAATATATTCTCAAACCTATAAATAGCATACATAAAAGTAAATTTGAATATTTGACAAAATGTCACTGTCTTGTGCACTTCTGGATGTAACATTTTGTAGTAATGATAATAATACCTTGTTTGCGAAAGATATTTGTATAGTTGGTTTTAAAGAACCTTGTAAAAAGTTTGTAAAAGAGCCCAAGTATAAATTTCCAACTAGGATTTTATAAATGATAATTTTGATAATTACTCTTTTGGAACTGTGTACAACGATAAAATAAATAAAGAGCTCTGTCAAATACTAGAAAAATTTAATGTTATTATAACAAATAAAAAAATCAAAAAAGAGTTTTAAAATTATATTAAAGAAACAACTAAAGTATATGACTTGAGTCAATTTGATTGATGAATACTCTAGAGATAAGTGACGTATTAAGATGTAACAAACACACACGAAAATTTTTTAAAGGAGTTTTTGCTCTGGATCAACTCCCCAGACTAATTGAAAAACAAACTTTTTTAATTGTAAACACTGATAAATCAAAAGATCTGGGAACACATTGGTTAGCTATTTTTAAGCCAAATAATGGCTGTGTTGAATATTTTGATTCGTTTGGTAGAAAACCAGATAAATTAGAAATTTTTAGTTACTTAAAAAACCAATGTATAATTTTTAATAAGAAACAGTTACAAAGTAACTATTCAGATGTCTGTGGGTAATATTGTTGTGTTTATACGTGGTATAGATGTTGCAGTTATAGTATGAACGCTTTTTTAAAAAAATTTAATAAAGGAAATCAACTAGAAAACGATAAGTATATTTTAAGTACCTTTCAAAATGTATTTGGAAAATATAACTCATTACAAATTTGTGTTCCTAAAACGTATAACAACACAAATTTAGAACACAAATTTTTTGCTAAGTTACACATATTTTCTCAATAAGAGTCATACATTAAAAATTGCTGTTGGATTTGACTGTGAGTCATTTGAAGCCTCAAGTATAATTCACCGTATTGGTAAAAAGTCAATTGTCTTAAAATATCATGAATGGAATAAATTTTATTACGAATTTAACAAAAAACTCGATAAGCTGATAATAAAAGATATAAAATAGTGTTTTCATTATGGGCCAAAATCAGCGAACAGGCAAAGTATAAGTATTAACAAAGAAGAAGCAGAGCAGTTTGACAATTTAAGCGATTTTCTTCACGCAGTGATGACCTGTTATAAATCTGCTGAGTTAAATGTAAAAGACTATGTTCGGGAATATCTAAATTTATGTGTCGAACAACAAGTATTTAGGTTAGAAAGAGAAATTTATGTACCAATACAACGTTTTAATGTACAATGTAATTATTCAAGGTTATTTTTTGAAATTCCTGTAATTTTAAAGGAACAAATCTGTAATATACTACATAAAACAAACAAAATAAATCACAACAAATAATATAAAAATTTTTATTTTTTATTTATATGTTTTAGATAGACAAATATTTTTCTGTACACCTTTCATTAGATTATTTAATTAAAATTATTTAGGATTATTAAATCATTGAAATAATCAAGATCTCCCTGCTGATTATTTATGTCCCAAATTTCATTAAATGGAACTGCTTCCTCATCTTCCTCAATTTCTTCTTCCACTTCTTCTTCTTCGTCTTCTAATTCAACTATCTGGAACGGTGGTATAAATTCCTCAGTTTCTGCTCAATCTTCGTCGTCCATGGTGGACGTAATTTCATTTTCTTGTATCTGACCTTGTGTATTTACATCATCTACAGTTTCTTTAAATGAAAATGATGTGGAATCAGGCAGCATTTCAGTGAGTTGTTGAGCAGTCAGAAAAAATGGAAATGAATTAAATTTGAAAATAAAAGTTGAGTTATATACTCATGTAGAAAAGTATAAAAGCAAATTAAACTATTGAGTTAGATGATTATTTTAAAGCATGCTTTGGTCTGTCATTTTATGTATAATAATTATTATAACATTACCTTTAACATTTTTAAAACAAAATGTCAAGAGCTCAAATAGTGACTGAAATTCATAGACAGGCAAGACGTACATTTCTTATAGAGTAAGAAATTTCTTATAGTATAAGGAAATAGAGTTTTTGTTAAATGGCTAGGTTTTGATGACATACATAATACTTGGATAAATTCAACAAATATTGTTTAATATCTGTAAAATAAAACTCTAATAGGCACCTGAAAATAAAACTTCTTTGAAATAAAATTTTTTTTATTAAATAAAATTTTTTATATAATATTAGTCTAAAACTATTACTGATTTGTGGCGAATTCAAAATCACCACGTTCTTCTTCTAAATTTAATTGGCTTTCCTCATTTATGAGGAAATATTAATTTTTTTCGATTTCCTCACGGAAATCATTATCTTCAAATACCCTAAATTTTTGATGCGATATAAATATAATATTATTTAGGGTCTCAAAGACCCATTTTTCACCGTAAACGGTTTTTAACTTTTTAATTTTATTTATTTTATAGAGCCTACTTGGCTCTAAATTTTTTTTTTTTTTTTAAATTAAATAATTCCGCCAGTTTTCTTTTTCTGATGGGATTTGATGTTGCCTTACTCTGATAATCTTGTTGTTGCTGTAGTTGCTGTTGTTGCTGTTGCTGCGGTTATTGCTGTTGTTGTGGTTGTCGATGTTGTTGTTGATGATGATGCTGTTGATGTAGTTTTTGTTGTTTTTTTTTTCAACATTCTTACATAACAATAAAATCTTATACGGTGATACTAAGAATTTTTTTCTTTCCTCTTCTTTAAATACTTCATGGAAAAAAAGATAACAAGAAGAAATAAAAGCATCTCAAAATTGCATCAATTTTGTCAAGGTTGAATCTTTATGTAACATTTAAAAACCAGTTTGCACTTTTTCTTTTAATTTTTTTAAAATTAGTTTTAAAATTTTAAAGAAACGTAGTTACACATCTTTTTGTTCTGTTTTCATTTTTCTCTTTAAATTTTATAAAGCATTTTTTCTTATTCTTTTCATATACCCCTATTACTTAAGCTAAGTATACATCAACAAGAAGTATACCTGTACCATGTTAGATATTTTTGATTTCTTTTTGTTTTCTTTTTATTCATATTTTTTTCTTGAACACAGAATAAATCTGTTTTATTTTTATATTCTTGTTTTCAAAATAGGTGACAAATGCAACTAACCTGACTTGAATTTTTTTCATTTTTTATTCTTCACGGATTATGCAACATACAATGCACTTAAGCAACATGTTGGTCGTTAAGTACTTCCTCAGCTTTAATTTCCTGGTTGTCTTCTTTTCATTCATATTTTTTTTGAACATTCTTACAAACAAAAAATATCTTACACGACACACCGACAATAATCATTAATTTTTTTCTTTTATCTTCTTTAAATAGTTAAAGTAGAAAAAAAAAAAAATAAATAAATAAAAAACAACACAAATAGTTAGGTACATCTAAAAACGCATAATTTTTTTTCAATGGTTTGATCATTATGTAGACAGAAAAACAGGTTCACAGGTTCACAGGTTCACTGTGTTCAAAAACACTTTTTCTTTATGAATTTTAAAGATGCGTTATACCTTTTAAAATTATTCTATCTTGTACACTTAAACTTTTTTTTGTTTTTTTCCTTTTACATTCATTAACCATTTTTTTGTTTCTACTTTTCATATGCGCCTAATTACTTAAGCCAAGTATACATCAATAAGAAGTAGACCTGTACCACGTTAGATATTTTTGATTTCTTGTTTTTTTCAACATTCTTACATAACAATTAATTAATGGTTTTTCTTTCCTCTTCTTTAAATACTTAATAAAAAAGACGAAAGAAAAAAACAACAAACAACAACATCTTAAAATTTGCAAGCATAAAAAAAATATTTTTTCTTACTATTTCCATGTTTACCTATTCCTTAAAACAAGTATACAATCCTTATAAACAACAAGAGTTGTCTGACGGTCGCCGCCGCCTGTCTGACCTACTTTATTTCGTTAACCTACTCCTGTCTGACCTAATTACAGTTTGACCTACTTCTGGGTGACCTTGACCTACTTCTGGGCGACCTTGACCTACTTCTGGGCGACCTTGACCTACTTCCGGTGACCTTGGCCTACTGACCTGTCTGGCCCAAGTGCCTACCTATCTACTAAGATTAAACAACTCATATTAGCTTGAAAATAAACCTTCAGCCATCAATGCAAACATGATCATTTTGATTATGCAAGTATGCAAGATACAGTCTTACGTTTTCATACACACAGTGATCACGTAAGCAAGAAAGAACAAAGTTACTATCCGTATCAGACGCAAATTGCTTAGTTAAACGAACAGAAAGCGGTTCAAGGGGGTTAATAAAACTTGCTGGTACAAGAGAATTCCCTTGAGTAAAATTCTGATAACTTTGTACCGATTTAGTGTAATTATTGGGCTTGCTTTTAGTACCTGTGACATTAGGTAAACTATTTCTAAAAGTAGTGTGTGTATTGTTAATATTAGTAAGTAATATTTTTGCAAATTAATGGGAGTTATTTTAAAATTTATTTACAAAACCTCATAGATAAGTTGCTTTTACATATATTGAAATAAACTGTGATTCTTTCTAACTACCAGCACTATCTCCTGTATTAACTGAATTTACTATAAAATCAATTGATTCCATGGTAGCATTTTGGCCAATACTAGTCTGCTCATCTGTACTAACAATAGAAATAGTTGATTCTTCAACAGCATGCTGTTCTATATTAAAATTTGCCTTAGCAAACACATAATTCTCAATTTCATCATCTTTAAATAGAGGATTTATTTTTTTACTGATATTTTTTAGCGATGTAACAGTTTCTTTAATTTCATCCAACTGCTTTTTAAAAATAGTTTTAACGGAGATGATTATTTCGTTGGACGATATACACGCTGAGTTAATGTGTTTAACTGCATCTCGAAGTTCAAATTTAAAAGCATGAAGTTCTCTCTTTAAGTTTTTAAGTTTCAAGTCCATCGTTTTAACAGCATAAGCTGTATTAAACTCGCTGCTATTCAAATTTAACGATATTGAAGATTAGTTGTCTTTAATTTTCTGACAGAGATCACGAAAGGACTTGGAATTTGACTCTATCACCCTTAAGCATCTATTAGTAAATGTATTTTGTTCATCAAATAACTTGTCTGGCTTTGAATTAAACTCATCAAAATGTTTTTTTCCCATATACTGAGTATTTTGGCATTGATCACAGACAAAATATTCTTTTAGTCTTGACGACTGCCAATTTCTTTCTAAACCTAGACAAGTTGCATGAAATAGATTTGAGCAAAAACCACCGCATTTAATTGTTTGTAATTTTTATCAATATTTGAACAAGTTGAAATTTTGCAGATATAACTCATTTTTAGAATGTTTGTATTTCTTTTTTATTTTATAATTATTAGCTAAATGAAAATCTTATAAATAGCTAAATGATTAAATCTTTCAAGGTTTGCAAAGTATAACAGTTGACACAGTTGACACAGTTATATATATTTTTTTATTTAATTTTTTTTTAAATTGTTAATTTTATGTTAATTTTTGTTAATTATTTTACTTTTTAAGTTATATTATATATGTGAGTGCAAGTAAGAAATAAAAATTTTTTTTGTGTTTTTTTAGCACTTTTATTTAGCACAGCATTAAAAGTTAAAGTAAATTAATTTTATTTAAAATCAAATAAAAGCACGTTCACTCGATAAGATTAGTCTTGGCTATTAGGTCAAAAACTTGTTTTGATTGTTTTGGTTTAGGTTAAAGTTAGATTATAAGCATGGGTTGTTAACTCGATAAGATTAGTCTTGGTTATTAGGTCAAAAACTTGTTTTGATTGTTTTGATTTAGGTTACAAGTTAGGTTATAAGCATGGGTTGTTAACTTCTAAGTTCTAAATGGAAGTGGAGGTTGTTGGTACTGTGTAAGTTGGCAGGGTTAATCAACTGTACAAGTCTAGGATATCTAGGTTTATCAATAAATTTATTGGTACTTTGTAATAGGACTATTCCAAATAGTAAGAAAAGATTTGTTTCAAGTCAAATCAAGTTTTTTTTATTACGCAAATTCGTACACTTAATAAAATATAGGTAAAACTAAAAAAAAAACGAGGAAGAGTGCAGTAGAGTAGACTGTGTCAACTCTGGGATACCAGTATGAACGTAATATATATTGTTTCTATAAAACTTGATCATCTTTTAAAAACATTCAGATGTTTTAGTACCGAACTGCAGAGATACATTTATGTAAATTGTGGAGTTGTATGACAGCTACCTAAATCTATTGCGCCTAGCTTCATTAAGTTCCAAGAGGTGCAAGAAGCCTGAACCGGCTGCTCTAGACCAACCAACTTTTACAAAAGTTGTTGGCCTATAACTCGACACTTCTTTACTAAATTTCAGGTTCCTAGCTTCAATAGACACTGAGTTATTCTCATTTAAACGGAGAAGTTGTATGGCAGCTACCCGAACCCGCCGCACCACCAAAACCAAATTTTACACAAGTTGTTGCCATAAAACTTGATCATTATTTGCAAAATTTCAGAAACCTAGCTTGAATAGATACTGAGTTATTTCTATATAAAGAAAGAAGTTGTATGGCAGCTACTCGAACCCGCCGACCGAAAATGTTGGATTTAAATAGCAAAACTAACAATTTTGCAAAAGTGACGTAAAAAAAATGTCAGCCTCCTAGCTCCTTTATTTTTTGAGTTATCGTGCGGACGTACGGACGGACGGACGTACATGGCTTAATCGACTCAGAATTCGATTCTGAGCCGATCCATACCTTTGACACTATATCTAGCTCGACTCCTTTAAGGTTTCACAAACGTAATGGCAAATTTATTATACCCTTGAACATAGTTCATACGGGTATAAAAACAAAAGATAACTTGGTTTTATTACCGGATAAGAAAAGTATTTATAGATAATAGATAGATATAAACAATAAGTATAAAGTATATGTCATATTTATATTTGTTTCTTAAAGAAGATTTCTTGTTAAAAGTTGTTATAATTATGGTTTTAAAGTTTTAGTTTAGTTTACTTTAGTTCATTTATTCAGTATCAATTACTATTTTAGTTTATATCAATCATGTACATATGTATTTAACATTTTGTTTTCAAAATTCATATATTTAGTTAAAATTTATTTTTTACATATTGAACTATGTTTCGTTTAAAGCTTTTCAAATTAATTTCACGTTTCAAGTTGATTGGTAATTCATTAAATAATTTCAATCCTTAATATAATAAGAGTTCTTTGATTGTTAAGCATTCAGTCAAATACGACGCCATTAGTTTATGTTTTAGTTTGAAGACCATTATCAAAATATTCATGCTTACTCCTTGCTTAACAGTTCAACAGTCAACTATCGTAAGGTATTCAACATAATTTTCACTGAACTACATATATATATTAAGTTTCAATATAATCATCATACCTTTGTTTTGTAATTTCTGTAGTGTGTTTAATATTTTAGCATTACTCATAAAGATAATAGATAAACAATACTTAAAATGTGGTTTGATTATGACATTCAAATTGAAGTTAAAACAGACAAATTTTTTCTTATGATTGAAAAAAAGTGCAATTTCTTTGAAATATTTTTATAAATAAAATCTATATGATTTTTAAAACTAAAAAATAAAAACTATAATCTATATTTTTTAAACTAAAAACTTGTTGTTGTTTTTGTATAAACTTGTCACTAAGCAACGATACTTACATATACATAGTTTCTAAAAAAAAAGAAAAAAAAGAATAAGTAGTACCTGATCTCTTTGCACAGCTGAGAAAACAAAGAAGAAATGCTTCCTTGGGGAACTCAAACAGTTTCCAACTGTTGGAGGAAAGTATATCTAATAAAAGGAAAAAGTCAAAAAACATTGCAAATGTTCTAACCTATATAACAAATGCAAATGAAGAGTTCAAAAATGTTTTAAATATAAAATCAACTGATACCAACGTTCCACTTAGGTTGCAAAATAAACTTGTCTTGAACAAGATGCTTGACAATATTAATCCAAAATTCAAGTTCCAAGTAAAAGAATTGCTGACTTATTTCGTAAACAAAATAAACTGGGCAAAATTGATATTAATGTTGAGCTAAATAAGGGCTTAAATTTTTCAAAAGGATAAAGATTTAATAAATGTTAAACATATTATCAATATTTTCATTATCTCTATATCACTCCTTCTTATTAATTTAAGGAGTAAGGATCGCACTAATTGAACGTTTTTAAACTAATCTTTGTATTATCTCTGTTAATTGTTGTTGTTTTTGTATAAACTTACCACTAAGTAACGATATTTACATATACATAGTTTCTAAAAAAAAAAAAGAAAAAGTAGTACCTGATCGTATGAAATACTTGCGAATGAAATACTTGCCGGATTGAAAGTAAAAATTCAACTGTGGTTGAAGTATTCAAATTATTCAAAATTCAAAATGGCCAAAACATTTTTACTTGTGCCATCATTGTCACGTTCGATTCCTTTGATGCTCCTGAGTACATCAAGAGTGGCTTTACAATCGTTGCAGTAAAGAAGTGGTATCCTAATCCTATGAGATGCAGAAAATGCCAAAAGTTCGGTCATTTGCAAAAATATTGTCAAAACTCACCAAGATGTGCTGATTGCGGTTTGGAACGACCTGAAGGTGATAAATCACATACATCGATGTGCAAGATTTTCAGCGGTATAAATTGTAAAGGTGCAGCCCATAGTGCAGCATCAAACACGTGCCCATCGTATACACGAGAAAAGGAAATCTTAAAAATAAAACCGATTTACATTGCACTAAACGTGATGCATATAAACATTATAAATTAAGTTATATGTCAAATCAAAAAAATCAAAGTCAAACTTTCTCCCAGTTGTTCAAAACATGAGCAAAATAACTTACAAACAATCTATAAAACGAGCTTCCAACAAAACGATCAACTAATTCTATAAACAATTTATAACCACTTAATTTACCAATCAACTCACATTCAACAAGTCTGAACTCACCTTCAACAAGCCTGAACTCAAGCTTTCATCAAGAACACTCACCACAAATAAACACAACAATATCTCTAGAAAAAAATCACACCAAACAAAAACAATAAGTACCATAGACACAAACCATAACATAATTAACACACAAAATAATTAAAATAATAATTCTAATAATATAATTTTCAACAATAAAAATACTAACAATAATGAAATTTTAATTACACCTTTATTATTAGGTAACACAGTAACTAACAGCAACAATAACTTTCATGATAGTAATAGCAATATAAATAATACTATTAGTAGTAATAATAACAGTTTGTACAGCTGTGACAGCAGTCCAATTACAATAGAATAACAACATAATATTAGAAATTAATAAATAAAAAATAAAATAAATAAAAAATATTCAGTTATAGGTAAAAGTTAAATATATTCAATTAAATTCTTATTATTAATTGCAAATTAAATTTTTATAATTAGTTCTTATAAATTAAATTACATTAAATTCTTATCAGTATTCAATTAAATTCTTATTATTAGTTACAAATTAAATTCAATTTTTATAATTAGTTCTTATAAATTAAATTAAATTTATAACAGTAGCTGAAATTAAACTTAAAAATATTAATAAATTAAAAACCTTCCTATATGAATAATAATAATACAGCCAACCACTACAAAAAAGTAACTTAATTTAATGGAACATACAGGGCTACCACACCAATAAAGGCTTTTTAGAAATATTAATTAGAAAACACAAACCTCTTATAATAGCTCTGCTAGAACCTCATTAAAAAAATCTTGGCTCCAAGTGAATTTCTTAACTACAATTGTCATTTTGATCATTTTTTTTTTTCCCCAAAATATTGCATATCATAAAAATTCCAATCACTATTCTAAATTTGTATTTGGAACATAAAAAGAATATAGAAAGGAAGACTTGGAAGCCCTAGTTCTGAAAATTCAAAAACCTTTTATAATCACAGGCGACTTCAATGCAAGAAATTGCATGTGGGGAGACCGTGTATGAAACAGTAAAGGGAGAATAGTAGAGCAATGGCTCAAAGCAAATGACGAGTTAATTCTTTTGAACGACGGCTCTCCAACCCTATTTAGTACACATAGTACTCTGATCTGCATTGACTTAACGATATGCTCTCATGAATTAGGTCACAAATTTCAATGGCAAACTGGGCCAAACCATTGTTCTAGCACGCCCTGCTTGGTTCCTGAAACAGTTTATAATCCCTTAATATAAAAGACAACGATATATTTTCTTGTGGGGTTTCATTGAAAAGATTTTGGCGAGCTCTCTAGTTATATATATAAAGCTGTTCCTAATAAATGCATGAAACCACTCACTCACTGACTTTGTATCAAAAAGATGATGCACTTCTAGATGTGCTAGGACTAACGCAAAAGGCATTTGATAGAGTTTGACGAAATCTCTTGTTTCATAATCTAGCGTGTCAAAATCTCCCATTTTGAAATGAATTAATGTTTTTCATTGATTAAGTGGATTGTGTGAATTTCACAAATAAATTTAAATTGATGTTGTACAATACAACTCTAATTTCTAAAACTCTTCCTAATTCAGAATCTCACATATACCTACATATATATATAAAGATTCTGGAAAAATCATAGGACTTTGCGTAACCAGCGCAATAAAATATAAAAGAAAATTAAACACACAATAGCACCAAACGATAAGTTATTGAATTCGTACAAACTACTTGCAAATGAATTCAAACTGAAAGCTCTTACAGCCTATGAAAACTATGTCGTAAGTATAGGCAACAAATTAATTAGTGATCCCAAAAAATTTTTCGTATTTGTCAACATAAAACGAAAAATATTCGGCTACCCTAATTCAATGTCCAAGGACAATACTTTTTCCTCTTACCCGAAAACAATTTGTAACTTTTTTTCCGACAGTTTTCAAACAAAAGTTTATTTGTTTATCTAATAGCCCTAATTTGTTAATTACGGATCTGTATCTTTCCAAAAAGGACATTTATGAAGCTATTATGAGTTTTGACACAAAGAAGGGTGCCGGACCCGACCTAATCCCTCGACTCTTCTTATATAGCTGTGCTCATTATATAATTACTCCTCACCATTTTATTTTAAATGAATCGCTTTCGAATGGTGTTTTTCCACATGTGTGGAAATCCTCTTATTTAACACCTATCTACAAAAAAGTGAAAGATCATCAGTAGAAAACTATCGAGGTATAGCCATCCTATCGACTATTCTAAAATTATTCGAAAAAATTGTTGTCGATAAAATTACTCCTGTAATAAATGCCAAACTTAACGAACAACAACACGGTTTCAGAAAACGATATGCTCTCCTGAATTAGGTCACAAATTTCAATGGCAAACTTGGCCAAACCCTAAAGGGAGTGATCATTTCCCTATTTTTGTATGCACCAGGTACGACAGAATTACATATAAGCGTAAAACAAAATGTTTGGAGCGAACAGCCGATTGGACCAAGTTCGAAAATCTATTAGAACACTATCTTCGTGAAAAACCACAATCCACAAATATTAACAGAGAAGAGTGGCTGTTACAAAAAGTATACGATTCGCGGCAAGCCAATTCATGCAAACGTCCAAACCAATCAAAGAAAACCATCCTGCTTGGTTCAATTAAAATATTAAAAACCTTATCACGATACGTAATGTAGCTTGGAAAATCTACAAAAACGACACAAACAGTCAGAATTTAGTTAGAGTTAGAAAAGCGAATGCAGTATTAAAGAGGGAAATTAAATTAGCGAGATCCAAATTATGGAAAAACTTTGCGAATGGTATTGGAGACTGCAATACTGACTATTGGAAAAAGGCTATGAGGGTATTAAGAAAAAGGAGTAATGGAATAATAGCGATTAAACACAGTCCAAATGGGGAACTAGTCATGAATTCCGAAGGGAATGCTGAATTCTTTGCGGAAATGTGCTATGAAAACTCGGACAATTACATCTATACAACGGAATTCAGAAAGGAAATAGAAGACTTCACCCTCCCAAACATCTTAGCGAACTCGGAGGAAATTGATAGCGTAATAACATTGGACAAAACTCAACAAATACTGTCAAAATTAAAAGGAGCAATCCCTGGCCTAGACGGAGTTTCTTATTGTATGCTTAATCATACAACATTAAACTTCAAAAAAAGACTTGTATATCTCTATGACAACATACTCAGCTCATGTAATTTTCCTAAAGGACGTAAAAAAATATTGTGGAATAGATTAAGCTGGTTTTTAGAGAAATACACTGTTTTAGGTCAAATAGAAGTACTACCACACTGCTGCAACCCTGGAATTCAATTTCTCTATGGCATTGAACAATAAAGAACATGGTACAATTATTATTTCATGCGATATTGAGCAAGCATTTGATAAAATAGCGCGACATAAAATATTAGAGCAGCTTGTAGAGTGGAAATTAGGTTTAAAATTCATTAAAACTATTCAGAGTTTTATGACAAATAGGAAAATTCTAATAAAACTTAATAGTACAACTTCTAGTGTGAAAAACCTTTATAATAGTTTTCCCCAAGGCTCACCCCTATCAGTACATCTATGCAACACCTTCATATCTTCTTTGACAGCAGCTATAAAAAAGATAAATGACTTAAGATATCTAATATACGCAGATAATATACTTTTATATAGCGTAGACAGAAATAGTGAATATAACAATATTCTGCAACTAGGGCTTAATAAACTAAAGATGTGGGCGGATCCACATGGGGTTAACTTCCCTATCAGTAAAATGGAAGCAATTCATATATGCAGAAAGAGAAGATGTGTAGTAGAACATTACTCATATTGCAATAGTGACATAAAGTTAGTAAAAGATATCACAGTACTGGGACTTAGCTTCACTAATAAGTTCAAATACGATCCCCATCCCTAGTGGACACATGTCTGATGTCTGATCTTTGATGTCTGATCTATTTACTAAAAAGTAAGGATAAAATTATAGATTTAGTCTTTTATATCTAAAAATTTTTTATTCTTTTTTCGTTCGTTAGTAATATTTACAAATACATATGTAATGTCAAATACATAAGAACTTGTCTTACTTTGTTCTTTTAAATTCTTTAATTTTGTAATATCTAAGTAGGCTTTTTTTATTTTAAAAGACATTATCGTTTATTAATCGGACATTATGTAGGTAATTGTAATTTTTTCTAATGCAAAAACAAAACACGTTTAAATTAATTCGTTTATGTTCTTGCATAGTGCAGTTAACTAAAATAAATAAAGTGCGTTTCATAAAAAGTTGTCTGATCAAAAATAAATAAAATAAAATTTAAATTTATAAAGTAAGGAATTTAATTTAGTTAAGAAAATAACAATAAATTAAATAATATAAATTAAGTCGGAAATTGTCCATATAGAATTAAGTACTCAATATAAATCATAATTGTTAAACAAAATTTATATCAGCCATAAGTATTATTTATTTATTTAAAATCTATATTTACATATTATATATTACATGCTTTAATTTGCTTTTAATCGTAGCTCGTTTAGCACATGTAGCAATTCAAAACTATTTTGCTTAATAATTTATTTTAATTTTGAAACGTATTTTGAATACATATAAATTTTTCTTTCCCTTCAATTTGTGTGTTATCATTTTGTGTAGTAAAAATTTGAATTTTTAAGTTCATATTTATTTTTAAATATTTTATCTACAAATATTAAGACAAAACTAAAACTATTAAAAGTATAATTTAAAAAAAATGGCAGAACGAATTAAAAGATATCGATATAAAAAGCAACAAGCAAAGTTGATAGTTAATAAATATTTTCATAAGAATAAAATAGCAATCGTAACATTTCGGTAAGACAATTAGAAGAGAGATCCCAATCACCTGCAAGGAATTCATTTTTAAGACAAAATTTTTCGGCAGAAGTAGAAAATGTTTCAGTTCAATTAACTACTCCTTCTGCTAACGTTTCAGAAGCTGCAGAAAATACTACAAACAAGCTAAGCAGTTCATATAATATACAAGATAAAACTGATGAATCAATACCAGAAAGAGCTTTTGAATTTATTGAAAGTTCTGTAGCTGATGTAAGTTATCAAAAAAATATTTTTTGTAGAAATCTAGCACAATGGGCTGTAAAAGTCTAAATGTCCAGCAGTAAATGTGAATGATTTGCTACAAATTTTAGAACCACATTTTCCATATCTTCCTCTGAACTCCAAAAGTCTTTTAGGAACTCCAAGGAGGCATAAAATAGTAAAAATGCTCGAAGGTCAGTACCTACACATTGGAGTTAAAATATGTTTAAGCCGATTTGTAAAAACACGTAATAAAAATTGGTGTCAAGATATTGTTTTAGATATTGGAATTGATGGAGTAGGTATAAGCAATAGTTCCAATGCCTCGTTATTGCCTATTTAAATTTTACTATAGGTGATGAAACAAAAGTTGAAATGGTTGGAGTATATTTTCGAACATCTAAGCCAAGTAATGTTGATATATTTAAAAACCGTTTGTTGAAAACCTTAGGGGAATTTTGATACATGACTTTGAATGTATGGGACAGATGTATAATATAAAATTAAAAAGTTTAATTTGTGATGCTCCTAAAGGCATTTATTTTAAATGTAACATCACATTCAGGATACAATAGCTGTACAAATTGTGATATTCGTGGATTATACGTCTTAAACAGAGTTACGTTTCCTTATGGACAATACTCTCTTCGTTCAAACCCAAGTTTTGAAAATAAAATTGCCGAAAAATTTCACTTAAACCTGGAGAAAACAGCCATAGAACACCTTGGAATTGGCTGTGTAACAGAAGTTCCAATAGACTCTATGCATGCGGTTTGCATAGAGTCATAGATTATAAACATAGATTAAAAATGTATAGTTTACCAAATAAGGAAATTAAGAAAATATCTGAAATCATACGAAAATCTACGAAATCATACAAATTTGTAGGCAACTTCCATCAGATTTTAGTAGAATTCCTAGGCCTTTAAGGTTATTCAGACGATATAAAGCAACAGAATTTAGACAACTTTGTTATATACGTTACCAATTTTATTAAAAGGAAAACTTGAACAACAATACTATCGTCATTTTTTAAAATTTCATTATGCTATAAAAATTTTGTGCTCAAAAGGTCAATGTTTTATTAATAACAAATTGGCCGAAAATTTGCTCAATAACTTTGTAAAAGATTTTTCAAATTTATATGGAGTTCACACTATGACTTTCAATGCACATAGTTTAGTTCATCTCAGCAAAGATGTTCGAGATCTCAATGGTTCTTTGGAGAGTTTAAGTGCGTTTAAATTTGAAAACAACATGCAAAAGTTAAAGAAATTGCCAAGATCTGGTTTTAATATTCTGGAACAAATTAATAACAGATTAGCTGAAGAAGATATCAATGACTTTAATATTGATTTTGTAAATGAAAAATCACTGAATATAAATCGTAAGAATGAAACATTTGCTATTGTTGAAGGTTCAAAATTTTCGGTAAACCCGCCAGACAACTACTGCATGATTGAAGACCATATAATACTAAAAATTCTTAAATTCGAAATTGACGGTTATGTAACACATTTTACTGGAAAATCCGTTATTGCTCTACAAGATATTTTTGAATATCCAATTAATTCGCGATATTTAAATATTTTCAAATGTTCGTCATTAGTTTATGGTAGTATTTTAAGGATTGATATTTCGCGCATACAACATAAAATTGCGGTTATTCACCTTGATGATACATTTTATTTTCTAGGGCTTCATCAGCTAAAAGAACTACTTAACTCATCTACTTAATTTTATTCAAAAGTGAACGAAGTTTTGTTTAGGTATTTCTACAATATTATAAAATGACGTAAGTTTGAAGTTACTGAATTTAAATTCTTATTATTAATTATAATTTATTTATCGTCTAAATTTTGTGACTTGATTTAAAATGTTTAAAATACTAAAATTTTTTAAAAAATTAAAAGAAAACAAAAAGAGGAGACAATAAACATTATGTATTATTAAAAACGATTTAAAATTAGATTAATAAATATTAAATTTTATTAATATTTTAAAAAGATTATTTGTGGTTTTATTCTTAGCTTTAAAGATAATCATGATTCATGAACAATTCATTTTAATTATTTTAGTTATTATGTTGTGACGTTTGATGATGCAGAAGCATGTGATGTTGTTCCTAAAACTTGGATGTTAAAATGTAATACTCAGTGTTATTGGCCTCCAACTAAGGATATTCGAAAATTACAAAAAAGTTGTGCTTCTCCCAATTTAAAAACTTGGAAAACAGTTGTTTGCAGAATTTTATTCAAATGTGGTAAGTTTTTCACATTATATTTAATATATAAAGTGAAAACATATTTAAGAAGAACTTATTTTACGTTTGTGGGTTCCTATGAAGAAGTTTTAAGGAAGTGTGAATTTGCTCAATGGCAATCAAATACAGAAGAGGATGAAATTGAGCCTATAAACTCTGATATAGTTGAAGAAGCTTAAGAATTTGTTTCTCCACATTTTTTGCAGAATTTTGTTTGAATAACTGTAACCAATTAGAAGCTAATAATACTCAAATAATAACGTGCGAAACTGAAGATCTTGTAAATTCACCAAATAATGTAGAGGATGTTAATAATATTAATAATAGGGTTAGCGACGCTGAAATAACATCTTGCTTGTCTACTTCTAAGCAATTAAAAGCTAACACTAATGGCATAATAACGTGCGAAGCGGAAGAGCTTTTAAACTTAGCTGTAGGAGATATTAATAATGCTAATACAAAAATAACATCAGAAAATTTTTCTTGGCCGTCACGTGCTTCTCTCAACAATTGCTTAAAAATAATGTAACCGATACCTTGTCCTTTGAAGAAGTTTTAGGTGAGATTAAAATTGTAATTATTTTTTCTCGAATAACTTAATTTTTTAATTTTAGAAATTAGTTTTAAAGCTCTTGAAGCTAAAATTGATGAAAGGCTAACTAAGATGGAAGAGAAAATTAAATGTCTAGAGGAGGCCATTGCAAAAATTATTAAAGCGCCTGTTAACGTTGGTAGAACAGTTCAATTATTTTTTTCTACGAATCTCGATTATACGTATTTTGAATACATATAAATTTTTCTTTCCCTTCAATTTGTGTGTTATCATTTTGTGTAGTAAAAATTTGAATTTTTAAGTTCATATTTATTTTTAAATATTTTATCTACAAATATTAAGACAAAACTAAAACTATTAAAAGTATAATTTAAAAAAAATGGCAGAACGAATTAAAAGATATCGATATAAAAAGCAACAAGCAAAGTTGATAGTTAATAAATATTTTCATAAGAATAAAATAGCAATCGTAACATTTCGGTAAGACAATTAGAAGAGAGATCCCAATCACCTGCAAGGAATTCATTTTTAAGACAAAATTTTTCGGCAGAAGTAGAAAATGTTTCAGTTCAATTAACTACTCCTTCTGCTAACGTTTCAGAAGCTGCAGAAAATATTACAAACAAGCTAAGCAGTTCATATAATATACAAGATAAAACTGATGAATCAATACCAGAAAGAGCTTTTGAATTTATTGAAAGTTCTGTAGCTGATGTAAGTTATCAAAAAAATATTTTTTGTAGAAATCTAGCACAATGGGCTGTAAAAGTCTAAATGTCCAGCAGTAAATGTGAATGATTTGCTACAAATTTTAGAACCACATTTTCCATATCTTCCTCTGAACTCCAAAAGTCTTTTAGGAACTCCAAGGAGGCATAAAATAGTAAAAATGCTCGAAGGTCAGTACCTACACATTGGAGTTAAAATATGTTTAAGCCGATTTGTAAAAACACGTAATAAAAATTGGTGTCAAGATATTGTTTTAGATATTGGAATTGATGGAGTAGGTATAAGCAATAGTTCCAATGCCTCGTTATTGCCTATTTAAATTTTAGTATAGGTGATGAAACAAAAGTTGAAATGGTTGGAGTATATTTTCGAACATCTAAGCCAAGTAATGTTGATATATTTAAAAACCGTTTGTTGAAAACCTTAGGGGAATTTTGATACATGACTTTGAATGTATGGGACAGATGTATAATATAAAATTAAAAAGTTTAATTTGTGATGCTCCTAAAGGCATTTATTTTAAATGTAACATCACATTCAGGATACAATAGCTGTACAAATTGTGATATTCGTGGATTATACGTCTTAAACAGAGTTACGTTTCCTTATGGACAATACTCTCTTCGTTCAAACCCAAGTTTTGAAAATAAAATTGCCGAAAAATTTCACTTAAACCTGGAGAAAACAGCCATAGAACACCTTGGAATTGGCTGTGTAACACAAGTTCCAATAGACTCTATGCATGCGGTTTGCATAGAGTCATAGATTATAAACATAGATTAAAAATGTATAGTTTACCAAATAAGGAAATTAAGAAAATATTTGAAATCATACGAAAATCTACGAAATCATACAAATTTGTAGGCAACTTCCATCAGATTTTAGTAGAATTCCTAGGCCTTTAAGGTTATTCAGACGATATAAAGCAACAGAATTTAGACAACTTTGTTATATACGTTACCAATTTTATTAAAAGGAAAACTTGAACAACAATACTATCGTCATTTTTTAAAATTTCATTATGCTATAAAAATTTTGTGCTCAAAAGGTCAATGTTTTATTAATAACAAATTGGCCGAAAATTTGCTCAATAACTTTGTAAAAGATTTTTCAAATTTATATGGAGTTCACACTATGACTTTCAATGCACATAGTTTAGTTCATCTCAGCAAAGATGTTCGAGATCTCAATGGTTCTTTGGAGAGTTTAAGTGCGTTTAAATTTGAAAACAACATGCAAAAGTTAAAGAAATTGCCAAGATCTGGTTTTAATATTCTGGAACAAATTAATAACAGATTAGCTGAAGAAGATATCAATGACTTTAATATTGATTTTGTAAATGAAAAATCACTGAATATAAATCGTAAGAATGAAACATTTGCTATTGTTGAAGGTTCAAAATTTTCGGTAAACCCGCCAGACAACTACTGCATGATTGAAGACCATATAATACTAAAAATTCTTAAATTCGAAATTGACGGTTATGTAACACATTTTACTGGAAAATCCGTTATTGCTCTACAAGATATTTTTGAATATCCAATTAATTCGCGATATTTAAATATTTTCAAATGTTCGTCATTAGTTTATGGTAGTATTTTAAGGATTGATATTTCGCGCATACAACATAAAATTGCGGTTATTCACCTTGATGATACATTTTATTTTCTAGGGCTTCATCAGCTAAAAGAACTACTTAACTCATCTACTTAATTTTATTCAAAAGTGAACGAAGTTTTGTTTAGGTATTTCTACAATATTATAAAATGACGTAAGTTTGAAGTTACTGAATTTAAATTCTTATTATTAATTATAATTTATTTATCGTCTAAATTTTGTGACTTGATTTAAAATGTTTAAAATACTAAAATTTTTTAAAAAATTAAAAGAAAACAAAAAGAGGAGACAATAAACATTATGTATTATTAAAAACGATTTAAAATTAGATTAATAAATATTAAATTTTATTAATATTTTAAAAAGATTATTTGTGGTTTTATTCTTAGCTTTAAAGATAATCATGATTCATGAACAATTCATTTTAATTATTTTAGTTATTATGTTGTGACGTTTGATGATGCAGAAGCATGTGATGTTGTTCCTAAAACTTGGATGTTAAAATGTAATACTCAGTGTTATTGGCCTCCAACTAAGGATATTCGAAAATTACAAAAAAGTTGTGCTTCTCCCAATTTAAAAACTTGGAAAACAGTTGTTTGCAGAATTTTATTCAAATGTGGTAAGTTTTTCACATTATATTTAATATATAAAGTGAAAACATATTTAAGAAGAACTTATTTTACGTTTGTGGGTTCCTATGAAGAAGTTTTAAGGAAGTGTGAATTTGCTCAATGGCAATCAAATACAGAAGAGGATGAAATTGAGCCTATAAACTCTGATATAGTTGAAGAAGCTTAAGAATTTGTTTCTCCACATTTTTTGCAGAATTTTGTTTGAATAACTGTAACCAATTAGAAGCTAATAATACTCAAATAATAACGTGCGAAACTGAAGATCTTGTAAATTCACCAAATAATGTAGAGGATGTTAATAATATTAATAATAGGGTTAGCGACGCTGAAATAACATCTTGCTTGTCTACTTCTAAGCAATTAAAAGCTAACACTAATGGCATAATAACGTGCGAAGCGGAAGAGCTTTTAAACTTAGCTGTAGGAGATATTAATAATGCTAATACAAAAATAACATCAGAAAATTTTTCTTGGCCGTCACGTGCTTCTCTCAACAATTGCTTAAAAATAATGTAACCGATACCTTGTCCTTTGAAGAAGTTTTAGGTGAGATTAAAATTGTAATTATTTTTTCTCGAATAACTTAATTTTTTAATTTTAGAAATTAGTTTTAAAGCTCTTGAAGCTAAAATTGATGAAAGGCTAACTAAGATGGAAGAGAAAATTGCAAAATGTCTAGAGGAGGCCATTGCAAAAATTATTAAAGCGCCTGTTAACGTTGGTAGAACAGTTCAATTATTTTTTTCTACGAATGAAGAATTTCGAATATTTGAAGAAAAACTACAAGATAAATAAAGCTCTTCAAAAATGGTAAAAACTTCTTACATTGTATAACTGCTAATTAACTTATTAAGATACATTTTTAGCACGTATTTAAAACAATCAACGCTGCTGATCCGCAAGAATTTTTCAAAAAGAGTATATCAAATTTTTTTCTGTAGAATTGTCTTGTAAATTAATCTGGAACACTGTTTCTGATAGAGAACAAATTTCTCTAAACAAAAACTAAGTTTATATCATATCTTGAGGGTAATTTAAAAAAAAATATAATATTTGTTTAACATTATATACGTACACCGCCATACCTGATTATACTATAACATTTCTGCTTGTCATTTTTTTTTTAGATATTTGTGTAGAAAAATTTGGGCAAAAGGCAGATACTACAAATGCCTTTAAAAGAAGCCTTGTGAAGCTTCAGAAGGCATGAAGATGCTGCATCCAAATCATTTAGCAGACAACAAGTACAAAGCACTAAAACAAATGGTGTTACTTAATTGTAATTTGCTTGTAAATTTATGTCTTAATTAAAATTATTTTGCAGCAGAATGCATTGTTCTGTTTTTTTATTGATTTCAGATTGCTACGTCCTTCTCACTAATCTTAAAGTTCCTTTTTTAAGAAATATAAATGTCATAAATAATCATTTTTAAAAAGATTATTTTAAAAAATTATTGTGAATAATTGAAAAACTAGCTTATTATTATTGCGATTAAAGCGGATTCTATTTCAAAGATTCATTATAAATCAAAGATTTCGGCCATTTTTGTGGCCATCCCGAGGAATCCAATATAAGTATACTTATAAAAATATAAAATTTAATTTCCCGAGGATAATCACAAAAATTACCAAAATATTAGATAAAATTTTAAAACGTAATTTTTTTGATATTGTCTAGGAAATTTCCATAGAAATATTCATAGAATAATTGTCTATGATTTTCTTTAGATTTTTAGTCGAAAAATTCGTCAGAAAGTGTTACATTTCCAGTGTTAAATTCAAAGGAATTAGTGAAAATGTCCCAAGAAATTCTATAGAAATATTCGAGGGAATTTCTATAATAATAATAGGGACTAGAAATTATATATAATAATAATTTCTATATAATAATAGGGACTATAGGATAATTGTCTATGACTTTCGTTACATTTTCATTCGAAAAATTCATAGGACAATTATGTATGACTTTCTTTAGATTGTCACTCCTAAAATTCATCAGAAAGCGTTACATCTTCAGTGTTAAAATCAAAGGAATTAGTGATAAAATCCTAAGAAAATTTCATAAGATATAATAATTGGGATGGATTTATTCCTCTGAAAATCGCGGGAAAACCCTTAGAAAAGTGTACTAGGGATGTGAACTAACTTGTGAAAAAATTAAAAAATACAAATAATCTTAAACTTATTTTTCAAAGCAAATGTGAACCTCAAATTAAAATAGCCCTACAAATACCGAAGCGTTGCTTATTGGTAAAATTGACTATGCAGTCTGTATTTGCGGCTTCTGTACCAAAATGCAGATGAGAAAAATTCAAGCACAATTAAATCAAGATGCTAGACTAGCAGCGTTAAGAACAACGAATGTGGACAGTCTCATGATAGAGTCGGGCTTTCTAACATTCTAGGAGAGACGTGATATGGTAGCTACGAATAATTTGCACAAACAATACAGTGATAGATCCCAACCTCTAAATAGGCTTGTTAATGCTTTGATAAATGAAAAAATTATAGCACCAACAATGTCATCATTAACCAAAACCACGAACATAAACACAAGTTTAGGGATTCGCTTTGACGAAGCTTTAAATACTAGTGAACATACTCCATCTTGGTTATTTAATCACAAAAAATACATATATTTGAAAATAGTAACCCGCCAATATAACCCTATTGTCAGAGTCAACTAACAGTCAAACATATGTTCCATGAATGCTATATTACAAAAAATTTTGCTCAGAGTAGTAATTCAATAGATCTAAAAAATATCTTAGTTCCAACATTAGAAAATGCAAACATCTGAGACAATATTTAATTTTTACCTAAAATAGTTTAGCTTTCAATCATTTTTCTTCGGCAAAACATAAAAATTAAAGATTCAGTAATATATTTTTACTTATATGAACGGTTTTTCTTAGTTTAATCGATTTGTTTTAAACGGTTTGTATTCTTTTAAAAATGTGCGCTTTTAAAAGCCGTTGGTTTACATTCTGCCTTGTTAATATTTAATTTTAATCTGTTCATTTTAAAGCATCTATTTAATTTTAACGAATCAGAATTTAGTTGTTTGCAGCATTCTATAACATTTTCATCTATACAATATGATAATCCATCTGCAACGAGCTCCAACTTACAAGTTTCCAATGTTAGCTCCATGTCGTTTATGTATATTAAAAACAATAAAACACACACAATACTTCACTGTGGAAAATCTAGTGAAACTTCAATTGAGTCTGAAATAATTGAATTTTTCTTGTTGTTTGTTTTTCTTCACTAAGATATGATTGAAACCATTTTAGTTCTGTACCATCAATACCATAAGCTTTAAATTTTTTCAACAAAATTTCACGATCCACTGCTTCAAACGCTCTCCGTAAGTTGATAAATACCGCGACAATTATTTTTCTAAAGTGAACCGCCTTTTTCCAATTCATTATTACCAAATTTAGTAAATATTCACAACCATGCTTTAAAACCCGATGGGTGCTGTGAAGTTAAATTGTTATTCTCTATGTAGCTTTCTAATAAATTGATTATATACAATTTTTGCAAGAACTTTAGCTTCAATCAAAGTCATATTGACCGAGATCGAAATTCTTCATCCTTATTTCTATTTTTATCATTTTTAATCGGGACCACCACAGCTGCTTTCCATATTTTGAAGAAAACACAGGATTCAATAGAATTGTTTACTATAGAAACTAAATTTTCTCCAATACAATCAAAATAATCTTCAATAATTTTTTCTATGATTATTAATATCTTTTAATTCATTATTAGTAATTTTTTTAAAATTAATTCTCGATATCTACCGGATTAGATAAAATTATAATATATCTACTTTAAATTGTATGTTATTATTAATTTTAGCTATATTATCTACAAAATATTTATTAAGTTTATTAACAATTTCAATCTAATTTGTGTATTTTACATTTTCAATTATTATTTCATTAATATGACTTTTCTCTTTTATTAAAAAATAATTTTTTATATTGCGCCACATTCTTTTGATCCGTAGCACAATCAATTTTTTGTTTATATAATTCAGTTTTGCTTGTTTCAATTTATTTTTATAAATATTTCTAAGCGATTTATACTTATTTGATTCAATAAAATTATTAATTAACATAGCTAACTTATATTGTTTAATTTTTTTCGTTTTTATAATTTCTAATTCATTTGTATACAACTATTTTCACCATCATTTTCATTTTATATTACTATAAATTCATTTATTATATTTTTAAAACAATCACTAAAAATGTTTGCCTTTAAGTTTGTATTTACAAAGTATATCGTTGTTAAATTATTTCCAGCCATCCCATTTCTAAATTTATCTTTTCTATAATATAGTATAGTATAGTATTTTTATTATTATTCGTTTTCATTTTTCCATATATGTAATATCATGATCACTAATTTTCAAATTATAGTTAACATTTGCTTTAATACTAAGGTATTTTATTAATTATTTTCAATTTATAAAAATTAGATTACAAATTATTTTTGAGCAAAGTTCCAACAATAAAATTCACAGTAGAACGGGAAAAGAACAATAAGATTAATTTCTTAGACTTACATCTAGAAAGAAAAAATAGCAAATTAGATATAGATATTTACAGGGGACCGACAAACACTTTGAGATTCATCACAAATGATTCATATACCACAAGATTAAAGAAGATGGCTTGTTTTCACAGCTTAGTTTACAGAATGTGTTATCTTAGTCTTTCACTGTCAAACTTCATAAAAGAAAAAGAATATTGTAAAAAAGTTGCAGAGGTAAATGGGTATAATGAAAACATTATAGATATTCTTATAAACAAACTTTTAAGAAATATTAGAATGAATAATTTAACTACATTATTTAAAAATAGCGAACAGAACACCTGTCACATATTAAATACAATAGACCTGATAAATCAGCTGTAGCACATCACACTTTAAATAACAACCATTTTCATTTTTCCACGACAATATAATTTTAATAAAACCTACAAACAATAAATCAGAACTTGACGCCTGGGAAAGTTTATTAATATATAAAGGAAAAATAATGAATAGTGAATTAGGACCAATTTTTTCTTCGTTATTCAATTTATATTAATTTGATATTTGTTTATTTTTTAAAAAAAGAGAAAAAAAATGTATTCTGTTTTGTTAATTTAACAAATTCACTTTTAGATAATTTTATTTCATTTTATTTCAATTTTAATTATTTTAGTTAATGTAACTTAATTTTAATTTTGGCTTTAATTTAATTTAAAAAAAAAATTTGATTTTAATTTAATTTAGAAACATTTTATTTAATTGGAAACCAATATGGTACTTTTATATTGACATTTTATTTTTATGTTTTATTACATTTAATTTTTAATAGTCAATAATTAATCGAAAATTTTCAAAATTAATTTTATTGTTGTTTTCTTATAAAAAAAAAAATTTAGGTCATAACTATTAAAAAATTTCTATTACGAATATTTTCGTTTAGTCACAGCTGATGATGATGCTGATGATGATCGAAATGCATACTAAATAAGTAAATGTAACAGTAAGTCGATGTAACCGACTTATTATATACCCTTATACCCTACAACTAAAAAATTATACCCTACCGACTTATACCCTACAACTAAAAAATTCAAATTAAATTAAAAATCCATAAGTTATTTTAGTTAGGTATTTAATATCAGCTAAAAAAATAAATTCTTTTACAACCTTTGTACAAAATTTCAGGTTTCTATCTTTTTTAAATTCGAAGATAATGCTTGTTAGGTCTTGGAAAGTGTGTGAAGGCACCCGGACCATTTCCCCAATTCCATTCATATTCGAAGATATGCTTGTTCGATTTTGGCAGTTGTATGCAAGGTATCCGACCAACTACTCCAATTCATCTCAAATTTTAGGTAAATCAGCTAAATCATTCAGGAAACAGTGCCCTCGTATTAAATTTGAAGCTTTTATATTTATTAGTTTCCAAGACTGATTACAAAATGTTTAGAATTGTGACTTGCACAAAAATTTGGAAATTTCGTGTAATAAGAAAAAACGTGAAAATAAGACATTCTTGAAATTTTGAGGGGCCGTAAGTACGGAATCCTATATTACTAAGAAAAGCCGTTAACACACGTAAAAATATATTATTAAACCTTTAATTGTCATACCTTGCCGAAGAAAAATTTTTGCAGGTGCCTAAGTTACAGGTGTTTAAAAATAGCAAATTTTCAATTTTTAAGCCTTAATAGCTCATAAACAGGGGGTGGTCCAAAAAAATGTTCTGAGCAAACTTATACTAATTCTAAAAGTTCTTTCTTGCCTCAAAATTTTAAGCCTCAAAAGCGTTCCGGAGTTATGAAAGTAGAAAAATCATGCAAAATTTGGTTTTCACATAACGGTAAATTTAAATACTAAATTTAAAAAAATTGTATAATTTTGATATTAATTTATAAAGTTAAAAAAAAATACCTGTCAAATAACGTTTTCAAATTGAAAAAATATTAAGCAGAACATAAGATATATGCATTTAAAAATAGAGCTTTTTCAAAGTTTGAGGGACAGTAGCTCCGTAATGGAAGGGGCTACATGAAAAAGTTGTTCCACAAAATTATTTTTTTATGAGACCTACCCATGGTTAAAATTTTTTTTCTCTATCTTTAACGGTGTAGAAGTTTTGTAAACAGACGGACGGACGGACGGACGGACGGACAGAGTGAAACTAATAAGCACATTTTTTCAAAATTTTTTTGGAAATGTGCTAAAAAGTAATATCATTTGCTTTAATGTTGTAAAAATCATTAACTGTGAAGTAATTTATTTATGAATGTAATGCAAGTTTAACACAAGAAAGTTACAATATAATTCAATTAAAAGAAATGGATAAACTTCCGCTAAGGAGTTACGAGATACCAATATGACGTCATCATATACCGGTATTTTATGTCTCCAAGTTTTCGATATATAAATCATTAGTGGCGATGCCGACATCTAGTTGTCGAAAAATGCATTACAAAATGTTCTTAACAATTTTAATTAAACCGTTATATTCTTCCCGTAAGACAATAAACTGGAACCATTTTCTACAATTTTCTCGAGAGTGATACTGTCGTTAATATACATTTCATCTCAATCGGGGCTACCGTTTTTGAGAGATTGCAGTTAAAAGTGGAATTTTAAAAAAAAATTCAATTTTTCAAAAAAATCTCTATACATGCGAAATTTTCGAAATTTTCAAAGACACCCTATGTTTATGGATATACCGTTAGAAAGTACTCTTCAAACTCTTTTCACGGTATATAATAAATATGATATATATTGGCAAATAGTCCCACCAGAGGGCACAAAATAATGCGAAACTAAAACTACAATTTTAATAAAAAAACAATTTCATACTCGTACTCTATTTCTCATACATTTAGTTTTTTTTATTTTTATTGATTTTTAATCAGGAGAGATTTTAGAGTTGGATTCAAAAGCAGAGTTATACGCTTTTTTTAGAATATCAATATATATATATATATATATATATATATGAGATAAGGAGGGATTTTAAAATTGGATTCAAAATCAGGGTGTTACGCCTTTTACAGAATATTTATATATGTATATATATATGTAAGATTCTGAATTAGGAGGGATTTTAGAGTTGGATTCAAAATCAGAATTGCCCCTTTTTCCAGAAAATTGTGGGGGTTGCCACTTCCTAACTTCCCCTAAACAAATTATCAAAACCCAACTTGATATTATACCCTGATATTATATTATATCTAAAGTGCATCCTACTTTCATTTTATCATACATATTCCAACAAGAAAACAGAAAGGCAAACTAAATGTATGAGTAATAAAGTATGAAATTTTTTTTTTTATTAAAATTGTAGTTTTATTTTCGCATTATTTTGTGCGCTCTGGTGGGACTATTTGCCAATATATACCATTGCAAATGGTGTGATAATGTTTCTAACGGTATAATAAAAATATAGGGTATCTTTGAAAATTCCGCATGTATAGTGATTTTTTTGAAAGTTAGCATTTTTTTTTTGTTTTTAAATTCCCACTTTTAACTGCAATATCTCAAAAACGGTAGCACCGATTCTATTCTATAATTATATCGAATGATATAAAAAAGAATATATCAATAATGCAGTTTCAATGATATGAATATAAATCTCTTTTTAAAGATTCTTTGCTTAGTTGAAAATTAATTTGGGAATTGTGTGTATTGCATATTGTACATCATTCTATTAAGTGGTTCACACTTACCATAATTAGTGCGGTGAAACTTCAAATTGAACAGGTTAACCGATCTTACAAAAGCTTATTTGAACAAAAGCTAATGTTGACTAATAATTGTGTAGATAAGATATTTTCTTTTACCAATTCTGTCAAGAATAATATGTCTGCGACGTTACGACGTTTTTGAAGCGTACACATATGTATAGGGCAAACCTAAGAAATTTTTTTTGAACAGATTCGACTTTGAATATATGGGTTTTATAAAATGGACTTCACAACTGACTAGTATATTCTAAATTAGGACGAACTAAGCAAGTGTAAAGAGATTTAAAAACATAAAGATCATCAAACTCCCTAGCACATCGTTTAATAAAACCGAGCATAGAGTTGGGTTTATTTAAAATATATGTATAATAAAAATGAAAAGAATGTTTACTATCACAAAATACACCCAAGTCTTTTATAGAATTAATTTTAGGGATAGTTTGAAAGTTAAAGGAATAGCTATATGATATTGGATTAGAACGGCGAGTAAAAGTAATATAAGCATATTTAGTAATATTTAGTTTAAGGTTATTGATATTACACCAATTACAAAACCAATTAAGGTCAGCTTGTAATGCTTTCGAATCGTGATTTTTTGTATAATAATATCGCAATGTTGAATTACGGAAGTGACATCGTTGATTGCAATAATAAACAAAAGCGGTCCAAGGTGGCAACATTGAGGCACACCTGTAGCAGCTTTAAATTGAGAAGAAATTGAAGATCTAAAAGAAACAAAGTACCTACGATCAGAAAGGTAAGAATAGGTCCAATTAATAAAATAAAGTGGAAACCCCAGGTTCTACAATTTTAAAATAATAATATTATAAGAAAGTAAATCGAATGCTTTACTAAAGTGGGTGTAAATTACATTCGTTTGAAAATCATCCTCCATATATTTCATAAATGTAGATGTGGATTCCACAAAATTGGTGATTGTAGATTTACTTTTCACAAAGCCATGTTGATTGGATAATAAAAGGCTAGTGCAATGATCATAAATAGAATCGAATACTATTAATTCAAAAACTTTAGGAATAGAAGTTAATTTTGCGAACGGGCGATAATTGATAACGTAATTTTTGAGGTTTTTTTTATGGACAGGCTTAATAAGAACCATTTTTCAAAATGATGAAAAGATTCCTGAAGAATAATAAAGAAAAATTAAATAACTTAGAAATTGGGCCTGCTAAAAACGTAGAACAATTTTTTAAAAATAGATTGAGCATACCATCAGTTCTCAGTCTAGAATTATCATCCAATTTATTCAAATAACATAGTATTTACTTTGTCAGGATTGAAAACCGATGGGGAATAGCTTGCTGAAAAAAACCATGAAACCATTCGGAAATAATTGTGGAATCAAAGCTACTGTTATTATTATAATTCGTAAAAGTGGGATATTGATAACATTTTTTTTTAAAGTTTACAAGATTCCAAAACAGTTTAGGGTTAGATTTATTATTTAAGCCATACTCTGCACATTGAATAAAAATTATCGTACAATAGTTTAAATTTTGAAGGGATTAAGATAGATGGATTGAGATGAATTAATATTAACTAGACTTCTTCTCATTTGTAAGGGGACGAAAGAACTTAAAATGGTTTTCTCTTGTCCTTTTTATCTTAGTATCCTTTAATCTAGCCAAAACATATCTACTATCATTATTATTTTGAAGAGATTTTTGAGTTAACTTAATTGCAGGTGGCAGAAGAGGATCGACGATTGGTGGATTTGGAGTAAAAATGCTGCGGTTAACTTCTTATGCAATAACAGTTTTATTTGAATTAATGGGATCGTTATATGATGTATTTAGATTATTTAAATCTGCACTGATTGGGAAGGACTTCAAATTTGATTTAGGTTGTAGAGCATAAGAATGAATTACGGTAGAATGTGGAGATGAATTTAACGAAATTGTCGGATCACAAGAATTAATTGTTTCTCCATAAAAAAAATTATAGTATTTATTTGAAATGGATTTTTTAAATTTGAAGAGTTTATAGAATTTAGGATTTAGTATTATTGATAGAGTTAATAGCATGTTTTTAAGAGAAATGATTAGTAATTTTAATAGATGGAATTGTTTCAGCGGGGAATAGTAAATCAAGTAAACTTTTAATATTGATTTTAGGTGTAACTGAACGAGTAGAATAGACTGTTTTAAATTTATAGGATCTTTTTTATTATTAGTAGAATTTGTATTACGAATGTTGCTTTTAGGGTTAGTAAAATTTACATTCATGTCTTGAGAAGTGTTACTTACTTTATGAGAGGATTCTTTTCTTTTTGATGAGTATTTAATATTTTCTTTTGGGCGCATGCTGATATTAATAGTTGCACCAATTTTCTTTCATATTTTTTTATTGCTTCAAAAGTTTAGAGTTTGAATGCTGCGATCTGGACCAGAAAGTATAAAGCAATGATATTTTAATTTATTTAATTTGATGCGCTTCGGTGTGACTAGGAGGTAGGAAACAGCAATGTCGTTAAATTCACGTTTTATAAATTGACGCATCTTACGTTCAACAAAAGTAAAGCGAACTCATTTAAAATATAATGATGTGGATGTTTTAATCATATCATAGTTTGCTGTTGAAGAGGAATAATTATTTTTATTTAATTTCACAAATTTTGGAATCCAATCCTCCTAAGACCACTGAACCCCAAGCTTATGATTATAAATATCAGTTTAGGTTTCAATATCAACACTAATGCACTTGTGAACTGGATTACTCAACTAATGTGAATGGATTCTTCAATATTCATTGATTTAATGATCATGTTTTACAGAAGAAAATGAACTGAGAAAATCACTATGATTCCATTTCAGCCATCAACAACTTATGCTGCTCAACTAGAATATTTTCAATTACTGAAGCATCATATGACACATGAGAAGGACCAGCTTCTATAAAAAATTTTATGTTGCGGACCAGTCGATTACATTGATTCGGAAGAGCTATTAATACTTCATTTTTAACCGAATCAATCGCATTTAAAATATCAAGCTCGTTTTTGTGACTAGAAAACTTTTTAAAAAATGATTTTGCCATATTATTAAATGCGTTTGTATTAAAGACTATGGTTTTAGAAACCAAACCAGATTTCGCATTATCAAGATTTGTGAATAAATTATCAATGTTATCAAACATACTTCTCAACAAACCTTCATAATTTCGGCAATCGTCACAAATAAAATATGAGTCAACAGTTGGATAATACCAATCTCTACTTAAACCCATATACACTCTATGAAGCTTTCTTTTGCAGAACACTTTACAAATTTAGATTTATTATCATTAATATAACAGTTTTCTAAATTGCATTTAAATTCCACTTTTCACAATAAGTTTTTATTTTATTTTTAATTCTTAAAGTAAAATAAGTTTGAAAAAACAAAGTGCACAATTAAATTAAAATTTAAAAATATATTAAATTGTAGACACCGAGGGAGTGTGAGTTCGAATCCCACACACGTCGTAAGAATAATTCCCCCTTACGACATTTACAGCCACGCCTGAAATGGAAAGGCTGTGTAATTTCCTTGTTACATTTATGTAGCAGGGAATTGCACTAAATATATATATATATCGAGTTCATATAATTCTAATTCAAATAAAATTCAAGTTCAAGATCAAAATGCAATAAAAATTAAAAAGTATTTAAAGAGATCAAATTACACCTTTTATTATACCGTACACCTAAGTATAGGGTATATTCACTTTGGTATGGAGTTTGTAATCACCAAAGGGAATCGAATTAGATATGGACATGTATATATATTCTGAATCAGGATCACCTCTTGAGTCGATTTAACGATGTCCGACCGTCTGTTCGTTCGCACGATAACTCAAAAACTAGGAAAGCTATCTTGATGAAATTTATATATTAGGTTACTAATTACCAAAAAAAGACTAAGTTCGAATTTGAACAAAATCGGTTCACGGATTCGAATTCTGGAAGCTTCCGAATGATTCCGGAACAAATGAGATTATCTCCGAAACCAAAAAACATAGAACCTTTAAATTTGGTACAATGATGTTCCTTCATGTTTAATTTATGTCTCTGAAATTTGAGAGGATTTGGTCAATGGATTCGTATTTTTGAAACTTCCGAACGAGCACAAGAGCAAACGAGCATATCTCCAAAACCAACAAAAGTAGAATCTTTAGATTTTGTACAATGGTGTTCTGGCATATTTTCTTTATGCCCCTGATTGAGAGGGTTTCGAACACGGGTTCGTATTTTAGAGGCTTGCGAACGATCCCCAGAGCAAACGAACATATTTCCAAAACCAATAAAGATTGAAGCTTTATATTTGGTACAAACAAGGGTATTCTGTTATTCCTTTTCTTCAAAATTCAAAACTGACATTTGAGTTGATTTGGACCATTTGTTCGGATTTTGGAAACTTACAAATTAGCCAAAGAGCAAATGATCATACCTCCAAAACCAAAAAGGCAGCACCTTTAAAATTGGTATAAGAGTGTTGTTTAATGTTTCCTCTATGTCCCTGAGATGAATTTGATGAATTGGAGTGGCAATTCGGGTAACTGACGCACGCCTGCCAAGGGCTAACAAGCATATCTTCGAAATTAATAAAGATAGAAACTTGAAATTTTGTACAACACCCTTGGGGATGCCTCTTTTACGTTCCTGAAATTCAAGTTGAATAAGGAAGAAAAGGGAAGCGCTTCAAGCAGCTGCCATCAACTTATGGATTTTTAATTTAATTGGAATTATTCAGGTGTAGGATATTAATAAGTCGGTTGCATCAACTTACTGTTACATTTACTTGCTTTTTTGTCAGTTTGGTAGTTAATTTACTTTACATTATAATTGTATTTAATAAATGAATTGAATTCCACTTAGGTTAATATTCACAGGCTTTATGGCACATATATAAATGATATAATTTTTTTTAAAGAAACTTCCATCGTAACAATATAATTTAGAATATTACAGAAAAATTCGAAATCAAAAATTTTTTTTCTACTTTTTAGTTAAAAAAAAGCAGTTTTTAAAATTTTTTTTATTATTATTTTATTTTATCCTTTTTATCCTTTGAAAGATATGGTACATACATGTATATCTATAATAAAATAAAATAAAACCAAATTTTCTAGTAACATTTTTCAGAAGTGGGTAATAAAGTTCTTTTTTCTAAATAAAGAAGATAAATTTTGTGTTTATGGGCCCAATCTTCTAACAGTAAATATCATAAATTAACAAAGTATAAACTTTGTTCTAAATTTTTTTTATTAACCTAATATTAACAATATAAACCGGAGCAATGATTTTCGAGTTATATCTCTTTTAATCAAATTTGTTTGATTCCCTAATTTAGTATGTAGATACGTAGAAAAGAAACTATATTCCCATATAACAATATAGGTTTTTTTTTCTAAAATAATTTCAAATTAATGCTGTAATGTTATAATACAATAGCAATATTGACGCCTTAGCATTTGTTAATATTATAATATTCTCTTTTTTTAGGCGAATTCTCATTTCAAAAATTTATATGTGAATTACAGACATTTTGAAGTAAAAGAATAAAATTATATATACGCAACGAGAATTTGCTTACAAAAAAGAATATTAACAAAATACTATTGCTAAATACTAATTGGAATCGTATTAGAACATAACATTATATAATCGTATTACATCATCGAATTCTAATATACTTACATCGTATGTAAGCAAAAAACTTACCCATACTTACCCACTAGACTAGTATGTAAACAAAAAACTTACCCATACTTACCCACTAACTTACCACTACTTACCCATACTTACCCACTAATACTTAACCGAGCCCCCGGTGGTCTAGTGGGTAAGTATGTATAAAATACGCTGTAAACACCGATATAGTATGGGTTCGAATCCCACACACATCGTAAGAGTTATTCCCCCTTACGACATGTACAGCCACACCTGAACAGGAAAGCCTGTGTGAAATTTCCTGTCCACATTTATGTGGCAGAGAAATGCAATCAAAAAAAAAATCGATTACTCTTATTAACGTAAATATCTACATACATACATACAATGCAACAAACAAAAATTTAAAAATGATTGCCCTTGTGTCCTTGTTTGTGTGTTTACAATAATGTTTTCACAGCCCCTGACATATAGAGAGAGCTTTGAAATAGGGGTAAAGTTTTCTTATAAATTTACACGTATTCTTATAGTAAAAAATGAAATAGTGGTAAAGCATAAACCTTAATAACTCAAAAAATAATCATTTTTTCAAATTTCTTCCAAAGGCCACCATAAAATTTCATCTTTACAATATCTTTTCATGTATTCAAATTTAAAATATTTAAATATTTTAATTAAAAAATTATGTTTTAAAAAAAATACTTCCATTTATTTTACCACGGTTAAAGCTTCTTAACAAAACTTGAATGAGAGTGGTTTTTGAAGTTTTTGATACAGTATGGGCAATAAAAAAATTTGCAAAACCAATTTTATCAAGAATTTTGGTTTAGAAATTAAGTTAGAAAATTTTAATTAAAAAAAAAAAATTAAGATTATTAATAAAATAAACTAAATATAGGTACATAAAAAATAAATATTTAAATATGTTATATATTAAAATTATTCCCATTTCCACACCACCTATGAGGTAGGGAATATGGAGCGTATTTTTTACGTGCTATCCCCAGTAGGCCTAATGCACACATCTATAAGGCAAAAGTGCATACAAATTTTTTCAAAAGAAAACAATATAATAAACAATAATAAATAATAGAAAAACGAAAAACAAAAACATAATAAATAAAAACAAAAAAATTTAAAAAAAAAAAAAACAACAAAATATAAAAACAAACTAAAAGTTAAAAACAAATAAAACTTTGTTAGTTTTTAAAAAAATATAACAAAAAAAAAAATTTCACAGTAAATATTATCACATATTACTCTTTTTAATTATTAAATATTTTTAATTTTCTATTTTGTTTATTGTTTTTAAGAGAATCGTTATGTTGTTTAGTAAAATTATTTAATAAAATATTAGCGAAAGTTTTACTTATTTGGAAAAACATAGTGCGACTTGTATTACCACATTTACACGGCGATTCTAAATCTATGTCATTTATGCCCAAACTGAGACTAGTGAATGTTAGTTAAATAAGTATGCCTTTTTGATTACTTCTCTCAAATTATATTTTTTTTAAATCAAAATCCCGAAAAATTCCTGAAAGATTGCGTTCATGTGAAATAAAATATAATTAACCTCATCCGTCGGTAAAGAAAGACCCCCTCTGGTTAAGTTCGTCAAAATAATAAGAACCCGAATCAGTCCCCCGTTCTTTCAGGAATATTGATTTACAATCGACGGATTTTGTATGTTTTTCCAAACAATGTAAGGCAAATCCTCCCGTATATAAATTGCAATCTGTATCAAATTTTGCCTCGGCTAAATAACGCGAATCAAAAATTTTATCGAATTCTTTTAAATTAATTTTCTGTTGTAAAAAATTCTCCCCAATATCGTTTTGTAAATTTTCTTTTTGGTTATGGTATTTTTTATATATTTTATGAATTCAAATTTTTTTTTCGCTTTCAATAGCTACTGTATATGAAATGTTGTAATTGCACCCAGCTATTGAACGATATAATCCGAATCTATTTTCTAAATCATCAGTTTGGAATTTACCTAGTAAAACATAGTGCATTTGAAGTTCCGTTAAAGATAGATGGACTAAATCTACCCTTTTTTTTAACTGAAACCAAAATACAAGTTTCATATTTTTGGGTAAAATGTGCTCAAAATTTTTGGCTGGTTCTTTTTTAGAGCCTGTGAAGCAGGTAACAAAAATTTTATTATTAATTACAATTCTAAATTTAAAAGCACAATCGAAATATTCATTTTCTTGCAATACGCATAAAACAATACTTTCTCTATTTTTATGTAGAAAATAGGCATTTAAATTAATATTTTTATCAAAGTTTGAAACTAAATTATTAAAGTTTAAAATAAAATTACTATCCCGAGAATTTGACGTTTCTGTGCTATTTGTATAACCAGATAAATATTCTAAATTATTGGGGAAAATACTTGGAACAGAGTTTGGCAATAAACGTTGCCTTTTATTAGTATAAGAAAAATACGATTCTTTAAAATGATAAGCGCATATGCATAACTATACGCCGAAGGTTGCCAATTTTCTTTTGATTTAGCGCTTATCCATAATGTTCTTAATGGTTCATTTTTTGGAAATTTAAAAGTTGGAACGTTATTCGCGTGAGAATTATAATTGGATTTACATCCAGAAAGCACACATTTTCGAACCATTATAATTAAAAAGAGTAATAGAATAAATAAAAACTAAATAAAAAAAATAAAGCTTTAACTTTTAAATGAAAACGGAAATTTTATTTTATTTAAAATACAAACAATTATTGATTGAACTTTCAAAATTGAAATAAAATTTTTTTGAAAGTTAAAATAAAACTAAAAATTGCAAATTAAATTCAATAATTACTAAAATTCAATGAACTAATAAATTAAATTAATCTTCAATATATTTTATTATGTTTTACTACAACTACTTCTATACTTCACTATTAAATACTACACCATTTTTTTTTTGATCACTGTAATAAAAATTTGAAAATTTACTTACATAAAAATCAGAACCTCCTTTCATTTTTTATTCAAAATTGCATTGAAAAATGCGATTTGAAATTTAATTTTTTTACAAGAGTAAAGAAGAAACTCCAAGCTTCATTTTTATATATATTTCATATTTTCTTAATGAAATTTAATATACAAAAACTCTACCTGAACAGAACAATAAAAAAAATTTACTTACCGATGTTCTTTCATATTTAATATAAAAGCTTTTAAATTTTAAGGTTATGTGCACAGAATTTATAAAAAAAATTTATTAATTTTCTTTTTTGACAGTAGCAAGATTGATGCAATAAGAAATTTAAAAAAATTGGATTGGAGTTTAAACAAGGTAGAATGTAAACCAACGGTTTTTAAAAGCGCACATTTCCAAACTCAATACAAACTGTTTAGAATTTTGACTTGCACAAAAATTTGAAAATTTCATGTAATACGAAAAAACGTGAAAATAGGACATTTTTGAAATTTTGAGGGGCCGTAAGTCCGGAATCCTATATAACTAAGAAAAGCCATTAACACGCGTAAAAATATATTATTGAACCTTTAATTTTCATGCCTCGCCGAAGAAAAATTTTTACAGGTGCCTAAGTTACAGGTGTGTAAAAATAGCAAATTTTCAATTTTTGAGGCGTAATAACTCTTAAAGAGGGGGTGTTACCAAAAAATTTTTTGAGGAAACTTATACTAATTCTAAAAGTTCTTTCTTGTCTCAAAATTTCAGGTTTCTATCTAAAGGCGTGCCGGAGTTATGAAAAAAGAAATTTCATGCAAAATATGGTTTTTACATAACGGTAAATTTAAATAGTAAATTACAAAATATTGCATAATTTCGATATTGTTTTATATAGATAATAAAATTTCCGGTCTTCTAGCGGTTTTAGATTGCAAAACTATTACGCAGGGCGTGAGATATATACATCTGAAAATGAGACTTTTTCGCAATTTTGAAGAGCTGCAACTTTGGAACCCTTTACAACTAAAACAAACCTTTAACACACATTAAAATATATTATTGTAGTTTTAAATTTTATATCTTGCAGAAGTAAAATATGTACAGGTGCCCAAGTTACAGGTGTTTAAAAATAGCAAATTTTCAATTTTTAAGCCCTCATATCTCATAAACAGGGGGTGGTCCAAAAAAATTTTCTGAGCCAACTTATACTAATTCTAAAAGTTCTTTCTTGCCTCAAAGTTTCAAGCCTCTATCTAAAAGCGTGCCGGAGTTATGAAAGTAGAAAAATCATGCAAAATTTGGTTTTCACATAACGGTAAATTTAAATACTAAATTTAAAAAAATTGTATAATGTTGATATTAATTTACAAAGATAAAAGAAATACCCGTCGAATGACGTTTTCAGATTGAAAAAATCTTAAGCAGAACATAAGATATATGCATTTAAAAATAGGGCTTTTTCAAAGTTTGAGGGGCTGTAGCTCCGTAATGGGAGGGGCTACATGAAAAAGTTGTTCCACAAAATTATTTTTTTTATGAGACCCACCCATGTTTAAAATTTTTTTTCTCTATCTTTAACGGTGTAGAAGTTTTGTAAACAGACGGACGGGCGGACGGACAGAATGAAACTAATAAGCACATTTTTTCAAAATTTTTTTGGAAATGTGCTAAAAAGGGTTTAAATTTTTGAGTTCAAAGTTAAAAACCTACTTGTTGTATTGGGCAAATAGTAAGCTATCGGAAATAAAAACGAGGTAGAATGTAAACCAACGGTTTTTAAAAGCGCACATTTCCAAACTCAATACAAACTGTTTAGAATTTTGACTTGCACAAAAATTTGAAAATTTCATGTAATACGAAAAAACGTGAAAATAGGACATTTTTGAAATTTTGAGGGGCCGTAAGTCCGGAATCCTATATAACTAAGAAAAGCCATTAACACGCGTAAAAATATATTATTAAACCTTTAATTTTCATGCCTCGCCGAAGAAAAATGTTTACAGGTGCCTAAGTTACAGGTGTGTAAAAATAGCAAATTTTCAATTTTTGAGGCGTAATAACTCTTAAAGAGGGGGTGTTACTAAAAAATTTTTTGAGAAAACTTATACTAATTCTAAAAGTTCTTTCTTGTCTCAAAATTTCAGGTTTCTATCTAAAGGCGTGCCGGAGTTATGAAAAAAGAAATTTCATGCAAAATATGGTTTTTACATAACGGTAAATTTAAATAGTAAATTACAAAATATTGCATAATTTCGATATTGTTTTATATAGATAATAAAATTTCCGGTCTTCTAGCGGTTTTAGATTGCAAAACTATTACGCAGGGCGTGAGATATATACATCTGAAAATGAGACTTTTTCGCAATTTTGAAGAGCTGCAACTTTGGAACCCTTTACAACTAAAACAAACCTTTAACACACATTAAAATATATTATTGTAGTTTTAAATTTTATATCTTGTAGTAGTAAAATATGTACAGGTGCCTAAGTTACAGGTGTTTAAAAATAGCAAATTTTCAATTTTTAAGCCCTCATATCTCATAAACAGGGGGTGGTCCAAAAAAATTTTCTGAGCAAACTTATACTAATTCTAAAAGTTCTTTCTTGCCTCAAAGTTTCAAGCCTCTATCTAAAAGCGTGCCGGAGTTATGAAAGTAGAAAAATCATGCAAAATTTGGTTTTCACATAACGGTAAATTTAAATACTAAATTTAAAAAAAATTGTATAATTTTGATATTAATTTACAAAGATAAAAGAAATACCTGTCGAATGACGTTTTTAGATTGGAAAAATCTTAAGCAGAACATAAGATATATGCATTTAAAAATAGGGCTTTTTCAAAGTTTGAGGGGGTGTAGCTCCGTAATGGGAGGGGCTACATGAAAAAGTTGTTCCACAAAATTATTTTTTTTATGAGACCTACCCATGGTTAAAATTTTTTTTCTCTGTTTTTAACGGTGTAGAAGTTTTGTAAACAGACGGACGGACGGACAGACGGACGGACGGACGGACGGACGGACAGAGTGAAACTAATAAGCACATTTTTTCAAAATTTTTTTGGAAATGTGCTAAAAATTGGAACATTTCGATGCATAAACAAAGGTTTCGATGTCACGGCCTTCCATTATTGTTGGCTCTGACTAAATATATAAAATTATATAGATATTATACATTATACCTACATATACATACATTTAGTTTTGTCTATAGCTAATTAAAAGGCAACAACCAAACAAATACATGTCAAGGCAAATTTCATATTTTTATTATACTCTGTAATAATTATGTTAAAAAATCTGTAATAACTTTGTATGAACATTTTATTTTGCTAATTTAGTTAACTTCTCTAAAGTTTTTTGGCATTATTATTTTAGAATCATGTATTGTCACCGGATTTCAAGTCTCTAGCTCAATGGAAAGTGTGTCTAAAACAGCTTGTAAGATTCCACGGTTCCTTTAACCACCAGTAAGTTCAATAAAAGCTGTTAATAAGTAGTAGTTGTAGAATTACTTTTTTTTCTAGCCCTACGCGTTGTGGAGCGACAACTCAAACTTGTGTTTTTTTTTGTATTTCACAATTTTATACATATACAAAAATAGTCGCAATTCCAGACTATATTAGCACTACAAAAATGACCGACTTTTAAAACTCTTGGTTTTACATCTTGACTTTGTTTTCAAAACACTATTATTTAAAACCAAAATTTCCTTAAAAATTTCTTAACCCTTTAGTTCTTTGATATTAAATAATTATCTTATTCATACATATTACATGCAATTTACAAAAATATTAGTTAAATATCAAATTACTCCGCTATTATAAAAGCAAAGTTGCATGAATTATTATTATTTATATGAATATAAAAATACTATACACACATGCACACCGTAAGAAATAAAAATTTTTGCGATTTCTTTTTAAATATTCAAAAATAAATAAAAAGCAATGTAGAATGTAAAGCAACGGTTTTTAAAACCGCACATTTACAAAAGATGATGCGAACTGTTTAGAATTATGACTTGCACCAAAATTTGAAAATTTCATATAAGAAAAAAATGTGAAAATAGAACTTTTCTGGAATTGTGAGAGGCTGTAAATCTGGAACCCAATATAACCAAGAAAAACCGTTAAGAAATGCAAATGTGTATTATAAAAGCTTTAATTTGTATGTCTTGTCGAAGAAAAATTTGTACAGGTGCCTAAGTTACAGGTCTCTAATTGCGAATTTTTAATTTAGGTTTTAAACAGAGGGTGGTACAAAAAAATTTTCTGAACAAACTTATACTAATTCTAAATGTTCTTTCTTGTCTCAAAATTTCAAGTTCCAAAATTTCAAGAAATAACATGCAAATTTTGGTTTTCACATAACTGTACATTTAAATAGTAAATTACAAAATATTGCATAAATTTTATAATATTTTATTCAGGTAAGAAAATTTCCGATCTTATAAGATTTTTAGATTATAAAACTACTGCGCATAGTCTCAGATATATACATCTGAAAATAGGGTTTGTTTTGCATTTTTGAGGGACAGTAACTCTAAAACTCTATACAATTAAAGGAAACTATCAACACACATAAAAAAAAAAAATATATATAGCCATCTCATAGCCATCATGGACTCCCTACAACCCCTAGCGAATGCCAAAGGGGTCATTAGTTACGGCTTCACGGCGGTAACACTAACGGTGTATAAGAAGGATGAGGTGGAAGCTTCAAGGAACATCGGTGACATCTGGGGTAGCTCGGATACCAACGAAAGAGATGAGTCACTTTTTGATTACATTTTAAGTACTAACCTTCTTATCTGTAACATTGACAGGCAACCTATCTTTGTTACTAGTAATAGGCAACGAGGCCTAGACATAAACTTAGCCTCAGATTTCATTTATTTTAAAATACACTAATAGAAAGTTTCTGATGAGCATTCCTTTTCAGATCACAGATACCTTGGGTTCAGTCTGGATGAAAGTCTCCTCTCGAAACCTTAAGAAAACTGACTGGACCAAATATAGGGAGCACTTAAAGTTCACTCTTCCTTCTTTAACTCCTGGAATTTCTAAAAATATTTACACCCTCCCACAAGCGAGGAGTCTTTGAAATTACTTTTAATAATCCATTTTCCTGGGTGCAAAAATAATAGCTCAGAGGTGGCTTGTCTCCTGAATCCTCCCTCTAAAATTTCAGAGGTAGCGGTTACAGGAGACAATCTACAATAGAGGACAAGCCATTCAAGTCTAGCGGACCGGATGGGATTATACCCGCTGAAATCCAGCAAACTTCATCCACTACCCTGTCTTGGCTAAAAAGCGTTTTATGTGGTTGTCTTAATTTAGGGTATATCCCAGATAAATGGAAACAGGTCAGTGTAGTGGTAGTGTTCGTACCCAAGGCCAGCAAAAGTATTCAGGTCTATGTAAAGGACTTTCGGCCTATAAACCTGTTATCGTTCTTTCTAAAAACCATAGAAAGATTGAGCGACATCCATATCCGCTGCTACTTAGATAAATATCTGTTGTCAACCTCCCAACCTTTATAATGCACTTTTAGTACCAAACGTCACCGTTAGCAGCTTATGATCCTTTATTGGTTGTTCTGGATTTTCTCGCCACACTATTCTTTGATACTCTGCTTGCTTTTCGTTAACACATAAATGCCTATACATTTTCTCTATGTCGGCTCTGAAAGCGATTTTGTGTTTACGCCAACGAATAAATAGGTTTGCAAATTAGATTTTCGGAACATATTAAATCAATAGCTCTCTCTGACCCACCATCTGGACTTGCTCAACATCTGAAATCAACAGGATATATTACAGATATAAACAATGTCAGATATTACTTTGTTTAATAACCAAATTGACTTAAGTAATAATAATCTTTTACTGGACAACAAATTTTTATTTAGCTAAATGTAAATTTACATTTTTGTCACTTATGACAGTTTGTTTTTCGTTGTATTATGTTTTTGTATTTTGCTCTTAATCTTTTTTTTTTTAAATAATTTTATTTTAGTTTTTGTTAGTTAAATTTTAAACTGTTTTTTTTTTTTTTTTTTTAATATATATTTTTTTAACATTTTTTTTTTTAATATTTGTTTTTTTTTAAATAGTAATTTCTTTTGATGATGCCTTTAAAAAGGGCGAAACTAGTTGAAAAAAAAATATTATATAAAAAATAAACTATTTATTTATTGATATTAATCTAATATTATATAATAAATTATTATAACATTAGTACAGCCCTCGGCTGCTGTGGCCATTATGGGATTGATAGAGATTAAATCTAATATATATACAACATTTACATGGTAATTACAAGTTATTTTCAAAAATTTATTTACAAAATAATTTAAGTTTTAGAATTTTAGTAAGGTTAAACAAATTGTAATCAACAGATTTTGTTTTTCTTAAGAATTTATGAAATATAGTGTTTAACTTATTAGCTTTTTATTTTCTATTATATACGGTTTATTATATTAGGTTCCACATATTATAATGTTTAAAAAAATTTTCCAATCTATCAATATTCTCAGACTTCGGGCTCAGTATTTCATTTAAGTTTATTGAATGATTTTGTAGAAGATTATTTGAACCTGGACAGTCAACTAGAATATGCTTGATTGTCAGAATATTTACATAGTGAGAGCATATAGGTGGATTGAATTGGGCGAAGATATGTTTTTTGGTGTAGAGTTACGTGATTAATTAGTGCGTGATGGGTATAATGAGTTTGCGGCTCTCAAATGTCTTCCTTGAACTGAGTGATTGGGAATGTTGATACAAACAAAAAATTGTTCTGGAAGAAAAGGTTTAATTCCAACGGTGTCCGAGATAACTGTATTCAAATTTTTCGTACGAGTATATGTTTTTAAACAGAAATCATATCTTTTTCCGTGAACAACATAATGAGAGAACATTTTAAATATTAAAATTATCTGCTAACATTTTAAATATTAAAACTTTTCAAAACCGTATAAAATATTAAATAAAGTGTAATGTTTAGTCTATTAATTAATTTTATTTTGTCAAGTAAATTTATGTATATTATTTACTTTATTTACTTGACAAGTAAATTTATGTATACTATTTAGTTGTACTTAGTCTTAAGTTTATATTTGTAAGTTTTAATTAAAATTAAAATTATATTTGAGGTTTTCTTTGATTTTTTCTCCAGTTATGTAATGTTTAAATACATTATAATTTTTAGTTAACAAAATATAATTATGCTATAGTTGTAGTAATTAATTCCCAGTACTAAAATATAATCATTATTATTGTAAAAATTGTAAATTTATCTAGGCACAATAAACACTAATTGAATTGAATAAAGTGTAATAACAAAACTTAAATCTGAGAAAAATAGTTTATATGTATGTAGTATAATTTCCAAAATAAAAAAAACTCTTTTTATTAAATTAATCTCAATTATACTATTTACTAAATATAAATTAAAATTAAAAAAAAATACAATTCTTCTTCACTTTAAATTAATTGCTTTTCAGAATATTTACTTTACTATTTTTTACTTTCCACTTAGCTTATCTTCTTTTCAACGTACCTCTCCAGAATCAATTTTGAATTTACTTAGCGGCTCTATTTATACTAACAAAATTAGCGATTTTTTAATATAACGTACTTATTACATAATATAATGATTGATTAAATTTAAATTGGATATAATTCGCGAACTTTCTAGTTTAAATAAAGAATCGAATCATAAATCGAATTAAAACAAGCTTGAAATCAAATTGCAAATTACCTATACTAATAGAATGTACTGAAATTACAAAGTTTGAAAAGTACTGATTAGTAATTATTTTGTCAAAACTGAAGGTTTTGACAATTAATCATTAACAAAAATAAAACAAAAGAAAGTTAAACAAAATGTTAACCCTTTGAAAATAATAAAACAGAATTATTAAATTATTATAGCTAGATTTAGATTTAGAAATATTTTATTTATAACAGTAAATATTATAAATAAAAGGCTATAATAAAAAAATAATGATGGACGATTATATGTGATGTACGACTGGATGAGAGGACTGTCGGGTGAAACTGGATATTCAGGTAATGTTTTGCATTAAGTTATTACTAATGTGAAGTATAGTTAATATATAATTCATTTAAGTATAGTTAATATATAGTTAGGTTTCCCATTCATACTTCAGTTAAAATTTGACACTCGAAGAGAAAGGTCGTCTTTATAGAGTTTTTAATAAAATTTAGTTTTTAATTTATTTTTATTTTGCTTATATTTTATTATCATAATTCTAATTTCTTTTTGTGTGTATTATGATCTCGGATCTGGAACCATAAATAAGATAAGTGCACTTTTTTTTCTCTTATTATTATTTTTTTTTCTTTCTTTATTTTTTGCCATTTCTGTCATGGCCGTCGCTTATCCAATACAATAATTATTTGTTGAATATTGTTTTCCTTTTTCGTTAATGGTTCCTGCCAAATTAAATAAGAGTACAAAATCATTTTTTATATATTTTATTTTATTATTTTATTTCTCAACAATTTTAAATTTTTTAGTAAATTTTTGATATAATATACATTTTTTTTTCCTTTACTATTATATTTTAATTATTTATATACATACATTAAAATTTTGTTGCATTTTTTTTAAAACTTAAAATTAACTTCATACATTTTCTTTTTTTAAACATTAACTAATTAAACTTAACTTATTCTTTTTTTTTTGTTGTACCTTAAACTTAACTTATTTTTATTTTTTGTTTTATTTTGTTATTAATTGGTAATTATATATAAATTATTATATTACACAATTTGGTATAATTCCTTCTACCTTATGATCTAACACTGCATAATTATTTTTAATATAATTGTTCTATTTTTTTTTTTTTTTTATTAATATTTTAACTTTAGTTTTTATATTGCAATTTTTTAATTTTAATTTTATTTTTATGAATTTTAATTTTTTTTTTTGAATCACAAATATTGTTTTTGTTTACAAACGTGCGGCTGAACTACAGTCAAATGATCAAACAATAGATATCCGTCCTTTTCATACACTCACATTTTTTGTGATAGACTATATTGTTTGTTATTCTATTAATTTTCTACATCGTTTTGCTATGTTTACATTAAGCATTATTTAAGTATCGCGTTTACATTACTCGTAGTTGACTTTGAGTTGAAATTACTTTCAATAAGGAATTAAAAACTGTTGAAAGTATTTTCCAAACTTTTAGTTATTTGAAAATTTCATGTAATACGAAAAAACGTGAAAATAGGACATTTTTGAAATTTTGAGGGGCCGTAAGTCCGGAATCCTATATAACTAAGAAAAGCCATTAACACGCGTAAAAATATATTATTGAACCTTTAATTTTCATGTCTCGCCGAAGAAAAATTTTTACAGGTGCCTAAGTTACAGGTGTGTAAAAATAGCAAATTTTCAATTTTTGAGGCGTAATAACTCTTAAAGAGGGGGTGTTACCAAAAAATTTTTTGAGGAAACTTATACTAATTCTAAAAGTTCTTTCTTGTCTCAAAATTTCAGGTTTCTATCTAAAGGCGTGCCGGAGTTATGAAAAAAGAAATTTCATGCAAAATATGGGTTTTACATAACGGTAAATTTAAATAGTAAATTACAAAATATTGCATAATTTCGATATTGTTTTATATAGATAATAAAATTTCCGGTCTTCTAGCGGTTTTAGATTGCAAAACTATTACGCAGGGCGTGAGATATATACATCTGAAAATGAGACTTTTTCGCAATTTTGAAGAGCTGCAACTTTGGAACCCTTTACAACTAAAACAAACCTTTAACACACATTAAAATATATTATTGTAGTTTTAAATTTTATATCTTGCAGAAGTAAAATATGTACAGGTGCCCAAGTTACAGGTGTTTAAAAATAGGAAATTTTCAATTTTTAAGCCCTCATATCTCATAAACAGGGGGTGGTCCAAAAAAATTTTCTGAGCCAACTTATACTAATTCTAAAAGTTCTTTCTTGCCTCAAAATTTCAAGCCTCTATCTAAAAGCGTGCCGGAGTTATGAAAGTAGAAAAATCATGCAAAATTTGGTTTTCACATAACGGTAAATTTAAATACTAAATTTAAAAAAATTGTATAATTTTGATATTAATTTACAAAGATAAAAGAAATACCCGTCGAATGACGTTTTCAGATTGAAAAAATCTTAAGCAGAACATAAGATATATGCATTTAAAAATAGGGCTTTTTCAAAGTTTGAGGGGCTGTAGCTCCGTAATGGGAGGGGCTACATGAAAAAGTTGTTCCACAAAATTATTTTTTTTATGAGACCCACCCATGTTTAAAATTTTTTTTCTCTATCTTTAACGGTGTAGAAGTTTTGTAAACAGACGGACGGGCGGACGGACAGAGTGAAACTAATAAGCACATTTTCTCAAAATTTTTTTGGAAATGTGCTAAAAAGGGTTTAAATTTTTGAGTTCAAAGTTAAAAACCTACTTGTTGTATTGGGCAAATAGTAAGCTATCGGAAATAAAAACGAGGTAGAATGTAAACCAACGGTTTTTAAAAGCGCACATTTCCAAACTCAATACAAACTGTTTAGAATTTTGACTTGCACAAAAATTTGAAAATTTCATGTAATACGAAAAAACGTGAAAATAGGACATTTTTGAAATTTTGAGGGGCCGTAAGTCCGGAATCCTATATAACTAAGAAAAGCCATTAACACGCGTAAAAATATATTATTAAACCTTTAATTTTCATGCCTCGCCGAAGAAAAATGTTTACAGGTGCCTAAGTTACAGGTGTGTAAAAATAGCAAATTTTCAATTTTTGAGGCGTAATAACTCTTAAAGAGGGGGTGTTACTAAAAAATTTTTTGAGAAAACTTATACTAATTCTAAAAGTTCTTTCTTGTCTCAAAATTTCAGGTTTCTATCTAAAGGCGTGCCGGAGTTATGAAAAAAGAAATTTCATGCAAAATATGGTTTTTACATAACGGTAAATTTAAATAGTAAATTACAAAATATTGCATAATTTCGATATTGTTTTATATAGATAATAAAATTTCCGGTCTTCTAGCGGTTTTAGATTGCAAAACTATTACGCAGGGCGTGAGATATATACATCTGAAAATGGGACTTTTTCGCAATTTTGAAGAGCTGCAACTTTGGAACCCTTTACAACTAAAACAAACCTTTAACACACATTAAAATATATTATTGTAGTTTTAAATTTTATATCTTGTAGTAGTAAAATATGTACAGGTGCCTAAGCTACAGGTGTTTAAAAATAGCAAATTTTCAATTTTTAAGCCCTCATATCTCATAAACAGGGGGTGGTCCAAAAAAATTTTCTGAGCAAACTTATACTAATTCTAAAAGTTCTTTCTTGCCTCAAAGTTTCAAGCCTCTATCTAAAAGCGTGCCGGAGTTATGAAAGTAGAAAAATCATGCAAAATTTGGTTTTCACATAACGGTAAATTTAAATACTAAATTTAAAAAAAATTGTATAATTTTGATATTAATTTACAAAGATAAAAGAAATACCTGTCGAATGACGTTTTTAGATTGGAAAAATCTTAAGCAGAACATAAGATATATGCATTTAAAAATAGGGCTTTTTCAAAGTTTGAGGGGCTGTAGCTCCGTAATGGGAGGGGCTACATGAAAAAGTTGTTCCACAAAATTATTTTTTTTATGAGACCTACCCATGGTTAAAATTTTTTTTCTCTGTTTTTAACGGTGTAGAAGTTTTGTAAACAGACGGACGGACGGACAGACGGACGGACGGACGGACAGAGTGAAACTAATAAGCACATTTTTTCAAAATTTTTTTGGAAATGTGCTAAAAATTGGAACATTTCGATGCATAAACAAAGGTTTCGATGTCACGGCCTTCCATTATTGTTGGCTCTGACTAAATATATAAAATTATATAGATATTATACATTATACCTACATATACATACATTTAGTTTTGTCTATAGCTAATTAAAAGGCAACAACCAAACAAATACATGTCAAGGCAAATTTCATATTTTTATTATACTCTGTAATAATTATGTTAAAAAATCTGTAATAACTTTGTATGAACATTTTATTTTGCTAATTTAGTTAACTTCTCTAAAGTTTTTTGGCATTATTATTTTAGAATCATGTATTGTCACCGGATTTCAAGTCTCTAGCTCAATGGAAAGTGTGTCTAAAACAGCTTGTAAGATTCCACGGTTCCTTTAACCACCAGTAAGTTCAATAAAAGCTGTTAATAAGTAGTAGTTGTCGAATTACTTTTTTTTCTAGCCCTACGCGTTGTGGAGCGACAACTCAAACTTGTGTTTTTTTTTGTATTTCACAATTTTATACATATACAAAAATAGTCGCAATTCCAGACTATATTAGCACTACAAAAATGACCGACTTTTAAAACTCTTGGTTTTACATCTTGACTTTGTTTTCAAAACACTATTATTTAAAACCAAAATTTCCTTAAAAATTTCTTAACCCTTTAGTTCTTTGATATTAAATAATTATCTTATTCATACATATTACATGCAATTCCTTTAATACAAAAATATTAGTTAAATATCAAATTACTCCGCTATTATAAAAGCAAAGTTGCATGAATTATTATTATTTATATGAATATAAAAATACTATACACACATGCACACCGTAAGAAATAAAAATTTTTGCGATTTCTTTTTAAATATTCAAAAATAAATAAAAAGCAATGTAGAATGTAAAGCAACGGTTTTTAAAATCGCACATTTACAAAAGATGATGCGAACTGTTTAGAATTATGACTTGCACCAAAATTTGAAAATTTCATATAAGAAAAAAATGTGAAAATAGAACTTTTCTGGAATTGTGAGAGGCTGTAAATCTGGAACCCAATATAACCAAGAAAAACCGTTAAGAAATGCAAATGTGTATTATAAAAGCTTTAATTTGTATGTCTTGTCGAAGAAAAATTTGTACAGGTGCCTAAGTTACAGGTCTCTAATTGCGAATTTTTAATTTAGGTTTTAAACAGAGGGTGGTACAAAAAAATTTTCTGAACAAACTTATACTAATTCTAAATGTTCTTTCTTGTCTCAAAATTTCAAGTTCCAAAATTTCAAGAAATAACATGCAAATTTTGGTTTTCACATAACTGTACATTTAAATAGTAAATTACAAAATATTGCATAAATTTTATAATATTTTATTCAAGTAAGAAAATTTCCGATCTTATAAGATTTTTAGATTATAAAACTACTGCGCATAGTCTCAGATATATACATCTGAAAATAGGGTTTGTTTTGCATTTTTGAGGGACAGTAACTCTAAAACTCTATACAATTAAAGGAAACTATCAACACACATAAAAAAAAAAATATATATAGCCATCTCATAGCCATCATGGACTCCCTACAACCCCTAGCGAATGCCAAAGGGGTCATTAGTTACGGCTTCACGGCGGTAACACTAACGGTGTATAAGAAGGATGAGGTGGAAGCTTCAAGGAACATCGGTGACATCTGGGGTAGCTCGGATACCAACGAAAGAGATGAGTCACTTTTTGATTACATTTTAAGTACTAACCTTCTTATCTGTAACATTGACAGGCAACCTATCTTTGTTACTAGTAATAGGCAACGAGGCCTAGACATAAACTTAGCCTCAGATTTCATTTATTTTAAAATACACTAATAGAAAGTTTTTGATGAGCATTCCTTTTCAGATCACAGATACCTTGGGTTCAGTCTGGATGAAAGTCTCCTCTCGAAACCTTAAGAAAACTGACTGGACCAAATATAGGGAGCACTTAAAGTTCACTCTTCCTTCTTTAACTCCTGGAATTTCTAAAAATATTTACACCCTCCCACAAGCGAGGAGTCTTTGAAATTACTTTTAATAATCCATTTTCCTGGGTGCAAAAATAATAGCTCAGAGGTGGCTTGTCTCCTGAATCCTCCCTCTAAAATTTCAGAGGTAGCGGTTACAGGAGACAATCTACAATAGAGGACAAGCCATTCAAGTCTAGCGGACCGGATGGGATTATACCCGCTGAAATCCAGCAAACTTCATCCACTACCCTGTCTTGGCTAAAAAGCGTTTTATGTGGTTGTCTTAATTTAGGGTATATCCCAGATAAATGGAAACAGGTCAGTGTAGTGGTAGTGTTCGTACCCAAGGCCAGCAAAAGTATTCAGGTCTATGTAAAGGACTTTCGGCCTATAAACCTGTTATCGTTCTTTCTAAAAACCATAGAAAGATTGAGCGACATCCATATCCGCTGCTACTTAGATAAATATCTGTTGTCAACCTCCCAACCTTTATAATGCACTTTTAGTACCAAACGTCACCGTTAGCAGCTTATGATCCTTTATTGGTTGTTCTGGATTTTCTCGCCACACTATTCTTTGATACTCTGCTTGCTTTTCGTTAACACATAAATGCCTATACATTTTCTCTATGTCGGCTCTGAAAGCGATTTTGTGTTTACGCCAACGAATAAATAGGTTTGCAAATTAGATTTTCGGAACATATTAAATCAATAGCTCTCTCTGACCCACCATCTGGACTTGCTCAACATCTGAAATCAACAGGATATATTACAGATATAAACAATGTCAGATATTACTTTGTTTAATAACCAAATTGACTTAAGTAATAATAATCTTTTACTGGACAACAAATTTTTATTTAGCTAAATGTAAATTTACATTTTTGTCACTTATGACAGTTTGTTTTTCGTTGTATTATGTTTTTGTATTTTGCTCTTAATCTTTTTTTTTTTAAATAATTTTATTTTAGTTTTTGTTAGTTAAATTTTAAACTGTTTTTTTTTTTTTTTTTTTGATATATATTTTTTTAACATTTTTTTTTTTAATATTTGTTTTTTTTTAAATAGTAATTTCTTTTGATGATGCCTTTAAAAAGGGCGAAACTAGTTGAAAAAAAAATATTATATAAAAAATAAACTATTTATTTATTGATATTAATCTAATATTTTATAATAAATTATTATAACATTAGTACAGCCCTCGGCTGCTGTGGCCATTATGGGATTGATAGAGATTAAATCTAATATATATACAACATTTACATGGTAATTACAAGTTATTTTCAAAAATTTATTTACAAAATAATTTAAGTTTTAGAATTATAGTAAGGTTAAACAAATTGTAATCAACAGATTTTGTTTTTCTTAAGAATTTATGAAATATAGTGTTTAACTTATTAGCTTTTTATTTTCTATTATATACGGTTTATTATATTAGGTTCCACATATTATAATGTTTAAAAAAATTTTCCAATCTATCAATATTCTCAGACTTCGGGCTCAGTATTTCATTTAAGTTTATTGAATGATTTTGTAGAAGATTATTTGAACCTGGACAGTCAACTAGAATATGCTTGATTGTCAGAATATTTACATAGTGAGAGCATATAGGTGGATTGAATTGGGCGAAGATATGTTTTTTGGTGTAGAGTTACGTGATTAATTAGTGCGTGATGGGTATAATGAGTTTGCGGCTCTCAAATGTCTTCCTTGAACTGAGTGATTGGGAATGTTGATACAAACAAAAAATTGTTCTGGAAGAAAAGGTTTAATTCCAACGGTGTCCGAGATAACTGTATTCAAATTTTTCGTACGAGTATATGTTTTTAAACAGAAATCATATCTTTTTCCGTGAACAACATAATGAGAGAACATTTTAAATATTAAAATTATCTGCTAACATTTTAAATATTAAAACTTTTCAAAACCGTATAAAATATTAAATAAAGTGTAATGTTTAGTCTATTAATTAATTTTATTTTGTCAAGTAAATTTATGTATATTATTTACTTTATTTACTTGACAAGTAAATTTATGTATACTATTTACTTGTACTTAGTCTTAAGTTTATATTTGTAAGTTTTAATTAAAATTAAAATTATATTTGAGGTTTTCTTTGATTTTTTCTCCAGTTATGTAATGTTTAAATACATTATAATTTTTAGTTAACAAAATATAATTATGCTATAGTTGTAGTAATTAATTCCCAGTACTAAAATATAATCATTATTATTGTAAAAATTGTAAATTTATCTAGGCACAATAAACACTAATTGAATTGAATAAAGTGTAATAACAAAACTTAAATCTGAGAAAAATAGTTTATATGTATGTAGTATAATTTCCAAAATAAAAAAAACTCTTTTTATTAAATTAATCTCAATTATACTATTTACTAAATATAAATTAAAATTAAAAAAAAATACAATTCTTCTTCACTTTAAATTAATTGCTTTTCAGAATATTTACTTTACTATTTTTTACTTTCCACTTAGCTTATCTTCTTTTCAACGTACCTCTCCAGAATCAATTTTGAATTTACTTAGCGGCTCTATTTATACTAACAAAATTAGCGATTTTTTAATATAACGTACTTATTACATAATATAATGATTGATTAAATTTAAATTGGATATAATTCGCGAACTTTCTAGTTTAAATAAAGAATCGAATCATAAATCGAATTAAAACAAGCTTGAAATCAAATTGCAAATTACCTATACTAATAGAATGTACTGAAATTACAAAGTTTGAAAAGTACTGATTAGTAATTATTTTGTCAAAACTGAAGGTTTTGACAATTAATCATTAACAAAAATAAAACAAAAGAAAGTTAAACAAAATGTTAACCCTTTGAAAATAATAAAACAGAATTATTAAATTATTATAGCTAGATTTAGATTTAGAAATATTTTATTTATAACAGTAAATATTATAAATAAAAGGCTATAATAAAAAAATAATGATGGACGATTATATGTGATGTACGACTGGATGAGAGGACTGTCGGGTGAAACTGGATATTCAGGTAATGTTTTGCATTAAGTTATTACTAATGTGAAGTATAGTTAATATATAATTCATTTAAGTATAGTTAATATATAGTTAGGTTTGCCATTCATACTTCAGTTAAAATTTGACACTCGAAGAGAAAGGTCGTCTTTATAGAGTTTTTAATAAAATTTAGTTTTTAATTTATTTTTATTTTGCTTATATTTTATTATCATAATTCTAATTTCTTTTTGTGTGTATTATGATCTCGGATCTGGAACCATAAATAAGATAAGTGCACTTTTTTTTCTCTTATTATTATTTTTTTTTCTTTCTTTATTTTTTGCCATTTCTGTCATGGCCGTCGCTTATCCAATACAATAATTATTTGTTGAATATTGTTTTCCTTTTTCGTTAATGGTTCCTGCCAAATTAAATAAGAGTACAAAATCATTTTTTATATATTTTATTTTATTATTTTATTTCTCAACAATTTTAAATTTTTTAGTAAATTTTTGATATAATATACATTTTTTTTTCCTTTACTATTATATTTTAATTATTTATATACATACATTAAAATTTTGTTGCATTTTTTTTAAAACTTAAAATTAACTTCATACATTTTCTTTTTTTAAACATTAACTAATTAAACTTAACTTATTCTTTTTTTTTTGTTGTACCTTAAACTTAACTTATTTTTATTTTTTGTTTTATTTTGTTATTAATTGGTAATTATATATAAATTATTATATTACACAATTTGGTATAATTCCTTCTACCTTATGATCTAACACTGCATAATTATTTTTAATATAATTGTTCTATTTTTTTTTTTTTTTTTATTAATATTTTAACTTTAATTTTTATATTGCAATTTTTTAATTTTAATTTTATTTTTATGAATTTTAATTTTTTTTTTTGAATCACAAACATTGTTTTTGTTTACAAACGTGCGGCTGAACTACAGTCAAATGATCAAACAATAGATATCCGTCCTTTTCATACACTCACATTTTTTGTGATAGACTATATTGTTTGTTATTCTATTAATTTTCTACATCGTTTTGCTATGTTTACATTAAGCATTATTTAAGTATCGCGTTTACATTACTCGTAGTTGACTTTGAGTTGAAATTACTTTCAATAAGGAATTAAAAACTGTTGAAAGTATTTTCCAAACTTTTGGTTATCTGTGGTGATTACTAATGCTTAATATTATTTTTTATTTAATATTATTTATTAATTATTAATATTGATTGTTTATCTTTTAATATTAATTAATTGGTAATTAAGTGCATTAAGGTAATTGGTAATTAGTAATCATTGCACTCAATATTAAAATTCAATTAATTTTTTAATTCACTCTTCGTTTGTAAAATTCTTTAAATACTTAAATCTGTTAGTTTTCGTGTTTTTTATTAATTTATTTTTTTTCTGATTATATTATTTATATCTTTTCAAACCCATTATTGCTATTAATCATTGCCAATTTTAGCGTAAATTTTTGCAATGTTCGTGGTCTGCAGTCGAATTTTCTTGCCGTCCAAGGCCACCTCAATTCAATAAAACCAGCAATATTAGCATTATGTGAGACCCAGGTGGTTGGCCAAGACGATAACTTTGTCGTTGACAATTACTCGTTTGTCTCTCATTTTGTGCCTCATAGGGGGGTCGGTCTTTATGTTAGAAATGATTGCGCTTACAGTGTTCCCCACAAATATAAGTGTTCCAACTAAATGTTCTACTACATTTTGATAAAAATTATTGCTGCTAGGCACGTCATTCATTTATATTACTTATACAGGTCTCCAAACTCTAGTGAACTAGAGTCTATTTCGGAGATTGAAAATCTTACGAACCAGATTAATGAAATTTTGAAATTAAATCCACAATCTGAAATTGTTGTGACTGGTGATTTCAATATCCATAATAGAAACTGGCTCCACTACTCCAATGACAATTCTCCCAGTCAAAATTTAATTGGGAAACAAGTTGGGCTTTTCGCTTCATTATTCCATCTTACTCAACTTATCCAAAATCCTACTAGAATTCCCGACCGTGTAGACCAAGTTGTCATCTCCTGGACCTGTTTCTGACTACACATCCTGGGAAATACAAGGTTCCAGTTAGTTCTCCTCTTGGTTGTTCCGACCACTGCTTGATTAATACTAGCTTTGAGCTTAGCACTCAAACCAGTCAAAGACCTGTCCCAAAAAAAATAGTATGGCGTTATAGCCATGCTAACTGGGAAGGATTGAGTGAGTTTTTTAAAGCTTTTGATTGGTCTTTGTGCTTTAGCAACAGAAATGTTGACTTTGCAACCAATGCGTTCAGTGAAATAACTATTCTAGGGATGAGAGCTTACATACCCCACTCTATGAAAAGTATTAAAAGGCCACCCAAATTTTGGTTTAGTTGCATTTGTGCAATTCCAATATCTAAAAAGGAGGAAGCATTTCAAATCTGCAGGAGTGATAGGACTGAAGCTAATAGGGCGAGCTATATCGCGGTTAGAAATTGGTGTAGGAGAGTTATCAACAAGCAAAAGTTCTTGCACAACAGATGGTTGAGACTTTGCATCCTTTTGGACCTTTGCTAAGAGCCTTAACAGTAAGGTTCTTTGTTCCCGCCTTTGGTTGATAACAATGACGAAATTGCATCCGATCCCAAAGAAAATGCAAATTTATTTGCCAAAAATTTCACCTCCAATTCAACATTGACCAAACACAAAGACAATGCATTCTTCCCGAGGTTAACTGCTCCTTAGGTAGAATTTGTTTCAGGACTCGTGCAGTTCTTAAAGGTCTCAAAAATTTGGATACATAAAAGTCAGCCGGTCCAGATGGCATTACTGCCACGGTTTTAAAAAATACTTTTTCTACTATTGCGAAACCATTGCGCAATCTCTTCGGGTCGGATAAATGGAAGTGCTTGCGCAAATCGGAGATCAGTGGAAAACTGCGCATATACATCTCATCCCCAAAAAGGGAGAAAAAAGCAATCCCTCAAACTACAGCCATGTTGCTATCACTTCGGTCCTCTTCAAAATAATGGAAAATTTAATAAATAGAAAGCTTCTGAAATATCTACATAACAAAGGATTAATTCATGATCGTCAATATGGGTTGAACAAAATAAAAAAAATACTAACGAAATACGACATAATACAACATACACACTAACAACATCACATATTGAAACAGATTCTTCTGATGAAGAACTGTTATCATCTTAATACAAAAATATACAAACAATAAAAAAAAAAATAAAATAAAATAAAATAAAAATATATATATGTGCATGCATATGCATAAATAATAATTCCACCTTTTATTTTTATTTTTAAAACAGAATGACTTTAAGTATTATCCAATGGAATATGAAAGGTTACATTAATAATTATCAAAAAATGGAATTAATAATAAAATTACATAACCCACAAATTTTATGTTTGCAAGGGACCAAACAAGGGACAGGCATTCTTATTCATAGATCAATTTCTTTTAAAGTCATAGACATAAATACTCGGCTCTCAATCATAGCCGTCGAAGTAAACTTAAATCTCCAATTATTTTAATTTTTATCTACATACCTCCGGAACAATCAATTTCTAATTCTGACTTCACAAATAACATAAATAGAGCAACAGCATCAATTCAAAAAAATATTCGCACAGCGGCTAACGAAACCGTCCAACAATGTTCTAATAAAAAAATAGGTCGCAATGTAGCGTGGTGGACTGTTGAATTAAAAAAATTAAGAGAAGATATTTTGTTTATCTTGGAAAAATTATTGTAAAACACAAACTTTAATCAACCTTATATCATATAAAAAAATTATGCTATATTTAACAAAGAACAAAATGAAAGCAAAAAAGATCACATTTAGCAAATTTACAGAAATTATTAACCCTAATAATAACATAACAAAAATTTGGCAGAACATTAAAATTTTAACTTCAACTTACACTCTATTTCATATTAAAACAATTACAATTAACAACGATAGCATCAACGACCCTCAGATAATCTCTACAAAATTTGCACAACATTTCTCAGACAGCTCTAAATAAGACAACTTCCCGTTTCTCTTTAGAGAAAACAAACGTAGTGTTACCACACTACAAATTCATAACTCTCCGGACATAAAAGCTAAACTTCTTGAATCAAAATTCAATGAACTTGAATTTGAAACATGCTTAAAAATTTTAACAGGGTCAACTCCAGGTTTAGACAAAATTTCATACCAAATGATCAAAAATTGTACCAAACCATGCAAAACAAAAATTGTAAAAATAAAATTAATCAAACTGGCATTATTCCACAAGTATTTAAAACAGCTGCCATCATTCCAATACGTAAGCCTAAAAAACCAATCGACGAAATATCTAGCTACAGACCTATTTCTTCAATACCATGTCTGAGCAAACTTTTGGAAAAAATGGTGTCGAAAAGACTCACGTGGTTCCTCACAACTTCTAATTCACCAGCTCCAAAACAAGTTGGTTTCAGACCATATTCGTCTACTGTACTGATGCTCTCATATATATAGACCACCTCATCTGCAAAAATCTATCGTCAAAAAATCACACTTCAATTCTTTCAATTGACTTCGAAAAGGCTTTTGACAAAATAGGCATTCACGCCGTACCAAAAAAACTACAAGAATTAAAAATTCGACCATTTCATGCTGCAATCAGATCAAGACTAAGGGCATTTAGAACAAATTTATTGACTGAAGGAGGCTTCATTTCAATAGAGGAACGAAAATTATACTTAACATGTCCGCTTACCAGCAAAATATTTTGTAACTCAAAACACCTCTTATACAAAGAGAAAATGCAGAACAACAAAATTATCAATGGAATCAACTCTAAGCAAGATCCTCGACATAAACTCAAAACTCGAACCAAATATTAAACCAATGCCTATAAAACACAATAATTCTCCACCTTGACAACAGGAGGCAAATTTATTCTTCGATGAACTTTCCCAATTTCGAAAACAATACACTTCAAAAAGTCAAGCACCTTTATAAAGAGCAATCCACTATTTTAAAATAAGCCAACTGGAATATAATATTTACAGATGGATCAAAAACTGATAAGAATGTCTCATTTGGCGTGATTAGTGAAGATGGCAGTATCCTAGCCCAAAGGCTCCTTCCAACATGTGGAAACGTCTTCGAAGCTGAAACACAAGGCATGCTTTCTGCTATAGAATTTGCAAAAGAAAGCAAGGGAAAATATCTCATATGCACCGATAGCTTATCAGTATTCCAAGCGATATAGAATACAAAAAACGAGTCCAGTCCGTTAAACTATGCAAGACAGCTAATTTTCCAAATGAAAAATAAATATAGTAATAACTTGCCGATACAACTGCCAAATCTGCATTCAAGTTTACACTTCACACATTCATGTAATTTTTTAATGAATCAGTGAACTACAAGGCATCTAAAACGATTTTAAACATGATTTCAAAACTGACTGGACAACATACACACACCAATATAGAATTATCAATAAAAGACGAATAGCTATTAAACTACCAGGTACAACCTCAGTCAAAATGAATCGGTGCTGCGTTAGAATGAGATTAGGACATAGTAGCTTAACACATTCATACCTACTCAAAAACGAAACTCAAACCATTTGTCAATTTTGTAATAGATTCCCGCACACCATTACACGTATTCTATCCGAATGCACAGTGGTTACTCTAACCCCCTCCTCCATTTTCAACAACACGAACCCGGCAGATCTCCTATCTCATCCTACAGATAAAAATATTAGAAAAATACAAGATTTTCTTTTCAAAACTAAAATATATGAATTAATATAAAAATAAAAAAATAAAAAAAAGTTTTAAAAACCAACATTGTAATTATAAAATTAAATAAAAATGTAAAAATTCTAAATTAAATAAGTCTTTAAACACAATAGATACAGCTTATTAAAAACTCAAGCCGATAGCCCTGGCAGCTAGTTGCTTATAAAATAAAAGGTTAATTGTAATTTTAATTATAATTAATAAAAAACAATAATAATAAAATTATTGCGAATTAAATTAATTTTAGTCAATGTAACTGACATTTTGTGTTGTTTATTTTGACAATTTCTATGTAATATTGTGAATTTGTTTGATTTTGTCAATTAATGTAAGTACCAATAATACTTTAAGTTACAATGTACATATAAAATTTAAAAAAAAACATACAATTTTAATATATAAAAAAAAAAAGGATTGCTTCTGTTTCAATATGTGGTATGCTGTCGATGGACGGGACCATGATTTAGCCAGGATTTAACCTTTACTCAGATAAGTATTTACATTTGCTTTATTTGAGTAATATGATTCTTTGTATTTTTTTTCTTTTTTGTTTATTTTCAGACGTTGTTTATACTGAAGAAAAACAAATGATCCACAAATGATGCACCTAATCGTAAAGTAGGTAAACAATATTTTTATGAATTAAAGTTTTAATAATGAAATAACAAAATTATTGTAAAACACAAACTTTAATCAACCTTATATCATATAAAAAAATTATGCTATATTTAACAAAGAACAAAATGAAAGCAAAAAAGATCACATTTAGCAAATTTACAGAAATTATTAACGCTAATAATAACATAACAAAAATTTGGCAGAACATTAAAATTTTAACTTCAACTTACACTCTATTTCATATTAAAACAATTACAATTAACAACGATAGCATCAACGACCCTCAGATAATCTCTACAAAATTTGCACAACATTTCTCAGACAGCTCTAAATAAGACAACTTCCCGTTTCTCTTTAGAGAAAACAAACGTAGTGTTACCACACTACAAATTCATAACTCTCCGGACATAAAAGCTAAACTTCTTGAATCAAAATTCAATGAACTTGAATTTGAAACATGCTTAAAAATTTTAACAGGGTCAACTCCAGGTTTAGACAAAATTTCATACCAAATGATCAAAAATTGTACCAAACCATGCAAAACAAAAATTGTAAAAATAAAATTAATCAAACTGGCATTATTCCACAAGTATTTAAAACAGCTGCCATCATTCCAATACGTAAGCCTAAAAAACCAATCGACGAAATATCTAGCTACAGACCTATTTCTTCAATACCATGTCTGAGCAAACTTTTGGAAAAAATGGTGTCGAAAAGACTCACGTGGTTCCTCACAACTTCTAATTCACCAGCTCCAAAACAAGTTGGTTTCAGACCATATTCGTCTACTGTACTGATGCTCTCATATATATAGACCACCTCATCTGCAAAAATCTGTCGTCAAAAAATCACACTTCAATTCTTTCAATTGACTTCGAAAAGGCTTTTGACTAAATAGGCATTCACGCCGTACCAAAAAAACTACAAGAATTAAAAATTCGACCATTTCATGCTGCAATCAGATCAAGACTAAGGGCATTTAGAACAAATTTATTGACTGAAGGAGGCTTCATTTCAATAGAGGAACGAAAATTATACTTAACATGTCCGCTTACCAGCAAAATATTTTGTAACTCAAAACACCTCTTATACAAAGAGAAAATGCAGAACAACAAAATTATCAATGGAATCAACTCTAAGCAAGATCCTCGACATAAACTCAAAACTGGAACCAAATATTAAACCAATGCCTATAAAACACAATAATTCTCCACCTTGACAACAGGAGGCAAATTTATTCTTCGATGAACTTTCCCAATTTCGAAAACAATACACTTCAAAAAGTCAAGCACCTTTATAAAGAGCAATACACTATTTTAAAATAAGCCAACTGGAATATAATATTTACAGATGGATCAAAAACTGATAAGAATGTCTCATTTGGCGTGATTAGTGAAGATGGCAGTATCCTAGCCCAAAGGCTCCTTCCAACATGTGGAAACGTCTTCGAAGCTGAAACACAAGGCATGCTTTCTGCTATAGAATTTGCAAAAGAAAGCAAGGGAAAATATCTCATATGCACCGATAGCTTATCAGTATTCCAAGCGATATAGAATACAAAAAACGAGTCCAGTCCGTTAAACTATGCAAGACAGCTAATTTTCCAAATGCAAAATAAATATAGTAATAACTTGCCGATACAACTGCCAAATCTGCATTCAAGTTTACACTTCACACATTCATGTAATTTTTTAATGAATCAGTGAACTACAAGGCATCTAAAACGATTTTAAACATGATCAAAACTGACTGGACAACATACACACACCAATATAGAATTATCAATAAAAGACGAATAGCTATTAAACTACCAGGTACAACCTCAGTCAAAATGAATCGGTGCTGCGTTAGAATGAGATTAGGACATAGTAGCTTAACACATTCATACCTACTCAAAAACGAAACTCAAACCATTTGTCAATTTTGTAATAGATTCCCGCACACCATTACACGTATTCTATCCGAATGCACAGTGGTTACTCTAACCCCCTCCTCCATTTTCAACAACACGAACCCGGCAGATCTCCTATCTCATCCTACAGATAAAAATATTAGAAAAATACAAGATTTTCTTTTCAAAACTAAAATATATGAATTAATATAAAAATAAAAAAATAAAAAAAAGTTTTAAAAACCAACATTGTAATTATAAAATTAAATAAAAATGTAAAAATTCTAAATTAAATAAGTCTTTAAACACAATAGATACAGCTTATTAAAAACTCAAGCCGATAGCCCTGGCAGCTAGTTGCTTATAAAATAAAAGGTTAATTGTAATTTTAATTATAATTAATAAAAAACAATAATAATAAAATTATTGCGAATTAAATTAATTTTAGTCAATGTAACTGACATTTTGTGTTGTTTATTTTGACAATTTCTATGTAATATTGTGAATTTGTTTGATTTTGTCAATTAATGTAAGTACCAATAATACTTTAAGTTACAATGTACATATAAAATTTAAAAAAAAACATACAATTTTAATATATAAAAAAAAAAAGGATTGCTTCTGTTTCAATATGTGGTATGCTGTCGATGGACGGGACCATGATTTAGCCAGGATTTAACCTTTACTCAGATAAGTATTTACATTTGCTTTATTTGAGTAATATGATTCTTTGTATTTTTTTTCTTTTTTGTTTATTTTCAGACGTTGTTTATACTGAAGAAAAACAAATGATCCACAAATGATGCACCTAATCGTAAAGTAGGTAAACAATATTTTTATGAATTAAAGTTTTAATAATGAAATAACAAAATGAAATAACTCCTAACATTTTATTAAAATAAATCTTAGCAATTGAAATTAAATAATTTCTAATATTTTAATGAAATAAACCCTAACAATTAAAATTAAATAATTCCTAACAATTAAAAAATTAAAAAAAAAATTAAATAACTCCTAATTTAATGAAATAATTCCTAACAATTTAGGAATAATTTCATTATGAAATAACTTCTATCTTTGTATGAAAAAATGTTAGGAGTTATTTAATTGAAAATTTTAGGTTTTATTTCACTAGCGGTTATTTCGTAGAGCCCCAATACATATTATGTATATTTGATAAAAAAATGTGTTAGAAATAGGTGGTAATAATAATAGTATGTACAAGAAAGAGATGAAAAATCGTAGACAAAAGAGTAGCGAAAGTAGTAAGATGAAATTAAAATATATAGAATAAAAATTTTGCATGCATTTTTTATATAAATTTTTATAAAATATTTTTGAATTTAATTTATGAAAATATTTATCTGAAAAACTGTAATAAGTTAGATATAAAAAAAGAAAGATATGCATAATTAAAAATAATTTATTATTTTGCATATGTAACACTAAATAATTTGGTTTATACAACATTTTTAATTTTGTTATTTAATTACATCATTTTTACTTTTGTTATTAGGTGTATAAATTTAGGCACACTTATTATACCCTACACATTAAGTATAGGGTATATTAACTTTGGTATGGTGTTTGTAACCACCAAAAGGAAGCGAGTTAGGTATAGACATGTATATATATTCTGAATCAGGATCGCCGCCGGAGTCGATTTAGCGATGTCCGTCCGTACGCACGATAACTCAAAAAATAATGATGCTATCTTGATGAAATTTATACTGTAGGTTAACAATGACTAAGGTAAGGCGAGGATTGTAAATGGGCGAAATCGGACCATGCGTTCGAGTACCTCCCATACAACTTCCAAAACCTAATACGCATATTTTCGAAATTAATAAAGATAGATACTTAAAATTTTGTACGAGGGTGTGTTTTTCTGAATCCCTGATATCCCCAAAATTTGAGATGAAGTGGAGTGGTTGTTCGGGTACCTCCCATACAACTCCCAAAACCGAACATGCATATCTTCGAAATTAATGAAGATAGCAACTTCAAATTTAATAGGAGGGTGCTGTTTCCTAAATCCCTGATTCGTCTAAAATTTGGGAGGTATTGGAGTGGTCGTTCGGGTACCTCCCATACAACTCCCAAAACCGAACAAGCATATCTTCGAAATTAATAAAGACAGAAACTTCAAATTTAGTACAAAGGTGTTGTTTCCTGAATCCCTGATTTGTCCAAAATTTGAGATGAATTGGAGTGGTCGTTCGAGTACCTCCCATACAACTCCCAAAACCGAACAAGCATATCTTCGAAATTAATAAAGATAGGAACTTCAAATTTGATAGGAGGGTGCTGTTTCCTAAATCCCTGATTTGCCTAAAATTTGAGATGAATTAGAGTGGTCGTTCGGGTACCTCCCATACAACTCCCAAAACCGAACAAGCATATCTTCGAAATTAATAAAGACAGAAACTTCAAATTTGGTACAAGGGTGTTGTTTCCTGAATCCCTGACTTGTCCAAAATTTAAGATTAATTAGAATGGTTGTTCGGGTATCTGCCACACAACTCCTAAGACCAAACAAGCATATCTTCGAAATTAATAAATATATAAACTTTAAATTTGATATAAGAATGTTCTACCCTGTTGATGTCTCTAAAATTTGAGATGAATTGGGGTGGTGGTCCGCGTGCCTTCACACACTTCCCAAGACCTAACAATCATATTTTCGAATTTAATAAAGATTGAAACCTGAAATTTTGTACAAAGGTTGTAACAGCATTTATTTTTTTTAGCTTGTATTAAATTCCTAACTAAAATAACTTATGGATTTTTAATTTACTTTGAATGTTTTAGGTGTAGGGTATAAAAAAGTCGGTTGCATCGACTTACTGTTATTTTTACTTGTTTTTATACACAATTTGGTATAATTCATGCTACATTCAAATTTAACACAATATAATTAATTTTTTATTCTAATTGTTCTTTTTATTATTATTATTAGCTTAAATATTTTTTTATTAAATTTTAATTTATTTTTTTTTTTATTGTTGTTTTTACTAATTTTAAATTACTTAATTTACAAACATTGTTTTAGTTTACAAACGTGCGGTAGAACTAAACGTCAAATGATCAAACAATAGATATCCGTCCTTATAATACATTCATGTTTTTTGTTACAGATTATATCGTTGTTTATTCTATTAATTTTCTACCTTTTTTGATATGTTTACATTAAGCATTGTTTAAGTATCGTATTTACATTACCTTTAAAAACTGTTGAAAGTATTTTGCAAACTTTTTGTTCATATGTGGTGCTTATTAATGCTTAATATTAATATTAATATTTATTAATTGCTTAATATTGATTGTTAATCTTTTAGTATTCATTAATTGGTAATTAAGTGCTAATTATTAATTATTTATTGAAATTTATTAAAATTATTTATTAAATAAATTTTTTAAAACTTTTGATTGGTCTTTCTGCTTTATCAACAGAAATATTGACTTTGCAAGCAATGCGATTAGTAAAATAATTCTTCTAGCAATGAGAACCTACATACCTCACTCTATGAAAAGTATTAAAAGTCCATCCAAATCCTGGTTTAATCTCATTTGTTCAAATGAAATATCTAAAAAGGAGGAAGATTTTCTTACTTACAAGAGGAATAGGACTGAAGCTAATAGGGCGATATATATCGGAATCAGAAACTGGTGTAGGAGAGTTATCAACAAGCTAAAGTTCTTGCACAACGGTTGAGAAGGTAACTTTTGCATCTTCCCAAAAATAGCAAATCCTTTTGGACCTTTGTTAACAGCCTTAACGGTAAAAGTGGCGGTTCCTCGTTCCCACCTTTGGGGGATAACAATCCCAATCCCAAAGAAAATCCCAAATCCGATTTATTTGTATCGAATATAAATCTGTATCCGATCCCAAATAAAAAGCAGATTTATTTTCCAAAAATTTCGCCTGCAACTCATCATTGCCCAAGTTAACACAGAGCCCATGTATCCTCCTGCAGAACTCGTGCAGTTCTTATAGTTCTCAAAAATTTAGATACAAAAAAGTCAGCCGGTCCAGATGGTATTACTGCCACAGTTCTTAAAAATACCTTTTCTACTATTGCGAAACTATTGCACAATCTCTTCCATTTATCCCTCTCTTCCGGTATATATCCTATCCAGGGGAAGACAGCGCACATTCATCGCATCCACAAAAAAGGGGACAACAACAATCCCTCAAACTACCACCCTATTGCTATCACTTCGGTCCTTTCCAAAATAATGGAAAATTTAATAAATAGAAAGCTTCTGAAATATCTACATAACAAAGGATTAATTCATGATCGTCAATGTGGGTTCCGAGCCCATCGGTCAACAGGTGAACTCATGACATACCTCTGTGAAAGGCTTAACATCACCCTCCACCATTCTGGGGAGTTTGATGTTGTCCCTTTAGATATTTCTAAAGCTTTTGACCGAGTTTGGGATGATGCTTTAATTGCTAAATGCAAAGCAATGGGCCTCGGTGGCGTATTTGTAAATTGGATTGGAGATTTCCTTTCGAATCCTTCGATTCGTGTCCTGGTTGATTGTTACTCTTCAGACCAATTCAAAATTAATGCCAAATTCAAAATTAATGGTGTCCCGCAAAGATCTGTTCTCTCCCCGACACTCTTTCTAATATTTATAAACTATTTATTAAGTATAACCTCCAATCCAATCCATAGTTTTGCGGACGACAGTACGCTCGTTGACAGCTCCAGACAGCTCCAGTAAATTTTCTGCTTCGTTTGTGCTAAATCTCGATTTTCGAACCAAAATTTCGAATTGTGGCAAAATGAATAGAGTAGATTTTAACTCTTAAGAAAACTCAGTGCTGTTTAGTCTCTCGGAAAAGAAACACTTTGATCCCAACTTTAATTTTTCAAAGGGAAGTTCTGCAACATACGGGTGAGCTCAACATCTTCGGCATGGAGCTAAACCCAAAACTAAGTTGGTCCAATCATATTTTTGTTAAAGCTAAAGATCCAGCTAAGTGTATGGTTTACCGGTATCGTTGAAAAGCCTTTTTTTCATTTTCTGATCTCCTTAATATATATAAAACATCTATAAGACCTAAGATGGAGTACAATGCACATATTTGGGCAGGAGCCTCCAAAACGGCATTGGGATTTCTCGAGAAAGAGCAAAATAGAGCAATTCGTTTAATAAACGATTCCACTGTCACCTCTACGCTCTCTACACTCGGTCTCCGTCGCCTATCAGGAACACTTACCCTGTTTTATAGATATCTTATAGGGTTGGATTCTTGCTCTAACGAGATTAAAAGTTTGATGCCTCCTCTGAAAGCATTCCAAAGGGAAACAAGGAGAGCTTCTGCTGCCCACCCCTGTGTAGTTTAAATTCCCAGATGGCATAATTCGGCTTATGGAAATTCGTTTGTAGTACGAACATCGCGAATGTCGAACTATCTCCCACCCCAGGGAACACATGACCCCAGAATAGGTGATGATTATATTTACAACGTTCAAAGATTCAAAGTGAATATTAACAACTTTGTTCACAATATGCCTGCCAATTTGAAATCAATTTTCATTCCATAACTAAACTTCCTCTGACCAGGCAGTACATGAGTACTAATGGTCGTATAACCTATTGTTTGTTCAAAAAGGGAGGTGGTGTTTAGTGGGTTAAAGTCCCACACACTCATAAGAACTCGTACTCGTTTTCACTCCTCTATAGTGTGTTTTGATGATTCCCAACTACCCTTGCAAAAACAAAAAAAAAATGGCTATTGTCCAGATAATAAAAAAGTTACTACTTTATTTTTTTTTAAATTTCTACAAATATAGATAATGTCAGTTGTTGTACTCAAGAAGAAAATTAGAAAATCTAGAGTTTGCATTGATTTTCGTAAAATAAAACAAAAGACTTACAACGATAAACACCCGTTGCTTGTCATTGAAGATCAACTGGACGGCCTTAAGGGTTCGCAAGTTTTTAGTACCATCGACCTCAAAAATGGAGTTTTTCATGTGAAAGTGGAGAAAGAAAGCAAAATGTATACAGCATTTGTAACAAATAAAGTGTAGTATCAATTTTTACGTGTACTATTTTTACGTGGCTTTTGTAATTGTCCAGAGGTATTTCAAAGATTTTTAAACACTATTTCTCGAGAACTCCAGAATAAGAGTATTGTACTACTTTATTTTGACGACTACAGTTATTAACTTTCCACAGCCAAAAAATGTTAAATATAATTAAATTTTTCTGGGTTCAAGCGGATATTTTCGCAAATTTATTCCAAATTATTAAATTAAAGTCAGATGTACTAGAAAAACATAAAATTTTTATATTCTCACATAACGAGTTAGTTCTTTTTTTTTGTTTTATTTAAAAGTAATATATTATTTTATTTTTTGTATTATAGGTACACAGTAATTTAGTTTTAACAGAAAGTTTTACATATTTCATTAAAGAGCCTTGACTGTTTAGTCACATAATTTATTTTAATAAAATTTGTTTCTTGTCAAACTTAAATTTACAATCGTCAAATTGACGCAAGTAAATTTACATTTATGTATATGTAAATGTTTGAATATCTCAATTTTTAATTTCAAATACTTGTAACTTCATTAAACTTAATTTCTAATTTCTTAAATTATTTCATTATCTAAATTTCATTCAAGCCTTTAAATTTTTATTTATGATTTTTTCTTATTTTAATTCAATCTAAATTTCAATTTACACATACATTTTACATCAAATTACAAAAGTTATATGTTTACATGTAATAATTACTTTATTTTATTTTTTAAAGTGGTAAATGTTACTAATTATTTTAATTTCATTCGGTAATTCGTTATATAACTTTAGGCAGTTGAAAAGGCAGTTTTTCCTTTGATTTTGTGTTTTGAAAACCATTAGATAAAAATTGGACATGTTTCTTGTGTTGTAATTAGGAATAACAACCATTCTGTTCAATATAAAATTATGCTTTACTACAGTATTGATAATTTTAGATGAAATAACATACATTTCCTGTTTCCAAATATTGTCAAAACTTACATGCAAATATGTACCTATGTAGATAAAAGAAACGAGGAAGTTAGTTAGTTTTTGGTAGCCCATGCTAGAAGATGCATCATACATCAATAATTAAAAGTTGTTAGATATTTTAAATACCGAATTGGACATTAATTAACTTAATGTCAAGTATTTATTAAATTATATATACATATATAAATTAAATTATAGGTCAAACTAAAAAGAAATTATGTATTAAATTATGAATATTAAATGGGATTCAGAAACTACATAAATAGTTAAAGCTCTTTACTATATCTATTGGGACGTTTTTATACAAAACGTTGAAGTTATTATAATTTTTATTCTCCAATAGTAAAACTTTAGTTTTTTTTTATATATATATAGTAAAAACTGTTATTGAGCCAACTTTCAATGATAATTAGATTATTGGTGACATTATTTTTCAGGCATTTTTCATTAATTTCTGAATATTTTCAGACTGCATCATCAGCATAAAGTTGCATAGATCCTTTTAAAGATAAACGAGAAATATCATCAATATAGATTTTGAAAAAAGGTGGACCTAAAATTGAGCCTTGAGGAACATCCTTTTTAATTACTTTTGAATCACTGAGTTCATCACTTATCTTTACTTTTTGTTCTCGGTATGATTAACAACTGGTTTATTGAAAACATGAAATCCATCATAATGAAGGATCTTGTTGAATTTCAAGAGAAAGGTAGCGGTTGGGCGCTATCATCAATAATCAATTTGGCTATCAATATAAATAAATATACACCAATGATTGGATCATCATAACTACCACAATGGTTAAAGCTAAAACATGCCTGTGTCAACGTAAAAAATAATTATGCAGCATGTTTTGCTTGGGCTGTAGTTTCAGCTCTTTATCTAGTTGGCGAGAATCCTCATCGTGTTGCAAAATATTCACATTATTCATTAGTATTAAACTTTGATAATATCACTTTTCCAATGAAGATTAGTCAAATACCACGATTTGAATCACAAAATTATGTTTCAATAAATATATACATTCTGATTAAAAAGAGTGGAAAATTTAGTGTTCAACCAACATATTTGAGTAAAAACCAGAAAAATAGACATTTAAACCTTTCAATGTAACAAAACGAACATTATGATGATGATAAATATAATGATTATGATAATGTTAATAATAATCAAACACTTCAATATTACTTATGTATGGGTAAAAAATCTATCAAGATTGCTATCTAATCAATTATCTAAATGCATTGGTGTAAAATATTTCTGTCGTCGCTGTCTTCACTATTTCATTAGTAAAGAAAAATTGGAGAGACATTATGTGGATTGTAAAAACATGAATAATTGCAAAATATGCTTACCAACAGAAGATCAAAAGCATCTACAGATTAGAAATTATGATAATAAGGAAAAAGCACCATTCGTCATTTATACAGATTTAGAGTGTTTACTTCAGCAGGTGGGGCTTCGGTAGCCTAGTGGGTAGGCGTGTGGATTATTAACCGAAGGAGTGTGGGTTCGATCCCTGTACAGGTCGTAAGTGTTTTTTCTTTACACACCCCCCCTTACGACCAATTATAATGTAAATATATAGTATATAATATAAACAAAATAAATAATATTAGTATATAATTTAATAATAGTATAAAAACCTATAATGGCCTTAGTAGCCGATGGTTCAATAATATTGCATTACATTTATGTATGTAATATTAATATAAATAAATAAATACTTCAGCAGGTAAACGATAATAGTAATAAGTATCAAAATTATATACCATATAGATAGTACAGGATCTTATATTAAATGTTCATAATATCGATTTATTACATCGATAGTTCATATCACGTTATTTTTTCTTTACCCATTACCTATGAAAAAATTAACTAATGAACAAATTTTTGATTTTGGAAATGCTACAACATGTCATATATGTCATAGAATATTTAATGATAGTGAAAAAAAGTTCGAGATCATTGTCATCTAACAGGCGAATATCGTGGTCCAGCTCATAATGACTATTAATTTTTTGGATACACATACAGTTCCAAATATATTTCATAATTTAACTGGATATGATTCTCATTTTATAATAAAAAATATTTATTTATTTATTACTTAATTCAAGTATTTATATATTGCATTTACATAATTATACTTAATCTAAAATGAATATTAAAGTTATATAAAGCAAAATTTATTTTATTAAAAAAAATTTATATTTAGTTATATTTAATATTTCACAAAATTTTTGCTACAAAAATACTGAAGAACAATTAAGGAATTATTTTAAATAGTGACTTTTTAGCACATTTCCAAAAAAATTTTGAAAAAATGTCCTTATTAGTTTCACTCTGTCCGTCCGTCCGTCCGTCCGTCTGTCCGTCCGTCCGTCTGTTTACAAAACTTCTACACCGTTAAAGATAGAGAAAAAAAATTTTAACCATGGGTAGGTCTCATAAAAAAAATAATTTTGTGGAACAACTTTTTCATGTAGCCCCTCCCATTACGGAGCTACACCTCTTCAAACTTTGAAAAAGCCTTATTTTTAAATGCATATATCTTATGTTCTGCTTAAGATTTTTTCAATCTGAAAACGTCATTCGACAGGTATTTCTTTTATCTTTGTAAATTAATATCAAAATTATACAATTTTTTTAAATTTAAAATCAAATTTAAAATTAAAAATCAAATTACAAAAGTTATATGTTTACATGTAATAATTACTTTATTTTATTTTTTAAAGTGGTAAATGTTACTAATTATTTTAATTTCATTCGGTAATTCGTTATATAACTTTAGGCAGTTGAAAAGGCAGTTTTTCCTTTGATTTTGTGTTTTGAAAACCATTAGATAAAAATTGGACATGTTTCTTGTGTTGTAATTAGGAATAACAACCATTCTGTTCAATATAAAATTATGCTTTACTACAGTATTGATAATTTTAGATGAAATAACATACATTTCCTGTTTCCAAATATTGTCAAAACTTACATGCAAATATGTACCTATGTAGATAAAAGAAACGAGGAAGTTAGTTAGTTTTTGGTAGCCCATGCCAGAAGATGCATCATACATCAATAATTAAAAGTTATTAGATATTTTAAATACCGAATTGGACATTAATTAATGTAATGTCAAGTATTTATTAAATTATATATACATATATAAATTAAATTATAGGTCAAACTAAAAAGAAATTATGTATTAAATTATGAATATTAAATGGGATTCAGAAACTATATAAATAGTTAAAGCTCTTTACTATATCTATTGGGACGTTTTTATACAAAACGTTGAAGTTATTATAATTTTTATTCTCCAATAGTAAAACTTTAGTTTTTTTTTATATATATATAGTAAAAACTGTTATTGAGCCAACTTTCAATGATAATTAGATTATTGGTGACATTATTTTTCAGGCATTTTTCATTAATTTCTGAATATTTTCAGACTGCATCATCAGCATAAAGTTGCATAGATCCTTTTAAAGATAAACGAGAAATATCATCAATATAGATTTTGAAAAAAGGTGGACCTAAAATTGAGCCTTGAGGAACATCCTTTTTAATTACTTTTGAATCACTGAGTTCATCACTTATCTTTACTTTTTGTTCTCGGTATGATTAACAACTGGTTTATTGAAAACATGAAATCCATCATAATGAAGGATCTTGTTGAATTTCAAGAGAAAGGTAGCGGTTGGGCGCTATCATCAATAATCAATTTGGCTATCAATATAAATAAATATACACCAATGATTGGATCATCATAACTACCACAATGGTTAAAGCTAAAACATGCCTGTGTCAACGTAAAAAATAATTATGCAGCATGTTTTGCTTGGGCTGTAGTTTCAGCTCTTTATCTAGTTGGCGAGAATCCTCATCGTGTTGCAAAATATTCACATTATTCATTAGTATTAAACTTTGATAATATCACTTTTCCAATGAAGATTAGTCAAATACCACGATTTGAATCACAAAATTATGTTTCAATAAATATATACATTCTGATTAAAAAGAGTGGAAAATTTAGTGTTCAACCAACATATTTGAGTAAAAACCAGAAAAATAGACATTTAAACCTTTCAATGTAACAAAACGAACATTATGATGATGATAAATATAATGATTATGATAATGTTAATAATAATCAAACACTTCAATATTACTTATGTATGGGTAAAAAATCTATCAAGATTGCTATCTAATCAATTATCTAAATGCATTGGTGTAAAATATTTCTGTCGTCGCTGTCTTCACTATTTCATTAGTAAAGAAAAATTGGAGAGACATTATGTGGATTGTAAAAACATGAATAATTGCAAAATATGCTTACCAACAGAAGATCAAAAGCATCTACAGATTAGAAATTATGATAATAAGGAAAAAGCACCATTCGTCATTTATACAGATTTAGAGTGTTTACTTCAGCAGGTGGGGCTTCGGTAGCCTAGTGGGTAGGCGTGTGGATTATTAACCGAAGGAGTGTGGGTTCGATCCCTGTACAGGTCGTAAGTGTTTTTTCTTTACACACCCCCCCTTACGACCAATTATAATGTAAATATATAGTATATAATATAAACAAAATAAATAATATTAGTATATAATTTAATAATAGTATAAAAACCTATAATGGCCTTAGTAGCCGATGGTTCAATAATATTGCATTACATTTATGTATGTAATATTAATATAAATAAATAAATACTTCAGCAGGTAAACGATAATAGTAATAAGTATCAAAATTATATACCATATAGATAGTACAGGATCTTATATTAAATGTTCATAATATCGATTTATTACATCGATAGTTCATATCACGTTATTTTTTCTTTACCCATTACCTATGAAAAAATTAACTAATGAACAAATTTTTGATTTTGGAAATGCTACAACATGTCATATATGTCATAGAATATTTAATGATAGTGAAAAAAAGTTCGAGATCATTGTCATCTAACAGGCGAATATCGTGGTCCAGCTCATAATGACTATTAATTTTTTGGATACACATACAGTTCCAAATATATTTCATAATTTAACTGGATATGATTCTCATTTTATAATAAAAAATATTTATTTATTTATTACTTAATTCAAGTATTTATATATTGCATTTACATAATTATACTTAATCTAAAATGAATATTAAAGTTATATAAAGCAAAATTTATTTTATTAAAAAAAATTTATATTTAGTTATATTTAATATTTCACAAAATTTTTGCTACAAAAATACTGAAGAACAATTAAGGAATTATTTTAAATAGTGACTTTTTAGCACATTTCCAAAAAAATTTTGAAAAAATGTCCTTATTAGTTTCACTCTGTCCGTCCGTCCGTCCGTCCGTCTGTCCGTCCGTCCGTCTGTTTACAAAACTTCTACACCGTTAAAGATAGAGAAAAAAAATTTTAACCATGGGTAGGTCTCATAAAAAAAATAATTTTGTGGAACAACTTTTTCATGTAGCCCCTCCCATTACGGAGCTACACCTCTTCAAACTTTGAAAAAGCCTTATTTTTAAATGCATATATCTTATGTTCTGCTTAAGATTTTTTCAATCTGAAAACGTCATTCGACAGGTATTTCTTTTATCTTTGTAAATTAATATCAAAATTATACAATTTTTTTAAATTTAGTATTTAAATTTACCGTTATGTGAAAACCAAATTTTGCATGATTTTTCTACTTTCATAACTCCGGCACGCTTTTAGATAGAGGTTTGAAATTTTGAGGCAAGAAAGAACTTTTAGAATTAGTATAAGTTTGCTCAGAAAATTTTTTTGGACCACCCCCTGTTTATGAGATATGAGGGCTTAAAAATTGAAAATTTGCTATTTTTAAACACCTGTAACTTAGGCACCTGTACATATTTTACTTCTGCAAGATATAAAATTTAAAACTACAATAATATATTTTAATGTGTGTTAAAGGTTTGTTTTAGTTGTAAAGGGTTCCAAAGTTGCAGCTCTTCAAAATTGCGAAAAAGTCCCATTTTCAGATGTATATATCTCACGCCCTGCATAATAGTTTTGCAATCTAAAACCGCTAGAAGACCGGAAATTTTATTATCTATATAAAACAATATCGAAATTATGCAATATTTTGTAATTTACTATTTAAATTTACCGTTATGTAAAAACCATATTTTGCATGAAATTTCTTTTTTCATAACTCCGGCACGCCTTTAGATAGAAACCTGAAATTTTGAGACAAGAAAGAACTTTTAAAATTAGTATAAGTTTCCTCAAAATTTTTTGGTAACACCCCCTCTTTAAGAGTTATTACGCCTCAAAAATTGAAAATTTGCTATTTTTACACACCTGTAACTTAGGCACCTGTAAAAATTTTTCTTCGGCGAGGCATGAAAATTAAAGGTTCAATAATATATTTTTACGCGTGTTAATGGCTTTTCTTAGTTATATAGGATTCCGGACTTACGGCCCCTCAAAATTTCAAAAATGTCCTATTTTCACGTTTTTTCGTATTACATGAAATTTTCAAATTTTTGTGCAAGTCAAAATTCTAAACAGTTTGTATTAAGTTTGGAAATGTGCGCTTTTAAAAACCGTTGGTTTACATTCTACCTTGTTTATCACATCTTTACTCATGTTTATATTAATTATAGTTTTGTATTGATTCACATTTATCAACATTCTATTAATCGGCTCGTATTTGCCGTAATTAGTCCTATGATATCTAATCGAAAAGTTTTCGGACCTGAAACGTGTTCGTGTGTTGATTGAGTTAATTAATATGTTGTTAATGTAGTGTGAATCTATATAGTTATGAAATACCTGAGTAATAAAAACATTACCCATGACTGTTCGTCTGCATTCTAAAGTATTCATGTCAAGTAATTTGAAACAATTGACATATGGAGGCAATATAAGGGGATCAGCCCAAATTAGGTTTCTTAAGGCGAACCTTAGAAAATTTCTTTGTACACTTCAATTCTAACAATATGTTAATGATAGTGTGGAAACCAGACCTGATTTGCATACTCCAGAATAGGACGAACTAAAGTCGTGTAAAGAGATTTTGTAATATATGGGTTATTAAATTCTCTAGACCATCTTTTTACAAAACCCAGCATTGAGTTTGCTTTACTAATGATCTTGCTAATATGTGTATTAAAAGTAAGTTTACAATCAAAAATTACACCAAGATCATTAAATTCAGTGACCCTTTTTATTATATTGTTATTAAAAGTGTAATTATTTGTGATTAAGTTTAGGGAACGCGTAAATGAAATGACTGCACATTTATCAATGTTTAAAATAAGATTGTTACATTTACACCAGTTCACAAAGTTATTAAGATCTTTTGGAAAGAGTCTGCATCATTCATTGAGCACACTTCTTTAAAGATTTTCATGTCGTCCGCGTAAATTGAGTCTTTTTTGAGTCTTTTTTATGAACTGGCCTTATGAGCAATTCTTTCCATAACTTCGGGAACACCCCAGAAGCAAAAGATTTTTTAAAAAGAAGTGCTATAAGACTATATGGGGAATCGGCGTAACGCTTTACAATAATTTCTGGAAGGTTATCTGATCCAGGAGCAGAGTTATCACCCAATTTAGTTAGATAAAGCTGTATCGGGGCTGGTGTAAAATTAATATTTTGAAGAGGTGAACTTGGAAAGTCTTCCAAATGGTTAAAATTAGATTTATCAATATCGAAAGAACAAGTAGAATAACTATCGGCGAAAAAATCTTTAAAATAATTAGATATAACAATTGAGTCGTTAGAATTCTGATCTTTGTAAGACATATTATTTGGATATTGATCGGTTTTACGTTTTTAATTTACAAGCTTCCAAAAAGATTTAGGATCTGTACGAAGTTGCGAAGCAATTTTACTAATGTAAGCTTCATATTTAAAATTTAGTAAGGATTTGAATGCGGTAAATAAATTTAGAAAATTTGAATAAGAAATATCCTTCTATTTTAAATATGCATTCCACGCTTTATTTTTTTTATTTCTAAGAGTTTTTAGTTCACTATCATACCATGGTGGGCTTGTATTGATATTTCTATCACGAACTCGAGGAACATACATGGTAAAATCCATGGTAAATTACTTCGTAAAACTTATCAATCGTATTATTTAAATCATTTATGTTTAGTAAAGAATTAAAGTCAATTGAAAGAAAAAAATTGTTAAGCATATAAAAATTAATCTTGGAAAAATTAAATTTATATAAGAAATTGATGACGATTTATTTAAACAATTAAAATGAAATTGAAAATTGAAAGGGGGATGATGACAATCAATTTTTGAAAGAGGTGTTGCCGTCAATATTCTAGTTACATTTACCCAGTCAGAAGTAAAAAGAAGGTCTAATTGTTTGTTAAATAGATTTTTAGTTGAAGAGATTTGTTGAAGTCCGCATACAAGCAAACGTTCTACAAGTGTTAATTCGACATTAGAGGTTAAATTAGTCGGAATGTAGAAACATTCTTCGTCATGAAGTTGCCAATCAATATTTGGCAAATTGAGATCCCAACATATTATGAGTTCGTCAAGGTCATTTAATTTATTATTCAAAGAATCAACAACTGAGCAGAAATCTTGGTAAACTTTTATATTACTATTTGGAGGAATGTAGCAACATAGAATATAAAGATTTAAAACATTTAAATCTATTTTAACTGCTATTACATCACAGTTTATTAAATCAGATATTTCTACCTGTGAAGAGTTAAAGTTATTCTTAGCTGATATAAGAACACCTTCACCTTTAGGAATCAATGAATTATTTAAAATATCAATATCATTTTGATATCTATCTTTCCTGTAAACTAAGTAGTAATAGTCAAATAATTCAAAAGAATTAATAGAAGGACATAACCAAGTCTCAGTAAGCATAAATATATCCGAGTTTAGTACTTTGAAATTACTAAAAACTTGTGTTGTTTTAGTGCGTAATCCACTTATATTTTGATAATATAATGAGAGATTACTTGTCTTATCTTTATGCTTTATTGTTGATACAGTGATTAAGTTATTTTTAACTTTTGGCAAGAAAAAACATATTATAACTTTCTCTCGATCGCTGTATGTGATTATAGTAGTTACTTTTACAATAACTTCGAAAGGCTTTTAAGTCTTCTTGCATCATTTTAATGGGCACGCTAATAGACTCATGATAGTTTACAAAGCGGTCATAAAGAGTTTTGTAATTCATTGGAAGCGCTTCATTATGTAGAAGTACTAAAACATTAGTCTTTGTTTTTCCCTCGATAACACAATTATAGGAGTCATCATGCAAGTAAGAGAGGTATAATTTCATAACATTATATATTCTTTCCTCTCTAAATCTTGAGAGAGCATACATTTTATTTTGTTCATTTATCGATTTTTTAGTCATTCTAACTATTGGTGGCACTAAAGGTTGAACAAAAGTATTATCATTTGTTTGGAGAGCCAACGGTTCATTAGGGGTTTTGGTAGCACCCAGCTTAACATCCGAAATTTGTGTTGGTATTTAATAAAATTATCATACTTATGAATAGTAGTCGTTTTATTATTAATCATAGAATTAGCATTATTACCATTACTCAAGGAATTATCTGAATATGTGTTAGAAGTGTTAAGTTTTATGTCAAATAAAGATGATATTTTTTGTTTTAATTCAAATGTATTATTGCTGTTATTATCGTTATTATTATTATTACAATTTTTATTTTTATTATTATTATTAATGTTATTATTGTTATTACTATTATTGTTAACAACATTAATGCTATCAAGATCAATACTGTCATTATCATCATTCTTATTATTATTGCTATTATTATTATTATTGCTATTATTATTATTATTACTATATTATTATTATTATTGTTATTATCATTATTATTATTATTGTTATTGTCATTATTATTATTATCGTTATTATTATTATTATCATTATTATTATTATTATTATTAACGTTGTCATTATCATTATTATTACTGTAATTATTACTAATGCTATTAACAACATTAATAAAATTATCATCAATATTGTCATTATCATCATTATCTGTATTAATTGGTAATGTGAGAAATTGACTTGAGAAATTTGTGAATTTATTAAATGTGGGAAGTAAACAGTGCTTTTTATAAAGAGGTAGTTTACCTAAAGTAAAATTGTTACTAGATAAAACAGAATCAGTGTTACTGTGTTGTAAGTTTGATAATGTCTGAGTATGTTCATTTACTTTATTAGAGGAACTGGCAAAAGGATTTAAAAGAGGTGACTTTTTCTGAGATGGTGCTATTTTAAAGTTAATATTGGGAGTGTCTTTTTGGATAAAATTTTGAAGTAAGGTACCTTTACCCCAATTTTTTGTGTTCGTTATTACATTAACTTTAGATTTAGGTACCATAACTTTAAAAGATTTGTATTTGGGTCGGTATTTTAAATTTTTAGGTGTAATGTTTGTAACATGAACATTACTACAATTAAATTTATCAATTAACAACTTACTAATACTTTTTGTATTTGATCTGGCTGGAAACTTTGAAAAATAAAGCAGATGACTATCACTGGTGGAGCTGGAATTTGTGTGCTTTGTTGAGGCAGGAAGTAAGAAATCTACTTTTTTGAGTTTTTTTTCTGGTTCTTTTTTTTGGTTTCGATTTTACCTTTATAGTATGAAAATTAGTAGAGCCGAATTTCCCTTGATGAGGTAGGTGATAAATCCCGTTTCTTAGTTTCTATGAGTTCTTTTTCTGGAACAGAATTCGACATATCCGTAGTACTGCTTGATAATTCCATATATAAAGATTTATTGTTAATTGACTCGCATTGAATTTCCTAATTGCAATTTGGTAATTGTTGCTTTATTCCCATTGCATGAAGGGATAATTTAATACGGGTTAAATCGCCTTTAAGATTATTATTGTCATCACGAATGCCACCCAGCTCATTTGATATTGCTGAGAAAAGTACACTTTTTCAGTCATTAAAAACAACAGTAAAATCTTCTTTTAAATGTTTTTCGCGGCCAGACAGGAAACTGGAAAGCGTTTGATTAAAATTATCATGACTTTTAGCCAAATCGTTAAAACACAACGAGTTATTTTTTAACGCATCAACTGCTTTGGCCGATGAACCTTTACATTCATTCATAATATCCTTCAAGCAACTCATCAACTCGTCTTTAAGTATTTTAGTCGGCTGGTTAAAATCCAAGCAACTGTCGCAAACGAAATGATGCGAGATAAACAAGGAGCATGATTGCCAACCTCTAGGGGCATTAATGCAAACCCCATGAAACTTTCTTTTACAGATCCCATTACAAACAATGAGTTCAGTTTTAGAATCTGTAATAGTATAGAGTACAGCACTGCATTTATGTTGATTTTTATTAATTTGATTATACATATTTCTTTTTTTTTTCTTTTTTAATTTTTTTTGAATTTATATAGTTAATATTTAAGCAAATGTAAAAAACAAACTTAAATGACCCAAATAGAAATATGATATGTTAGCAACAACAGTTAAAAATAAGAAAAAAAAATTTTGCAAAATGATTCACAATGTTTATAACTTTTATTAATCCAAAAGTAAAAAAAATTAAAATATTTAATTTTGAAAGTCAGCACTTTTTAAATAATTTTATGAAAGGTTAGTATTGAAAATAAAGTTAGTTAATCATGTAATTAAAACAACAAGAATAAAACAACAAGAATAAAACAACAAGAAAAAAAATTTAATTATGTTTTTTGTTATAGTTCTTTATTTAGAAAAAAATTTTAAAAAGTATAATGCGCGTTACCGTTAATTAACGTGTTGATGGTTTGAAAACGAAAGTGTGAATGAAGTATAAGATATCTTCATATCAGAAGTATCTTCTGATTTGAATGGTAGAGTTGATTTATTACAGTAGGTAACCCTGCACTTTGGGATGGGAAAAAACTTTGACCCATATCGCACGACACGCTGACCTACATTTTGATTTATAGGTTTAATGTAGGTTATGCTTGGTTAGTGGGTCAAGAACTTGTTTTGATTGTTTTGGTTTAGGTTTTAAGTTACGTTGTATCTGTGGGTTGTTAACTTATAAGTTCCAAATAGTTTTATAGTAGGAAGTGAAGGTTGTTGATATTGTGTAAGTTGTCAGGCAGAGTTAATGAACTGAACAATTGATTTTATGTAGTTTGGTTACTATAAGCTAAAAATTTATTTTGACTGAGGTTTTAAGTTAGGTTGCATATGTGGGTTGTTAACTTATAAATTCCAAATGGTTGTATAGTAGGAAGTAAAGTGTTAAGCAATTTAAAGTATGTTGGTCCTTAATAAACAAAATTGTGTACCTGGTTTAAATATTAGGCGCACATATAAAAGTAGTAAGAACATTTCTTATATGAAAATAAAAAACAAAAACAAGAAAATTTTTTTTTTATTTTTAAATCTATACAGAGCATCTTTAAAATTGAAAAGAAAAAATAGTTGCATTTAAAGGAAATGAAAATAAAAAACTTGTTCTTTATAATAGCAAAATAATGTACCTATCTACCTTCCATGAGAAATGTGTAGAGTAAAAAAAAAAGTAATACTTAAATAAATTTTTTAACATTCTAGTTTTAAAACATTCTAGTTATATAAAAATACAAAACAAAAAAAATTATTTTATTTTTAAATCTACAGTGCTTCTTTAAAATTGAAAAGAAAAAGTGTAATCCTATTTTTTTTTTTTTTTTTTTTTTCTGTTAGCATAAAGAAAAAAAAATTAAAGTAAGATACAGATTTTTTTTTGCTTACATAAAAATGTGGTCTCTTCTGCATGGAAGAATTTATAGAAGAAAAGAGAAAAAGCATTTATGTTTTTTTTGTTTTTTTATTTTTTATTTTTTTGTTTTTGTATGGAATAAAAATAATTCAAAAATTTCTAGTTTTAAACTAAAAAAAAAATTTAAGACTTGTTTTTGTTATTATTAAATTAATATACGAGTATACAAATCACTAGTTATCTAGTCAAAGTAAGGAATTGATATAAAAAGAATATAATGTAAAAGTTGAATGATAATATGATAGTATAGTTAGTTCCTGGTTTTAAAAAATTACAATATTCTAGTAATAACAAGATAATAATTAATAATTTATTAAGATTCTGAAAAATGTAATGATCATAAAAGAAATCGAAAGTATAGAACTGTATAATATGTATGTAAATAATGTCTACTTTTACATGTAGAATTTTTTTTGTTTAAATCTTTATTGCATTCTTAAAAATTTTAAATTAATATACAAAACAAATACTTTTACAATACAAATAAAAATGTTCAAATTTGAATGAATACTATTTTGATTTACTTATCAACATTTGCTTTTTTCTGTTGTATCCATACGGTAAAGAACTACCATCTTCATTAAATTTTTGTTTTTCCGATTTGGGTTGATATTTTTTTATTTTGGGAATCGTGAGTACATCATGATTTTTATTTCGACGAATATTTTCTGAAATGACGTATGTGTCTGCACTATTCAATGAATTTAAAACTGCTGCCTTTATGCTATTAAAATTGATTTTTAGAGAAGCTTCATAACTAAGAGAGAATCCTTTAACTTTACAAACAATTTTTTCTGTATTATCTTTTGTACAGTAAATTTTGTAAGCGTAGTTCTTGGGACCACAACTTACAAATTCTGTAATATAACTCCTATACCATAACATCCTAATTCATCAGTCATGTCTCCTATAAATTCACCTATTTCTGGTTCATATTCTCCTTCTCGGCTAATATACAACCCTGAATTGGTGTCATAATATAATACTCTACTATCCAACTTCTATAGATAACTGTAAAGTTGAAGACGAGCATGTGTTGTTGTATAAGCAGTGATACTTACATTGACAGTAGATAAAGAAGTTGCTGCTTCTTCTTTATATTTCCAGCTAATCACTATGTTTTCTTCATTTACTGGAAATATGTGACATACTTCTACAGAAGGGTTTGTTATTAACTCATAAAGTTTAAAAGGTTGATTTATAATGCTGGTTTGTTGTTGATTTTCTCTTTGCCAAAATTTTCCCCAGAATGAGTTTAAAATAATCTTAGCAAAATATCTTAAACCAGGGTTATTAACTACTTTATCGTACTCTAATTTAATTTCTTCCTTTTCAAAAAAACTATCAATATATTCTTCCTTTTCTTTTTGAGTTTGACATTTTATTGGCCACCCAGAAGCTTCTTGCTTAATCTTTATAAATTTATTCATCATTTTAGTGAATAAACCATCAATACTATTGCAATTGTCATATTTTACTGTTTCGTATTACGAAACTTCATAAATATTTAAAAGTTTATACCCTTTTTCAATTGCTTTTTTAATTTCATCAATTACCCAAGTTCCTAATAATGCTCTTTCATCTTCTGTATGTTCACAGTATTTTCCTTGATATTTTTGTTCACTACAAGGGTTACATAGTGAGAATATAAATTTATTATTTTGTTTGACAGGTAACACGGGGTGTAATAGATTTGTTGGTGGTAAGATTTTACATTTAATAATACCGTCAGTAGTCATTCTGTTTAACTTGGAATAAGTATCTTCTTCAACATAAATCTTAGGATGATTTATGGGAAATTTTCTTCGTTTGCAAACATATGGGTATAAAGAACATACATCTATGTATTTAGTTTTTTCTCCTTGTTTACATTTATAATATGTGTAAGTATTTCCCGTTCTTCCGCCATAAAATGCATCACGAGGATTTAAAGGAACTAAATTAATTAATGAATGATTTTCTAAATATCTCATATTTTCATTGTGTCTCATTACCTCCCGGAATTCATATTCCCACATCTCAATAACTTTATATCCACATGATTTTATAAACTCTGATCTCATTAATTTTTTTTCATATCGTAGATTCAAAGTATCGCCAGAGTTATCATGTAATGGTATATCCCTCTGGTTTGTTAAACATTTTGGATGTCCATGATAATAGCAACCGTTAAATTCAAATATTTCTTTAGTCTCTTCGCAAAATCCATCGACTTTAACATTTCCGATTTGTTTTTCTTTTCCAATAAATGCACATTTCAAATCAATTTTTCTCAAATCTTTACCCAAATAAGCCATTGCATGGCAATTTTTGACTGATTGTCTACCATCCTATATCCTTTTCTTGGTATAATTCCTACAGTATTCGATTTGAGAAAGTTTCTTCTATATACAAGATTACAGGAAGCTATTGTTGTTGCTTCTAAAAACGGTTCAAAATTACATTCTTCTAAAAAAAAATTTCTGAAAACCAGACATGCTTTAGTTAGAATTTCAACATCATTTTTACGGTATTCTAAAATATCTTTCTCCATATTAAATTCTGAGTTTCTATTTTGTTCATACCACATTAAAAATTCATTACGCTCATCTGCTTTCATTGTATTAGAGTTATAGTATTTAATTGCTGGAAGTGTGCCAATTTAATTTTCATTTTCCAATTTATTAAATAAATGTGGAAAATAACCCTTTTTTAAATTGATCGATAAATTAAAAGCTTTTGGTAATTTTGCCAAGGCCATACGAAAGTAGCTCATAGAATCAATAAATTTAATATTATCAATTATCATAACAATAATTTTTGTACCTCGCATAATTAACTTTGGTTCAAGTACAGTTTTATTGAGTATATAATTCAGAATAAACTGATGGTCAAACGCCTGCCCATTATGAGCAATTATGACAATCTTTTTGAATACCTTTCTTAATTCTAAAATAAATTCCATGAAATCCTCTATCACATTTTTCGTTTTAAAAATTCTTTCTCTTAATTTACTTTTTTGACAGAAGTATAGAGAATCAATGTTTATAAATTTAAAGCATCTCAGTTGAGCCACACATAAACTTGGAACAAGTTTTTTTATTTTTGTAGAGTTAATTTCTTCTTGTCTTGTTTCTAAATCATAAAATACGTAAATGCAGTTTTCAAAATTTACTTTTGGTTTTGTCTTGCTGCATGAAGCATTTATGGTTTTCAGGAACATGACTATCGCAAATTTTACAAAAATATTCACCACATATATGAATCCTACAAGTTTTATGAACTTTAAAACAAGATTTGCATTTCCTAATTTCTTCACAGGTGCTTCTATTTTTTGAACTGGAAGCCTTATGATTTTCAAAACATGATTGACCACGAAATGCGTGATTGCACTGCATACATAAAATATTTGACACTAATTGAACAAGCAGGTGAGTTTTGACAGCAAGGACAACTTTTCGAACACCTATGTTAATTTTTTTAGAATACGGAATATGACATTCTTCGCAATAAAATGCTGTGCAAAAAGCAGCTGTGAGCGAAGTTATTACATTATAATGATTGTTATGGTATAGCAAGTTAATTTTTTTTCCATTATTAAATCCTTCAAATATTACTTCTGCACCCCTTGTTCCATATTTATATACAACAATTTTGTGTTTATGTAAAAATTTTTGAAATTGATTGAATTCACGAATTCCGCAACCTTCAGATTGAATTGTTATTTTTGATGTTTTTAATAATTTTAAAGCTATTAAAGTGTGAAGTTTTCGAATTTTTTCATATTCAATAAATTTTTGAATTTTAGCTATTGAAACAACAAGTGCACGTGGTAGACATAAATTATCGCTGTTTTTTATTGTTATTATTTCTTTCCTTTTTAAGCATTCCTCTTTATAATTTGAATATTTATTATTTCTACCTCTACCAGAGAGTAATCTAACACGGGTAACTGTGTCTGTAAAACAAAAAGTGTCTGTACTTAAGCCTATAGACATAAAATAAAAATAGTTTATTACAAATGAAACAAAAAATGCATTATAAATGCATTATAACCTTCAGAATTACTTTGAAAAACATTAGAAATTACATCCCAAACGTCGCTAAATCTAAGTTCATGAGCGGATCTAAAACTGAGGTACGCAGGACCTTGATGTTCAAAGCTCTCTCCACAAAATGTTAACCCAATCTTATCAGTGGAATTCACATCTTTTACAGCAATCCTGATTATTTGATGTATAGCATCCTTAATTCAGCTAATTGGTTCTCTATTTTCAGGTACGGATTTAATTACAAATTTTATTTTATGACCGTTCATATTAAACCGTTTAACAAATGTCGAATTCTCGCTTTCTATTATGTAAGGTGTTATAGTTTCGGTAAGAAATCTTTGTAAAATAATTTTTTTCGACATTTTCTTTATACGAATTTCAGATGTTAAATGCTTGAATAACAGAATAATATTAAATTTTCAATACAGATTCATTCTCTTAAATTAAAATGACACTTTAATAAATTTTAGTTGTTTTAACTAGAATCCCATCTTAATCCTATCTTAATTTGTAAATAGAAAATTCTATGCAACATTGTAATTTTCAAACTACAATTTAATTTAAACTTTTCTTAAAGATATAAATTGTACTCAAATGACAGTATAATAAATTATATTTCATTAATAATTAGATTCTCATCTTATACGTATTTTAAATAGAAAACAGTATTACAACATTGTAAACAAACGGCAATTTAATAAATTACCCTTTTTCTACATAAAAAATATTAGCAACATTATAATCAACTGAAATTTTTGATAGATTTTACCCTTTCCACTTAGAAAATATTTGCAAGAGTGTCACTAGTTCTAAAGTTTTTATTTTGTTATAATATTACTCGAAATTTGTATATAAATACATCGAGATTTTATAAAAATATCAGTTTAATTTTAAGCAAGCAGGATGGCACAGGAATTTGATAAAGTTTACGTGCTGGATGATGTAACAATACAGGGGCAAATTCCTACAAAAAAGACAAAGATGGCGAAAATGCCACTTTATCATGAGCAACAACAGCAACATCATCATCAACAAGAGCAACAACAACAACAATAATTTTATCAGCCACCAGAGCAAATTGAACATTTGCTGGCGCATCATTTTCCCTATCATGAAACAACACCAAATTCCACCAAAAAAAGAAAACTGGTGGAATTATTTAATACAAAAAAAAACCTTTAAAAAAATTTTTAAAGGTTAAAGATATGGAGCCAAGTAGGCTCTATAAAATGCATAAAATAAAAAAAATTAACACCGTTTACGGTGAAAAATGGGTCTTCGAGACCCTAAATAATATTATATTTATACCGCAACAAAAAGTTGCGGTATTCGAAGATATCGATTTCCGAGAGGAAATCGAAAAAAACACTTATTTCCTCGTAAACGAGGAAAATGAGTTAATTTTGAAAGAAGAACTTGGTGATTTTCAATTCACCACAAAACAATAATTATAGTTTCAGCTTTTATGTGATATCTTATTTATAGAATAAGAATTATTATATATTAAGAATTATGTTTTTATATTAAGAATTTTATATAAAGAATTTGCTCAATAAAAAATTTTATTTCAAATAATTTTTGTACTGTTCTAAATTTATTTTCATTTTTCAGATGTTAGGATTTTATTTTATTTTTCAGATTTTAAGATTATATTTTATTTTTCAGATGTTAGCAAGTTTTTCAGATCCTTATTAAAGTTTTATTTTACAGATATTAAACAATATTTGTTGAATTTATCCATGTGTTATGTTTTTCGTCAAACCCAAGCTATTTAACAAAAACTTTATTGCCTTTTTTCTTTAAAGTTTTCTCGACAAGATATACGTTTGGGTGTTTAACAGATGTGAGTTCCCCCTCATAAAATCCACCAAATATTGAATCATTTTTATAATCAACCAGCTGATATGTGATCGGAGAGGTACTGTTTACTTTGATAATTTTAAAAATTTCAGTAGACCAATTCGGTTGATAACCTTTTTCAAAAGTTTTTTTGTATTTACTTATTCTAACATAGTCTCCAACTTTATATTTAGCTTTTAAAGAAATTTTAGGTTGCATGTAAACATTTTTTAAAATAAATTTTTCGTTTTTCTTAGAAATTTTTTCAGGAGGTAATTTAGTTGTTTTATGTTTAGTAGAATTATAGGTGTTTAATAAAGATTGCAATATATTAATCCATTTGTAGTTTCCTTGTAAACTAAATATTTTCCACATTCAATTTTTTAAAGTTCGATTAAAGCGTTCTACAATAGATGCTTTCATTTCAGATTAATTATGATAGTGATTAATACCCTTCTTTACAACAAAATTTTGAAATATTGAATTGAAAAATTCTTTACCTTGATCTGAATGAATGTTTTTAGGTAGGTTTTTACCTCGTTTTACAATTTTCTTGAAAGCATTTAAAACATTACTACCGGTTTTAGTTTTAATTGGTCCAGCATAAGCATATTTAGAAAATATATCTATAACGGTTAACATATATTTAAAACATTTGTTGAATTTTCCATAAGGAATCATTTTCACTAGATCAATTTGCCAGGTATCATTTACTCCTTTCTGCTTGACTTTCCTTCTAAGATACCTTTTTCTAGCTGGTCTATGTATTTCTTTTACTATTTGAGATCTTGACATGATTTTTACACCATCTAACTAGTTTTAAAAATCCAATTTTACATTTCTTTATTTATATACTCTGAAAACTTTAAATTTTGACTGTATTCTACAGTATATAATGCGGTTCAATTTTACTGGCAATTTGGGTTCATTTTTAACTCAATTTTTGTAAGATATTTTACAAAAATTGCAGCTGATTCAACAACATTTCCATTTACTGAGGAAACTGCAATAGTCAGTACACAAAATGAGGTTCAAGTTGATGAAATTACATCTACTGTAGATGTCGAGGAATTAATGGAAACTGAAGAATTCATACCACCGTTTCAAGTTTTAGATGAAGATACAGATGAGCAACAAATTTGGGAAATAAATAACCAAGAAGGAGATCCTGACTATTTTGCAGAATTTTTAAGAAATAATTTATAGCCTAAAATAATATATAAGAATATTTGTATAAATGTATATGTATCTATAAGTATATTTCATAATACAAACAAATTAAATAAATTTTACAAATTTTTCATTTATTGTTGTTCTTGACTAAAATATTACAAATTTTATTTTCTAGTAGTATTAGGTATTTTAAAAAAACAATCTAGAATAATTACATTGAACGCTATAACGTTGTATTGGAATATATATTTCTTCGTGCAATTTCATAACATGCTTTTCTTGACTCGTTTTTATATATTTAATAACATATTCCCGCACATTTGATTCAGCACTTTTATTGTGTATCATTACAGCTTGAAGAAAATCAATTAAGTTGTAAAATGTGTCAGCTTCCTCCTTGTTAATACTAAGACATCGACCAATAACAATTCTTAACCCATATTGTAAACATAATTTTGTATTTTTTATTGATTGTTTCGAGTACCTTTCACAAAATTGCTGATGGAACTTACACCAATCATGATATTTTAAAATAGCTGGCTTTTTTCCAATACGGTGAAAAATGCAAGTTGCTACAAGAGATTCTGTATCAAAACCAACAAGAACTTTTAATGACTGATTTCTGTTAGCTCAACATCAAATTTGTGTACGAACCTTGATCTTCCATTACTACGTTTTAACTAAAGCTTTTTTAATATTAATTATATTGCTGAGGTACACAAGATTGTAAAAAATTTGAATTTCCAAATAAATTATAGAACATATTAATAATCAGATTGTCGTTTTCTATATGATTATCTTTGTAAAATTCATTCAAAAAAGTTTTCATACTTAAACCAAAACATCTATACCAGCCAAAAACGCAACAGTATTGCCCACATACATCTGAATACCCTGTATCTACTTATTATTAAAAACTATGCACTGATTTTTCAAGTATTCCAAAATTTCCGGTTTATCTGGAACTCCACCATACGAATCAAAATATTCTGTGCAACCATGCTTTGGAATATAAAGGGCAAACCAATTTGTTCCCGGATCTTTTATCTTGTCACTGTTTACAATTAAAAAAGTTGGTTTATCTATTATTTTTGGAATTTTGTCTAAAGCAAAAACTCCCTTAAAATATTTGTTTGTAAATTTGTTACATTTTAAAAAACTAATTATTTCTAAAGTGTTCATGACTCAAACTGACTCAAATCATACACTCTACTTATTTCATTAATGTAGTTCATTAAAAACTCCTTTATTATTTTTTCATTTGTTATAATAACATGAAATTTTTCTAGTACCTATCTTAATTCTTTATTAATTTTATTATTATGTATAGTTCCGAAAGAGTAATTTCCAAAATTTTCATTTATAAATTTCTTTGGTTGGAAATTTGTAAGAAATCTCTTTTACAAATTTTTTACAAGGTTCTTTAATTCCAACTAAACAAATATCTTTAACAAATAAAGTGTTTTTATCATCACAACAAAACTTCACATCCACAAGTGCACAGGACGATGACATCTGTCGAATATTCAAATACATGTTTCAGTATTCTATTTATAGATTTGTACATATATTTCAATTTTTATCAATTTGTATGCTTGCATCAAATTCTCCATAAACAATAGCAGTGAGTGTAGATGTAAGTGGTTTTGATAGCCTTGCCTCAATTCTAACCGTACTCTGGTTTAGTAAACCTTGACATACTTCATTTCCAGATGCATCTGGAGTTGAATCATAAGCTAGTACCTAAAAAGCCCATCACTAAACATAGACTTTGTTATCTGATGACCTTTATCATTGTAGTAAATTCTAGTTCCTGAAAAAAGTGTACTGTATGCTCTTGTACAGGAATTATTTTCATCTGAAAAACTGGTTTCAATTGCTGAATTAGGTATTTGAACACCATTTACGTTTAACACAAATTGTGAAATATCAAAATGTTTAAAATTGTATCGGTTTTTTGATCTTTTTCCAGAGTAACCCACTTTTTCTGTCATACAAAAAATTATTGTATTTGGCAACTGATCAATAAACACATTATCAAGCGATATTGAGGAGCTGTTCATTAGAATTGCAAAACTTTTTACTTCAACGCGTTTATAATTATATTTAGCATTGAATTTCCCAAGAACAGCATTGTGTGCTAACAGTACGCTTGGATTAACGGTAACATGTCTCATAAATGAAGCGGGGCTTCTATAATTTTTAATTGTGATTCATCAGAATCATCTGCAAATAGATAAAACTCTGATTTTTCAAATGTTAAAACTATACGAATGTCAACATTGTTTATAAGTAGAGTAGGTTGATTAAACATATCTACGTGTAGTTTACCCATAAGTTCCACTACATTGCTATTATGATACAATTTTTGGCGCTCTTTTGAACCATTATTATCAGATTTAGCTATATTTGCTTTATCTAAAATACATTCTGCACATTCTAAATGAGTTGCAGCAGTATCTGTACCATAATTTAATAAAGATTCAATATAAGCTCTATAGTGATAATTTCCATCAGACGGTGTTATATTTTTACCATTTAAATGAACATTACATTGTTTTATTAAAGAATGTAAAATGTTATTAACTACACTTGGTTGTATTATTATTCTTCCTTCAGCATTTTTATCATTATTCCATTGCGTTCCATCTTTCTCTAAGATCTGTACTTTTAATCTCAAATATGTAGAAAACAAATCCCTATATGTATTGCCATGACCCAGTGAAACAAATTCAATAGTTGAAGGGTTGTCTAAAGAAGCAATAGGATTGTAGGAAACTTCTTCAGATCGTAAAATGCTAGACTGAATGGGTTGGGTTTTAAAAATATCCAACTCAGATTTCATACAGTCAATCATAATAAATTAAAAATATCTTTTTGTTTCTTTTTGTTATTATCTTTGCGTCGTTTTGACGTAAAATAGTTTAAATTTTTAATGAATGGTCTTTTTATAGCTTTTCGTTTTCTTTTACCAGAACCATACATTTCATTCAGTTTTCATACGGCACCACGTCGTACATTTTTAACAATCTCTTTACTACGATCTTGCATAACTTCTTTTACATTTGCACCAGATGCAATATTAGATAAAGCATTGATACCAGAGTTAATAACCTCTTTTTTCAAAATATCAGCGCCTGAAGTAAATAATGGTTTCAAATATCTAAAAAGTCCCCCAAAAAAGCTTCCCAATCCACGACCTCTTTGAAAAGGTACGGTTGAATGTAATAAAGGAGCGATATCATCAAGTCCTCTACCAGATTGAATTAAATAATACTTATAGTATACTCTCTCCATAATGACTAAAATAAAATAATATATAGTTTTGTAAAATCGCTTTTATTTATACTTTTTTAAAATGTAATACAATTTTTGTTGAATTGAACTATTGGAAAAGTTTATTTTGTATCCATATTTATCACATAAAAGTAATGAAATGTTATTAAATGATTTCTCCACATTGCAATATTGAATATTACTGAATTCTTTTACAGTATCAGTGAAAGAATTTTGTATGTTAACAGATCTTAAACACCTTACATCTTTATCACCTATTTTTTGCGGTTCAATTATGTCTGTGTATATAAAAAACATATCTGGTTTACTAATGGGAATCAATTGTATACTATCTATAAAAGTTTTGAAAGCTTCTATTTCACGTGATTTATATTTTTTAAAATCTGTAACTTTAAAAGATACTTGATTGAAACATGTTGTCAAAAGTCCTTCGAGGGTATAAGCGTAATTTGCTCTTATTTTTATATCTATTTTAGGCTTAGTAACACATATTGTGGTGTAACTTAAATTTTTAGGCATCTCCTCAGCTTTTGTTGGTTGTGTATAATGAACTTCATCGTTTATAAAATTAAAAATTCCCCAAATCAACTGTCGTTCAACTTCTTTTCTTGTAAACCTATTAAGTGGGCGTATATTTTGAATTAGTGTTGGTAGTAGAAAAACTTTTCAGTTGCATATCATTTGTTTTTCTATGTATGGAATGCATGATGTTCAAACTCCTATCATATCTTTCTGCATACCTTTAATAAATATTTGAGTACTTTTTTCCCGTTCTTCGCCATACACATTTGGAACGAAATCATTAACATACATTTCTGAAATACCACCGACTTTCCACCTTGAATCACACATGTATTTATTCATTTTATTTGTAAAAGATGATAATTAATTTTCTGGATAATAGTTGATAGATGAATCACTGAGTAAAGTGACATAAAATTCATCATTTACTTGTATGTTGTCCATGAGCTTGTGGATTTATTCTTACGAATTGGAAAATTAAGTTCTGTTTGAGTATTACCTACTGCTGACCTTAAAACACGTCTTGATGAATTATTCAACTTTTTGCTATTTATAGTTTTTTCTTTTTTCGTTGGTGGGCTTGGGCTATCTAAACGAACAGTTATAATGTCTCCTGTATCAGTTTCAAAAACTTGTACATTTTGATTTCTAATTGATTTTTTTTTTCTAAGACGTTCTCCAACTGAAGCAGCTGACAATGCTTTTGTTAAAACATTTTCCTGAATTTCATCATCAAATACTTCGTCATCAGCTTCTTTTTCATACACTTCTTCTTCTTCAGGAACAACTTGTATTCCAACATTCTTATATTCAGGAGAATGCGATTGAGTTGCTACATCTATATACATTGGTTTTGCACGAGTTTGAGTACCTTTTGTTTCCGTAATTTTTATTTTCTCCTCTTTATTTCTAGGAAGTTGTCGTTTTTTGTTTCTTATTTTAAATAGATTTTGTCTGTATAAATACCATTTTTGAGTGTCCGTGAGATATTTATTTAACAATATTTTTTTCATATTTTTATCCAACTCATTAAGTTCAACGTCCCCATTTTGCTTCATTTTCTCATAAATCTCAGGTTTTAAATTATCATTTTATTAAATGTTATATTATTCATTTTATAAAATTATTATCCCTGATAGTATTGCACCAAGAAGTGTAGGTAAAAATCCACAACGTTGAATAATAATTTTCTTTTGCTATTTATAGATTTTTTAATAGATAAGTTAATAGATATAGATAAGTGATCTTAATTCTTTTTTATACTTTTGTAATTGGGTTGTTGCTTTTTTACTCGGATTACAATTACCTTTTAAAATATTTAAAGAGATTTCGCAAAATGTTTTTGTTACTTCAGCGTCACAGTGTTTTATAATTACTTTCTGGAATTTTGGTTTAGAGGTTTTTAATAGGTGCAATATATGTCGATTGGTCTTCAAACGTTTCATATTCCTCCCCAAATTGTTCTAATTAATCTCTAGTACAATAACACAAACCTTTCCCAAATATATCACTTCTTAATCGAAATATATCATTAACGTCTTCAGTAAGATCTATTAATATATAGCATTATGGGACTGACGTCACATGATTATATACTTTTTAAAATTCTTTAATTTGATTGGGATATATTTGGCGAGCTAGAGGTAATATCTGCGATTTATCTCTTGGATTTTTGAAAAGTACTAAATATTTACAGTTGAGTGAAATATCTCTTGAAAATTTACGCTGGTGAAAAACATTTTGTGTTACAAATATTGCAGATAAATTTCTATGATGTGATCCTTTAGTAAATAAATCACATACATACTTATCATGAGAATTTAACATCATATCATCGATAATAATTAACAAAGGTTTTTGATTATCATTAAAATCTGGAATAGTGTTACTATATTCCATATCTTTGACATATTTTGGAACGGCATTTTTGTCTGGATTACACCAAATTATTCTATTAATATGTGGTTGTATATTTTCTTTTTTATATTTTATTAAATTGTGAATAAAAGTGGTTTTACCACAGTATAATGAACCAGCCACCATCATAGTAAACGGGTGAAACAGCATAATTGTATTACTTAAAAACTAACTCTGTTAACCTATATTTATACGAAAAGCTCTTTTCGCGAAGTGAATATAAATGTAATTTTGTTATTCTATGGAACATTCTTCCATAAACCTTCGACATGGTTAAACAAGTTCTCATAGTTGACCTACAATTTTTACAAGGAAATGAAAAGCAATATTTAACTAAAAGAGTTAGCCATACTTGAAAAAGGAAGTTTAATTCCAACTGTGTATCACTTCAAAGCACCGTACGCCGCAGAATAACTTAGTCAGGATATGAAATATAATAACCAGTATTGCGAAAGTAAAATAAATGGACTTAAATGGAACAACGGTTTAGTTGAATATTTAGATGTAAAATGTATATTAAAACACTATTTAGAGTCAATTGAAAAAATTTATGTCAAAGAAGAACAAAAAAAACTTTTTCTTCAAAAGTACATTGGCAGTGTTAAAATAGAAGATCTAAGCAGAAACTTGCCGTCATTGCAAAAGATTGATAACTTTGAATCAAATTGTCCTATACACTTATCAAATAAAAATTTCGGATGTACTGTTAAAATTTGTTATAATGTATATATGTATTTTTTAAAGGAAAAAATGTTAGATTACTACTTTCCAGTTTCATACTTGCACGATATGCATTTAGATAACAAAACTAAACAAGGTAGAATGTAAACCAACGGTTTTTAAAAGCGCACATTTCTAAACTCAATACAAACTGTTTAGAATTTTGACTTGCACAAAAATTTGAAAATTTCATGTAATACGAAAAAACGTGAAAATAGGACATTTTTGAAATTTTGAGGGGCCGTAAGTCCGGAATCCTATATAACTAAGAAAAGCCATTAACACGCGTAAAAATATATTATTGAACCTTTAATTTTCATGCCTCGCCGAAAAATGTTTACAGGTCTAAGTTACAGGTGTGTAAAAATAGCAAATTTTCAATTTTTGAGGTGTAATAACTCCCCCTCTGTTACCAAAAAATTTTTTGAGGAAACTTATACTAATTCTAAAAGTTCTTTCTTGTCTCAAAATTTCAGGTTTTTTTTTTTTTTTTTTTTTTTTTTTCCTAAGGGAGGTGGGAACCTTCCAAAGACACCAAGAATTTCCCCTTGGTAGTGTCCGATTCTTACTGACTAAACCCACCTCCCCCTTTAGCAAATATAGTGGGATGAAACCCTTACCTGCGAACGCAGTATATTGGCTAGGGAGTAGGATAGGAAAGGATAGGAAAAATGGATACGGAAACATTGAATTGGGAGTGGTACTGTAAGGAAACAATGAATCCGCCTATTATTATTATTTTGCTAACAGTGACTAAAGCCGTCACAATAGTTGCAACATGTAGTAGTAGTATATTACATGAGGCAACTATTGAAGGCAACCCCCACTGTCACTGTAGCGGCTGTTATTATTGGTATTAATATTTTTATTAATATTATTATTATTTTACTACAGAGTCAGCGCCATCAGTGGATTATAACGTGCAGCAGTATATAACACCTTACTTGCATGATATAACCAAAGATAGCCCCACTGTAGTAGCTATTATTATATTATTATTACTATTATTATTATAATTATTGTTATATTATTATTGTACTATTTATTATACTATTTAATTGTACTATTATTATTATTATTATTACTATTATTATTATTATTATTTTACCACAGAGTCAACGCCATCAGTGGATTACAACGTGCAGCAGTATATAACACCTTACTTGCATGATATAACCAAAGATGGCTCTACTGTAGCAGCTATTATTATTATTATTATTATTATTATAATTTGTTTTACTAGTACTATTATTATTATTATTATTATTACTATTATTAACTATTATTATTATTGTTATTATTTTACTACACAGTCAGCGCCATCCGTGAATTACAACATGCAGCAGTATATAACACCTTACTTGCATGATATAACCAAAGATGGCTCCACTGTAGTAGCTATTATTTATTATTAATTATTATTATTATTATTATTATAATTATTATTATTATTATAATTATTATTATTATTATTACTATTATTATTATTATTGTTACTATTATTATTATTATTGTTATTATTACTAATATTAATTATACGATATACATTATTACGATATAAAAGTACTACATATTTTTTATTTATGACCTGACCGGGGTTTGAACCCAAGACCATTCGATTGAAAGGTTGGCGACTTAACCACTGCGCCATGAGTCAGATTCATGGTTTCTATCTAAATTTCAGGTTTCTATCTAAAGGCGTGCCGGAGTTATGAAAAAAGAAATTTCATGCAAAATATGGTTTTTACATAACGGTAAATTTAAATAGTAAATTACAAAATATTGCATAATTTCGATATTTTTTTATATAGATAATAAAATTTCCGGTCTTCTAGCGGTTTTAGATTGCAAAACTATTACGCAGGGCGTGAGATATATACATCTGAAAATGGGACTTTTTCGCAATTTTGAAGAGCTGCAACTTTGGAACCCTTTACAACTAAAACAAACCTTTAACACACATTAAAATATATTATTGTAGTTTTAAATTTTATATCTTGCAGAAGTAAAATATGTACAGGTGCCTAAGTTACAGGTGTTTAAAAATAGCAAATTTTCAATTTTTAAGCCCTCATATCTCATAAACAGGGGGTGGTCCAAAAAAATTTTCTGAGCAAACTTATACTAATTCTAAAAGTTCTTTCTTGCCTCAAAATTTCAAGCCTCTATCTAAAAGCGTGCCGGAGTTATGAAAGTAGAAAAATCATGCAAAATTTGGTTTTCACATAACGGTAAATTTAAATACTAAATTTAAAAAAATTGTATAATTTTGATATTAATTTACAAAGATAAAAGAAATACCTGTCGAATGACGTTTTCAGATTGAAAAAATATTAAGCAGCACATAAGATATATGCATTTAAAAATAGGGGTTTTTCAAAGTTTGAGGGGGTGTAGCTCCGTAATGGGAGGGGCTACATGAAAATGTAGTTCCACAAAATTATTTTTTTTATGAGACCTACCCATGGTTAAAATTTTTTTTCTCTATCTTTAACGGTGTAGAAGTTTTGTAAACAGACGGACGGACGGACGGACGGACAGAGTGAAACTAATAAGCACATTTTTTCAAAATTTTTTTGGAAATGTGCTAAAAAGGTCACTTCAACATTAAACAAGAAATTCACGTGCATGCATGTATGGGAGTATGCTTACAGATCAGCAAGGAAAAGTCATTGGGAAGAATACGCACGTGATACAAGTAGATTTCAAAGACGTATAGAAAAAGTTGGTCTCACTATTTCTGCAATTTTAGCATCTGATTATCGTAAAAAAATGTTAAAACTTAGATTTAAATAAAAATATAATAATAAAAGAATTTAAATATAAAAATAAATGTCTTTTATTTTTATCTTATGTTTTTAAAATAGATACCATTTAACCTATAATTTAACCTATATTTGAATTATTTTTTATTCTATACAAAAACAAAAAAAAAAAAATAAACATAAACATAAATGCATATCAAGAAACATAAATGCATATCAAAGAGTATATCTTTAGTTTAATCAGTTCTATATTTTTGATTTGCTGTTTGTTTTCTTTTTATTCATATTTTCTGAACATTCTTAATTAAAAAATAAAAAAAATATCTTGCATGACATGCAGTCAGCTAATGACTTTCGTTTTCTCTTTTCTTCTATAAATTCTTCTATCCAGAAGAGACCACATTTGTATGTAAGCAAAAAAAAATCTATATCTTACTTTAATTTTTTTTCTTACACTTTATTACACTTTTTCTTTTCAATTTTAAAGAAGCGCTGTAGATTTAAAAATAAAATAATATTTTTTGTTTTGTATTTTTATATAAAAATATTTTTTTAATACATTTACATTTGCGTATAAAACAAAAAACAAAAAAGTTTTAATTCTTATTCTTTTAAAACTAGAATGTTTAAAAATTTATTTAAGTCTTACTTTTGTTTTTTTACTCTACACATTTTTCAAGCAAGGTAGATAGGTACATTATTTTGCTATTATAAAGAACGAGTTTTTATTTTCATTTCATTTAAATGCAACAATTTTTTCTTTTCAATTTTAAAGATGCTCTGTATAGATTTAAAAATAAAAAAAAAATTTTCTTGTTTTTGTTTTTTATTTTCATATAAGAAATGTTCTTACTACTTTTATATGTGCGCCTAGTATTTAAACCAGGTACACAATTTTGTTTATTAAGGACTAATATACTTCAAATTGCTTAACACTTTACTTCCTACTATACAACCATTTGGAACTTATAAGTTAACAACCCACATATGCAACCTAACTTAAAACCTCAGCCAAAATAAATTTTTAGCTTATAGTAACCAAGATACATAAAATCAATTGTTCAGTTCATTAACTCTGCCTGACAACTTACACAATATCAACAACCTTCACTTCCTACTATAAAACTATTTGGAACTTATAAGTTAACAACCCACAGATACAACGTAACTTAAAACCTAAACCAAAACAATCAAAACAAGTTCTTGACCTACTAACCAAGCATAACCTACATTAAACCCATAAATCAAAAAGTAGGTCAGCATGTCGTGCGATATGGGTCAAATTTTTTTCCCATCCCAAAGTGCAGGGTTACCTACTTATTACCAATAAACAAAGAACGTTATATATAATTTACAAAAAATTTAGATGAATATTTTATTAAATTTCGTTTTATAGATTAATTCCGGTTTATGAGCAGCGGCCTTGATTTTCTTTCTTCTTCTATAATTTGTTTTACAATATTAAAATCTGAATTTTTAGAATTAGATGAGATTACAATATAAATTAACAGGTAAAGGTATATTTCCCTATGATTATATGGGTGATGAAAGTAAATTTTCTGAAACTTCTCTACCAAAAATATAGAATTTCTATAATATACTAAATGATGTGAATGTTACAATATAAGAGTATAATCGTGCTATTACCAAAGATAATGAATACAACTAGATGTGCACTCTCATATAAAAAAAATTTTTAAAAATAAAACCCTAATATGGGTCTAATATCATCATATATTCATACACGTTAAAAAATAAAAAAGCTTTTAAGAGAGTTTAAGAGAGAGCAATAAATCATGTGGCCGTAGATCAACTAATAACGAACGATCATTACAGAAACAATTTTTTATTTTTATTTTTTTCTATTTGTATGCGATATACATATATGCTGTTAAATATTTGTTTTTGACGAATGCATGTTAATAGATTTTATTGGCGAAATATATGAGCCTTTATTTTCCTTCTTTTTTCTTTTTTTCCGAATTTTATGTTTCTATACAATATACCCTATTGCTATACATGTAGTTTTGATATGAATAGTATAGATATGTATTTATATGTAGCTATGTTATGTTAAGTATTTATCTACATATTTTTGTTTTGTTATGTTTCTTTTTTTTTTCTGTTTTGTGTAAAGAATAAATGTGTATCGTTATGTGAATATAATATGTAAGTATTAGGTATTTGATGTAAATTGAAAATTGTATGAGCTTTTTTGAGTTTCAGACAAATTGTGTATGAAAACCCATTTTGTAAAAATAAAAGCTAAAAAATTGTGTGCATTCTATAAAAAAATATAGAAATTTTCTTCATTAGATCAGATCCCGATGACAATACATGATTTTAAAATAATAATATCGAAAAACATTAGAGAAATTAGCTTAATTTCAAAATTAAATTTTCATACAAAGATATAACAGAATTTTGAACAGAATTATTACAGAACCAAAATAAAACATTTTATCTAAATTTACTAAACTCACCAATGCCAATACCAATACGTATACGTAACACATAAATGTTATTTTTTCTATAAAAGACTATTGTTTTTTATGTAGCCCATTGCATTGTATGCGTACATATATATAGGTACATACTTCAAAATATGTAATAATATGTGCTTCGAAAATATTTTTGGTTTGAAAGCGATGAATTTGAAAGATATGAATGTGTAAACAAATTAATGGGCCGCACTTGAGAACACAGTGTAAAATTTAATATGCATTTACTTAAAATTTAGTAAGCAAGTGTTAAATTTAAGTTTTTTTTCATCAAATCAATTGATTTTTAGTATACATTTTTATTTATAAAAACAATGTGTTTATTTATAATATTTATATAGATGTGTGTTTTTCCTTTCTTAATTATAATTAAAATAAGGCTTTTCTTTCGAAACTCTTAACATATTAAAATCGCATATTATGGCCCTAACATTGATATCTAAATTGGGAGCTGCCTTTATATTAAGATCTATTAGGGAATGATGATCTGCACCACTAATGCCTTTTTCTGAAGTATAAAAACTAAGAATATATTTCCAATTATGTAAAAACGTTAAACAACAAAAAGAATATATTAAAAATAAGAAATCCAGTCTTTTTTAAAAATAGTAAATAACAACAATATTTTTCTTTTCAATAACAATAATTATGAATTAATCATAAAATATATGTTATGTACATACATACATATATATCTACATCGTCTAGAAAAAGCAAAATAATTTTTTTTAATTCAAAAACATTAGCATTTAGAAGTAAGCAATTTAATATATTCTCAATTACATACTTTTAAAACCAAATTTTTTTTACTACATATGTGTTTAGGTACAAACATGTACAAAAATGGTATGCATATTTTTATGTGCGCTGTACTATTAAAAATCTGCTGCTAACACAGTCACACCAAATTCCCAAATTCCCAACTATTATTATTTAGTTGATTTATCGATTTATTATTTTTTAATATGTAGGCAACAGTTATATTTATATGAATGGACGGTAAACATAAACGAACAAAAAAAAATTCAGAATGTTCTATAGCTAATAATTTCTTTTTTTTTGAATATTAAAAAAAAAATATAAGTTCTTAGCGTACCTAAATAACAGAAAAAAAAAAGTAAAATGTAATACTGGAAGAAAAATAAAAACGAATAGAAAAAAAAGAGAACAAAAAATGTTACTTTAATTGTTTTTAAATATTTTTAAAGGCTATTTCTTATGTATATGTGCACATCTGATATTTACACACATAACAAATAGAAAAAAAGAAATATTAAAATGTCATGCTATAAAAGAAAGAAAAAACAAGGCATTATCTAAATCAAAGTTTTCAAAGGGTCGCATTTTTAAGTGGAAATAAAGAACATTATAAAATTGCAATATTTTTATTTAAATTTTGAATTTTATAGCTATGCAACGTTTTCTTAATTTTTTCAAAATTTTGCCACAATAAATTAATAATAAAAAAATTCAATATATTCTATATTATAACAGGTAATAATATAATTATAGACTGTAAGGGCTACTGTAAAAATTCAAAATTAAACAAGGAAAAAAAAATATCAATTTAATACTTATATTAGTCGTTACTAAAAGGAATAAAATAAAATAAATAAAAAAAAATTTTAAAAAAACAGCTTTTTTGAACTAAAAAGTAGAAAATAAATTTTTAATAGCAAATTTTTCTGTAATTTTCTAAACTATATTGTTACAATCGAGATTTCTTTGAAAAAGTTTATTTCAATATGTCAAATATATATATAAATATAAGTATATATAAGTTTTAAAGTCTGTGAAATTAAAATAAAAGCTGGAGGCAACAACCGCATAACTATAAACTTATATTTTTAAATTTTGCCTCCAGCTTTTATATTAATTTCACAGACTTTAAAACTTATGTATACTTATATTTATATATATATTTGACTTATTGAAATAAACTTTTCCAAAGAAATCTCGATTGTAACAATATAGTTTAGAAAATTACAGAAAAATTTGCTATTAATAATTTATTTTCTACTTTTTAGTTCAAAAAAGCTGTTTTTTTAAAAATTTTTTTTATTTATTTTTTTATGAATGATTGCGTATAGCTGTTTTACAATTTTGGAAAGGAATATGTGAAAATATGAAAAAGAAAATCTTAAAAAAAAAATTTTTAATTTTTTTTTTAATTTTGTTATTACACTTTATTCAATCCAATTAGTGTTTATTGTGCCTAGATAAATTTACAACTTTTACAATAATAATGATTATATTTTAGTGCTACGAATTAAATACTACAACTATAGCATAATTATATTTTGTTAACTAAAAATTATAATGTATAAACATTTCATAACTGGAGGAAAAATCAAAGGAAACCAATACAAATACAATTTTAATTTTAATTAAAACTTACAAATGTAAATTTAAAACTACTTAATACATAAATTTAATTGACAAAATAAAATTAATTAATAGACTAAACATTACACTTTATTTAATATTTTATACGGTTTTGAAAAATTTTAATATTTAAAATGTTAGCATATAATTTTAATATTTAAAATGTTCTCTTCTTATGTTGTTCAGGGAAAAAGATATGATTTTCTTTTTAAAACCATATACTTTTTTCTTTTTTTTTCTTTTATTAGTATAAATACTATTTTATTATTCAATTTATAAATGTAATAACAATTTATATAATTTCTCAAAAATTAATTTTACCATTTACTTTAAATAAATGATTATGCCGTATACAATAATTTTACAAAAAAATAATTCAAATGTAATTAACTAATTAACAAAAAATTAAAATTAAATCAAAAAAAAAAAAAAATGCAAGATAAATTATTAAAAGAAAATTAAAAATATATTATACACTATTAGGTTTCATCACTTATTAATGATTTTACTATAAGTCTTTTGAAAGTTGTCAAATTAGTTTCATTTCGAATTGCAGCTGGTAGAGCATTGAAGATTTGGAGTCCTTTATAGAATAAGTTGTTTTGAGTATTTGGCCTACAAAGTAGTGGTAGTCTAAACAAACTTGCAGATCTAGTTGATAATTTGTTAGTTCTGCTACATAGTTAAGACTACTGGTCAAATAATTTGGTAACAAGTTATGCTTCATTTTAACTACTAACACTAAAACATTAAAATTGAGTCTCTGACGTACCGACATCCATTTCAAATTCCCCAGTATACATTGTATGCTTGTTCTTCTATCACATTTTAGAATGACGCCCATTGCTTTATTCTGCAGAATCTAGTCCAGATGTCCAGATGCACAGTAGTCCAGATGTGGTAATATTGTAGTATATTATACATTGTTATAGCACAATTGGTTGTTAATTCTAAGGTATCCAACTTTTTTAGATATTTTTTTACTAATAAAATCTGCATGCTTATCGAAGTTTAATTTGTCGTCAATCATTACACCTAAGTATTTGATAGAACTCAATTTTTCTAATTGTTCATTTCCAACACGAATATCAGCAACACTTTCTTCTCTCTCATTTATTACCACGAACTTAGTTTTTTCTAAAATAAGTTTAAGCTTATTCATACACATCCACAAAAACAAGTTATTTAGATCTATATTAATTTTCCTACAACATTCATTAAAATTACTTTCCACAATATAAAGAAGCATCATCAGCAAACAGCATAATTTTAGAAAAACTAATACTTAATTTAAAATCATTTATATGTAATAAAAAACTTATAACATCTAATATTGTTCCTTGTGGTACCCCATTTTTTATATAATTGCTATTGGAAAATTTATTATTAATTAACACCTTCTGTTTTCTGCGTTCAAAAAAAGATTTAAATCATCCTAATTCTGTATCAGTTATCCCATATTTTTCAAATTTAGATAATAATATTTCTCTATCCACCGTTTCAAATGCCCTTTTAAATTTTAGATTTAAAGCTGACTCACAGGAATGATTACCTCTGAAACCACTTTGTTCTTCACATAAAAGGTTATTCTCTTGTAAGTATCGTTCTAATTGTACACTAACTACTTTCTCAAGGATCTTTTATAAGCAATAATTTTTTTCATATTTATTAGTACTTGACTGATCACATGATTTTCAAATCCTGTGTCAATTTTAAAATTTCCATAGTGGTAAAATTTAATTTACTTACAGATATGCAATTTTCTGATAAAACATATCCCAAGATTTGTTTCCAATTGTCATGCAAACTTCGTATCATAAATACACAAGCATTTTTAACTACTTCTGGCTGTCGCTTGTCTGAACCACGTGCACAATCAACAAAACCTTCAATTTTATCATATCTCTCCCTATAAGTAAAATTTCTTTTTATTGTCATTTCATCAAATATTAATGTAACTTCTCTAGATTGATCAGGAAGCTTAGAAAAATATTCTTTAATATTTACAAATAATTCCTTTGGTAATATGGAAGAAGTTAAGCTTTTTATTTGCAAATTATTATAGATACAATGAACAGAAGGTAAAATAAATTCAAGTTTTTTCCGTAAAAAGATATAAACGGCTGTTGATTTAAAAAATATTAGCTGATATAATTTTTTTTCCTCCTTTGAATAATAGATATCATTTTTATTTTCCTACAACAAAGTATTTCTCGGTTAGTTAAATTTTCATTAATCTTAACCGCTTTTCGTTTATTTAAAATTTTGTTTTTACCTTTCAATTTTTTATTTTAATTTTTTAAAATTTGATTCGTTTTTCAATTTGCCAGTTAATATTCTATAATACGTCAAATTTTTTTCTCTTTTATGACAATGCTTACAAGATTATTTGGAATAGTATTTATTTCTTCTAATAATGTTTCTTCTGATAAAAAACGTGAAGAACAAGCCTCCGAATATAATTTTATACGTATTGGTAAATTTAGATAAAATGTTTTATTTTGGATCTGTAATAATTCTGAATGGATAATACTGGATCTGTAATAATTCTGTTAAAAATTCTGTTATATCTTTGTATGAAAATTTAATTTTGAAATTAACCTAATTTCTCTAATGTTTTTCGATATTATTATTTTAAAATCATGTATTGTCATCGGGATCTGATCTAATGAAGAAAATTTCAAGTCTCTAGGTCAACGGGAAGTGTCTTTAAAATAGCTTCTAAGATTCCATCCTTTACCCAACCAAGTTAATAAAAGTTGCTGTTAAGAACCCAAAGAAACAATTTAAATTTATTTATAATCATAACTGATTTTAAAATTTTTGAAACTTTAAAAATAAGATTGCTGTGATTTTTATAATATTTACTTAATCATAATATGTATTTAAAATCATATACATGCATATACATATGTATATTGTATAATAAATTTGAAAGTGACTGTATCATTATTTTTCGTGTGTAAGGAAATTTAATAAAGAAAAAAAAGTAGCTATATTTAAAATTACTTGCATATATCCAAAATTATATTATTTGGTATTATTTGGTATATACCAAGCTATTATTTGGTATACAACTTATTATTTGGTATACACGATTATATATATACATATATGTATAACCGTGATATACTTATGCATATTTTTTTTATTTTTGATAAATGTTAAGTAATATACATATTTAATAAACTTATTTACAAAAACAAAAATAAATTTTATGACTTCAAATTATTTTAAAATGATGAAAAATTAAAAAGATAATACTATAAACAGAGTTGACAAAGGCAATTGTATTCTTTCTCGTTTACATATATGTACGATGTACATAAATAAAAAGGGAGCTAGCCGTTTTGCTAAAAAAATATTTAAAAAAAAAACCGTGAAAAAAAACTATCTTGAATCGAAAAAAATCTTGGAAAAAAAAAATTCCTGAAAAAACATTTCTTGAAAAAAAAATTTTTAAAAAAAAAAATCTTGAATTTAATAATAAAATATTTTTGAAGATTTTATTAAATGTCTTTTAAAAAATAAAAAAATATTTTTTAACTAAAAAAGTAACAAATTATAAAAGTTTTTCAACAAAAAAAAATATCAAATTAAGATTGCCCCTTTTTCCGGAGTATTTATACTGTAGTATATCTTGACTTGCTCACAAAATAATTTCCATAATGTAGATTCAACATTACCAAAATAATTTAAAATTAAATAACATAAAATTGCTGACCTAACATTTTGTGTAATCACACTTTCAATTGTAAACATCTGTTTATTTTTGTATCGTACATTTATTTACATACAATATATTCAATAACTACATTTCATCACATTCTAAGTACATTTATTTACATATAATATATTCAATAAAGAAGAAGATCAAATTACATCTTTCGTTTAGATTTTTAAACGTTATGATTTCTGAATGATTCATTTTTGTATGCAATTATATTTTTGGTAAGATTTTGATTAATTATCACATATGGAAATTGTGTAGAAAGGTACTAGGTCAATATATTATATTGCATTTTTGTCCCAAATAATTTCTGTGTAACAAAGCAAGAAATTGTTATAATTTATTGACTTTGATAATTTTAGTATTAAGATAATGTAAATTAAAATAGTATAAATAGTAAGACTTTTTAATTCTGAAAAAAATCAGAATTATTTGGGATTCAAACCCAAATAGTTTTCCTGAGCAATTAATTTTTATTTGCTTTTTCTTATTATTTTATATTTATTTTATCTGAGCAATTAGCTTTGCTTGTTTTATTTCACTTTTATTAATTTAAATTAAAATATTTGCCTTAGCCCTAAAATAAGGAAACGGCAATTTAGTTTGCCATATTGATCAGCGGTTACTGCGCTGGATAAATATACTTTAAATTGTATGTGTGCCATTAGGAAAGACTAATAACAGCACGTTAGCCACATACATACAATTTGTTAGGGAAAGACATCAAATACATATATATAACATCAAAATTTATTACAATACATATGTAAATTCGAAATTCTAAATTAGGATGGATTTCAGAGTTGGATTCAAAAGCAGGGTTATACGTGTTTCGCAGAATATATTTATTTCTATGTATGTGCGAGATTCTAATTAGGACAGATTTTAGATTAGATTTGTTGATTAGATTAGGGATGTTGACTTTGCTGCGGATGCCATTATTAAAACAACCATGCTAGGAAGGAAACTTTTCATTCCTAGCTCATATAAACCGGTTAAAACTAAATCCAAGCCTTGGCTTAATGACATCTGCAGGAAAGCAATTCAAACCAAGGAAGAGCATTTTAAAATGTACAAGGAAAATTCGTCTGGGTCCTTATTTGGGGACTATAAAGTTGCCAGGAACAATTGCAAGAGAATTATCAATCAGCAAAAGTTTCTTTACAACCAAAGATTAAAACGTAAAATAATTAATCTACCCGCTGCAAAACATATTTCTCTGCAAAGGATCTGTCTAATATCTATAAAGCCTACATTCGACCTAAGATGGAGTACAACTCTCACATTTGGGCTGGCGCATCCCAAACTTCTCTGAGTTACCTCGACAAAATCCAAAACCGCGCCTTACGCCTAATAGGCGACCCTGTCGAACAAGTAACACTTACTCCACTTAACTCGCGTCGTAATATTGGAGCTATTTCTCTGTTTTATAGATATCTTGTAGGTAACGACACTTGCTCTATTGAACTTAAATCAATTATGCCTCCTCTTAAACAATTCCAACGTAACACCAGAGGAGCTGCAAGTGCTCATTTCTACACTGTGGAAATTCCAAGATGGTTAAAACTGGTTATGGAAACTCATTTGTTGTGAGAACTGCTAAGATGTGGAACATGCTTCCATCTAATGTGTTCCCCTCTGGTAATAACGTTCCGTACTACAATTTGCAAAAATTTAAAACGAATCTTTATAGGTTCGTTTCCAATCTTCCCATTAATTCCCCTTTAACATCCTATTTTCCTAATAACTAAACCTACATATGTATAAAGGTATCCGTTCCTAGCGTTTAGTTAGCGTTTAAAAAAAAAAAAAAAAAGCAGGATTATACACTTTTTCCAGAATATTTTTTATATTATGTATGTGCTAGATTCACAATTAGGAGGAATTTATTTCATAGTTGGTTTAAAAATTAGAATATTCCCTTTTTTCAGAATATTTATATTAATGTATATGCGAGATTTTGAAAGTCGCGATTTCGTTACAGACCCTATTATGTTGAATGAATTTTAATGACGTTCATAAATACTAAATATGCAAACTCTCAAAAGAATACGTTTTAATAATTAATTAAAACTATGTATATTTATATATTAAAATGTATTTATAAAAGGAGCGTATCGAAATCTCGCGCATCAAAATCTCGTGTAACAAAACCTCGTGTAACAAAATCTCCAGCTTTTTAAATCCGACGTTTCTGAATCACGCGTGTCAAAATCTTGTGTCCCAAATTTCCTGCTTCACAAATTCGTGTTTTAAAATCTCGCGTTCGTGTGATATTTTTTAAAAAATCTCGCGAAAAAGCACAAAGGAAAAAATACAGTATTAGAAAGTAAGTACAGTGAATTAGGAGGTATTTTATGGTTGGTCAGAAAATCTGGTTTTCAATAATTTGTGTATAGGGGGTTTGGGGGCAGGCAGCCCCGACTATTTTAAAATATTTTTTAATGTTTTAATATTGAAATATTATTGCAAAAACATAATTAAGGGGGAAGGAGCGACGTCTCTGACAATTTTAAAGTATTATTTGTTTTAATATTGAAATATTTCGGCAAAAACATAATTAGGAGAGATTTTATAGTTGGAAAATCACCGTTCCAGTAATTCGTTTAGCGCGGGTTTGGCGCTTTATTTTAAAAGTTTCTTTTTTTTAAATATGTACGTAAGAAATATTAATTAGGGGGATTTTAGAGTTGTAATCAGATTCAGGATATTGATTAACAAATGTTGCTTTACGTGAATACTCTATGTATATAGTTTCTTTATGATATTCACGATTAATCTCGTTTCACTAAATTGCTCATTGAAAAACTGTAGGGGAAACCTTACACGGCTAGTAAATTATCTCATACGAAAATTTTTAATCATTAATGCTTGGAACACAATACGATTTATTATACACAAATACTAGCCTTGCTACCGACAAAAGTCTATGCAACCGAGTCAATTAATTACCATCATATCGACTCACATTTGGTCTACCGTTTGTTTGTTCAAGATTACATTACTTTGGTTCATTCGATTTAAAAGTGCAAAACAAACGAAAACCATCACATTACAAAGCTTATGTGGTATTATTTGTTTATATGGTCGTAAAAATAATTCATTTAGAATTGGTTACTAATCTCACAAGAAATGGTTTCGCTTACAGGCTTCTCGCTTTTTTCAGAATAAGCATTTTGAGAATGAGATATTAGTGTATATGGTGTGTGGGAATATCTAGGGAGTAGGAGGTTGCAACGTTTGAGTTATTTTAATATATTTGTGTAGGGGTGAAATATTAGTGTAGGGGGAAGTTATTCGTATTAGCACCTATAAAGGAAATGTAATGTGTAGAGAAGAGGTGAATATTAATTAGGAAAGGGTTAAGTTATTAATATTAATTTTTAAGTTTAAAAAATTTAATAAGTAAAGAGAGAGGTTGAATATTGAATAAGTAGAGAGAGAGTATATAAATATTAGGGTGTAGTTGTTATGGAAGAGGTATTGGACCTGATAATTTAAGTTATTTGAGTAGGGGATTGAGTTGACTGTCTGATGTAGATATGTTATAGGTGTAGTGATTTTATTTTTGTTTTGGTGAGGGGTGCATAATAAATTGTGGTGTTTGTGTCTAGGGTGTCTCGTTTGCGTGATTTAAGGAATATAATAGAGGGGTTAATTATTAGAGGGGGAATGATGAATATTGTTTTAAGTGAAAGATAAATTGAAAATAGAAGAAAAGAAATATTGAATACAAGGGGATTTGATTGGAATACAAATTTTACAAATGTGAACTCTTTAACCATTGCGCTATAGAGTTTATTGTAAGTTATATGTTAATTTGAGTTTATAAATGAAGGGTTGTTTGAAATTTTTGTATCTGTGAGTTATATGATTGAATTTAAAAAAAGATATTGTTAGTTATAAAAAGTGAGTGATTGAGTGATTTTTGTTTTTAGGCAGAATAATAATATTAAATAAAGGTAAGTACAAAAATAGGTACATAATATGTTTTTGTTTTTTATAAGCAATATGCAAAATCCATGTGTACATGTTAAAAATTTGAACGTTCTTATTAAATCGTACGTTTTTAATTTTTATTTTAAATTTATATTTGTTTTATAATTTGTTCGTTTTTAGTAAATACATATATATATTTAAACAGTTTTTAGCGGCACATCTAATTTTACAACTTGTTGTGTTATTGTGTATAGGACACATTGATATAAAGTCGTCAATTTTATGTAGCGATGTCATATCTTATGTAAGATCTATTATATTTGGTTTAACAAGATATTTTTTTAAAAAATTTGGTTTTTGCTCTCCTTTTACGAACATTTTTTCAAAAGGTTCAAACTAGTGTTTTAGAACAGCTGGCACTTGTGTATATTCAATTACACCATCATTCCACTTTAATCCGTTGATATTCCTTCCAGAATACTGATTTTGATATTTTGAATCAGTATTAAATTTTTCTTCCGAATATGGTGGTTTAAAATGAAATATAAGTGGAACTAAACTTCCTTTTCAACATCTGCCAATTCTTTTGAAAAATATTGTTTTTCATTTCCCGGGAAAATTGTAAATCGACTATTAGAAAATGATTTATTTCCATGCAAAATGTAGTAATGAAATGACTAAATATTTTTTAATTATCATGATTGTATACATTCATTTTACTATAAATATAACAGAGACTGCTTTTACTTTTTGGTTTATAATGACTATGTTATCTCACCGTTTCACAATGATGGTAGCGGAACCATCCTGTTGCGGTAAAACTACTTTTATTGGTAACTTAATAGAAAATAGGAATACAGTTATTCATCCTAAAATAAATAAAATTATTTGGTGTAATCCTGATAAAATGCAGTTCCATTAAACATTAAAGAACTTGCATATTTTAATGTTATACCAGAGTTGAAAATCACCATCCTTTATTAGTAGTAATATATGACATGATGTTGTATTCAAGTAATAAAAGCGTTGTTTACTAGAGGTTCGTATCTGTAATATTTACAACTCAAAATGTGTTTCATCAGGGAAAATTTTCAAGAGATATTTCTCTTAATTGTAAATATTTGATACTTTTTAAAAACCCCAGAGAAAAACCCCAATAAAATGAAAGAATTCCGAAAAGTATATAAAGAAGTAACGTTACAATCACACGGTTAAGGTGAAGGCCCAGTATACGCTTTTTTGCTTTGCTTGCTTTACATGCTTTGACAGTTGAAATAAATTACATTGTATCTTATGCAGCAACGCCCAATGACAAAGTAATCAAAGCAAAACAAAGTAAGAAAAGTTCAAAATTGATCAATTTTCAATTAGACTTTATTTACTTTGACGTTTAAAATAATATTTAAAACGTAAAATTTGAATTATTGAATTGAATTTAAAAACAAATAATTTTGTTTTTAAATAAATATTTGAATTATTGAATAAAAAATATTGAAAATTATTGATTATCAGAAATATCTTGCAAATCTTCCATTTTAAAAAACGAAATAAACAATAACAAAAAAATTAAAATGTCAAATGTCAAGCAATTTAAAAGCGTACATTGGGATTTAAAATTACTTTGATTACTTAAAAAAGTGTACATTGGGCCTTCACCTTTGTATATTTATAGATCTTAGTCAAGATATTAACATTCTTAGTCAAGATATTAACGATCTATTTAAATTGAGAAATGATATATTAGGAGAGAATTTTTATTTTTGTGAAAAAGAAGAATTAGATAATTTAAGTGAGAAATATGAAACGATTGAAGGCAAACCAACATATATTGCATCTATTAAAAAACTCTAAGCCGAAATTCCAAAAAATTATTATAAACATAGTGTGAAATAGCGTTGAATATATTGAAAGGTAATTGTAATTTAAGTAGAAAGCAATAAACCAATTGAAAAAGTATAAAACGGAGTTGATATTGTTAATTTGCCATAAAAATTCTTTTAGTAGGCGGAAAACCGTTATTCAGTGGGTGTTTACCCACACTAATTGGCGATGTTTTATCAGGAATAATTGGAAAGTTTTAAAATGAATAACATATTTAATAAAATGATTTTAGTAAAACCAAAATAAAAAGATGTAATAAAATGATTTTAGTTAGAGATTTATGAAAAACTCAAACAAAATACAGATAGTCAACTCAGTGAATTAAATAACAGCATAAAAAAATTATCTTAAATAAAAATTAGTCGGGTATTCAAAAATGGTACTTATTTCCTCAAAAGTTGCATAAAGTAAGTAATAATAGACGAATCAGCTCATCTCAGAATAAAAACGGTCAACATAAACAAGAAAGAATAAAGCTTTACGAATCAAAGGGTTTTCAAATCAGCTCAATCAGAATTTACCAAGAGTAAATATTTTGGAATGCAATTTCTCGTGGAAGAGATCTATGAATAGGAACCAGCTGATGAAGTATTTGTTGATGATAAAAAGAAGATTACATACATTGTCATCTTTTACAAATAAACTGAATAAGTATATGTGTGATTCTAGTTTGAAAGTCGGTGTTTCTGAAATTTATGTTAATGATTTCATTCAAATATTCCATACATATGGCGAAGATTGGGAGAAAAGTACCTAGGAAATGGTATGCAAGATTAAGATTTAATAGCAGTCGGTATAACGTACATTCCATATGATGGAAAACAAATATTATGTGATTGGAAGGTTTTTCTCTTGCCGACACTAATTCAAAATATTAGGTTATTCCAAAGATTTTCAAGAAAAGAAGTTGAACGACAGCTAATTTGGGGGATTTTTAATTTTATAAATGATAATGCCAATTATGTAAAACAGGAAAAACCTGAAGATATGCCACAAAATATATCTTACACAACTATATATGTGTCTAAACCAAAAATAGATATAAAATTAAAAGCAAATTTCTCTTATTCTTTAGAAGGACTTTTAAAAACATGTTTCAATCAAGTATCATCGAAAATGGCAGATTTTAAGAAGTTTAAACCACGTGTAATAGAAGGTTTCAAAATCTTTTTAGATAGTGTACAAATAATTCCAATTATTAAACCAGATATGTTTTTTATATACTCGGATATAAAAAACATATCTGGTTTACAACTTCTTTAAGCCTACATACTATTTATTACCACTCTCCGTGGTGTCCAAATAATTATGTGTATAGAAGTGGCAAGTAATGTGTTAGTATTTAACTCACAGTGTAATATTAATTGTTTTATAATGGAAAATGTAGATACGTTCAAATATTTAGTTATTACAATAGATTCCAAAATGTCATGGTCTGATCACACTCTGAAAAAATACTTTAGTAATGTCATCCGACAATTATACCAAGTTAGTTCATATTATAGTTCCTCAAAAGTTTGTTTAATGTTTTACTATGCACTGTACCATTCCAAACTCCAATATGGGATTACGTGCTGGGGTGGTGCTTATTATAACAAAATTCGTGGACTCGTTACCTCGCAAGAACATGCTGTAAGAGTAATATATAAAGGAAATAGAAACACACATACCCAATATGTTTTTGTTGGTTCTGGTATTCTTTCTGTCAGAAATTTATATTACTACAAAACTTTAAAGGTTTGTTTCATTAGATCTGGTCACATAATTACTAGAGGTACCATTCACTATAATTTAAGAATTAATAGTAGGAATCTTGTAGATACTCCTCGTTTTCGTAGAAATCATTTCTCTCACTTTCATAATATTATTGCACCAAGAATTTTTAATAAATTGCCAGAGAATATAAGGAATATTAGAGTTCTTTCGAAATTTCTATCAAACATTAAGTCTTGGCTCATAACGTTGGATTCGGTTGATTCAGAAAAACTTCTGGGTGTACTAATTTAGGTATCAACATATTTTCTCATATTCCTCTAATTCTGTGCAAATTTAGTATTTTATCCGATCTTGCTTTTGTTTTCTCTTTTTTCTATTTGTTTGCTTGTACATTGTTAAATTAACTTTAAATATTATTTAATTAAACTTAAATTTTAAATAGATTCTAATTAACTTAATTTAATATTTGGTAATTACAATCTCTGTTTTCCCAACATGTACTTTTATTTTTATCATGTAATTAATTTTGTAGATCTTTCGACACTTACTTCTATAGTAATAGATTGAGCTTAACTATTTTTATTTATTTTATTTTTATTTAATAATAGTCATTTTTTAGTTGCAAGTCTCAATTTTTATAAGAATTTCAAATATCAAATAAAAATAATGAAATAAATAAATTAAAACTTTATTTTTTTATATTATTGAACCACAAAATATAGCTAATAAATATGTGAGATGTTTAAGAACTATCAATCTTTAAACTACTTTTAATCATATAGTAAAAGACTTCAGAAACATTCAATATTGTAAAGTAGAGAAATCATTTATTAGTATTTCAATACTATTATGTGATAAATATGGTTCCAAAGTAAATTTTTCCAATAGTTCAATTCTTACAAAAATTGTATTGCATTTTAAAAAAGTATAAATAAAGCATGTCATTGTAGAAAAATACATCATTTCAAAATGAATCGAGTATATTATAAGTATTATCTGATTCAGTGAGGAAGAGGTTTAGAAGATATTGGTCATTTGTTTTACTGAAGTCTACCGTATCAAAGAAGACGAGGATTAGGAAGTTTTTTCGGTAGATTAATTAGATATTTAAAACCAATATTTACTTCAGGTGTACATATATTATTAAAGAACGAAGCTATAAGCTCTGGTATTAATGCATTATATGATATTGCATCAGTTGCAAATGTCAAGAAAGTGGTGAAAGATCATGGTAAAGAAATTGTTAAAAATATCAGACGTGGTGCTGTTCGAAAACTTAATGAAATGTATGGATCTGGTAAAAAGAAAAGAAATATAAAAACTAAAACTATAAAAAGGTCAGCTTTAAAACGTTTAAGTTATTTAATAAGAAAACGACGCTAAGTTAAGAGCTAAAATAGAAAAAAAGATATTTTTGATTAAAAGTGAATGTATGAAATCTGATTGGATATTTTTAAAACACCACCCATTCGGTCCAGCATTTTACGATCTGAAGAAGTTTGTTACAATCCCATTGCTTTTATCAATAATTCATAAACCATTGAATTTCTTACTCTAGAACATGGTGATACATATAGGGATTTATCTTCAACATATTTGAGATTAAAGGTGCAAATAACTAAAAAAGATGAAACTCTTTGGAATAATGATCAAACAACTGATAAACAATTGATACCACAACCTAGTGTAGTTAATAATCTTTTACAATGCAATGGTTCAATTAAATGGAAAAAATATTACTCCATCCGATGGAAATTATCATTATAGAGCATACATTGAATCATGACTCAATTACGGTAACGATGCAGCTACAACTCATTTAGAATGTGCTGGGCGGACGTTAGATAAAGGAAATATAGTAAAATCAGATAATAATGGTTCAAAAGAACGACAAACTTTACAATAATAGCAATGTAGTAGGACTTATGGGTAAATTACATGTCAATATGTTTAATGAATCTACTCTTTTAATAAATGGTGTTCATGTCCGAATTTTACTTAATTTAGAAGTGTTCATGTCCGGAATTTTATAGTTTTCAGCGGATACTGAAAATTTCAAGTGCTAATTGAAAATCATAGAAGTAAATCAGGATATTCGGGGAAGCGATCTAAAAATCCTTTCAATTTTAAACACTTTGCTATTAATCACTTTGCATTATCTGTTAACGGTGTACAACTTGTTTTACACCAATTTAGCAATAAAAACTAATTTATGACGAAAATAATAGTTTCACTAGAGCATATAATACACTTTTCACTGGCACAGGAACACATCACAACGATAAAGAACAACAAAAACAATATTTAATAATGGTTTATTTATGTTGGCATTTGACATAGCAACAAATGCATCGGGTAATGAAATGTGCCAAGGTTTACTCAACCAAGGAACTGTAAGAATTGAAGCAAAATTATCAAAACCACTTCCCTCTACCTTAACAGCTATTTTGTAAGCATAGTTTGATGCAAATATTCAAATAGATAAAAATCGTAACGTTTATACAAATCTATAAATAAAGTATATACAAACATAAAAAATCCACAAAACAATGATAAATTATTCAGCGCTACAATATTAGAGAGCGGAAATTTTTGAAATGTAATAATAGTACAAAGAAATTATTTAATTGAGTTTGGGAGCTGGATCGTATATCAAAAGTTATTAAGAGACCATCTTTTTTCATAGTTAATACACATATGGCTAAAGATCCTGGCGAACATTGGCTGGTAGTTTTTATACCAAAATAAGGATGTATAGAATATTTTGATTCTTATGGACGACCGCCACGTGTAAAACAAATTCTTAATTTATTTAAAAAGAACTTTGTATTGTATTTAATGAAATACGTTTGCAAAGTGATATTTCAGATCTTGTGGTCAGTTTTGTTGTGTTTACATATACTATCGATATTCTGGTAAAAGCATGAATAATTTTTTTAATTTATTTAATAATGTTGACAATATTAAAAACAACATAGAAATTTATAAGTGTATAGTGAAAGAATTTAAGTATATTTGTATATTTGGAGAAAATAAAAATGTGCAATAATGTGTTCTTAGAATAAATATTTAAATCGGTACTTGTAAATATTTAGTTTATTTATAACAATGGAAGAATATAATACAAATAAAACCTTGTTGTTATACATATTTTTGAATAAGGACCATACATTAGCATTCTCGCTTGGTTTTAATTCAGAGTCTTGTGAAACAAGAATTTCATTTCAACGTATTCGTAATAACCAAACATCTTTTTATAATTAAAACTATGATGAATGGTTTTCGTTCGTCATAGTCGGTTTTTAAAAAAAAATTCGTGCAAAACTACTACATAAAAAAATGTATTTAAACGTTAAACCTTATTAGGTAGGTCAAGCAAGGAGGAAGCAGACAAATTTCATAACATTAGTAAATTTCTTAATTTAGTTATAACATACAATAAAAAGACTGAAGATTTTGTGAAAGCATATGTAACAAAATATGTAAATACGTGTCGGCAAAATAAACAACTAACATTAAAAGATGAAATATATATATCACAGGGTTATTATAATGTTCAATGTAATTATTTAAGGCTATTTTTTCAAATACCTTTTTATGTTAACAGAAAAATTTCTAAAATAATCACAAACAAACATACAAACATAATAAATATTTAATTTAATATAACTACAATATTGTTTCATTTATTTAATATAATATTTTTCAGAAATTAAGGAATAAACTGTAAAACACTATCTATTTCTCTTATTAACTAAATTTTATTGATTTAAATTAGTAATTTTTAAACAAAAAAAGATAAAAGCGATGAAATATTTAATTCTATTTATAGCTTTTACGCTATATGTTTTTATTTTTGATTCAACTCTTCAGTCGATCAAATGAAAACTCAAGTGTAAATCGTAATACATACATAAAATAACCTTTAAATTTTGAAATATTTAATTTAATTCATTTTCATATTTTCAAGACTTCTTTATTGGTTATTTTTATATATTCTTAATGTGTGTAATTTGTATATTGTGTACGGGTTTAATTTGCATAATTTAAATTCCCGATTTAAAAACTGTATAAAAACGAAGAAATTTATAAGTTTATATTCATTCTTACAATGAAAGCGGTGGAAGACTTCCTTAAAACTTACTCTTCTATTTTACTAGATGAACATAAACAACGGATTTTATATTTACAAGAATATTTAGAAAAATTTAACATACAATTTGGAGTAATTTTTTGTATGCAATTTGGGGCATACACTTTAGTTCATTTTCTTGGGCTTATGATAATTCAACTTCCGGTCCAGACACTTGTGAATGCTATTATGTAGAATAATATGAAGCAGAACGATTTGATCATATTATGGACGATGGACGATTTGATCATATGGTATAAAAATCAAAAATGTCAAGAGAACAGATTGTAGCTGAAATACACAGACCAGCAAGAGACATATATCTTAGAAAAAAGTCCAGCAAAATGGGTTAAATGATACATGGCAAATTGATTTAGTTGAAATGATTCCTTATGTAAAATTTAATAATGGATTTAAATATATGCTAGCAGTAATTTACATGTTTTCTAAACACGCGTTTGCTCAACCCTCTAAAAACAAAAATGCTGAAGATATTTTAAATGCATTAAAAAAGATTTTTAAACAAGTTAAAACTTTTCCAAAAAATATTCATTCGGATCAAAGAAAGGAATTTTTTAATTCAAAATTTCGCAGCTTTATGGTTAAAAACAAAATCAATCATTATCATACTTACTCGGAAATGAAAGCTTCAATTGTTGAACGTTTTAATCGCACTTTTAAAAATTCCATGTGGAAAAAATGCAGTTTACAAGGCAACTATAAATGTATTTCTATTCTAAATAAGTTGTTGAAACTACACCTCTACACTTCCAAAACAATAAAATTAGCACCGGAAAATGTCTCAAAGAAAAATGAAAAACTTATATTAAAGAAAAGTTATATAACACTTAAAATTTTTAAAAAAGAAAAATATAAAGTTGGATATTACGTCAGAATAAGTAAAAACAAAGGTGTATTTGAAAAAGACTATCACCTCAATTGGTCAACTGAAATTTTTAAAATAGACAAAATAAATAATACTTATCCTGTAACATACAATTTGATTAATCATACAATCACTGTAATTTCTGGTGGATTTTATGAAGCAGAACTATACCTGTAAAATATTTTCATACTTATCTTGTGGAAAAAGTCCTAAAAAAAACGAGGAAACAAAGTTTTTGTAAAATGGTAAGGATTTAATGAAAAATATAACTCTTAGATAAATAAAAAAGACATAATATAATTTAAAACAATTTTATAATTTATTTATTTAGTTTTTATACAAATTTATTTTCTGCTATTCTAATCTTGCTGTTTTATATCTACAAGGCACAGAACTGTGATCTTCTAAAATTTTCTTTTCTCAGCTTTTGGACGGTATTTTTTAATTTCTGGCGCCGTGATAACTTCGTGTTTTTCTATTCTACGAATATTATAAGAGAAAATACAAATACCCTCCGCATTTTCTGCATTTAGTAATTAAGACAAATTCCTTTAACTTTGCACATAGTCTTTTATGTGTTATCTTTTGTGCAATAAACTTGATATGAATAATTTTTATGGCCGCCACTTACAAATTCTGTAATATAACTATTAGCGCCATAACATTCAAGTTCGTCCGTCATATCGCCAATAAACTCCGCAGTCGGTAGATCATATTCGCCTTCTGTACTTACATAAATAACCGAATCAGTATCATAGTACAGAACTCTATCTCCTCAATTCTAAAGATATAAATACAATTTTGGCCGGGCTATTGCTGTTGTATAAGCAGCAATACAAATATTTACTGTTAATATGGAATCAGAAGCATTTTTTTTTTCTTTATTATCGTATTTTATAATACAACAAGTCGAATACAATAGAATACAACAATACAACTAATATAACACATAACATTCCCTCGACCTTCCCTTTATTTTCTCACTTTTTTATTTTATTAATTTTTTTAACTTTCTAACACAAATTCTTTAATTCGGGTTTTAAACGTAGGTAGATTCGCAATCTGTTTAACACTTTCCGAAAGTTCATTATATGCTTTTAAACAATTATACAGCCCATTATTGCTTTGGTTATTTGTACGAAACAATGATAAATAAAAGTTCGCTTTGTTACGTGTATTGTGCTTATGAATGTCAATCAATCTATTCAAGATAAAATTATGCTTTATATCATTATTTACAATCTTGAAAGCCAAGACATATAGCTCATATTTACAAATGTTTGCTAAACTAATATATCGGGAAGAACATAATAAACTTGTTGGATGTTGATTCGGGTACCGATTAATTATCTTTATGCTTTTTTTATGTAATATATCTAACTTGTTCAAATTATCTTTGGCAGCTCTTCCCCAGATTGGGTTTAGATAACAAATGTGAGATTTTATATAGGAATTGTAGATCGTGTATAGGGCTTTGTTAGATAAAAAGTTTTTCAATCTATGCAGGATAAATACGTATGGCACTATTCTTGTTTTTACATAATCGATGTGATTGCTCCAGTTAAGTTTATAATCTAAATTTAAATCTAAAGTTTTTGACAATTTAAATTTTTTCATTTCTAAAGAGAATATTTGTACCTAAGTTCCATGGTTTATTGGCAAAGAGAATTATTTTAGTTTTCTTAATATTTAGACTGATCCTATGTTTATTTAACCACTCTTGAATGAAATTCAGATCATTTTGAATTGAAGTTTTTGTAATTTCTAAAGAGAATATTTGTACCTAAGTTCCATGGTTTATTGGAAAAAAGAATTATTTTAGTTTTCTTAATATTTAGACTGATCCTATGTTTATTTAACCACTCTTGAATGACATTCAGATCATTTTGAATTGAAGTTTTTGTAATTTCTTCACTTCTTCTATTTTCAGAGTACTTTAAGACCGCATCATCAGCATACAGCTGTATTTCCCCTTTTAGGGCTAAACGAGTTAGATCATCAATGTATAACTTGAAGAGGCCCCAAAATAGAACCTTGTGGTACCCGTTTATATATGGTTTTCTCAGAGCTACAAATATTATTAATGGGGACTATTTGTGTTCTATTAAATATGTAAGATTCGAAAAATTGTATTTGAATTCTGAAAAATTAAAGTCGGAAAGTTTCAGAAATAAGATTTCATGGTCCACCAAATCAAATGCTTTTTTCTAGTCAAGGAAGACACAGCTGGTATATTTTTTACTGTCAATACTTTTTGATATGAAATCTGTTATATTTACTATTTAGATTTTAGATTTTACTGTTATATTTACTTTTTAGATTTAGACAAGCAGCTGTGGTGTTCGATTTTGATTGAAAACCAAACTGCTGTTTACTCAAGATATCATTAGAGTAAAAAAAGTTAGATAATCTAATCTTTATCACAATTTCAAAAATTTTTGAAATTGCTGGGAGAATAGAAATAGGCCTGTAGTTTGAGCAGTCAGTTTTATTTCCGTCTTTATAAATGGGAATTACAATTGCGGTTTTAAATTTTTTTTGAAAAATGCCGTTACTAAATGATTTATTAATTAATTTAACAATCGGTCCGCAAAACGTTTGATGTGTTTGGTAAAAATATTGTCGATTCCTGTAGCTACTGCAGCATTTAATGAGCTGATAGCCGTGCTTAGTTCTTCGAGATTCGATGGAGTTAATTGGAAATCTGAAGATATGATACGACTGAGTTGGCTTAAATAAACATGATCAATAATTGTATTAGATATGTTTATTTCCTTTGTTACATTGACAAAGAAATTATTGAAACATTCTGAAATGCCTTTTGGATTATCTTATCTCATTCTGGCATAAAATTTTAACTAGGTTTTTTGAAACCGGTGTATCAATATTAAGTATAATCTCCTTATATAAATTCCAAAGTTTTTTGTATCACTTGGATATAAAGAGATTTTGTCCCGGCAATATTTTTTTTTTGCCTCAGTAACTAATTTTTTAATTCTATCTCTATATTGAATATGCAAGTTGTTAATATGAGTATTACTCACGTGTTGCTTCTTATATTTAAAAAAAAGAATCTCTGATTTTCATAACACATAAAATCCCTTCAGTTATCCATATCTTTTTTTTTTTTAACATTTATTATTTCAATACACTCCGTATTATTATTTATTAAAGCTGAGAGATTATCAATGATGTGATCAACATCATTGTATGATTCAGAGTTTAGCCAGAAATCATTGTTAGTAATATTGGTGTAATTTAAAACAGTTTTGTATTGAATATTATTGCAATTATTATTTTTTTTTATGATTTGTACTGATTAAAAGCATTTGATGATCAGATAAAGAACAATATAAGACATGTAAATTATATTTTTTGTCTACAATGTCGGTTAGAAAATGATCAATTTTTGTTTTAGATTGTGATCCAAATCTGGTAGCGAAAGTTTCAGAAATCTTATTGCAGATAAAGAAACCATTATTTAGCAACATATCTTTATATGAGACTATATCCGGGTTGTTTATACTTAGCAAATCAAGATTGAAATCACCTACTATTATAGATCTTTTGTAGTTGCAAGTCAATTCATCGATTCTATTAATAAAGTTAGTGGTACGTGTTTCGTGCGATCTATATATGCCAACAATATTAAAGTTTTACTTCATTAGTTTAATACCTAATATTTGGAAATTGTCAAATTCTCCAGTAATAGTATTATTGCTATCATAGCAATTTTTTATATAGATATCGATTTCACCATATGGTCTCTATTAATGAAATATGAATCATATCTGATAGATTGATAAATTTACTCTCAGAAGAAAGTAGCCATATTTCAGTTAGAACAATTACATCTATGTTACATTTAAAATTCTCGATTAATGTTTCTAATTCAAAATTTTTTTTTTTAAACTTTGTATGTTTAAGTACGTAATATTAAAATTATTTTGATACTTTATAGTTATTGAATTATGATCGTAATTTAGGTAATGTACCACCTTGAAATGGCTTTCTATGTTTCCCATTTCATCTTAGTGCATCGTTTCCTATTTCATCTTAGTGTTAATAGGTTAATATTTAAAGTTGAATAGTTCGAAGTTAATGGATAAGAATTTAGTCTCAAAGTGCAAAATACAATTTTACGAGTTATTAAAATTGTAAAATAGATGTAGTTTATATTAAATTTACTTGTTGTTGTTGAGATATAAATTGCAATTAAATATATAAGAAATAATAAATTACGTTTAAAGACGTTAGTTGACCAATTGTTTATAAATGAGTTAATCTGTATACTGTATAAAACTGAAATTGCTGATTTTGACAAAATGTTTGCTATGAATTAATATAAATTATATAAAGAATTATGTAGATATAAAAAAGTTAAAAATAAAAAAAGATCTAAAACAATGTTATAGGTTATGTTAATTAAAGTTTTTGTTGTAATTAGAATGTAAAAGTAAAAAGAACAAATTACTAATATAATATTATAGGTTATGTTAATTATTGTTATTTTACTTGAAACGTTCATTAAATCCAAATTTATGTGTAATAATGTGAGAATAACAAAGAAAGAAATTTTATTAGTCAAAAATGAATGTTTTGGAAATTTTTTTTTATCTATATTGTATTTAGCAAAGTTTAGTTTTAGCAAAGTTAATGTCATTAAAATTTTCAATTCTAAATACCTTTGTGTTTTCATTTTGTCGTAAATAGATTTTATTATTCTTGATCCATACGTATTGACATTTTCCAGCGATTTTAAGCTGCCTAGCCTCATAATGTAATTTAGATAGAAGAGAGGTAAGATGTGGACGAAAAAATATTTGCTTGTTGCCATATTTTTCCAGGGCTACTTCAACTGTGAAAAGGTTTCTGTAGTTAGATTTCTTCGCCATAGCTTCTTCTTTATCTTTATCGGTTTTCATTTTTACCAAGTATAAAGTATTATTGTTTTCCTTATTAATGTTATGCTTTAATAAGGAAATGTTTTCCTTAGCAATTTTGGCTTGAATTTTTTCAAATATGGTACATAAAGTATTTTTTGGATTGTCTAAGTTGGAAGGTAGCCCGGAAATTATAATATTGGATTGGTTTTTATGTTGTTCAATCCCATCTATTTCCCTTTGCAATTTGTTTAACAAAGTTTCTAGTTTATATGTCCTATCCTCGTTTAGTTTAATTTATTTTTGAGGTTGCTAATCTCTTCTAATATCAGCTTATTTTGTTGGAAAATTTCCTCTATTTTAAAGTTAACGAAAGTTAATGAGTTGTGAATGCCATTAACAGCAGACGCTAATTGTTGCAAGCAATTATATAGATTTTCTCTAACACAGTCAGATGGCTTGGGTACTGTTAAATCCTTTTCGTTATTACTTATAATGGAGAATTCATTGTTCAAATCGCCTTCACTTTCTTTGTCACCCAGCACAACGAACGATTCATTACTTTTACTAGGACAGTCATTGCATTTCCATGTCGCACTTCCTACCTGGACAGCATTAAAAAGTTCATCAGCAACCAATGCACATTTTAGGTGGAAAACGTTTCGGCAAATACCACTGCACTGTATTCCTTTTGTTTTAGGATGGAATTGTTTTTTGCAAATTTTGCATATTTTGCTCATAATAGAAAATTATTGATTTCTTTTTCAGATATTGAAAATTTTATTTTTATAATATTTATATAAGTTAAAATCAATAATTTTTGTAAACTTATAAACTCCATTTTGGCGCATTCAGTTGGACTTTGAAATTTTTCATTTTTATTTATTCCTTTTTTTTTATTTTTATTTTTACAATTATTATATAGTATTAAAAAAATTTCTTAATTTTAATTTAATGTAAGACTTTATTATTTTTAATATTAAGAATTTTATAATTTTTCCGTCTGTTTGTAAGTTTGACAGTTCTCCTTCTTCTTTGTATTGCCAATTTACCACAATATTTTCTTCACTTATTGGTAAAATGTGGCACACATCTATTGCAGGATTTAGGAGCATTTCATATAGCTCTGATGATTTATTTTATAATAAGCGTTTTTTGTTGGTTCCGACGTTGTCCAAATTTACACCAGAATTTACAAAGAATTTAAAAAAATGTAACAGTAAGCCGATGCAACAGACTTATTTATACTCTATACGTAAAAAATTCAAAATAAATTAAAAATCCAAAAGTAATTTTAATTAGGTATTTAATATAAGCTAAAAAAATAAATGCTTTTACACCCTCTGTACAAAATTTCAGGTTTCTATCTTTATAAAATTCGAAGTTATGCTTGTTAGGTATTGGGAAGTGTGTGAAGCCACGCGGACCCCCACCCCAATTCATCTCAAATTTTAGAGACATCATCAGAACAGGGTAAAGCACTCTTATATCAAATTTCAATTTTTTATTATTATAATTTCGAAGATATGCTTGTTCGGTCTTGAGAGTTGGGTGGGAGATACCCGACCAACCATTCCATTTCATCTGAAATTTTAGGCAAATCAGGGATTCAGGAAAATACACACTCGTATCAAATTTGCAGTTTCTATCTTCATTAATTTGGAAGATATGCTTGTTCGTTTTTGGGAGTTGTGTGGGAGGTATCCAAACAACTCCTTCAATTCATCTCAAATTTTGGACAAATCAGGGATTCGAGAAACAACACCCTAGTACCAAATTTGAAGTTTTTATCTTTATTAATTTCGAATATATGCTTATTCGATTTTGGGAGTTGTGTGGAAGGTACCGGAACAACCACTCCAATTTATCTCAAATTTTAGGGATATCAGGGATTTAGGAAAATGCACCTTCATACAAAATTTTAAGTATCTATCTTTATTAATTTCGAACATATGCGTACTCGGTTTTGGGAGTTGTATTGGAGGTACCCGAACCATACTCCGATTTCGCCCATTTGCAATCCGCGTCACGTTACGTTAAGTCATTGTTAACCTACGGTATAAATTTCATCAAGTTAGCATCATTATTTTTTGAATTATCGTGCGTACGGACGGACGGACGGACGGACGGACAGAATATATACACATGTCCATATCTAACCCGCTTTCTTTTGGTGGTTACAAACATCATTCCAAAGTTAATATGCCATATACTGTAAGTGTAGGGTATAATAAGTTTGGCAAGAGATCTTAAACCAGAATTTACACAAATTTTATTCGACTCTAATTGAACATCTTCTTTATAAAGAAAGTCAATTACATATTTATTCTTTCATCACTTATGCATTTACTAGGCCACCGCGAAGCTTGTTGTTTCATTTTTATCAATTTATTCATCATTTTTGTAAATAAGTCTTCAGTTTTGCGATTTTTATTATATTGCATAACTGAATATTCCCATATTTCATAAACTGTTAATATTTTATAATTTTTTTAAAGTGATTTAACTATCTCATCGTTCACCTAAGCGCCTGTTAAAGCACTTTCATTATCAGAATGATAACAAAACTCTTCTTGGTTTTTAGTGTCGCTACAACTTCGGCACAATGAAAATATTAATTTATTATTTTGTTTTATTGGTAATACAGGATGCAACAAAAATTCAGGTGGTAGTATTTTACATTTTATAAGACCATTTGTGCTTTGTAAATTTATATATACATAGATTTCCATATCTATCTATATAATAATATAGATCTATATAATTTTAATAAAGTTATTAGACAACTATTTCAAGTCAGTTTGTATAGTTCAAGGAAAGTTTCGTCTATGGTCTATTGCGCCTTATTTCAATCAAAGCTTCAATATGGTTAGTATGTTAGCGTGGTACTCATTATTATTATAAGATTCTACCTATTTTGAAACCCCAAAAACATGCAATTAGATTGATTTGTAAAAAAGGGCGATTACTCAGGGCCATGAGACTTATGTTGTATTGGTGCTTCCTTAGCGTATGACTTATCCACCTCCGTTTTTTACTTAATTGCCTCAGTAAGAGTTCCACTCCTATAAGTCTCCATAGATCTTTGTTTCTTATTCTGAGCGGCCAAAATATTCTGCAAATTATGCGCAGGCAGCGGTTAGTAAAGACCTGTACCTTTTGAATAATGGTGTTGGATAACATCCATGTTTCGCTACCATACATTAGTACGGTTTTCACGCAAGCGTTGAAGTCCTTAATTTTGTTTTCCTAGAGATTCGGGTGTTTTCCCATACTGGGTACAATCATCCGAATGATGCCCTTGCTTTGTTAATTGCTGTTGTTTTACATCTGCCGCACCACCATCGGTAGTCATTATACTACCGAGATAGTTGAACTGGTTGACGTATTTAACTGGATGCGTTTTCAGCATGATGAGATGGTTGTTGGTGTTTTTGATATTCATCGCCTTAGTTTTGCTGATGTTGATTTCGAGGCCTACGCTATGTGCTAGGCTCTCTACGTGTTCTAGTTTTCTTTTTTTTACGAGGGTTGGTGGAACACTCGAAAGTCACTAAGACGAACTGCACGTGCTTTTTCAGGGTAGTGTTGGACTTTAACCAACCAAAACCAGCTCCTTTTAAAACCAAATTTTAGGATGGAACCTTCATATAAAAGTGCAGTTTGATTTTGGGGATAGCGATGTGGGAAGGATAATTGGGGAAATTTGGATTATGGCGGAAAATTTGGAGTGACATTTTGAAGAAAGATGTTAATGTTCTTCTTAAACTTATGAAAATCGTACACATAAGAATTACCAACGTTAGGGAACACTTGCGATGGTATTTGGTTCCACAAACGGGACTTGCGCATGACAAACGAATTTCCATACACTGCATTTCGCCATCTTGATTACTCTACATGGTAGGGATGAGTATCTGTTGCTCTCCTTGTTTCTCGTTCGAAGACTTTGAGTGGAGGCATTAACTATTTTATTTCTTTACAAGAGGTGTTAATCCCTACGACGTTATACTCGTACATTATACTCCATTTTCGCCCAAATGTACGTTTTATAGATATTGAGAAGATCAGAAGATCTTACTATTGAGAAGATCAAAAATCCCAAACATTTAGCTGCGTCCTTGGCTACACCAAAAATATGATTTGACCAAGTAGATTTCTGGTTTAACTCGATACCCAGCATGTTTAAATCCGTTGAATGTTGCAAAACTTCTCCCTGAAATAGTAAGTTGGGAACAGTAGTAGCAATTTTCCGCGAGATAAGACAGTATTTTGTTTTTTTTTGGTGTTGAAATCAACCCCATTTTTGAATTTAAAATCGTTATTTAGCTCAATAATAGTGAAATTTTTTGCTGTTGTATTAATCTGGTGATTAATATTACAGCGGCTATGAAACTCATAGGAAGCTACAAGGGTTCTGTCGTCTGCGAAACTATGGATCGAATCGGAGATAATAAAAGTAGTTCATTGATAAATATTAAGAAGAGAGTGAGGGATAAAACTGATCCCTGGGGGACACCAGCATTTATTTTAAATTTGTCAGATGAATATCCATCGACCAGTACACGAATCATATGATTCGAAAGGAAATCTCCAATCCATTTTAGAAAGACCGTACCTAGACCTAATGCTTTGAATTTTGCCAATACATCATCGTGCCAAACTCGATCGAAAGTCTTAGAAACATGAAGTGCCACAACATCAGATTCACCAGAATGATGCAGGCTGATGCTTAACTTCTCATAAAGGTAAGTCATGAGATCATCGGTTGAAGGACGCGCTTGAACTCGTATTGACGATCATGAAGCAAACCTTTGTGGTCGAGGTATTTCAAAAGCTTTTAGTTCACAATTTTATTCATTACTTTGGAGAGCACCGAAGCTATAGCAATAAGACGGTAGTTGGAGGGATTACTTTTATAACTTTAACTATAATAACTTTTCGGGAATTGGGAAAACCTGTGCAACCTTCCATTGGGTAGGATGAATACCCGAAGTAAAGCAGAAGTAGAAAGGGTTGCGCAGAGGTTTTGAAATACTGGTATAGGTATTTTTAAGCCTCCATGGTGGTTATACCATCTGGACCGGCTGACTTACTCGTATCAAGATTTTTCAAGATTTTCATCTCCGCCCGCGTCCTAAAGTAAATTTTACCGAAGGAGCAGCCAACTCCTGGAACAGAGGGTGGCATCTGAGCTGACTGTGGCAATGCCGAATTGGAAACGAATTGCTTGCCAAATAGTTCGCCTTCTCTTTAGAATCTGATACGGTTCTGTTATTATTATCAATAAGTGGTAGAAAAGAAGACCCTCTAACATCTTCTTTTAGACTTTTGGCAAATGACCAAAAAGATTTGCTATCCTTTGGCATGAATGAGGATGATTTTACGTTTCAACTTTTGGTTGAACTAGAATTTTTGCTTATTGATAACTCTCTTGTATCTGTTTCTTACCACTATATAGTTGGCCTTGTAAGCCTCCGACCTATTGTTTTGGTACAGTTTAAAAGCCTCCTCTTTTCTAGAAATGGCTTCATTGCAAATGCGATTATACCAAGATTTGGGCATCCTTTCAACAGATTTCATGAAATGAGTAATGAAAAACCTCATTTCAAGTAAAATAGTTTCACTAATCGCGTTTGCAGCAAAGTTAACATTTCTGTTACAGAAGCACAATGGCCAATGAAAGATTTTAAAAAAGTTGTTAAGACCCTACCAGTCAGTATAGCTGTAACGCCAAACTAATTTTTTGGGAGGCGACCTCTGGTTGGGTTTGGGCTAACGCGGAAACTTGTGTTAACCAAACAATGGTCGGAATTAGCCAACCAAACTGAAACCACATATTTTTCAGGGTGTGAAAACCAACTGAAACCACATATTTTCCAGGGTGTGTGGTGAGAAAAAGAATCAAAGAGGTAACCTCAGCACGGTCAGCACGGTCCGGGATCCTAGTAGAATTTTTAAGTTGAGAAAGGTGGAACAGTGTGGAGAATAGATCAACTTGCTTCCCAATTGAGTTTTGACTCGGGGAGATTTTACTAGAAAAATGAAGCCAGTCCCGGTTATGAATGTTGAAATCTCCCAGAACAATTTCAGTTTCTGGAGATGCGTCCAAAATTTCATTGATCTGGTTCGATAGATTTTCAATTTCCATAGCAGTTTCTTGTTCATTTGAGTTGGGCGATCTGTATAGAAAACAGATGTGCATGTTATACTTTTCAACGAGAATTTTGACCCAAATGTAGTGGAAAGTTGGGCTAGAACATTTGTATTTTGGAAGTGTGTTGAAAGCGATGCTATTTTTTATATAGACAGCGATACCTATTTTGGGTACGAAGTGTGAAATAAGTGAGTAGCCGGTAACATTAAAGTTATCATTGTGATTACTGACTTGTGTTTCACATAGGGCTAAGATTGCTGGTTTAATTGAACTAAGATGGCAATCGACGGCATGAAAATTCGTTTGCTACCCATGTATGTTACAGAAATTAACATTAAAATTGATAATTTTGTTAGAAAACAATTTATATATAGCAAAAAATCTAAATAACAATAAAATTGAAATCCACTTTGAAACGAAAATCAAAATCAAAATTAAAATGAAATCAAAGTAGAAATTGTAATTAAAATTAAAGTTAAACTTAAAATCAATTTTAAGAGTACCCAAGATCAAATTCGAATTAAAATAAATAAAAGTATGTAAATTAAAAATTAAAATAAAAATTAAAATTAATAAAAAATTAAAATTTATTCAAAATTAAAATCAAAAGTAAAAGTGTACGATTTAAATAACCCGAGCTTGATAACAATTTAAAATAAATTATTATCCATATCAATACTTTAATATCAACATTAATATTTTTAATATTTTAATATTTTGCCTTGAGTGAGCAAATGGTTTATAACAACGTTCAACAGTTTTTAACATACACTTTTAAGTGACCTTATTGAACGCAGGTACAACCAAAAACTCACCAAAAACAAAACTTACCACCAGAAATTAATCAATTAAATTACGGTAATAACTATGGTGAAATTATAATAATAATAAATTAAAAAAAAAATTTTGTATATTGTTTATTAAATCAAATCAAAAATACTTATCTTGCCGCCATTGGAGTGCAGCCATATAATTAAAAATTTATTTTATTTTACACTACACTTTTATATAATTAGTTAACGGTAAAAGTAAGTGGTAAATCATTCTCGATCCTAAAATAAATTAAATATTAAAATATAGATTAAATATAAATTGATGATTGGCTTAATTTTTATTATAATTTTGAGCAATCTTAATACAACATAAAAATTGGATTATTTCAAAGAATTGGTTTTAGCAAAATTAACTAAATTGCACTTAGGTGCAAAAAAAAATATGGTGGGGTGCAGTCATTGTGATAGTGATCTTGGTAGAGATCCAGAAGTGAAATGTGAAAGAATATGTGGTAAAGTATACTACTGTCAAAATAAATGTTCTGGGATTGACCAATATTCACTTAGTACCATAAATAATAATAAATTGGTGAGGTTTATATGTGAAAACTGCATAATGCTTATTCATAATGTCGATGAGGCGATGAATGCTTTGCAAAGTTCTGCTAGCAAAAGCTCGAGTTATGTAAAGCAGTATTGTGAAGAGTTTGAGAAGTCATTAAAAAAAATGAAATTGAATTTAAAAAATTAATGAAATCAATCGAAAGCAAGAATTTACAAAGAATTAATGAATTAAAAAACATACAAAATGAGTTCCAAAAAAAGATTAATGAAATTAATAAATCATACCAACAAATTGAAAAATTACAACTTCGTAGCGGTAGCATTTGTGAAAAACTGAATGATGTTAACCTAGGTGATGAAATTAAAAAAGCAATAAACGATGGAATGATCCAACAGGCAAGTTCTAAAATTGAAAGAGATATTAATAAAAACAAAATTGGAAAAATTACCTATTCTGATATAGTTAAAAAAAATCCAGTAGTATTAATAAAACCAAAATAAAGTGAGCAAAAGTCGAACGTGGCAAAAGAAGTTGTCATTCGTAATTCGTGCGTCGAGCGAGCGAGTAACACCGAACAACTTAAAATTAATTTCCATAAAATATAACTAAAAAAAAACTTACAATTTATATTTCAATTAAATATTATTGTTGCATTTTCTTATATGTATTAAATCCGAACATATTAATATTAATATTTTTTAACACATATTATTATTTATATATTGAACTTATTCTACATTTTAATCAAAGGAAAATAAAGCAAAAATGAAGTTTAGTGTTATTTTTTTTTTTTTTGTTCAATAAATTCAACAAAATTTTATTAGAATAAATTGTACATAATATAAACCAACTTTTACTTAATAAATTTCTAAATTTTTCTTAATTACTTGAAAAAAAGAAAAAAAAACAAGAAAAAAATAAGAATAAGAACAATTCAATATAATTAATTAAATCTAACAACAAGTGATATTAAGTGTAACAATAAAAGATTCTAACAATGTAAAAAATTTAGCATCATAAACCAAAATATTTCTAAATAAATTTTTCTTTTATTAACTTAAATCATTAAAATATATTACATAAAATTCACTATATATATATTACAATTAAAAGCAAATAGCATCATCATTAAACATTAATTAAACATAAAAACAAAGTATTAATACGAATACAACATAACTTAAAATTGCACTGGATTTTTATATGCTGAATTTTTCTTCTTTCAAATCAACTTTCAACACACGTCAGAACTTCAACCTATTTTGCATTTGTATAAAAATAAATATTTTTTTTTCACATATAATTTATTATAATAACACTCTTTAAATTCAATAATTTCAATTAAACTAAATTAATATCAAATAATTTCTAAAACATTGTAAAGAAAAAAAAAAGAAAATATAATTTTAAGTTTTTACTATGATTTAATCACTCAATTTATTTTTAATATCTTTTTGATTAATTTTTAAAATATTGTAAAAAACATTTAAATTTTTATTTTAAATCATGATTTTGGATTATATGAATACTATTTTAGATTTGTTTACTACCAACTAAAACACTAGATTTTTTATAATTTGTTTTCTTTTATAATTTTAAATTTATCTAAATTAATTTATTTTTATCTGTTACTCACTATCTTAATTTTAATTTAAATGCAAATTTTTTTCTTTTTTTTGTTTTTTTTTATCTTTTATTTTTCTTTTAATTTAAAAACACAATATTTATTTTAAAAACACAAAAATTACTTTATATTAGATATACTATTGTTTACATAAAAAAAAAAAAAAAAAAGATGTGTAATATGTTCCCTTTGTACTACAACTTTCCCTTTCTTTTAAAATATTTTTTAATAAAATTGATTCTCTTTTTTTTACTCCTACTAAAATTTCATTCAAATCAAAGAATTAGAAATAAAACTTAGAATTAAATATTTTATTAACTGCGGTTGTTGTCTCGACTAATTAATAGTGGTGGATATAAATTAAATATTCCTTGTATATGATAAGGTATTATAAACTATAATGTACAATTAGTGTTTTTTGATTATTTTTATTATTTAGTATTACTTTTTTGTTTTAATATGTTATAATTCTTTCTTCTTTCAAAAGGGAATTATTATAATATATTGTAAGTAGGTAACCCTGCATTTTGGGATGGGAAAAAAATTTGACCCATATCGCACGACATGTTGACCTACATTTTGATTTATGGGTTATGCTGGGTTAGTAGGTCAAGAACTTGTTTTGATCGTTTTGGTTTAGGTTTTAAGTTAAGTTGTATGTGTGGGTTGTTAACTTATAAGTTCCAAATAGTTTTATAATAGGAAGTGAAGGTTGTTGATATTGTGTAAGTTGTCAGACAGGGTTAATGAACTGAACAATTGATTTTATGTATCTTGGTTACTACAAGGCAAAAATTTGTTTTGGTTTAGGTTTTAAGTTAGGTTGTATGTGTGGGTTGTTAACTTATAAGTTCCAAATGGTTTAATAGTAGGAAGTCAAGTCTTAAACAATTTAAAGTAGGGTCGGCCCTTAATAAACAAAATTGTATAACTGAAGTTTAAATACTAGGCGCACATTTAAAAGTAGTAAGAAAATTTCTTATATGAAAATATAAAACAGAAAAAAAATTTTTATTTTTAAATCTACAGCTCATCTTTAAAATTGAAAAGAAAAAGTGTAATCCTATTTGTGTTTTTTTTTTTTTTTTTTTTTTTGTTAGCATAAAGAAAAAACATTAAAGTAAGATACAGATGTTTTTTTGCTTAGCGTATGACTTTTGCTAGCGTATGACTTATCCACCTCCGTTTTTTACTTAATTGCCTCAGTAAGAGTTCCTCTCCTATAAGTCTCCATAGATCTTTGTTTCTTATTCTGAGCGGCCAAAATATTCTGCAAATTATGCGCAGGCAGCGGTTAGTAAAGACCTGTACCTTTTGAATGATGGTGTTGGATAACATCCATGTTTCGCTACCATACATTAGTACGGTTTTCACGCAAGCGTTGAAGTCCTTAATTTTGTTTTCCTAGAGATTCGGGTGTTTTCCCATACTGGGTACAATCATCCGAATGATGCCCTTGCTTTGTTAATTGCTGTTGTTTTACATCTGCCGCACCACCATCGGTAGTCATTATACTACCGAGATAGTTGAACTGGTTGACGTATTTAACTGAATGCGTTTTCAGCATGATGAGATGGTTGTTGGTGTTTTTGATATTCATCGCCTTAGTTTTGCTGATGTTGATTTCGAGGCCTACGCTAAGTGCTAGGCTCTCTACGTGTTCTAGTTTTCTTTTTTTTACGAGGGTTGGTAGAACACTCGAAAGTCACTAAGACGAACTGTACGTGCTTTTTTGGTGTTGGTGTTAATCCCTACGACGTTATTACTCGTACATTATACTCCATTTTCGCCCAAATGTACGTTTTATAAATATAGATCAGAAGATCTTACTTATCGCTGTAAGTTTTGCAGCGATACAAAAATCCCAAACATTTAGCTGCGTCCTTGGCTATACCAAAAATATAATTTGACCAAGTAGATTTCTGGTTTAACTCGATACCCAGCATGTTTAAATCCGTTGAATGTTGCAAAACTTCTCCCTGAAATAGTAAGTTGGGAACAGTAGTAGCAATTTTCCGCGAGATAAGACAGTATTTTGTTTTTTTTTGGTGTTGAAATCAACCCCATTTTTGAATTTAAAATCGTTATTTAGCTCAATAATAGTGAAATTTTTTGCTGTTGTATTAATCTGGTGATTAATATTACAGCGGCTATGAAACTCATAGGAAGCTACAAGGGTTCTGTCGTCTGCGAAACTATGGATCGAATCGGAGATAATAAAAGTAGTTCATTGATAAATATTAAGAAGAGAGTGAGGGATAAAACTGATCCCTGGGGGACACCAGCATTTATTTTAAATTTGTCAGATGAATATCCATCGACCAGTACACGAATCATATGATTCGAAAGGAAATCTCCAATCCATTTTAGAAAGACCGTACCTAGACCTAATGCTTTGAATTTTGCCAATACATCATCGTGCCAAACTCGATCGAAAGTCTTAGAAACATGAAGTGCCACAACATCAGATTCACCAGAATGATGCAGGCTGATGCTTAACTTCTCATAAAGGTAAGTCATGAGATCATCGGTTGAAGGACGCGCTTGAACTCGTATTGACGATCATGAAGCAAACCTTTGTGGTCGAGGTATTTCAAAAGCTTTTAGTTCACAATTTTATTCATTACTTTGGAGAGCACCGAAGCTATAGCAATAAGACGGTAGTTGGAGGGATTACTTTTATAACTTTAACTATAATAACTTTTCGGGAATTGGGAAAACCTGTGCAACCTTCCATTGGGTAGGATGAATACCCGAAGTAAAGCAGAAGTAGAAAGGGTTGCGCAGAGGTTTTGAAATACTGGTATAGGTATTTTTAAGCCTCCATGGTGGTTATACCATCTGGACCGGCTGACTTACTCGTATCAAGATTTTTCAAGATTTTCATCTCCGCCCGCGTCCTAAAGTAAATTTTACCGAAGGAGCAGCCAACTCCTGGAACAGAGGGTGGCATCTGAGCTGACTGTGGCAATGCCGAATTGGAAACGAATTGCTTGCCAAATAGTTCGCCTTCTCTTTAGAATCTGATACGGTTCTGTTATTATTATCAATAAGTGGTAGAAAAGAAGACCCTCTAACATCTTCTTTTAGACTTTTGGCAAATGACCAAAAAGATTTGCTATCCTTTGGCATGAATGAGGATGATTTTACGTTTCAACTTTTGGTTGAACTAGAATTTTTGCTTATTGATAACTCTCTTGTATCTGTTTCTTACCACTATATAGTTGGCCTTGTAAGCCTCCGACCTATTGTTTTGGTACAGTTTAAAAGCCTCCTCTTTTCTAGAAATGGCTTCATTGCAAATGCGATTATACCAAGATTTGGGCATCCTTTCAACAGATTTCATGAAATGAGTAATGAAAAACCTCATTTCAAGTAAAATAGTTTCACTAATCGCGTTTGCAGCAAAGTTAACATTTCTGTTACAGAAGCACAATGGCCAATGAAAGATTTTAAAAAAGTTGTTAAGACCCTACCAGTCAGTATAGCTGTAACGCCAAACTAATTTTTTGGGAGGCGACCTCTGGTTGGGTTTGGGCTAACGCGGAAACTTGTGTTAACCAAACAATGGTCGGAATTAGCCAACCAAACTGAAACCACATATTTTTCAGGGTGTGAAAACCAACTGAAACCACATATTTTCCAGGGTGTGTGGTGAGAAAAAGAATCAAAGAGGTAACCTCAGCACGGTCAGCACGGTCCGGGATCCTAGTAGAATTTTTAAGTTGAGAAAGGTGGAACAGTGTGGAGAATAGATCAACTTGCTTCCCAATTGAGTTTTGACTCGGGGAGATTTTACTAGAAAAATGAAGCCAGTCCCGGTTATGAATGTTGAAATCTCCCAGAACAATTTCAGTTTCTGGAGATGCGTCCAAAATTTCATTGATCTGGTTCGATAGATTTTCAATTTCCATAGCAGTTTCTTGTTCATTTGAGTTGGGCGATCTGTATAGAAAACAGATGTGCATGTTATACTTTTCAACGAGAATTTTGACCCAAATGTAGTGGAAAGTTGGGCTAGAACATTTGTATTTTGGAAGTGTGTTGAAAGCGATGCTATTTTTTATATAGACAGCGATACCTATTTTGGGTACGAAGTGTGAAATAAGTGAGTAGCCGGTAACATTAAAGTTATCATTGTGATTACTGACTTGTGTTTCACATAGGGCTAAGATTGCTGGTTTAATTGAACTAAGATGGCAATCGACGGCATGAAAATTCGTTTGCTACCCATGTATGTTACAGAAATTAACATTAAAATTGATAATTTTGTTAGAAAACAATTTATATATAGCAAAAAATCTAAATAACAATAAAATTGAAATCCACTTTGAAACGAAAATCAAAATCAAAATTAAAATGAAATCAAAGTAGAAATTGTAATTAAAATTAAAGTTAAACTTAAAATCAATTTTAAGAGTACCCAAGATCAAATTCGAATTAAAATAAATAAAAGTATGTAAATTAAAAATTAAAATAAAAATTAAAATTAATAAAAAATTAAAATTTATTCAAAATTAAAATCAAAAGTAAAAGTGTACGATTTAAATAACCCGAGCTTGATAACAATTTAAAATAAATTATTATCCATATCAATACTTTAATATCAACATTAATATTTTTAATATTTTAATATTTTGCCTTGAGTGAGCAAATGGTTTATAACAACGTTCAACAGTTTTTAACATACACTTTTAAGTGACCTTATTGAACGCAGGTACAACCAAAAACTCACCAAAAACAAAACTTACCACCAGAAATTAATCAATTAAATTACGGTAATAACTATGGTGAAATTATAATAATAATAAATTAAAAAAAAAATTTTGTATATTGTTTATTAAATCAAATCAAAAATACTTATCTTGCCGCCATTGGAGTGCAGCCATATAATTAAAAATTTATTTTATTTTACACTACACTTTTATATAATTAGTTAACGGTAAAAGTAAGTGGTAAATCATTCTCGATCCTAAAATAAATTAAATATTAAAATATAGATTAAATATAAATTGATGATTGGCTTAATTTTTATTATAATTTTGAGCAATCTTAATACAACATAAAAATTGGATTATTTCAAAGAATTGGTTTTAGCAAAATTAACTAAATTGCACTTAGGTGCAAAAAAAAATATGGTGGGGTGCAGTCATTGTGATAGTGATCTTGGTAGAGATCCAGAAGTGAAATGTGAAAGAATATGTGGTAAAGTATACTACTGTCAAAATAAATGTTCTGGGATTGACCAATATTCACTTAGTACCATAAATAATAATAAATTGGTGAGGTTTATATGTGAAAACTGCATAATGCTTATTCATAATGTCGATGAGGCGATGAATGCTTTGCAAAGTTCTGCTAGCAAAAGCTCGAGTTATGTAAAGCAGTATTGTGAAGAGTTTGAGAAGTCATTAAAAAAAATGAAATTGAATTTAAAAAATTAATGAAATCAATCGAAAGCAAGAATTTACAAAGAATTAATGAATTAAAAAACATACAAAATGAGTTCCAAAAAAAGATTAATGAAATTAATAAATCATACCAACAAATTGAAAAATTACAACTTCGTAGCGGTAGCATTTGTGAAAAACTGAATGATGTTAACCTAGGTGATGAAATTAAAAAAGCAATAAACGATGGAATGATCCAACAGGCAAGTTCTAAAATTGAAAGAGATATTAATAAAAACAAAATTGGAAAAATTACCTATTCTGATATAGTTAAAAAAAATCCAGTAGTATTAATAAAACCAAAATAAAGTGAGCAAAAGTCGAACGTGGCAAAAGAAGTTGTCATTCGTAATTCGTGCGTCGAGCGAGCGAGTAACACCGAACAACTTAAAATTAATTTCCATAAAATATAACTAAAAAAAAACTTACAATTTATATTTCAATTAAATATTATTGTTGCATTTTCTTATATGTATTAAATCCGAACATATTAATATTAATATTTTTTAACACATATTATTATTTATATATTGAACTTATTCTACATTTTAATCAAAGGAAAATAAAGCAAAAATGAAGTTTAGTGTTATTTTTTTTTTTTTTGTTCAATAAATTCAACAAAATTTTATTAGAATAAATTGTACATAATATAAACCAACTTTTACTTAATAAATTTCTAAATTTTTCTTAATTACTTGAAAAAAAGAAAAAAAAACAAGAAAAAAATAAGAATAAGAACAATTCAATATAATTAATTAAATCTAACAACAAGTGATATTAAGTGTAACAATAAAAGATTCTAACAATGTAAAAAATTTAGCATCATAAACCAAAATATTTCTAAATAAATTTTTCTTTTATTAACTTAAATCATTAAAATATATTACATAAAATTCACTATATATATATTACAATTAAAAGCAAATAGCATCATCATTAAACATTAATTAAACATAAAAACAAAGTATTAATACGAATACAACATAACTTAAAATTGCACTGGATTTTTATATGCTGAATTTTTCTTCTTTCAAATCAACTTTCAACACACGTCAGAACTTCAACCTATTTTGCATTTGTATAAAAATAAATATTTTTTTTTCACATATAATTTATTATAATAACACTCTTTAAATTCAATAATTTCAATTAAACTAAATTAATATCAAATAATTTCTAAAACATTGTAAAGAAAAAAAAAAGAAAATATAATTTTAAGTTTTTACTATGATTTAATCACTCAATTTATTTTTAATATCTTTTTGATTAATTTTTAAAATATTGTAAAAAACATTTAAATTTTTATTTTAAATCATGATTTTGGATTATATGAATACTATTTTAGATTTGTTTACTACCAACTAAAACACTAGATTTTTTATAATTTGTTTTCTTTTATAATTTTAAATTTATCTAAATTAATTTATTTTTATCTGTTACTCACTATCTTAATTTTAATTTAAATGCAAATTTTTTTCTTTTTTTTGTTTTTTTTTATCTTTTATTTTTCTTTTAATTTAAAAACACAATATTTATTTTAAAAACACAAAAATTACTTTATATTAGATATACTATTGTTTACATAAAAAAAAAAAAAAACAGATGTGTAATATGTTCCCTTTGTACTACAACTTTCCCTTTCTTTTAAAATATTTTTTAATAAAATTGATTCTCTTTTTTTTACTCCTACTAAAATTTCATTCAAATCAAAGAATTAGAAATAAAACTTAGAATTAAATATTTTATTAACTGCAGTTGTTGTCTCGACTAATTAATAGTGGTGGATATAAATTAAATATTCCTTGTATATGATAAGGTATTATAAACTATAATGTACAATTAGTGTTTTTTGTATCCAATTCTAATTTACGATGTACGACGAATTACGTTTCTGATTATTTTTATTATTTAGTATTACTTTTTTGTTTTAATATGTTATAATTCTTTCTTCTTTCAAAAGGGAATTATTATAATATATTGTAAGTAGGTAACCCTGCATTTTGGGATGGGAAAAAAATTTGGCCCATATCGCACGACATGTTGACCTACATTTTGATTTATGGGTTATGCTGGGTTAGTAGGTCAAGAACTTGTTTTGATCGTTTTGGTTTAGGTTTTAAGTTAAGTTGTATGTGTGGGTTGTTAACTTATAAGTTCCAAATAGTTTTATAATAGGAAGTGAAGGTTGTTGATATTGTGTAAGTTGTCAGACAGGGTTAATGAACTGAACAATTGATTTTATGTATCTTGGTTACTACAAGTCAAAAATTTGTTTTGGTTTAGGTTTTAAGTTAGGTTGTATGTGTGGGTTGTTAACTTATAAGTTCCAAATGGTTTAATAGTAGGAAGTCAAGTCTTAAACAATTTAAAGTAGGGTCGGCCCTTAATAAACAAAATTGTATAACTGAAGTTTAAATACTAGGCGCACATTTAAAAGTAGTAAGAAAATTTCTTATATGAAAATATAAAACAGAAAAAAAATTTTTATTTTTAAATCTACAGTTCATCTTTAAAATTGAAAATAAAAAGTGTAATCCTATTTGTGTTTTTTTTTTTTTTTTTTTTTTTGTTAGGATAAAGAAAAAACATTAAAGTAAGATACAGATTTTTTTTTGCTTACATAAAAATGTGATCTCTTCTGGATAGAAAAATTTATAGAAGAAAAGAGAAAACGAAAGTCATCAATTAGCTGACTGCATGTCGTGTAAGATATTTTTTTATTTTTTAATTAAGAATGTTCAGAAAATATGAATAAAAAGAAAACAAACAGCAAATTAAAAATATGGAACTTGTTAAACTAAAGATATACTCTTGATATGCATTTATGTTTTTTTGTTTTTGTATGGAATAAAAAATAATTCAAAAATTTCTAGTTTTAAACTAAAAAAAAATTTAAGACTTGTTTTTGTTATTGTTAAATTAATATACGAGTATACAAATCACTAGTTATCTAGTCAAAGCAAGGAATTGATATAAAAAGAATATAATATAAAAGTTGAATGATTCTATGATAGTATAGTTCCTGGTTTTAAAAAATTACAATATTCTAGTAATAACAAGATAATGATTAATAATTTATTAAGATTCTGAGAAATGTAATGATCATAAAAGAAATCGAAAGTATAGAACTGTATAATATGTATGTAAATAATGTCTACTTTTACATGTAGAATTTTTTTGTTTAAATCTTTATTACATTCTTAAAAATTTTAAATTAATATACAAAACAAATACTTTTACAATACAAATAAAAATGTTCAATTTTGAATGAATACTATTTTGATTTACTTATCAACATTTGCTTTTTTCTATTATATCCATACGGTAAAGAACTACCATCTTCATTAAATTTTCGTTTTTCCGATTTTGGTTGATATTTTTTTATTTCGGGAATCGTAAGTACATCATGATTTTTATTTCGACGAATATATTCTGAAATGACGTATTTGTCTGCACTATTCAATGAATTTAAAACTGCTGCCTTTATGCTATTAAAATTGATTTTTAGAGAAGCTTCATAACTAAGAGAGAATCCTTTAACTTTACAAACAATTTTTTCTGTATTATCTTTTGTACAGTAAATTTTGTAAGCGTAGTTCTTGGGACCACAACTTACAAATTCTGTAATATAACTTCCTATTCCATAACATTCTAATTCATCAGTCATGTCGCCTATAAATTCACCTATTTCTGGTTCATATTCTCCTTCTCGCCTAATATACAACACTGAATCGGTGTCATAATATAATACTCTACTATCCAACTTCTCTAGATAATTGTGAAGTTGAAGACGAGCATGTGTTGTTGTATAAGCAGCGATACTTACATTGACAGTAGATAAAGAAGTTACTGCTTCTTCTTTATATTTCCAGCTAATCACTATGTTTTCTTCATTTACTGGAAATATATGACATACTTCTACAGAAGGGTTTGTTATTAACTCATAAAGTTTAAAAGGTTGATTTATAATGCTGGTAATTAATTTTCCCCAGAATGAATTTAAAATAATCTTAGGAAAAGATCTTAAACCAGGGTTATTAACTACTTTATCGTATTCTAATTTAATTTCTTCCTTTTCAAAAAAACTATAAATATATTCTTCCTTTTCTTTTTGAGTTTGACATTTTATTGGCCACCCAGAAGCTTCTTGCTTAATCTTTATAAATTTATTCATCATTTTAGTGAATAAACCATCAATACCATTGCAATTGTCATATTTACATACTGTTTCGTATTCCCAAACTTCATAAATATTTAAAAGTTTATACCCTTTTTCAATTGCTTTTTTAATTTCATCAATTACCAAAGTTTCTACTAATGCTCTTTCATCGTCTGTATGTTCACAGTATTTTCCTTGATATTTTTGTTCACTACAAGTGTTACATAGTGAGAACATCAATTTATTATTTTGTTTGACAGGTAACACGGGGTGTAATAGATTTGTTGGTGGTAATATTTTACATTTAATAATACCGTCAATAGTCATTCTGTTTAACTTGGAGCAAGTATTTTCTCCAACATAAATCTTAGGATGGTTTATGGGAAATTTTCCTCGTTTGTAAACATATGGGTATAAGGAACATACATCTATGTATTTAATTTTTTCTCCTTGTTTACATTTATAATATGTGTAAGTATTTCCCGTTCTTCCGTTCTTCCATAAAATGCATCACGAGGATTTAAAGGAACTAAATTAGTTAATGAATGATTTTCTAAATATCTCATATTTTCATTGTGTCTCATTAGCTCCCGGAATTCACATTCCTACATCTCAATAACTTTATATCCACATGATTTTATAAACTCTGATCTCATTAATGTTTTTTCATATCGTAGATTCAAAGTATCGCCAGAGTTATCATGTAATGGTATATCCCTTTGGTTTGTTAAACATTTTGGATGTCCATGATAATAGCAACCGTAAAATTCAAATATTTCTTTCGTCTCTTAGCAAAATCCATCGACTTTAACATTTCCGATTTGTTTTTCTTTTCCAATAAATGCACATTTCAAATCAATTTTTCTCAAATCTTTTTCCCAAATAAGCCATTGCATGGCAATTTTTGACTGATTGTCTACCATCCTATATCCTTTTCTTGGTATATTGCCTATAGTATTCGATTTGAGAAAGTTTCTTCTATATACAAGATTACAGGCGGAAGCTATTGTTGTTGCTTCTAAAAACGGTTCAACATTACATTCTTCTAAAGATTAACAACAACATTACATTCTGCTTTAGTTAGAATTTCAACATCATTTTTACAGTATTCTAAAATATCTTTCTCCATATTAAATTCTGAGTTTCTATTTTGTTCATACCACATTAAAAATTCATTACGCTCATCTGCTTTCATTGTATTAGAATTATAGTATTTAATTGCTGGAAGTGTGCCAATTTAATTTTCATTTTCCAATTTATTAAATAAATGTGGAAAATAACCCTTTTTCAAATTGATCGATAAATTAAAAGCTTTCTGTAATTTTGCCAAGGCCATAGGAAAGTAGTTCATAGAATCAATAAATTTAATATTATCAATTATCATAACAATAATTTTTGTACCTCGCATAATTAACTTTGGTTCAAGTACAGTTTTATTGAGTATATAATTCAGAATAAACTGATGGTCAAACGCCTGCCCATTATGAGCAATTATGACAATCTTTTTGAATTCCTTTCTTAATTTTAAAATAAATTCCATGAAATCCTCTATCACATTTTTAGTTTTAAAAATTCTTTCTCTTAATTTACATTTTTGACATAAGTATAGAGAATCAATGTTTATACATTTAAAGCATCTCAGTTGAGCCACACATAAACTTGGAACATGTTCTTTTATTTTTGTAGATTTCTTCTTGTGTTGTTTCTAAATCATAAAATACGTAAATGCAGTTTTCAAAATTTACTTTTGTTTTGTCTTGCTGAATGAAGCATTTATGGTTTTTAGGAACATGATTATCGCAAATTTTACAAAAATATTCACCACATATATGAGTCCTACAACTTTTATGAACTTTAAAACCAGATTTGCATTTCCTAATTTCTGCACAGGTGCTTCTATTTTTTGAACTGGAAGCCTTATGATTTTCAAAACATGATTGACCACGAAATGCGCGATTGCACTGCATACATAAAATATTTTTAACATTAATTGAACAAACAGATGAGTTTTGACAGCAAGGACAACTTTTCGAACACCTATGTTCATTTTTTTTAGAATACGGAATATGACATTCTTCACAATAAAGTGCTGTGCAAAAAGCAGCTGTGAGCGTAGTTATTACATTATAATGATTGTTATGGTATAGCAAGTTAATTTTTTTTCCATTATTAAATCCTTCAAATATTACTTCTGCACCCCTTGCTCCATATTTATATACAACAATTTTGTGTTTATGTAAAAATTTTTGAAATTGATTCAATTCACAAATTCCGCAACCTTCAGATGGAATTGTTATTTTTGATGTTTTTAATAATTTTAAAGCTATTAAAGTTTGAAGTTTTCCTATATTTTTTCGAATTTTTTCATATTCAATAAATTAAAATTTTTCAATTTTAGCTATTGAAACAACAAGTGCACGTGGTAGACATAAATTATCGCTGTTTTTTATTGTTATTATTCCTTTCCTTTTTAAGCATTCCTCTTTAAAATTTGAATATTTATTATTTCTACCTCTACCAGAGGGTAATCTAACACGGGTAACTGTTAAACAAAAAGTGTCTGTACTTAAGCCTATAGACATAAAATAAAAATAGTTTATTATTAAATGAAACAAAAAATGCAATTTTAATAACTACCTTCAGAATTACTTTGAAAAACATTAGAAATTGCATCCCAAACGTCGCTAAATTTAAGTTCATGAGCGGATCTAAAACTGAGGTACGCAGGACCTTGATGTTCAAAACTCTCTCCACAAAATGTTAACCCAATCTTATCAGTGGAATTCACATCTTTTACAGCAATCCTGATTATTTGATGTATAGCATCCTTAATCCAGCTAATTGGTTCTCTATTTTCAGGTACGGATTTAATTATAAATTTTATTTTATGTCCGTTCATATTAAACCTTTTAACAAATGTCGAATTCTCCCTTTCTATTATGTAAGGTGTTATAGTTTCGGTAAGAAACCTATGTAAAATAATTTTTTTCGACATTTTCTTTATACGGATTTAAGATGTTAAATGCTTGAATAACAGAATAATATTAAATTTTCAATACAGATTCATTCTCTTAAATTAAAATGACACTTTAATAAATTTTAGTTGTTTCAACTAGAATCCCATCTTAATCCTATTTTAATATGTAAATAGAAAATTCTATGCAACATTGTAATTTTCAAACTACAATTTAATTTAAAATTTATCTTAAATATATAAATTGTAATCAAATGACAGTATAATAAATTATATTTCATTAATAATTAGATTCTCATCTTATACGTATTTTAAATAGAAAACAGTATTACAACATTGTAAACAAACGGCAATTTAATAAATTACCCTTTTTCTATATAAAAAATATTAGCAACATTATAATCAACTTACATTTTTGATAGATGTTACCCTTTCCACTTAGAAAATATTTGCAAGAGTGTCACTAGTTCTAAAGTTTTTATTTTGTTATAATATTACTCGAAATTTGTATATAAATACATCGAGATTTTATAAAAATATCAGTTTAATTTTAAGCAAGCAGGATGGCACAGGAATTTGATAAAGTTTACGTGCTGGATGATGTAACAATACAGGCGCAAATTCCTACAAAAAGGAAAAAGATGGCGAAAATGCCACTTTATCATGAGCAACAACAACAACAACAGCAACATCATCATCAACAAGAGCAACAACAACAACAACACTCATTTTATCAGCCACCAGAGCAAATTGAACATTTGCTGGCGCATCATTTTCCTTATCATGAAACAACACCAAATTCCACCAAAAAAAGAAAACTGGTGGAATTATTTAATACAAAAAAAAAACCTTTAAAAAAATTTTTAAAGGTTAAAGATATGGAGCCAAGTAGGCTCTATAAAATACATAAAATAAAAAAAATTAACACCGTTTACTCGGTGAAAAATGGGTCTTCGAGACCTCTAATAATATTATATTTATACCGCAACAAAAAGTTGCGGTATTCGGAGATATCGATTTCCGAGAGGAAATCGAAAAAAACACTTATTTCCTCGTAAACGAGGAAAATGAGTTAATTTTAAAAGAAGAACGTGGTGATTTTCAATTCGCCACAAAACAATAATTATAGTTTAAGCTTTTATGTTATATCATTTATAGAATAAGAATTATTATATATTAAGAATTATGTTTTTATATTAAGAATTTTATATAAAGAATTTTGTACGGTAAAATTATTTTCATTTTTCAGATGTTAGGATTTTATTTTATTTTTCAGATTTTAAGATTTTATTTTATTTTTCAGATGTTAGCAAGTTTTTCAGATCCTTATTAAAGTTTTATTTTACAGATGTTAAACAATATTTGTTGAATTTATCCATGTGTTATGTTTTTCGTCAAACCCAACTTATTTAACAAAAACTTTATTGCCTTTTTTCTTTAAAATTTTCTCGACAAGATATACGTTTGGGTGTTTAACAGATGTGAGTTCCTCCTCATAAAATCCACCAAATATTGAATTATAATCATTTTTATAATCAACCAGCTGATATGTGATCGGAGAGGTACTGTTTACTTTGATAATTTTAAAAATTTCAGTAGACCAATTTGGTTGATAACCTTTTTCAAAAGTTTTTTTGTATTTACTTATTCTAACATAGTCTCCAACTTTATATTTAGCTTTTAGAGAAATTTTAGGTTGCATGTAAACATTTTTTAAATAAATTTTTCGTTTTTCTTAGAAATTTTTTCAGGAGGTAATTTAGTTGTTTTATGTTTAGTGGAATTATAGGTGTTTAATAAAGATTGCAATATATTAATCCATTTGTAGTTTCCTTGTAAACTAAATATGTTCCACATTAAATTTTTTAAAGTTCGATTAAAGCGTTCTATAATAGATGCTTTCATTTCAGAGTAAGTATGATAGTGATTAATACCCTTCTTTACAACAAAATTTTGAAATATCGAATTGAAAAATTCTTTACCTTGATCTGAATGAATGTTTTTAGGTAGGTTTTTACCTCGTTTTATAATTTTCTTGAAAGCATTTAAAACATTACTACCGGTTTTAGTTTTAATTGGTCCAGCATAAGCATATTTAGAAAATATATCTATAACGGTTAACATATATTTAAAACATTTGTTGAATTTTCCATAAGGAATCATTTTCACTAGATCAATTTGCCAGGTATCATTTACTCCTTTCTGCTTGACTTTCCTTCTAAGATACCTTTTTCTAGCTGGTCTATGTATTTCTTTTACTATTTGAGATCTTGACATGATTTTTACACCATCTAACTAGTTTTAAAAATCCAATTTTACATTTCTTTATTTATATACTCTGAAAACTTTAAATTTTGACTGTATTCTACAGTATATAATGCGGTTCAATTTTACTGGCAATTTGGGTTCATTTTTAACTCAATTTTTGTAAGATATTTTACAAAAATTGCAGCTGATTCAACAACATTTCCATTTACTGAGGAAACTGCAATAGTCAGTACACAAAATGAGGTTCAAGTTGATGAAATTACATCTACTGTAGATGTCGAGGAATTAATGGAAACTGAAGAATTCATACCACCGTTTCAAGTTTTAGATGAAGATACAGATGAGCAACAAATTTGGGAAATAAATAACCAAGAAGGAGATCCTGACTATTTTGCAGAATTTTTAAGAAATAATTTATAGCCTAAAATAATATATAAGAATATTTGTATAAATGTATATGTATCTATAAGTATATTTCATAATACAAACAAATTAAATAAATTTTACAAATTTTTCATTTATTGTTGTTCTTGACTAAAATATTACAAATTTTATTTTCTAGTAGTACTAGGTATTTTAAAAAAACAATCTAGAATAATTACATTGAACGCTATAACGTTGTATTGGAATATATATTTCTTCGTGCAATTTCATAACATGCTTTTCTTGACTCGTTTTTATATATTTAATAACATATTCCCGCACATTTGATTCAGCAGTTTTATTGTGTATCATTACAGCTTGAAGAAAATCAATTAAGTTGTAAAATGTGTCAGCTTCCTCCTTGTTAATACTAAGACATCGACCAATAACAATTCTTAACCCATATTGTAAACATAATTTTGTATTTTTTATTGATTGTTTCGAGTACCTTTCACAAAATTGCTGATGGAACTTACACCAATCATGATATTTTAAAATAGCTGGCTTTTTTCCAATACGGTGAAAAATGCAAGTTGCTACAAGAGATTCTGTATCAAAACCAACAAGAACTTTTAATGACTGATTTCTGTTAGCTCAACATCAAATTTGTGTACGAACCTTGATCTTCCATTACTACGTTTTAACTAAAGCTTTTTTAATATTAATTATATTGCTGAGGTACACAAGATTGTAAAAAATTTGAATTTCCAAATAAATTATAGAACATATTAATAATCAGATTGTCGTTTTCTATATGATTATCTTTGTAAAATTCATTCAAAAAAGTTTTCATACTTAAACCAAAACATCTATACCAGCCAAAAACGCAACAGTATTGCCCACATACATCTGAATACCCTGTATCTACTTATTATTAAAAACTATGCACTGATTTTTCAAGTATTCCAAAATTTCCGGTTTATCTGGAACTCCACCATACGAATCAAAATATTCTGTGCAACCATGCTTTCGAATATAAAGGGCAAACCAATGTGTTCCCGGATCTTTTATCTTGTCACTGTTTACAATTAAAAAAGTTGGTTTATCTATTATTTTTGGAATTTTGTCTAAAGCAAAAACTCCCTTAAAATATTTGTTTGTAAATTTGTTACATTTTAATAAACTAATTATTTCTAAAGTGTTCATGACTCAAACTGACTTAAATCATACACTCTACTTATTTCATTAATGTAGTTCAATAAAAACTCCTTTTTTATTTTTTCATTTGTTATAATAATATCAAATTTTTCTAGTACCTGTCTTTATTAATTTTATCATTATGTTCTGTTCTTTATTAATTTTATCATTATGTACAGTTCCGAAAGAGTAATTTTCAAAATTTTCATTTATAATTTCATTGGTTGGAAATTAATCAAAAAGAGTAATTTTCAAAATTTTCATTTATAATTTCTTTGGTTGGAAATTTGTAAGTAAACTCTTTTACAAATTTTTGACAAGGTTCTTTAATTCCAACTAAACAAATATCTTTTACAAATAAAGTATTTTTATCATCACAACAAAACTTCACATCCACAAGTGCACAGGACGATGACATCTTGTCGAATATTCAAATACATGTTTCAGTATTCTATTTATAGATTTGTGAATATATTTCGATTTTTATCAATTTGTATGCTTGCATCAAATTCTCCATAAACAATAGCAGTGAGTGTAGATGTGAGTGGTTTTGATAGCCTTGCCTCAATTCTAACCGTACCCTGGTTTAGTAAACCTTGACATACTTCATTTCCAGATACATCTGGAGTTAAATCAAAAGCTAGTATAAAAAACCCATTACTAAACATAGACTTTGTTATCTGATTACCTTTATCATTGGGGTAAATTCCAGTTCCTGAAAAAAGTGTAGTGTATGCTCTTTTACAGCAATTATTTTCATCTGAAAAACTCGTTTCAATTGCTGAATTAGGTATTTGAACACCATTTACGTTTAACACAAATTGTGAAATATCAAAATGTTTAAAATTGTATGGGTTTTTCGATCTTTTTCCAGAGTAACCCACATTTTATGTCATACAAAAAATTATTGTGTTTGGCAACTGTCCAATAAAAACATTATCAAGCGATATTGACGAGCTGTTCATTGGAATTGTAAAACTTTTTACTTCAACGCGTTTATAATTATATTTGGCGTTGGATTTCCCAAGAACAGCATTGTGTGCTAACAATACGCTTTGATTAACGGTAACATGTCTCATAAATAGCGTGGCTTCTATAATTTTTAATTATGATTCATCAGAATCGTCTACAAATAGATAAAAATCTGGTTTTTCAAGTGTTAAAACTATACGAATGTCAACATTATTTATAAGTAGAGTAGGTTGATTAAACATATCTACGTGTAGTATACCCATAAGTTCCACTACATTGCTATTATGATACATTTTTTGGCGCTCTTTTGAACCATTATTATCAGATTTAGCTATATTTGCTTTATCTAAAATCCATCCTGCACATTCTAAATGAGTTGCAGCAGCATCTGTACCATAATTTAATAAAGATTCAATATAAGCTCTATAGTGATAATTTCCATCAGACGGTGTTATATTTTTACCATTTAATTGAATATTACATTGTTTTATTAAAGAATGTAAAATGTTATTAACTACACTTGGTTGTATTATTATTCTTCAGCATTTTTATCATTATTCCATTGCGTTCCATCTTTCTTTAAGATCTGTACTTTTAATCTCAAATATATTTATGCGGATGACACCAACCTGATTGCAAAAGCTAAAACAATGAAAGAATTGGAAGGTGTACTAAATAAGGACTTGGAAACATTATGTAATTGGTTAGAGTATAATGAGCTAAGTATAAATGCCAAAAAAACTAATTACATAATATTCAAAACCCAGGAAAAAAAATATGATGATATTACTCTGAAGATAAAAAATAATATAATTCAAAGAGTGGATAGCGTTAAATATTTAGGAATGATATTTGATGAAAATTTAAGATGGGATAATCACATTGAAAAAATTAAGAAACAAATTATTCCTATATGTATGGCTATAAAAAGATCTGGTGGCATTCCGTATTATGCAGCTAAGCTTGTTTACAATGGTCACATTTTATCAAGAATTAGATATAATATATGCAGCTGAAGTCACTGTTCAAAATTTCACGTAAATTCGATTGGAACTATAATGAATAAGGTATTAAAAAGTTTATTTAAAATAAATCCTAAAACTTGTAATAGGAAATTATACAAAGTAACTAATGTACTTGATATAAATCAACTAATTTATTTTGATAAATGTAAATACATTTATAATATACTAAATAGTAATTTCAAGTCAAAATTAATTCTAAATAATAGGGAGAATGTACATAATTATTTTACTAGACATAGAAAAAATATTGTAATACCTAAAGCTAGAACATCCAAACAACAAAAAAGCTTAAAATGTAGTGCAATTAAACTCTTCAACTCTTTACCAACGGAAATTAAAAATTGTTAAAATGTAGCGATATTAAAAAATAAACTTAAAAAATATATAAAAAATTTTAGAAATTAAAGTAGTTAAAATTATATTGAAAAGTAAAAGTACTGGTAATTAAAATTAATTTGTATTTAAATTTTAATTTCTTATACATAATTTTATATTTATATTGTAAAATTATCTGAAATTAAATAAATTATTATAAAATTATAAAAAAAAAAATAAAAAAAAAATATGTAGAAGACAAATCTCTTTCTGTATCGCCATGACCCAGTGAAACAAATTCAATAGTTGAAGGGTTGTCTAAAGAAGCAATAGGATTGTAGGAAACTTTTTCAGATCGTAAAATGCTAGACTGAATGGGTTGGGTTTTAAAAATATCCAACGCAGATTTCATACACTCAATCATAATTAATTAAAAATATCTTTTTGTTTCTTTTTGTTATCATCTTTGTGTCGTTTTGACGTAAAATAGTTTAAATTTTTAATGAATGGTCTTTTTATAGCTTTTCGTTTTCTTTTACCAGAACCATACATTTCATTTAGTTTTCGTACGGCATCACGTCGTACATTTTTAACATTTTCTTTACTACGATCTTACATAACTTCTTTTACATTTGCACCAGATGCAATATCATATAAAGCATTGATACCAGAGTTAATAACTTCTTTTTTCAAAATATCAGCGCCTGAAGTAAATAATGGTTTCAAATATCTAAAAAGTCCCACAAAAAAGCTTCCCATTCCACGACCTCTTTGAAAAGGTACGGTTGAATGTAATAAAGGGCCGATATCATCAAGTCCTCTACCAGATTGAATTAAATAATACTTATAGTATACTCTCTCCATAATGAATAAAATAAAATAATATATAGTTTTGTAAAATCGCTTTTATTTATACTTTTTTAAAATGTAGTACAATTTTTGTTGGAATTGAACTATTGGAAAAGTTTATTTTGTATCCATATTTATCACATAACAGTAATGAAATGTTATTAAATGATTTCTCCACATTGCAATATTGAATATTACTGAATTCTTTTATAGTATCAGTGAAAGAATTTTGTATGTTAACAGATTTTAAACACTTTACATCTTTATCACATATTTTTTGCGCTTCAATTGTGTCTGTAAATATAAAAAACATATCTGGTTTACAAATGGGAATCAATTGTACATTATCTATAAAAGTGTTGAAAGCTTCTATTACACGTGATTTATATTTTTTAAAATCTGTAACTTTAAAAATTTTCCAAATCAACTATCGTTCAACTTCTTTTCTTGTAAACCTATTAAGTGGGCGTATATTTTGAATTAGTGTTGGTAGTAGAAAAACTTTTCAGTTGCATATCATTTGTTTTTCTATGTATGGAATATATGATGTTCCAACTCCTATCATATCTTTCTGCATATCTTTAATAAATATTCGAGTACTTTTTTCCCATTCTTCACCATACACATTTGGAACGAAATCATTAACATACATTTCTGAAATACCGACTTTCCACCTTGAATCACATATGTATTTATTCATTTTATTTGTAAAAGATGATAATGAATTTTCTGGATAATAGTTCATAGATGAATCACTGAGTAAAGTGACATAAAATTCATCATTTACTTGTATGTTGTCCATGAGCTTGCGAATTTATTCTTACGAATTGGAAAATTAAGTTCTGTTTGAGTATTACTTACTGCTGATCTTAAAACATTTCTTGACGAATTATTGAGCGCTTTGCTATTTATAGTTTTTTCTTTTTTCGTTGGTGGGCTTGGGCTATCTAAAGGAACAGTTATAATATCTCCTGTATCAGTTTCAAAAATTTGTACATTTTGATTTCTAATTGATTTTCTTTTTGTAAGACGTTCTCCAACTGAAGCAGCTGACAATGCTTTTGTTAAAACATTTTCCTGAATTTCATCATCAAATACTTCGTCATCAGCTTCTTTTTCATATACTTCTTCTTCTTCAGGAACAACTTGTATTCCAATATTCTTATATTCAGGAAAATGCGATTGAGTTTCCACATCTATATACATTGGTTTTGCACGAGTTTGAGTACCTTTTGTTTCCGTAATTTTTATTTTCTCCTCTTTATTTCTAGGAAGTTGTCGTTTTTTGTTTCTTATTTTAAATAGATTTTGTCTGTATAAATACCATTTTTGAGTGTCCGTGAGATGCTTATTTAACAATATTTTTTTCATATTTTTTTCCAACTCATTAAGTTCAACGTCCGCATTTTGCATCATTTTCTCATAAATCTCAGGTTTTAAAATTATCATTTTATTAAATGTTAAATTTAAACTTCATTTAAACTTTTATATGTGCGCCTAGTATTTAAATACTAAACCTAAACCTAGTATTTAAACTTCGTTATACAATTTGTTTATTAAAAGCCGACCCTACTTTAAATTATTTAACACTTGACTTCCTACTACAAAACCATTTGCAACTTATAAGTTAACAACCCACACATACAACCTAACTTAAAACCTAAACCAAATCAAATTTTTGGCTTATAGTAACCAAGATACATAAAATCAATTGTTCAGTTCATTAACCCTGTCTACAACTTACACAATATCAACAACCTTCACTTCCTATTATAAACCTATTTGGAACTTATAAGTTAACAAACCACACATACAACTTAACTTAAAGCCTAAACCAAAACGATCAAAACAAGTTCTTGACCTACTAACCAAGCATGACCCACATTAAACCCATAAATCAAAATGTAGGTCAACATGTCGTGCGATATGGGTCAAATTTTTTTCCCATCCCAAAGTGCAAGGTTACCTACTATTGTAATTCCTTTTGTTTAAATTTTTTAAGTAAATTAAATTAATTCAATTAAATTCTATAATATAAAGTTTATTTTCCGTTGCAATATTGTATTACCATGATGGCCAACTTTTCTATTAATTTTTGCAATAATCGTGGTCTCGCATCAAACTTTTGCACCGTAGAGTCACACTTATTCTAAGAAAGGCAGGCATTGTTAGCACTATGCGAGACTCAAGTTAAAGACGATAGTATTAGTTGTAATATTAACGGCTATTCTTTAAAAAAATTACCAGTCTACAAAAGTTCTTGCATAACCAGAGGTTGAAGCATAAAATTCTCCACCAACCCAACTGCAATCGTTCTTTTTGGACATTTGCAAAAAAATGTTAAGCAGAACTTTTGTAAATCTTCATTTTGTCCCTTGATTGATAATGAATCTATCATATCAGATTCGGCTGGTAAAGCTAACTTGTTTGCAAAACTTTTTGCGGCAAATTCCACACTCCCTCCTACAAGTCAACTTCCACCATCAATTCCTGAAGTTGATCGCTCTTGTAGATTTGGGAAAGTTTATTTCAGGAGTCGAGCTGTAGTGAAAGTTCTGAAGAATCTGAATGAAAAAAAATCTACTGGACCTGTTGGAATCGCCGCAGTGGTTTTGAAAAATACTGCCTTCACCATTTCGTAACCTCTGCGCAACCGTTTTCACCTTTCGTTTTCGACTGGTATTTATCTTAGTCAGTGGAAGGTTGCTCATGTTTCCCCAATTCCTAAAAAAGGTGACAAAAGCGAACCCTCAAACTATAGACCTGTAGCTATCATTTCGATAATTTGAAAAGTTATGGAAACTATTACAAACTTCAAGCTCAAGAAATATTTAGACGACAGAGGTATCTTACATGATCGCCAATACGGTTTTAGATGAAACCGATCCACTGGTGATCTTATGACATACCTCAGTGGTAAACTTAACAGCAGCATTCACTACTCTGGTAGTGAATGCTCTTGATATTTCGAAAGCTTTTGAAAGAGTATGGCATGCTGCTCTGTTGAACAAATGCCGAGCTCTAGGCCTTGGTCCAGTTTTATGCAAATGGATTGAAAACTATCTTTCAAATGGTTGTATTCGTGTTCTGGTTGACGGTTACACGTCTGACACTTTTCAAATAAACGCTGGCGTTCCACAAGGATCCGTTCTTGCACCTACTCTATTTTTGATTTTTATCAACGATCTTCTATCTTCAACTTTCAATCAAATTCACAGTTTCGCCGACGACAGTACTCTGATGGCATCTTAAAATTTTCCGAGAAAGTCAAATGCCACAACCACCGCAATTGAAATAGCTAGGCTATCTATGACCAATACGGTTAACGACGATCTAAGTAAAATCGCTATTTGGGGCTCCAAAAACAGAGTGGATATTAATTCAGCATTTACCTAAGTGGTACTCTACTGGTTATAGCAAGTCGTTTGTTGTTAGAACTGCAAAAATGTGGAATTTATTACCATCCACTGTATTCCCAAAAGTTGGCGGTTTTGGTATTTACAATTTGCCCAAATTTAAGAAGAATCTCAACAGATTATTCCCTAATTTACCCTTCAGCTCCCCGTTATCCTCATTTAATCCATTCCTTTGCCATCCCATATAATTACAGTACAAAGGATCATGTTCCTAGTTTTATAGTTTTCGAATAAAAAAAAAAAAAAAACAAAACAAATTGACCCAGCAAACTTTAATGTTGGAGGTATCAAAGAGAACAGTGATGGATCAGTAACAGTGTGGTGTGATAATAATGAAATGGCAGAGAAACTAAAATATGAAGCTATTGAGAAATTAGACGTGAATTATGAAATTACTATTCCCAAGGTAAGGAAACCAAAACTTCTAATTGAAGGATTATCTGAGAATTATTGCGAAACTGAAATTATTACAAAAATCAAAAAGCAAAATAACATTCAGTTTATTGATGACATGAAATTTATAAGAATTTATAAAAATAAAAAGAAATTGAATGAGTATAATGCAATTATTGAATTGAATGTAGATGACTTTAGAAAAATATTAACAGAAGATAAAATTAAAGTGGGATGGGACAGGTGTAAAGTCTATGAAAGTTATTATGTTCTAAAATGCTATAAATGTTTGAGGTATGGTCATAAAATGCAAAAATGTACTATTGTTGATAAAATATGTTTTGAATGTCGAGGAAACCATTTAAAAAAAGACTGTGAAGGAGAGTCAAAAAAGTGTGTAAATTGCAAAAAGGTCAATAAAGAATTAAATTTTGATTTAAATATTGCACACAATGCCCTAGATTAAGAGCTGTCCAACGTTCTTAAAAAGAATAGAAATTGAGAAAAAGAAAATTTTTAGATAGCAATCACAACAAATTGAATGTCTGTATTTAAATAGTCAAGCTGTAATAAATAATTTCACTGGAATTGAAAATCTAATAAGTAGAAAAGATGTTGATGTTATATGTTTATTAGAAACTCGTTTGATTGAAGAAGATAGTGATTCTTTAATCGAAATACCTGGTTATAGTATATATAAAATAGATAGTCATTTTACGCATACTGGTGGTGTGTTGCTGTATTGTAAAAATAAATGGAGTAATAAAATAATTAGTAAATTAAATAAGTCAAAGATATTGTTCTTTTAACATAGTGGGTGTTAAAGAGCTCCGAAATATTTAAAGTTAGAGAGTGAATTTTTAAGAACTTTGACTATATAGGCAAGTTAATGGAATTAAAAGAGAAACTGAAAACATAGTAATGATAATGGGGAATTTTAATATAAATATGAATAATAAAGATATTGTAACAAAAAAAAATAAGTGGAATACTTGAAGAAAATATGTTGAAGCAAATTGTTAAAGAATACACACGTATAACACTAATTCAAAATCATTAATTGATTGGGTTATAACAAACTGTTACGAAAAAACCACTGCCAATGTTGAAATAGATGGAAAAATAAGTGATCATGAAACTATCAAAATAATATTAAAAATAAAACATACAGAAAGATATTATAATAAAAGAAAAATAAAATTTTTTAAATATGATATAAACAGGTTCAGAGCGAAAATAGTTTCTAATGACATTATGACAATGTATTTCTGCGATGTGGATAGTAAAGCACTTAAATTTAGTACGTCTTTGCATCAAATTGTTAATGAATTTGTTGTATTCAAAAATATAAAAAACTTTGAAGGTAATTGGTATAATAATAATTTAGATGAGTTGAAAAAACAAATAAATATCCAATATAAGATGGCTTTATGGACAAATAGTAATAATGATGATTGGGAAAAATATAAACGATTAAGAAATAGATATAAAAATGAGATTAACTATACCAAGAATAATTATATAAAAAATAAAATCAATGACGCCAATGATCAGAAAGCGATGTAGAAAAACATAAAAAGTTATGTATTGAAAAAAATGAAAGAGAAATAAATGAAATTAACTTTAATAATGAAATAGTAAATGATAAAAAAGTAATAGTAAACAAATTAAATGAATATTATTCGTATCAAGTATTATGGATATAAAAAAAAATATACCATTCCTGCCATACTATAATGCAATTGTCGATAACGGTCACGTTTTTAAATTCAAGAGCATTAATTTAAATGAAAAAATATGAATATGAAAATGGATAACAATTTAGTTAAAGCTGAAATGTTAATTGATTCAAAAAAAAATGTGAAATTGAAATGTGAAAATCTACTACCAATTATCAATAAGTCGTTAGAAACTAATTTTTCTAACCTAATAATTGGAAGGAAACTGTTATTGTACCTGTAGAAAAGATTAAGGGAACTATAAAATGCGGAGAGTTTTTGTAATGAGAAGACACTGTAATGATGGAGTTAAAAGTAATAGGGAAAATAGTAAATAGCCAACTTGAAGACTTTCTTAAAAAATTTAGTATGATCTATGAAAACCAATCTGGGTTTAGAAAAAATTATAGCTGCGAATCATTACTAAATCTAGGAATTGGAAACTTGATATTCATGATAGAAAAATCATTATAGCAGTTTTATAAACCTACTAAGAGCCTTCGAAACAATCGATCGTTATATTTTATTACAGAAACTTGAGTATTATGGAGTGAAAGGGACTGGAAAATAAATGGTTCCAGTCATATTGGCAAAATAGAACGCAGAGAACAAAGTTGGGTGATTGTATATCAAGTTCAGTAAAAGTTGATCTAGGAGTGTCTCAAGGGACTATATTAGGTGTACTTCTGTTTATAATTTTTGTGAATGATATTCATAAGTTTATTACAAAATCTAGGTTAGTTTTGTTTGCAGATGATGCACTGCTGTATGTATCTTGTGATAGCATTGGTGAATGTTTGGATATAATAAATGTGGATTTAAAAAATATATGTGAATGGCTAAAGAGAAATAAACTAAAACTAAATGTTAAAAAAACTAAATTTAAGAAAATTAACTGCAATACAAATATAGACTTAAAAATAGATAATGATAAAAGAGAAGAAGTTGGTGAAATGAAATATTTAGGTGTGATGTTAGATAATAGAATGAATTTTAGAAGGCATATCGATTATATTTATATACATAAAAAAATCTCGAAAAAACTATACTTTTTCTCAAAAATAAGATCAAGGGTTTCCTACATGACGCAATAAAGATATACAATGTAATGATCAAGCCGCACTTTGAATACAGCTCTTCCATACTTTTTCTAGCGTCCCAGGATGAATTTAATGAATTACAAAAATGTCAGAATCATGCAATGCGAATAATTTTGAAAGTCAACAGATACACCGCAATAAGCTTAATGCTACAAACTTTATGTTGGATTTCCGTATACAGGAGAATTGTAATGAATGTTTTAGTTATTGTTTTTAAAATGAAACATAAGCTGTATCCGAATTACTTGTGCAATAGATTAGTATACGCCAGTGATATTCATAACTATAATTTAAGGAATATAGGGATTTTAGGTTAAATTACTTTAGAGATGAAAAAACTAAGAATATGCTACTGTATAAAGGTTTGAAACTATTTAATAATTTACGAAATGAACTAAAATTTGAAAATAATTTTGAAAATTAAAAAAAAAATATTATTGTTTATATAAGGGGAAATTTTTAATATCCTATTGAAATATGTATAGTTAATATTTATTATTATTATTAGGAATATTTTGAATTAAAGCAAAAATAAATGTACAAATAATAGTATTAGAATACTAATAAAAATAATAAATTAAAAAATAAAATAAAATAATTCCAACTGAAAGAAAACAAAAAATTAATTAAAAGAGTTCACTAGTTTTATTTAACAAAAAAAAAATTTTTTTTACTAATTAAAAGAAGTTTTGTCACTTCGAAGGTCTGACAAAAAAAAAAATCAATTTGGAATGCATATCGCTAACTTTGTGTGATAGCAGTACTATGTCATCTACATAGTCTACGTCTTCTAAGTGACGAGTGAAGCTCCATGTAATACCTCTATTTTGCTTATAAACTTCGGACATTATATTATCTAGGACGATTGTGAATAGCAATGGTGATAGTGGACACCCCTGTTTGACGGCGGTATTAGTTTGGCAGGGCTTGCTGATGTTTCCGTTGTGAATGACTGCCAGTTCGGAGTTTTTGTACAGCTCTTTTATTAACCGGATTATTTTATATGGTACGCCTTTCTCTTTTAGTACTCTCCATATGGCAACTATTTTTACAGTGTCGAAGGCACTTTCTTAAAGTGCACGAATAGCAGGTGCAGGGGAGTCCGCCATTCAATCGATTGCTCCATGATGATCCTGTGTGTTTGATTGGTTTACACAGCTCCTGTGGGGGCGGAAGCCTGCTTGTTCGTGGATTAACTTTCTCTTGTAATCTGCCTTGTACGATAGTTGCTATGATTTTGTACACTGTATTGAGGAGAGTGATTCTACGCTAGTTGTTGCAATTTTGATGTCGCCTTTATTCGGTAGTTTGACTATTGTATTCTTTTTTCAAGATGGAGGTAGCCTTTCGTTTTCCCATGCAGCTGTGATATGAGGTCTCAGAAGTTCGGGTGATGTATTTTGGCGGGCTTGTAGAATTTCTGCCGGAATACCATCACACCCAGCTGCTTTGTTTCTTTTTAGCTTGGTGGTGACTTCTTTGATCTCAGTCTTGGTTGTGGAAGTGCTAATATGCAGAATATTTGTGTTGTTTTCCGCTAGTTGTGTTTCTTCTGCTTCGTTTATTTCAATGTTGCTATTTTCTTGAAAATGTTCTCTCCATCTTTTTGTTTGCTCTTGGTTATTAGTTATTTCACTGCCATGGGAGGTGATCGCTATGGGAGGTGATGCTGTACTCTTTTTGTTGATGAACTGATTCACAATTTGGTGGAGTTTTCTCATATCATTTTGTCCTGCAGCTGTTTCTGCATCTGAGGCGAGTATCTCAAGGAATTTTCTCTTGTCTCTTCTGGAGGCACGTTTTATTTTCTTTGGTAGCGCTTTGTGTTGCTCCTTGGTGACAACTCTGCTTTCTAATTTTTAATTCTACTTTTGCCTCTGTGATATCAGGTCCCATGTGTTTTCAGATATCCATGGTGTTTGTTCACTTTTCTTTGTACCGAGTTAATTTCTCGCAAGCTTATAGACGGCTTCACTGATTTGATTCCAATCTTGCTCGGTGTTTAGGCATCTTACTCGAATTGTGGTTATCATACTGGTTTTGGTGTGGGGGTGTTGAAGGCTCCGGAGATTTAACTGTTGTTTCCTGTCATGACGGATTTTGACGCATTTCAATTTTAATCTGATGTAATTTATAAGTTCGTGATCGTTATCTATGTCGGCTCTCCTTTTATTTCGCACATCTTGCATCGAACTTCTCCATCTTCTACTTATACATATGTGGTGTCTTTGGTTATGTATTTTCCCATTTGATGAGGAACGCGTGTATTTGTGAATTTTCTTATGGGGGAAGATACTGCCGCCAATTGTCAGTTGAAAAATTTGACATGTCTCGATAAGTCTTTCTCCGTTTTTGTTCCTTATTCCGCATCCATGTTTTCTCGTTATGTTTTCTGACCCAGAATTTTGATTTCCCACTCTCGCATTTAAGTCGCCCATTAGAATCGAGATGTCTCCTTTCCGGATAGTGTTGAGAGTATAGATGAGCTGTTTGAAGAACACATCTTTCGCTGTATCATCGGCATCTTCTGTTGCATAACATTGTACTAGTGAGATATTTTTAATTTTACATCGGAAATGAGCTGTATAAATCCTATCTGATACGGTTTATACCAGCTATGCAGGGAGTTATGCATCCTTCTAGCTATTATTTCCACACCGTTTTTACCACCTACTACTTTAACGCTATACAACAAAGTGTTTCATTAGCCGTGATAATTTCGTCATATCCATTCCATCTAATTTCACTTAAACCCATAATTTGTACTCTATATTCTGCCATTTGTCTTTCTACTTGGACAAACTTTGATACTTCTCGCATTATTCGGACATTCCATTGTACAATTCTAGTCATAGTTCGAGCGCCAAGATTGTTGCCGTGTTATCTTGCTTATTGCATCCGATTTGCCTAATTTCAGTTTTTGTAATCCGCTTATTCTTTCTATGTAGGCAATTAGCCTACTGTAGAAGTTGCTTATTTTGTTTGCCTATCTTACAATACGCCTAATAGGGGAGACGATGTCAGTTGTTCTTATCTCTAACATTGAAGATTCCACATGTAAATCCGCCTTAGTGGCGAAGACGACGTCAACTTTTTTTCGCCGGATGTCAGCTTATTCCGTCTGATTTTGTTGTGAAATTTCTCCTCCAGATGTCTTTTGCAAAATTTTTTTTTCCCCCTAATCCTACTCTTTAACGTTAGATAGTGTCAAAATTGATTTTTTTTGACACCTGACATATTGATAATAATTCTTGTTTATATTTATTACTAGCAGAGTAAACGGCGTTGCCCGGAGTATTTGATCGGCTTTATGAAATAAAAATTATTAATTTTTGCTTTTGAGTTAATATAATTTAATTAATATAGTTCACGTATTACTATGCATTTTCAGTTCCTGGTAGTTAATATTTTTTTTTTATTACATTTAGTTAAATTGAATAAACAGAGCGAAGATTTGGAGATAATTTGTCTACAAAAAATCTTTAAAGGAATCAATAATCTATTGAGTACACAATTACGGCGAAGTGAGTTTTCACAATGTATTCGTTAATACCGAAACATAAAATCGTATTTAAATTATAAAAGGCCATAATGTAATCAATTTTTTTTGTAAGTAATGTCACTTCTTGTTTTGGTGTTTTGGTGAATTATCCTTTTAAGCACATTTTGAAAAATTTGTTATTAGGTTCGCTCTGTTCCTCCGTCTGTTAAAACTTATATACTATTAAAGAGCAATAGAGAAATATACTATTTCATAAAGAGCAATGAAATATTAACTATGCACAGGTCTCTTAAAGGAGTAATATTGTAGAACAACTTTTTTATGTACCCTCACCGTTAGAGATCCTCCAGCACCGACAGCTCTTCAAATTTTGAAAAAACTTATTTATAAATGCGTACATTTCAGGTTCTGTTTAACATATTTTCAATATAAAAAATACATGATTAATTTTTACCTTTATAAATCAACCAGAATTTTTTTACGTTTAGTTTTTCTAATTATGTTTCCATATTGATTGGCTAAAAATATGTGTAAAAATTGTATATGGATAAGAATGTAAGGTTTTCTGTTCTTTAAATATGTATGTACTCATTTTTGATTAAATGATGTACAGAAATGTAAATATGTTTTCTAATTTAATTGATTAAGTTTATACTATTTTTAAATATACGGGTATTATAAATACTATATGTACATATTTCAATGACATTTTATGGGAAACATGTTATACACATGCATCTTATATAGGTAGACCACATGTAAAGGCCACATGTAAGTAATGCATTTCTGAATGATGGCATGATTATTGTCTAATGTAGGAGATTGTTTCTGTTTTATAGCAACGGCCGAAAATGTTATGTTGCTAAGACTTAAACACAGTATTCTTAAGATACTTAATAAGGTTACTTTAATTACTGTTCTATATTACAATTTTTTTTTTTTTTTTACGAGGGTTGGTGGAAAACTCGAACGTCACCAAGAGGAACTGCACGTGTTTCCCCAGGGTAGTGTTGGACTTTAACCAACCAAAACTACCCCCTTTTAAAACCAAACTTTAGGATGAAACCTTTAATACAAATGTACAGTTTGGTTTTGGGGATAGGGATGTGGGAAGAATAATTGGGGAAATTGGAATTGGGAAATTTGGATTATGGGGGATAGGTAGGAAAATTTGGAGGGACACTTTGAAGACAGATATTAATGTTCTTCTTAAACTTAAGTAAATCGTACACATATGAATTACCAACTTTAGGGAACACATGTGATGGTATATGGTTCCACAAACGGGACGTGTGCATGACAAACAAATTTCCATAAGCTGTATTTCGCCATCTTGATAACTCAACATGGTAGGGATGAGCATCTGTTGACTTCCTTGTTTCTCGTTGAAAAACTTTGAGTGGAGGCATTAATTGTTTTATTTCTTTGGAACAAGTGTTAATTCCTACGAGATACCTATAAAACAAGGTTAGTGACCCAACTGTGGCTGTGTGGTGTGAGCATTGAAGTTACACTGGGATCGTTGTTCAAACGAATAGCTCTGTTTTGCACATTATCTAAATAACCCAGTGCTGTTTGAGACCCTACAGCGCAAATGTGTGCATTATACTCCATTTTCGGTCTAATGTACGTGTTATAGATATTGAGAAGATCAGATGCGGAAAAGAAAGTTTTGCAGCGATACAAAAAACCCAAACATTTAGCTGCATCCTTAGCTATACCAAAAATGTGATTTGACCAAGTGAATTTCTGGTTTAACCCGAAGCGCAGCATGTTTAAATTCGTTGAATGCTGCAAGATTTCTCCCTGAAATAGTAGGTTAGGAACAGTAGTGGCAATTTTTCGCGAGATCAGACAGCATTGTGTTTTTTTGGTATTGAACTAAACTCTGTTGACTTCACCCTATTTTTGAATTTTTGCTAAATCAATATTTAGCTCACTAATAGTGAAATTCGCTGTTGTATTAATTTGGTATTAAGAAGAGAGTTGGGGATAAAACTGATCCCTGGGGACACCCGCATTTATTTTGAATTTATCAGAAGAATATCCATCGAACAGTACACGAATCGTGCGATTGGAAAGGAAATCTTCAATCGATTTTAGAAAGACTCTACCTAGACCTAATGCTTTGCATTTTGGCAATAGAGCATCGTGCCAAACTCGACCGAAAGCCTTAGAAATATCAAGAGCCACAACATCAGACTCACCAGAATGATGAAGGTTGATGCTTAGCTTCTCACAAATCATGAGAAGCTAAGCATCTCATGATAAGCATCTCCGTATTGACGATCATGAAGCAAACCTTTGTCGTCCAGGTATTTCAGAGGCTTTTGGTTCACTATTTTCTCCATTACCTTGGATAGGACCGAAGTTATAGTAATAGGGCGGTAGTTAGAGGTGTCGCTTTTATTACCTTTTTTGGGAATTGGGAAACCATGTGCAACCTTCCATTGGGTAGGATGAATACCATTGGACGGCTCTTCTTTTATTTCGCACATCTTGCATCGAACTTCTCCATCTTCTACTTATACATATGTGGTGTCTTTGGTTATGTATTTTACCATTTGATGAGGAACGTGTGTATTTGTGAATTTCCTTATGGGTGAAGATAGTGCCGCCAATGGTCAGTTGAAAAATTTGACATGTCTCGATAAGTCATTCGTTTTTGTTCCTTATTCCGCATCCATGTTTTCCCGTTATGTTTTCTAACCCAGAATTTTGATTTCCCACTCTCGCATTTAAATCGCCCATTAGAATCAAGATGTCGCCTTTCCGGATAGTGTTGAGAGTATAGATGAGCTGTTTGAAGAACACATCTTTCGTTGTATCATCGGCATCTTCTGTTGGTCCCAGTGCTGTTTGAGGCCCTACAGCGCAAATGTGTGCATTATACTCCATTTTCGGTCTAATGTACGTGTTATAGATATTGAGAAGAACAGATCCGGAAAAGAAAGTTTTGCAGCGATACACAAAACCCAAACATTTAGCTGCATCCTTAGCTATACCAAAAATGTGATTTGACCAAGTCAATTTCTGGTTTAACCCGAAGCGCAGCATGTTTAAATCCGTTGAATGCTGCAAGATTTCTCCCTGAAATAGTAGGTTAGGAACAGTAGTGGCAATTTTTCGCGAGATCAGACAGCATTGTGTTTTTTTGGTATTGAACTAAACTCTGTTGACTTCACCCCATTTTTGGATTTTTGCTAAATCGTTATTTAGCTCACTAATAGTGAAATTTTTCGCTGTTTTATTAATTTGGTGATTAATGTTACAGCAGCTATGAGACTCATAGGAAGCTACAACGGTGCTGTCGTCTGCGAAACTATGAATCGGATTGGAGGTTAATGAGGGTAGGTCATTGATAAATATTAAGAAGAGAGTTGGGGATAAAACTGATCCCTGGGGACACCCGCATTTATTTTGAATTTATCAGAAGAATATCCATCGAACAGTACACGAATCGTGCGATTGGAAAGGAAATCTTCAATCGATTTTAGAAAGACTCTACCTAGACCTAATGCTTTGCATTTTGGCAATAGAGCATCGTGCCAAACTCGACCGAAAGCCTTAGAAATATCAAGAGCCACAACATCAGACTCACCAGAATGATGAAGGTTGATGCTTAGCTTCTCACAAAGGTAAGTCATGAGATTACCGGTTCAACGACGGACTCTGAACCCGTATTGACGATCATGAAGCAAACCTTTGTCGTCCAGGTATTTCAGAGGCTTTTGGTTCACTATTTTCTCCATTACCTTGGATAGGACCGAAGTTATAGTAATAGGGCGGTAGTTAGAGGTGTCGCTTTTATTACCTTTTTTGGGAATTGGGAAACATGTGCAACCTTCCATTGGGTAGGATGAATACCATTGGACGGCTCTTCTTTTATTTCGCACATCTTGCATCGAACTTCTCCATCTTCTACTTATACATATGTGGTGTCTTTGGTTATGTATTTTACCATTTGATGAGGAACGTGTGTATTTGTGAATTTCCTTATGGGTGAAGATAGTGCCGCCAATGGTCAGTTGAAAAATTTGACATGTCTCGATAAGTCATTCTCCGTTTTTGTTCCTTATTCCGCATCCATGTTTTCTCGTTATGTTTTCTAACCCAGAATTTTGATTTCCCACTCTCGCATTTATATCGCCCATTAGAATCAATATGTCGCCTTTCCGGATAGTGTTGAGAGTATAGATGAGCTGTTTGAAGAACACATCTTTCGCTGTATCATCGGCATCTTCTGTTGGTGCATAACATTGCACTAGTGAGATATTTTTAATTTTACCTCGGAAATGGGCTGTATTAATCCTATCTGATACGGCTTTCCAGCTATGCAGGGAGTTATGCATCCTTCTAGCTATTATTCCCACACCGTTTTTTCCACCTACTAACTTACCGCTATACAACAGAGTGTTTCCATTAGCCGTGATAATTTCGTCATATCCATTCCATCTAATTTCACTTAAACCCATAATTTGTACTCTATATTCTGCCATTTGTCTTTCTACTTGGACAAGCTTTGATACTTCTCGCATTATTCGGACATTCCATTGTACAATTCTAGTCATAGTTCGAGCGCCAAGGTTGTTGCCGTGTTATCTTGCTTATTGTATACCATTTCCCTTATTTCAGTTTTTGTAATCCGCTTATTCTTTCTATGTAGGAGATTAGCCTACTGTAGAAATTGCCTATTTTGTTTACCTATATTACATAAGGCCTAATAGGGGAGACGATGTCATTTGTTCTTATCTCTAACATTGAAGATTCCACATGTAAATCCGCCTTAGTGGTGAAGACGACGTCAACTTTTTCCCGCCAGATGTCAGCTTATTCCGTCTGATGTTGTTGTGAAATTTCTCCTCCAGATGTCTTTTGCAAAATTTTTTTTTCCCCCTAATCCTACTCTTTAACGTTAGATAGTGTCAAAATTGATTTTTTTTGACACCTGACATATTGATAATAATTCTTGTTTATATTTATTACTAGCAGAGTAAACGGCGTTGCCCGGAGTATTTGATCGGCTTTATGAAATAAAAATTATTAACTTTTGCTTTTGAGTTAATATAATTTAATTAATATAGTTCACGTATTACTATGCATTTTCAGATACTGGTAGTTAATATTCTATTTTTTATTACATTTAGTTAAATTGAATAAACAGAGCGAAGATTTGGAGATAATTTGTCTACAAAAAATCTTTAAAGGAATCAATAATCTATTGAGTACACAATTACGGCGAAGTGAGTTTTCACAATATATTCGTTAATACCGAAACATAAAATCGTATTTAAATTAAAAAAGGCCATAATGCAATCAATTTTTTTTGTAAGTAATGTCACTTCTTGTTTTGGTGTTTTGGTGAATTATCCTTTTAAGCACATTTTGAAAAATTTGTTATTAGGTTCGCTCTGTTCCTCCGTCTGTTAAAACTTATATACTATTTAATAAAGAGCAATGAAATATTAACTATGCACAGGTCTCTTAAAGGAGTAATGTTATAGAACAACTTTTTTATGTACCCTCACTGTTAGAGATCCTCCAGCACCGACAGCTCTTCAAATTTTGAAAAAACTTCTTTTTAAATGCGTACATTTCAGGTTCTGTTTAACATATTTTCAATATAAAAAATACATGATTAATTTTTACCTTTATAAATCAACCAGAATTTTTTTACGTTTAGTTTTTCTAATTACGTTTCCAAATTGATTGTCTACAAATATGTGTAAAAATTGTATATGGATAAGAATGTAAGGTTTTCTCTTCTTTAAATATGTATGTACTCATTTTTGATTAAATGATGTACAGAAATGTGAATATGTTTTCTAATTTAATTGATTAAGTTTATACTATTTTTAAATATACGGATATTATACATACTATATGTACATATTTCAATGATATGTTATGGGAAACATGTTATACACATGCATCTTATATAGGTAGACCACATGTAAAGGCCACATGTAAATAATGCATTTCTGATGACATGATCATTGTCTAATGTAGGAGATTGTTTCTGTTTTATAACAACGGCCGAAAATGTTATGTTGCTAAGACTTAAACACAGTATTCTTAAGATACTTAATAAGGTTACTTTAATTACTGTTCTATATTACAATTTTTTTTTTTTTTTTTACGAGGGTTGGTGGAAAACTCGAACGTCACCAAGAGGAACTGCACGTGTTTCCCCAGGGTAGTGTTGGACTTTAACCAACCAAAACTACCCCCTTTTAAAACCAAACTTTAGGATGGAACCTTTAATACAAATGTACAGTTTGGTTTTGGGGATAGGGATGTGGGAAGAATAATTGGGGAAATTGGAATTGGGAAATTTGGATTATGGGGGATAGGTAGGAAAATTTGGAAGGACATTTTGAAGAAAGATGTTAATGTTCTTCTTAAACTTAAGTAAATCGTACACATATGAATTACCAACTTTAGGGAACACATGTGATGGTATATGGTTCCACAAACGGGCCGTGCGCATGACAAACAAATTTCCATAAGCTGTATTTCGCCATCTTGATAACTCAACATGGTAGGGATGAGCATCTGTTGCCCTCCTTGTTTCTCGTTGAAAAACTTTGAGTGGAGGCATTAATTGTTTTATTTCTTTGGAACAAGTGTTAATTCCTACGAGATACCTATAAAACAAGGTCAGTGACCCAACTGTGGCTGTGTGGAGTGAGCATTGAAGTTACACTTGGGTCGTTGTTCAAACGAATAGCTCTGTTTTGCACATTATCTAAATAACCCAGTGCTGTTTGAGGCCCTACAGCGCAAATGTGTGCATTATCCATTTTCGGTCTAATGTACGTGTTATAGATATTGAGAAGATCAGATGCGGAAAAGAAAGTTTTGCAGCGATACAAAAAACCCAAACATTTAGCTGCATCCTTAGCTATACCAAAAATGTGATTTGACCAAGTGAATTTCTGGTTTAACCCGAAGCGCAGCATGTTTAAATCCGTTGAATGCTGCAAGATTTCTCCCTGAAATAGTAGGTTAGGAACAGTAGTGGCAATTTTTCGCGAGATCAGACAGCATTGTGTTTTTTTGGTATTGAACTAAACTCTGTTGATTTCACCCCATTTTTGGATTTTTGCTAAATCGTTATTTAGCTCACTAATAGTGAAATTTTTCGCTGTTGCATTAATTTGGTGATTAATGTTACAGCAGCTATGAAACTCATAGGAAGCTACAACGGTGCTGTCGTCTGCGAAACTATGACTCGGATTGGAGGTTAATGAGAGTAGGTCATTGATAAATATTAAGAAGAGAGTTGGGGATAAAACTGATCCCTGGGGACACCCGCATTTATTTTGTATTTATCAGAAGAATATCCATCGAACAGTACACGAATCGTGCGATTGGAAAGGAAATCTTCAATCGATTTTAGAAAGACTCTACCTAGACCTAATGCTTTGCATTTTGCCAATAGAGCATCGTGCTAACTCGATCGGGATCCTAGTGGGATTTTGGACAAGTTGAGAAAGGTGGAACAGTGTGGAGAATAATTCAACTTGTTTCCCAATTAAGTTTTGACTCGAGGAGATGTTGCTAGAAAAATGAAGCCAGTCCCTGTTATGAATGTTGAGATCTCCCGCCAGAACAATTTCAGTTTCTGGAGATGCCTCCAAAATTTCATTGATCTGGTTCGATAGATTTTCAATTTCCATAGCAGTTTCTTGTTCATTTGAGTTGGGTGATCTGTATAGGAAACAGAAAAGTATGACATGCTTTTCAACCAGAATTTTGACCCAAATGTTATGAAAGGTTGGGCTAGAACATTTATATTTTGGAAGTGCGTTGTAAGCGATGTCATTTTTTATATAGACAGCGATACCTGTTTTTGTTACGAAATGTGAAATAAGTGAGTAGCCGGTAACATTAAAGTTATCATTGTGGTTACTGACTTGTGTTTTACATAGGGCTAAGATTGCTGGTTTAATGGAACTAAGATGGCAATCGACGGCATGAAAATTCGTTTGCAACCTGCGTATGTTACAGAAATGAACATTAAAATTAATATAAAAGAAAAGTTAAGATAGTAAATAATAATATTAAAATTGAAATGTAGTGTAAAATTAAAATCAAAAGCAAAATTAAAATGTAATCATAGTTCAAATTGTGATCAAAATCAAAATTAGACTTAAAATCAATTTAAAATTAACCAAGATCAAAATCTGACTTAAGATAAATTAAAGTATGTAAATTAACAAAAATTAAAATTTATTCAAAATAAAAATAAAAAGTAAAAGTGCACGATTTAAATAACCCGAACTTGACAACACTTTAAAATAAATTACTATCAATGTCAATATCAATACTTTATATCAACATTAATACTTTTCAATATTTTGCCTTGAGTGAGCAAATCGTTTATAACGACGTTCAACCTTGACCTTATTGAACGCAGGTAGAGCCAAAGACTCTCCACCAGAATTGTTTTGTTTACGACAAGTTGATATTAAGATGAAATAAATAAAAAAGAAAAGTAAATTAATGTAAACAAAACCAACCGAGCGCGTTTAATTATAAATTATAATTTGAATCTGCAAAATTAAAAATTATTTAAATTTAAATCTTAAATTTAATTATTTAAAAAATAAATCAAAAATTAAATTAAATCATAATAAAAAAAAAAAAGTTAATATGTAGATAAATTTATAAGTGTAAAAAAATAAAAAATAAAATGTGTATATTGTTAAATAAATTAAGAATACTTATCTTGCCACCATTGGAGTGCAACCATACAATTTAAACTTTAGTTCAATATTAAAAATATTTTTATACCCGTACGATAGGATCGGGTATAATAAAATTACTCCTCCGTTTGCAACACCTCGAAATAAGCGAGCTAGATATACCTTCAAAGGTATGGATCGGATCAGAAAAAAATTCTAAGACTTTTGAGCCATGTCCGTCCGTCCGTCCGTCCGTCAGCACGCTAACTCAAAAACTAAGAAAGCTAGAATCTTGAAATTTACACAAAATATTTTGGGAGTAATTTGTAGAATCCCTATTTTTTTTGGTTGAGTTTGGACCAAGCCTTAGGGTAGCTCTCGAACACCTAACTTTTAGATCTCCACATTTTTTTTGTAATAGAGCTATGAAATTTTAACTACTGATAGATCTCATAAAAATATTAATTTTATTTTTAATAACTTTTTTTTGTAGCCCCATCCGTTAGGGAGCTACAGCTCCCCAAAGGTTCAAAAAAGCTCTATATTTAAATTGTTATAGCACAAGTTCTATAAGGTATATCTTCATTTTGAAAACGCCAAACGATTACTACTTTCATTAGCTTTAAAAGTATATATACAATAAATATATATTTTTGGCATACGGTGTCTTAATTTACCGTTATGCGAAACTCAAATTTTGCAAAATTCTTTAACCCTTCCATCTTCTAAACGGTTAAAGTTGGAAACTTAAAATTTTGACAGAAGTTAGAACTTTGAAAATTAGTATGAGTAATTTCAGAAATTTTTTTTGTATCACCTTCCGTTTAGGAGCTGTAAGGGGTCAAAAACTGAAAATTTCCTATTTTTAAACACCTGCAACTTGAACACCTGTTAAAATTTTTTTGAAGTAATACACAAAAATTAAAGATCCAACATTATATTTTTATTTCTGTTAACAACTTTTTTTAATAATATAGGGTTACTTTATAATTGACGAAAGTGTTACTTGATTTTTTCAAATTTTCTAACAAATTTCATTAACGAATTTTTTCCATTTTGTTTTACTCGATAATTTGAAATTGTTGAGGATATAATGCGTAGTACAAAAAAATGTAATTAAATAAACAACATAACGGTTGCTTGAAGAATTTTTATTTATATGATATTGATATATATACATACTTATATAATATCATGTTTATTTACATATCGCATATGTCACTAGTGAATGAATGATAAGAGTATAGATGTATATTATATAGCGCCGTATTTACATACATATATGTATTTTTATTTTATTTTATTTTTTTTTTATTTTATTTTATTTATTAAACCAAAGCAAGGTTTTTACATAAAAAATCTTACAGCTAAAAAAATTAAAGCTAACGAAATAAACATTTTTGATTACTAAGCTAAAAATTTACAATGAAAATTTTATAATTTGTACTATATATTAAATTTGAAAACAAAAAAAAAAAAAAATGCTTACAGAACAAAAACACAGTATGAGTGTAAAATTAAGTGGAATGTATAATATGAACTTGAACTTGAATTAAATATATTATTATTATTATTATTTTTTTTTTTTTTTTTTAAATGTTTACAAAGTAATTAGGTAATTTAAGTAATTAAGTCATTTATGAATTTCTGTGTTAATTTATGTTTAAAAGAATTTCTTGATATGTCTGGTGAAAAAAGATGACTGTGTTTGTTGAATGTAGTGCAACATCTGTTTATTGGCTCATTTCTTCCATATTCTGTTCTGTGTGTATTTTCTAGTAAAAATTTAGTGTTTCTTGTATTTCTGACTACATTGTTTAATCTAACCTTATTTACTAAGAATTGAACGTCAATATTTTTTTTATGATGTCAAAAGTAAAGCAGGATGAAAGCATTTGCCTGCGTGAAGATAAGGTTAACATATTCAATAATTTAAGTCTTGTAGAGTAGCTTGGAAGAGTAGAATAGTCTATAGGATTATATTGGTTTCTCAAGGCAAACAAAAGGAATTGTTTCTGAACGGATTCTATCCTATTGGAATGTAATTGAAACACTGGATCCCATACGATATTACCGTATTCTAGAATAGATCGAACTAACGAGCAGTAAAGAGCTTTTGTCACTGCTGGGTTATTAAATTCCTTAGCCCTTCTCTTAATAAAACCTAACATTTTATTTGCTTTGGAAATCATATGATCATAGTGAAGATGGAAGTTAAGTTTATCGTCCAGAAGAATGCCAAGATCGGTCATACAGGACACCCTTTCAAGAACTATGTTATCTATTGTATAGTCGAAAAGCATTGTAGATCTTTTTCGTGTAAAACTTATGACCTTGCATTTCGCTATGTTAAGTTCTAATTTGTTGTAGAAGCACCATTCTTGTAAAGAATGTAAATTTGATTGAAGTAATTCAAAATTGGAACTATTTTTGATAACGTGGTAAATTTTAAGATCGTCAGCAAATGCAATATGTGGTACACCTTCTAGTTTATTAGAAAGATCTGAAATAAAAATATTAAATAGAAGTGGGCCTAAATGGCTTCCTTGTGGCACTCCCGAGGTGACATTAATTGTGTTCGATAAATAACCTTGGAATTTAATATTTTGAGTTCTTTCAGTAAGATAAGAGCAAAGCCAAGTAAGGAAAGAACCTGAAATGCCTAAAGTTTCAAGTTTTTTAAACAAAATATTGTGATCAACACGATCGAAAGCTTTGCTAAAATCCGTGTAAATAGCATCAACTTGATAACCATTTTCCATTTCAGTTAGTATTTCCGATGTGTAAACCGTAAGATTGGTTGTAGTAGAACGACCTTTTCTAAATCCATGTTGTTGTTCGTTTAATTTTGAATTTATGACGGGTGTTATTTTACTGACTACAATTTTTTCAAACAATTTTGGAATAGTTGATAGGATAGCTATACCACGGTAATTTTCGACGGAAGCTTTGTCACCCTTTTTATGAATGGGGGTTAAAAAAGAAGATTTCCACGCATTCGGAAAAATGCCTGTCGAAAGCGATTGATTAAAAATAAAATGAAGCGGTTGAGTCAAATAATTGGCACAGTTATATAAAAAAGAAGGTGGGATCAAGTCGGGTCCTACACCTTTTTTTGTATCAAGGTTGGTAATTGCTTCAAATATTTCGTTTTCCGAAAGATATAGATCTGTAATAATTGAATTAGATCTATTATGGGAGTTAGAAAATGTAAAATTGGTAGGCGAATCTAATGGCCTATAAACTTTTTGAAAACAATCTGCAAAGAAATTGCAGATTACATTAGGACAAGAAGAAAAAACATTATCTTTAGACATTGAACTTGGATATCCATAGGTTTTCCGTTTTGTATTAATGAAGTCAAAAAACTTTTTTGGATCTATAATTAATTTATTTCCAATTTCATTGACATAATTATCGTATGCTAGATTTGATTTCTGTTTAAATTCAAAAGCAAGATCCTTGTACATGTTAAGTAAATTAACATCAGGATCCTTTGTAACTTTAATTTTTTTGTAAAGTTTGTTGCGTTGATTACGCAATGTCCTAATTTCTCTATTAAGCCAAGGTTCTGTTGTTTTATCTTTTTTACGAATTTTTGGCACAAAGGAGTTAATTATGTCGAAAATTTTAGAGTAAAAGATAGAAATTGAAGAGTTAATATCCTGTTGTATTAACAGATCGTCCCAATTTAAAATTGATAAAGCATTATTAATGCTTTGATAATCAGCGTTGAAAAAGTCATATACAATATTATTATTGTAAGATTTCGCGAAGAGTGGCAAAGAAGTAGAAAATTCGAAGATGACTGCGTTATGATGAGGAGTGTTAGTGAACAGGTTGACTGCATCATCAGCGAGTTTAACCACCACTCTGTCATATGCATTTGAAAATGCAAGATCTAACCACTTATTGTTTTTATTTGGGTAATTAATAATTTGTTGTAAATCATTACCATAGAACTCCGTAATAATGTCAAAATCTATTTCATCATGAAAGTTAATTGGCAATAACAAATTATCTGAATCATCTTCTATAAAAGATAATAAAGGACGATTGAAATCACCAAAAATAAAAATTGAATCATCCTCATTCATTTTAGATATAATATAGTGATAAATATCGAAAAATTCAGAATATGAGGAATTGTCAGAATTAGGTGGAAAGTAAACAATTCCTAGGTAAATAAAATTATTACCTAAGTTTACTCTAATAAATTGGTGATCAAAAGTGTGGGACGTCCTAGTGATTAGTGGAACACTAGAAAGGTTATTATTTACTGCAAGTAAGACACCGCCTCCACGGGAACAGTTCATAGAGAAAAAGTCCCTATCCTTTCTATAAATCGACCAATTATTGTCAAGAATTTCTTCATTTATGAAGGAATCGTTTAGCCATGTTTCGGTAATAGCAAGCACACTGAAGTCACAAGACTTGGCATCAACATATAATTTCTTTAGCTTACCTCTCATACCACTACAGTTGTGGTAGAAGATTTTGAGATTTTCACTAAAATTGCTTTTATTATCTGTTGATTTTAACTCCTTAAAACTAGTTGTTGTATTTATTAAAATAAGATTAGTGTTAATGTTATTTTCTGCCGCTAAGGGAACGAAAAAAATCATTACTACTTTTTCTTATTTTTTGCAAATACTCGATTCTCTTACTTTTAAGGTGACTACAATAAGCTTGTAAATCTTTTTCAACCGATTTAGATGAAGCTCCGAAACCTTCATGATATTTTACATATAATTTCATTAATTCCTTTGGGTTAGAAGGCAAACCTTCTTGATCAATAAAAATTTTAATATTGAGTTTGGTTTTACCATCTACACAAAGGTCGGCATCTTCCTTATGCAAATAAGCTAAATAGAGTCTTACATTTTCATATATTTTTTGATCTCTAAAACGTGATAAGACATACGTATGATCGTCATTAGCTACAGCATTTTTCGTTAATCTGACTATAGGAGGTAATATAGGATTAACAAAACTTGCATTAGGTTTGGATGAAACAGATGCAATTGGCTTATCGTTAATTGATGTCGTGTTGCAGTTAACGTTGAAGCTCTGAGTACACGGAATGCCAGCATTAAAGGTTTGTCCCTGTATGAAGTTAGGATATTTGCTAGCATTTGGTAGTGAAATATTCATTATATCATTTGGAGAATATTGTTTAGACGTTATTGACACTTTTGGAACTGAACTAATTACTGAATTAGTAGAATTTATTGAACTGTACTCTACATTAGTAATTTTATTTGAAATGTTATTCGGCACCTCTATGGTGGAAGTAGTATTAGAAATAATGTGAGAAGAAGGCAAAATAGTCTGAAATTTAATTGGTGATTGAGTTAAATTTATGTTTTGTTTGTGTAAAATAGGTTGTGTTTTGTTTTTGCTTATAATATTGTTTTTATTTGTGGATTTAGTGTTATTGCGTGTATTTCTGTTCTTTTTTTTTTGTGTGATTGTTTTACTTTTAGCGTTATTAATATTAATATTAGGTTTTGTTTTATTTTTATTTTTTATTAAATCTAATTTACTATTATTTGATTGTTTACCTAAATGTTTAAAGATGGATATTTTTGTCCCTTTATTCCACAATTTAATATTATTTATTTCCTGAACTTTCGTTTCCGGTACACTAACTTTGAAAGTATGATACTGCGGTTTATATTTCAGCCACTTTGGTGTGATTAATTTACAATGAACCTCTTCACAATTCGACCTCTTTTTTATGTATCTGACTAGTTTCTCCTCTGTTGTATTAGTGCTAAGGTTGGAAATCCTTAGGTTAAATTTAGGTTTATTTATAACCTCTGGTGGATCAACTGCTTCTATTTCGAATGAAATATCGTCATTTTTTTCCTTAGTTGCTTGAATATTAACCGTCTTAGCCTTATCTACATCATTTATTTCATCAAAAAGTGATTTAGCTGAATCGTTTGAATGTAGATCATTCTGATGCGAAATACTACAAATTTTAACACCATCATTGATTGTCTCTATTTTGGCCTTAAGGATATCTAAATCGGCCAATACTACATCCCGAAAGCTCATTGAAATATCAGTTTTATTTATATTTTCTAAATTGGAGATTAAAAGCTGCTTTATATTGTCCAACGCATTCAAAAGCTTATTATTAATTGGATCTTGTGCTAATGATTTTTCAATAATGTTTTTAAACGTTGAAATTTCCGTTTTTAAATTATTAGTTTCTACTTTGATTAGCTCGCTAACACTTCTTTTTTGATCATTTTTGAGATTACTAACAGTGTTATTAAGTAGTTCGAAATTTCTTTCCATTTCCGTAAAGCTGGCTGTATTGCTCTTTACAACTTCCAATAATTTCACTACTGTACCTTGAAAATTTTCTCTAACGGCATTAATGTTTAATGAGATTTCATGAGAAAATTGTCTCATGTAAGTTTGTTGATCTAAACAAGCTTCACAAACAAAATGCTGCGTCAAGAAGTTGTTATACCAATTTCTAGGAGCGTTTAAACAAACTCCATGAAATTTACGGTTGCAGAACCCGTTACAAGTTACTGAATCTGCTTTTATTTCAGTAACTAAACAATTTTTTGCACTGGATTTAAATTCCATTGTAATAATAAGCAATATAAATTATATGAAATTACAAGAAAAAAAAAATTTAATTCACTTTGATGATTCACTTTAAATATTGTTTTTTATTATTGTTTTTGTTCTTATAAGTTTTTTTTTTGAATTATTAATTACTTTAAAATTGTTATTTAAAATTCAGTTTTGAAGTACACAAAAAATAAAGTATATTGAAAAGTAGGTCACTAGTTTAAAAATTTAAAAAATTATGATTATCGGTCAAGTTAACAAAATAAAATAAAATAAAATAAAATAAAAAGCAATTTTTATTTAAATTTCTTAAAATTAATTTTTGAAGAACGATAACGTCTGAACTGTATGAAGTTAGAATGAAGAATTTATTGTACTTATAAGAAATTATTCTGTCAATGGAATATTTAAATATAATATAATATAATATTTAAAATTATATTTACTATTTTGTAATTTAATATACATTTACCGCTTAGTATTAAATGGTACTATAGAATATTTGAAAAAGTTTTGGATTGATAATCGTTATGTAGAAGGTTAAAATTTGCTTTTGAAGAATGTATAAACATATAGTTTGAATATATGTACAACCTATAACTCTAGAAATTATAAAATTCACCCAAATTATTTTAAAATACTAAAATATTAAAAAAATAATATTGTAAGCAGAGTGACAGGCTGTGAACATACTAACGGTTCGTACGGGTATCTAAGAGTTGACAAAGTCAACTGTATTCTTTCTCGTTTTTAATGAAAGAAAAAAAAAATTAAAAAATTAATTAAAAAAGTTCACTAGTTTAACATAGGCTTTTTGTGACAAGCTTTATTTAGAACCATTAAATTCATCCTGCCAAATTAGACAGAAATTAGAAACAAAATTGGACATAAATCGGAAACAATTCCTATCCTTACGCCCTAGCCAATATACTGCGTTCGCAGGTAAGGGTTTCATCCCACTATATTGGCTAAAGGGGGAGGTGGGTTTTACTCAGTAAGAATCTGACACTACCAAAGGGAAATTCTTGGTGTCTTTGGAAGATTCCCACCTCGCTTAGGAAAAAAAACATATTGTATCCAAATTTCTTCGGCACCCGTCCAAAGCTAAGAAGAACATTTTTACAAATTTTCAACTCAATCGATAAAACCGTTTAGGCAGGACAACGAAAAAACGAAAAAGCTTTAAATGGCTCTCGGGTCGCAATGGGTTAATGAACCAAAACACCATATAGCCTATAATACTTTTCGGGGTCGTAGAAATGTTCCTGCGAAATTTGGTTGCAATCGGACTGGTGGTTTTTACGTGAAAAGGGCACAAATAAACAAACAGAATTTCTGCTTTATATATTAGATTATATTAACGTTATTTCTGGACCATGGTTGTAGACTGAATATAGGTAATTTATTTATATTATTTATGACTAATTGTTAGTTTTATAATTTTAGATATTGTTATTGCGGCAAATACTTATTCATATAAAATGAGTGACTATATTTAATTATTGTTATGGAATAAATATTTTTTTTCTTTTTTTATCCCCTATCGGGAATCGAACCTGACACCACCACACTGGTAAGCACACATTGCGGGGCGTTTACCATCAAGGCCGAGGAGTAGATATTTCCAACTATGTTATTAGTTATTAATTTTGAATTTAATTTTATATAATTATTAATTAGGTTATGCTATGAATAAGTAAAAAGAAAAAGAAATAAAGAAATAAATATCAAAAAAAATATATATATATTTATATTATCGAAGCCATCAATATGAACTTTGGGGTGATCAATAGGAAATTTTCTATATTTGCAAAACCATGGATACAATGAACACACATCTATGTATTTAATTTTTTCACCTTCTTTACATTCATAATAGTTAAAAGTATTCCCCGTAACGTCCCCCATAAAAAGCATCTCGTGGGTTTAGTGGTGCATATTGTGGGTGTAAAATAATGTTTTTTGTTTGCTCCTTTATTAATTGTCTTTCAAGTTCACTTCTATTACTACATAACCAGGATTAATCTTTCGCTTTTTGTTATTGTTCTTTCATATGTCAGATTAAGAGTATCATTTGAATGATCATGTAGGGGTTCATCGCGGCTTTTACAAAAACCATCAACCTTTACACCTGCAATTATTACTTCTTATTCTCTGGCTGCATGTTTAATATTAATATTCCGTTTTTCCTACTCTAAACTTAGCCATTGAATAGCTTCTGCGGATTGTTTATCTTTTTAGATCTTGCATCATACAACATTGCAAGATGATGCTATTGTTACAACTTTCAAAAACGGTTCTACATTGCATCACGTTTTTAAGTATTTTGTACATCTGCATACACATCTCCACTTCACATATTGAATTTTTTCCCCCACTTGCTGAAGTTTTGTGATTATCAAAGCATTGTTGTCATCTAAAGTTCCTGTTGCAATCTTTACATAAAATATTTAAAAAATTTGGGGAACATTTTGGTGATTGTTAACACTGAGGGCATGTTCCTCCACATCTGTGATCATTTTTGCTATTCTATGGTACATGACCACTTCCACAATAGTACACGCAACTAAAAGCCTCTGTTAACGATTTTAGTACATCGTAATGACGATTAACATATAATAAATTTCAAGTTTTTGAACTACTATTTTCTCCTTCAAAAATTACTTTTTGTCCTTTTGTTCCATATGCATAAACAGCAAATTTATAGTTTTTTAAATAAGTTTAAAAATGGTTTAACTCAGGAATTCCACATCCTTCATCTGGTATATTAATGCAAAGATCTTTTATTAGTTTTATTGTTTTTTCCGTTAGCAATTTTCCTGTATCTTTTCTAATTTTACAATATTCAGGGTCTTTTTCAGCAATAGCTATTGCTACAACTAATGCTCGAGGTAAACACAAATTATCCTTGTTGGTTATACCAATAATACTTTTGCGTATTACGGATTCCTCATCATATGAATTATATCTGTTTCTTCTTGTATTTCCGCGTCCAATAGGAAGTCGTACATTAAAACAAAATTACATTACAACAAAATTTTTCTGTGTTTAAGCCCACGGAATTGCTTTGAAACACTTTGCTAATCATTTCCCACACATCGGACAAGTTTATTTCATTAACATTTTTAAAATTAATCCAACCGGGTCGCCTTTCAAATCCTTCGCCACAAAATGTTATTCCAACCTTATCGGTGGGAAAAAGATTCTGTTGTTGAAAGAAATAGTATATTTTCTATCGACTTTTTTAACCAAACAGTTGGATCTACATTGTCAGGTACATCATTGATTTTAAATTCAATTTTTTGCGCGGCTTAAGTATTTCGATCAACGAAGTTTTAAAAAAAAACAATTTATTTTAAATCAAAAGTTGTGATTTATTCCTTTATCCAAACTTAATTAATTTGATTATAATTTTGCATGGTTTTTATATATTTTAAAAGATGCAATCTAAACAATTAATTATATAAAATTATTAAAATATTTTTATTTTACAAAAAACTTATCCATTTTTTATTTAGAATTATCACAAAAGCAAAAAAATTTCCTTTTTCGATTAGTATTATCACAAAGCAAAAAATAATTCCCACTTCTTATATTTATACTTATACTTACTACTACCTGTTGAAGATCAAGGTTGATATCGTTATTTACTACACCCCTTTATATTATATCAAATATTTTGCACATATTATTATGGTTACCAAAATGTAACCCTTTTTTTTTTTTTTTTTTTTACTCTTACAAAGTAAAATATCCTTTTTCATTTTTATAAAAACAATTATATTACGCATAACAATAATATATAATCATATAATCATCATATAATAGGGGAAATGGGGTATTATGCGAATATAATTCGTTGCGTAACCAGATATAACAATCTAGCCTTTACTACTCAACACTGAATCTCACCTTCACGTGATCCCGCTGCAAAGCTGAGCAACCTCAATGAAATATCTGGTATCAAACTCAGGTGGTGTAGTTACGGTCAGCAAACAAACGAGATTGGTGGTTTAAACTGCTAAATGTAAACCAGTAGTTTAAATTATAGTAGCGTTTGTCCTATAAAAGGCGGCTACAAACAGCGTCTGTTCTCTAAAAGGGCGGCTGCATCATAAAGAAGGAAAACTACCGAAAACCCTTTAGAAGGCAACGGGAAACCACTGAAGTATGCAAGAAAACTACACGGATTCAGTAGAAAATCAACGGCCCTCAGTCTCGGGCAAAATTAGGGTGCTAACAATCCCCGGAGGTAAAACAAAAAAAAACCTAAAAATATTAAAATAGGATCATAGAACGTTAGAAGGCTTTATGAAGCTGGAAGATTTAATAATGCAGTTCAAGAAATGAAAAGGCTGAAAGTAGTCATTCTGGGAATAAGTGAAATTGTGTCCTGGTGGCCTGACTCTGGCCAATTGTAAAGTAATGATGTCACCATGTATTATTCAGGCAATAACAACAACCATAGAGGTGGTGTAGGCATAATTCTGTCTAGTAAATAAGCAAAATGTGTGAAAACTTCGTTTCAATTTCAGATCGTATCATCCAAGCCTCTAAACATCAACATCATCCAAGTTTACGCTCCTACAGCTAATAAGCCTGACGAAGAAATTGAAATGTTCTACGCCGAAATATTAGAGCTACTTAAACTTACAAAAGGTCCCGAAATTAATATTATAATAAGCGACTTCAATGCTAAAATAAGCAATCAACCAGTGGATGATACTGTAGGACCCTGCAGATTGAGAAACAGAAACCAAAGATGAGACAGATTAATTCAATTCTGCCAATAAGATAAGTTTAAAATTGCCAATACGTGGTTCTGCCTTCCTGCTCTTAGGCTACACACTTGGAAATCCCCGAAAGACAGCCCCAACAATATCATTTGGAATCAAATTGACTTCATTCTGATCAATAAAAGATACAATTAAATAAAAGACGACATAAAAGACGATACAATAAATATCCGAAAGTTACAGTAAAAGATGCACTTCCTCTCTTACTAATAACCGAGGTCAAATTGTAATTGAGGAGGAAGAAATTCGACCAATGTGGGAAGAATATATTCAAAATCTTTTCGTAGATCCCACAAAATCGGAATACAAAGGACTTAGTCTATTGGAAAAAATATCTGATCCGCCTATAACGACCGATGAAATTTTAATGGCTATTAAAATATCCAAGGATAATAAACCCCCAGCTGCTGACAATCTCCCAGTTGAAATTTTGAAATTAATTGATGATATTAATTGATAAAATTCTGCTCAAACTGAATCTAAATGCATGTTCCATGCATTTAAAACTTATATTGACAACAAAGAGCTGAAGTGAGAATCAATGAAACAACATTAAGTTTATATCATATATTCAACCCCTCTATTTACCTATTAAATTTTCTCTATATTAATAACTTAACCCTTTCCTAATTAATATTCACCCCTTCTCTACACATTACATTTTCTTTATACTAATACTAATAACTTCCCCTTACTTAATTAATACTCACGCCTCTCGACATAATTCCTTTAAATCACTTAACGAGAATGACTTAGTAACACCTACTGACGCCAGCTTGCTCATCTTGATTCTTACTATTGCTATCTCTTCCTCGCATGGGCCAAATTCCTAGGCCAAATTGACCTAATACCTACTGTTATGTGTTTTTATTTTTATTTTATTTTAAATTACCAAAGCAAGATATGTACATGTTTAAAAAAAAAAAAAGAAGACAAAAAATAACAGACATTATAACATTGATATTGTATTGATAAAATATGAAAATGTACGAACATAACTATGAAATTAAATTACAAAAACTTTTTTCTGAAAATTAATACAAAAAAAAAAAACTTATACATTTCAATAAATTTATGAAAAGTATATTTATGTATTGGTTAGAATTAATTGTCTGAGGTCAGTAAATTGAAAAAGTGGTGATGTAAAGTGTTTCTGAAGGTATTTCTGGAAATTGTTGAAAAATAGAGATAACTGATTTTATTGAATGTAATACAACATCTGTTTATCAGTTCATTTCTTCCGTATTCTGTACTGCGTTTATATTCCACCAAAAATTTCGTGTATCTTGTTTGTCTCTAACTCTATCATTAAGTCTAAATTTGTAATTAAGTGACTGTATAGCAATATTATTATTTAGAATGTCAAAAGTAACACATGATGAAAGTATTTGTCTACGTGAGGACAAAGGGAGTTTAAGAATTTAAGTCTTGTAGTGTAGCTTGGAAGATTTAAAAAGTCTGAAGTGTTATATTGGTTTCTTAATGCAAATAGAAGAAACTGTTTTTGAACTGATTCAATTTTGTTAGAATGAACCTGAAAAGCTGGATCCCATATAATGCTACCGTATTCTAATAGAACGAACTAGCGCACAATATAGAGTTTTTTTCACAGCTAAGTCACTAAATTCCTTAGCTCTTCTCTTAATGAAACCTAACATTTTATTTGCTCTTGAAATTAAGTGGTCATAGTGCAGATTAAAGATAAGTTTATTATCAAGTAGAATTCCAAGATCAGTAATACTAAAAACTCTTTCAAGTATTAGATTATCTATTCTGCAGTCATACAGTAAAGAAGAACGTTTACGGGTAAAACTGATAGCCTTGGATTTCTGTATATTGAGCTCTAATTTGTTGGTTGTACACCAATCATGTAATGATGATAAGCTTGATTGAAGTAAAGCTGTATCAGAACTGTCATTTACGACTTGATATATTTTTAGATCGTCAGCAAACACTATGTGCGGTATGGCACCCAAATATACTGAAAGATCGGAAATAAATATATTGAATAAAAATGGCCCTAAATAGCTACCTTGAGGTACACCAGAAGTAACATCGATTATATTGGGCAATATACCTTGATATTTAATGTTTTGTGTTCTTTCTGATAAATAAGAGTTAAGCCATGCAAGAAAAGAACCCGATTTGTTTGTTTAGCAAAGTGTAATGATCTACACGATCGAATGCTTTGCTAAAATCAGTGTAAATTGCATCAACTTGATATCCTTTCTCCATTATATTCAGGATTTCAGATGTGTATAACATAAGGTTCGTTGTAGTGGAATGACCTTTTCTGAAACCGTGTTGTTGTTCGTTAAGTTTGGCATTTATTACAGGAGTAATTTTATCGACAACAATTTTTTCGAATAATTTTAGAATAGTCGATAGGATGGCTATACCTCGATAGTTTTCTACTGATGATCTTTCACCTTTTTTGTAGATAGGAATTAAATGAGAGGATTTGTACACATGTGGAAAAACACCATTCGAAAGCGATTTATTTAAAATGAAATGGTGAGGAGTAATTAGATAATGAGCACAGCTATATAAGAAGAGGCGAGGGATTAGGTCAGGTCCGGCACCCTTCTTTGTGTCAAGACTCATAATAGCTTCATAAATGTCCCTTTCGGAAAGATACAGATCCGTAATTAACAAATTAGGGCTATTAGATAAACAAATAGCAGAGATATCAAATTGTTCTTCCGGACGAAAAACTTTTTGAAAACTGTCGGAAAAAAAGTTACAAATTGTTTTCGGGTAAGAGGAAAAAGTATTGTCCTTGGACATTGAATTAGGGTAGCCGAATATGTTTCGTTTTATGTTGACAAATTCGAAAAATTTTTTGGGATCACTAATTAATTTGTTGCCTATATTTGCAAGTAGTTTGTACGAATTCAATAAGTTATCGTTTGGTGCTATTGTGTGTTTAATTTTCTTGTATATTTTATTGCGCTGGTTACGCAAAGTCCTATAATTTTTCCAGAATCTTTATATATATATGTAGGTATATGTGAGATTCTGAATTAGGAAGGGTTTTAGAATTTAGAGTTGTATTGTACAACATCAATTTAAATTTAAAAAATTTTTTCCTGAAATTCAAACAACCCATTTAATCAATGAAAAACATTATTTCATTTGAAAATACGAGATTTTGACACGCTAGATTATGAAACAAGAGATTTCGTCAAAATCTATCAAATGCCTTTTGCAGTTATTCTCTAGCACATCTAGAAGTGCATCATCTTTTTGATACAAAGTCAGTGAGTGAATGGTTTCATGCATTTATTAGGAACAGCTTTATATATATAACTAGTAATGTGTGCTTGCATTTATATTAAAGACTTATAAACGGCCTCAGGGACCAGTCAGGGTGTCCTAGAATACTGGTCTTTAAACAAAAGTTGAATAGCTCGCCAAGACCTTTTCAATGATACCCCATATGACGATATTAGGTTATAAATCTTGAAATCTCCATACAACATATATAAAGGGCTAAAAGAGTTCCTTTGCAACTAAAAAGATGTAATTTTCCTGGATGATTTCACACCAAACTCTATCAAATGCCTTTTCCAGCTAGTCTCTAGCACACCTACAAGTGCTTCGTGTTTTTGATACGAAGTGAGTGATTGAGTGGTTTTATGTATTTGTTAGAAACACCTCTATATATATAATATATATAACTTGTAATATGTGCTTGCATTTGAAAAAGCATTGTATAACTGATTTTTATAATAAAGGTCGTAAGCCACCAAGCAGAACGACATGCAACCACGATTCCCAAACTAAAATTGAGCCGATTTTATACCAAGCGCTTTTAAAAGCTTTCTGAAGTCAATCAGGGCATGCTGAAACCAGAGCCCCAAACAAAAGTTGTAGAGCTGGCCAAAATCTTTTTAATGATACCCATATGACAATATACCGCTGATTTTTATATTAAGGGCTTCTAAACAGTTTCAGGAACCCTGCAGTGCGCCCCAGAACCATGGTCCTCAACTAAAGTTGGAGAGCTCTACTATTCTCCCTTTACTGTTTCATGCACGGTCTCCCCACATGCAATTTCTTGCATTGAAGTCGCCTGTGATTATAAAAGGTTTTTGAATTTGCAGGACTAGGGCTTCCAAGTCTTCCTTTCTATATTCTTTTGAATGTTCCAAATACAAATTTAGAATAGTGATTGGAATATTTTGGGTATGCAATATTTTGAAAAAAAAAATGATCAAAATGACAATTGTAGTTAAGAAATTCATTTGGAGCCAAGATTTTTTTAATATGAGGTTCTAGCAGATCTATTATAAGAGGTTTGTGTTTTCTAATTAATATTTCTAAAAAGCCTTTATTGGTGTGGTAGCCCTGTATGTTCCATTAAATTAAGTTACTTTTTTTGTAGCGGTTGGCTGTATTATTCATATAGGAATGTTTTTAATTTATTAATATTTGTAAGTTTAATTTCAGCTACTGATATAAATTTAATTTAATTTATAAGAACTAATTATAAAAATTAAATTTAATTTGTAACTAATAATAAGAATTTAATTGAATACAAGAACAAATTATAAAAATTTAATTTGTAACTAATAATAAGAATTTAATTGAATATAATTTAACTTTTACCTATAACTGACATTTTTTATTTTATTTTTTTATTTATTTTTTATTATTTTATTTTTTATTTTTTATTTATTAATTTCTAATGTTATGTTGTTATTCTATTATAATTGGACTGCTGTCAGAGCTGTACAAACTGTTATTATTACTACTAATAGTATTATTTATATTGCCATTACTATCATGAAAGTTATTGTTGCTGTTAGTTACTGTGTTAGCTAATAATAAAGGTGTAATTAAAATTTCATTATTGTTAGTATTTTTATTGTGGAAAATTATATTATTAGAATTATTATTATAATTATTTTGTGTGTTAATTATGTTGTGGTTTGTGTCTATGGTCCTTATCGTTTTTTGTTTGGTGTGATTTTTTTCTACAGATATTGTTGTGTTTATTTGTGGTGAGTGGTCTTGATAAAAGCTTGAGTTCAGGCTTGTTGAAGGTGAGTTCAGACACACGTAAATCGTGTGTACAATGTAAATCGTGTGTACGATGGGCACGTTTTTGATACTGCTCTATGGGTTGCACCTTCACAATTTATACAGCTGAAAATGTCGTTCCAAACCGCAATCTGCACATCTTGGTGAGTTTTGACAATATTTTTGCAAATGACCCAACTTTTGGCATTTTCTGCATCTCATAAGATTAGGATACCACTTCTTTACTGCAACGATTGTAAAGCCACTCTTGATGTACTCAGGAGCCTCAAAGGAATCGAACGTGACAATGATGGCACAAGTAAAAATGTTTTTGCCATTTAGCATTTTGGATAATTTGAATATGTCAACCACAGTTGTATTTTTTCTTTCAATCCGGCAAGTATTTCAATCGTTTACACATTTATTAAATCCTTATCGTAAATTAAGCCTTTTGAAATTTTTCCCAATTTATTTTATTTAATAAATAAGACAGCAATTCTTTTACTTGGAACTTCGAGCACGATGCTACCTGTTCTGTCCCAGGAGGCCTTGAATTTTGAATTAATATATTCAAGCATCTTGTTCAAGACAAATTTATTTTGCATCCTAAGTGGAACGTTGGTATCAGTTGATTTTATATTTAAAAATTTTTTGAACTCTTCATTTGCATTTGTTATATAGGTTGGAACATTTGCAATTTTTTTGACTTTTTCCTTTTTGTAGATATACTTTCCTCCAACAGTTGGAAACTGTTTGAGCTCCCCAAAGGAAGCATTTCTTCTTTGTTTTCTCAGCTGTGCAAAGCGATCAGGTACTACTTTTTCTTTTTTCTTTTGAAACTATGTATACGAAACTATGTATAGTATCCTTTGCTTAGTGATAAGTTTATACAAAAACAACAACAATTAATAGAGATAATACAAATACAAATATTAGTTTAAAAACGTTCAATTAGTGCAATCCTTACTCCTTAAATTAATAAGAAGGAGTGATATTGATAATGAAAATATTGATAATATGTTAAGTTTTAAAAATCATATAGATTTTTTTTATAAAAATATTTCAAAGAAATTGCACTTTTTTTCAATTATAAGAAAAAAATTGTCTGTTTTAACTTCAATTTGAATGTCATAATAAAACCACATTTTGAGTATTGTTTATCTATTATCCTTATGAGTAATGCTAAAACATTAAACACACTACAGAAATTACAAAACAAAGGTGTGATGATTATATTGAAACTTTATATATATATGTAGTTCAGTGAAAATTATGTTGAATACCTTATGATGGTTGACTGTTGAGCAAGGAGTAAGCATTAATATTTTGATAATGGTTTTCAAACTAAAACATAAATTAATGGCGTCGTATTTGACTGAATGCTTAATAAATTTATCCGGGTGACAGGCATGGTTATTCCTTGCGAAATCAAACAATCAAACTTTAGACTAAATATTTTTAATAACCAAAGAACTCTTATTATATTAGGGATTGAAATTATTTAATGAATTACCAATCAACTTGAAACGTGAAATTAATTTGAAAAGCTTTAAACGAAACATAGTTCAATATGTAAAAAATAAATTTTAACTAAATATATGAATTTTAAAAACAAAATGTTAAATACATATTATGTACATGATTGATATAATCTAAAATAGTTGTAACTTAAATAGTAATTGATACTGAATAAATGAACTAAAGTAAACTAAACTAAAACTTTAAAACCATAATTATAAGAACTTTTAACAAGAAATCTTCTTTAAGAAACAAATATAAATATGACAAATACTTTATACTTATTGTTTATTATTATTATAAAGTATATGTTATTGTCTATTATCTATAAATACTTTTCTTATGCGGTAATAAAACCAAGTTATTTTTTTTTTTTAGTTTTACCTATATTTTATTAAGGGTACGAATTTGCGTAATAAAAAAAGTTGATTTGACTTGAAAAAATCTTTTCTTACTATTTGGTATGGTCCTATTACAAAGTACTAATAAATTTATTGATAAACCTAGATATCCTAGACATGTACAGTTGATTAACCCTGCCAAGTTATACAGTACCAACAACCTCCACTTCCATTGAGAACTTATAAGTTAAAAACCCATGCTTATAACCTAACTTGTAGCCTAAACCAAAACAATCAAAACGAGTTTTTGACCTAATAACCAAGACTAATCTTATCAAGTGGACGTGCTTTTATTTGATTTTAAATAAAATTAATTTACTTTAACTTTTAATACTGTGCTAAATAAAAGTGCTTAAAACTTGTGCTTAAAAAATTTTTTATTTCTTACTTGCACTCACATATATAATATAACTTAAAAAGTAAAATAATTAACAAATATTAATATAAAATTAACAATTTAAAAAAAATTAAATAAAAATATATATATAACTGTGTCAACTGTTATACTTTGCAAACCTTGAAAGATTTAATCATTTAGCTATTAATAATTATAAAATAAAAAAGAAATACAAACATTCTAAAAATGAGTTATACCTGCAAAATTTCAACTTGTTCAAATATTGATATAAAATTAGAAACAATTAAATGCGGTGGTTTTTGCTCAAATCTAATTCATGCAACTTGTCTAGGTTTAGAAAGAAATTGGCAGTCGTCAAGACTAAAAGAATATTTTGTCTGTGATCAATGCCAAAATACTCAGTATATGGGAAAAAAACATTTTGATGAGTTTAATTCAAAAAGACAAGTTATTTGATGAACAAAATACATTTACTAATAGATGCTTAAGGGTGATAGAGTCAAATTCCAAGTCCTTTCGTGATCTCTGTCAGAAAATTAAAGACAACTAATCTTCAATATCGTTAAATTTGAATAGCAGCGAGTTTAATACAGCTTATGCTGTTAAAACGATGGACTTGAAACTTAAAAACTTAAAGAGAGAACTTCATGCTTTTAAATTTGAACTTCGAGATGCAGTTAAACACATTAACTCAGCGTGTATATCGTCCAACGAAATAATCATCTCCGTTAAAACTATTTTTAAAAAGCAGTTGGATGAAATTAAAGAAACTGTTGCATCGCTAAAAAATATCATCAGTAAAAAAATAAATCCTCTATTTAAAGATGATGAAATTGAGAATGATGTGTTTGCTAAGGCAAATTTTAATATAGAAGAGCATGCTGTTGAAGAATCAACTATTTCTATTGTTAGTACAGATGAGCAGACTAGTATTGGCCAAAATGCTATCATGGAATCAATTGATTTTATAGTAAATTCAGTTAATACAGGAGATAGTGCTGGTAGTTAGAAAGAATCACAGTTTATTTCAATATATGTAAAAGCAACATATCTATGAGGTTTTGTAAATAAATTTTAAAATAACTCCCATTAATTGTAAAAATATCTCTCCATCCTCCATTAATAAATAACGAACCTTGTACCACGTTATAAAATTGATGTGGCAAATGAGTTTCGCTCCCTTTTACTTTCATAGGATAGTAAGAATAAATGGAAATCACTAAATGCTACTGTTTCTCTTTGGTCAGACACAAATTCTAAACACGTCTAAACATTATACTAATAATAATTCATACAAAATACAAAATATTTAGATAACTTGACTTTTCTTACAACTATAGGGCATGGAAATAGTTTTCCAAGCTTTATTACTAATAATAACAATACACACACTACTTTTACAAATAGTTTACCTAATGTCACAGGTACTAAAAGCAAGCCCAATAATTACACTAAATCGGTACAAAGTTATCAGAATTTTACTCAAGGGGATTCTCTTGTACCAGCAAGTTTTATTAACCCCCTTGAACCGCTTTCTGTTTGCTTAACTAAGCAATTTGCGTCTGATACGGATAGTAACTTTGTTCTTTCTCGCTTACGTGATCGTGATTTTTCAACATCTAATATTAACTTTTTCAATAATCTTAAAATGTTCTATCACAATTATAGTGGTATAAGAGGTAAACTTAATAAATTATATGTTGATACAAATTCTTGTGATTTTAGTGTTTTAGCTATCACTGAAACTTGACTTAATGATTCTTTCAAAAATGAAGAAATACTGAATAGTTATTTGGCGTGTTATTTGCTGTTAAAAGCATCTTGACTAGTACACCAATTGTTACTACAACATGTCATTTGTTCGAACATCTATTTATCAAAGTAAACTTGGGTACCAATTATTTATACCTTGGTATTGTATATTTTCGTCCAAACTCTGACAATTCCTCGCATTTTGATTTTTAGGACATATGGAATAATATAATAGCTAATATGAACGAGGATGATTCTATTTTTATATTTGGCGATTTTAATCGTCCAGTTATGTCTTTTATCATGGACGACTCTGATAATTTGTTAATACCAATAAATTTTCTTGACGAAATCGATTTCTATCCTATTAGTGCTTTTATTGTAACGATTTACAACAAATAATCAGATATCCTAACAATACAACAAATGGCTAGATCTTACATCTTGCATGACAGAGTGGAAGTAAACTTCGCAAATGATTCAGATAATCTTTTTACTAACACTACTCACCATAACGCAATCATTTTTGAGTTTTCCACCTTTAACCCTAACTTTTCCACATCATACAATAATTCAATTGTATTTGATTTTCAAAACGCCGACTTTCAAAGCCTAAATAATGCTTTATCATTAATCAATTGAGTCGATCTTTTATCTATGCAGGATATCAATTCATCTATCTCTATTCTTTACTTAAAGATGAAACAATTAACGCATTTGTGCCAAAAATCCGTAAAAAAGATAGAACCACTGAACCCTGGTTAAATGGAGTTCTAAGGACTTTGCAAACCAACGCAATTAATTGCATAAAAAAATCAAACATAGAACTGATCCTAACAATAATTTAACAAATTTGTACAACGATTTTGTCTTAGAATTTAAACAGAAGGCTAATTTAGCTTATGAAAATAATGTCAATAATATTTGTAATAAAGTAATTACTGATCCGAAAAATTCTTTGACTTCTTTTTGTATTAACGAAGTGTAAAACATTTGGTTATCCAAATTCTATGCCTAGGGATAATACTTTTTCCTCTTGCCTGACATTAGTAATTTCTTTGCCGATCATTTTCAAAATGTTTATCGTCCGCAGGAATCTTTTACTAATAACGAGTCTTCAATTCTCAATTCATTAAATAACTGAAACTTATTGATTTCTGACTTGTATCTTTCCGAAAATGACATTGTCGACGCAATTACGAGTCTTGACACGAAAAAAGGTTCTGGTTCAGATCTGATCTTAACCAATTTTTTTCTATAATTGTGCTGTTTACTTAACTTTTCCTTTACATATTATCTTTCACAACTCACTTTCGTCAGGTACTTTTCCAGACGCATGGAAATCGTCTTTTCTTACCCCTATTCACAAAAAAATGAGATAGAGCATCTGTTGAATAGCAACCGTGATATAGCAATTTTATCAACTTTACCTAAATTGTTCGAAAAAATTGTTGTTGGTAAAATTGCACCAATTATAAACACAAAACTTAACGAACAACACCATAGATTCAGAAAAGGTCATTCTACCACCTGGAACCTTATGATATTATACACATCCGAAATTCTGAACCAGATGGAAAATGGGCACCAAGTTGATGCAATCTACACAGACTTCAGTAAAGTTTTTGTTCGTATTTATCACAACATCTTAGTAAAAAAACTTGCTACTTTTGACATATCCGGTTCATATCTCAGTTGGCTCAATTCTTACCTTACAGAAAGAACTCAATATATTAAATTCCAAGGTATATTATCTAACAAAATCGATGTAACTTCAAGTGTACCTCAGGGTAGCTATTTAAGTCCCATTTTGTTCAATATATTTATTTCTGACCTCTCCGACAATCTAGGTAATATACCACACATTTTATTTGCAGATGACTTAAAAATCTATCAAGCAATTAAAGATCATTCTGATATAATGCTTTTGCAATCAAAACTTAATACTAAATAATGAATGGTGCTCATCGAACAAATTAGAACTAAATATACAGAAAAGCAAGTCCATAAGTTTTACACGGAAAAGATCTTCCATCCTTTACGACTATACAATTGAAAACCTTATCCTAGAAAGGGTATACAGTATTACTGATCTTGGAATCCTTCTTGACGATAAACTCAGTTTTATCCTACACTATTACCTCATGACATCCAGAGCATGTAAAATATTAGGATTTATTAAAAGACGAGCTGAAGAATTCAACAACATAGCAGTAACAAAGTCTCTCTACTGTTCTTTAATTCGATCTATTCTAGAATATGGTAATATAATTTGGAATCCAGCTTTTCAAATAAATTCTAATAAAATTGAATTCGTTCAAAAGCAATTTCGGTTATTTGCCTTAAGAGATAAATTTAATCCCTCTGACTATACTAATCTTCCGATTTACTCCATTAGATTTAATTTATTAAACATGCTAACCATATCGGTTCGCAGACAAATTTTTCCATCTTGCTTCACCTTTGATATTTTAAAGAATAACATTAATGTTCCTTATTTAAATAATTTTAATTTTATTAAGTATATGTCTATGCATACATACATATTATTGCTTGTCGCTATATGTACTTAATTTATATTTTGAGCTTTCTCATACCTTATTTTTAAATTTACCTTATAAAAAAGAAAAAAAATTAATTATTTTTAAAATTATTATTAAAATATTTTTTTTTAGTTCTAACTCATAAAAATAACTTACTTTTTGTATTGTATAATAATAAATATAATTTTAAGAATTTTTGTAACGACCTTGTTTTGGTTTGAATAAAATAAATAAATAAATAAAAATTCAATGTTCAATTAATTAACCTTGCCTGACAGCTTTTACAGTACCAACAACCTACACTTCCAAATATACCTTATAAATTAATAACAAAAGCTTATATAGCCTAACTTAAAACTTAAACCAAAACAATCATACTAACTTTTTGACCTAGTAACGAGAAATGACTTACATAAAACCCATCAATCAAACTGTACGATAATGTGTCGTACGATATGGGCTTCGCATTTGGTGCTATATGGTATGATGTTTTCCCACTCCCAAGTGGTGTAATAACTACTGATAAGAATTTTTTTTCATCATTTCATTTAAATTAACCACATAAATATACATTCAACGTTACTCGAACCAACATTTCTTTCTTTCGTTTAGTTTTTATCTAAATTTTTCTCGAAATAAATTATGATATAATGTCAGTAATATTTACATCAATTTTGTTCTTCAACTGTTTCTTCATTTGAATCTGAGCTATATTCTTTTATTGATAATTTTCTAAATCATCAGAAAAAAACTCTGTAGCATCTTCTTCACAATTCGACTGTTCAATTTTATAATTAATTAATTTTACAGACATAATTTTTGCAAACACAATACTAAATTCAGAAACATATGGATTATTATTATAGCCGTTATTATAACGAATTAAAGAAACAAATTTTCTAATGCATCTCGATTAAAACGAGAGAACAGCAAATAAGAACGCTCGTTTGTATCATAAGATGAAAATGTATTTGAACCTAACTCTATAATCCCTGTTAAAGTTTGAACCATACAATCAATAAGTAAATTTTTTTAGTGAAAATTGGATTTATATTTTGAAAATACCCTTAATCAAATTTCATTTTAAGTAGATATTGAAACATTTTATTATTTTGTTGCAAAGCCGCACGGTATGGATTTTTATCATATAATTTTATGCTGTTAAGACAGTAAAATAACCTATTAATTTTAAAAGTGAATTCAGCATGTAAAAAAAACTTGCATGTAAATTTAAGGTTAATAAATTTTCTAGATCCTGACTACTAAAACGTTTTCTTGGTGTATAATAACTAAGTACATTATTTTCAATTATGTATTAGATCTTTTAGCGACATCTTTTGTCGCGAAATACAGTATAACTACACAAAAGTATTTCGCAACACCTTTTGTACTTTCATGACCACTGTTGAAAGTCCAATTATTTCGTCCAATACAGAATTATAATATTAAGCTGCTTTCTTATAGCTATTATGTCAAAAACTAATAATACTGTAGAAAGAGAATCTAAATTTAAAAAGATAACACTTAATTCAGTTATGTTTTTATTATTAAAACTTACATTTAAATATCTAATTGGTAATCACCTATTTAGTGAAGAAATGTATTGTAAATTGAATTCTACAGCATTTCTTAAAAATTTGTAGCCTTTTGGTGAACTAATTTTGTTTCCTAATTTTATTTTTTATCTTTATTTGTTGTATCTTTAAATTTTTTAACTTTTTTTTAAACTGAGATATATCCTCTTATAAGGTTTAAAAGCTTCTCACGATTAGGAATTGTTTTTGAAATTTTGTTTATGTGTTCGATATTTACGTTACATTTCGAAGTCCAGATTTCCAGAATAGGTTTTTCTTCTTAGGCAGTCTGTAAAATTCACCATTAAAATTTCTTTACATCTTTTGCAGATCATTCAAGATATACTAGATTTGCATGAATCGTTTTTTATATCTCTGAACATTCTAAATTATTTACAGCACATAAAAGAAATAGATAATATGTACATGCAAAAGATTTAAGTTCAAAAGAAAATAAAACGAATGTGTACACTACATACATAGTGAATCAATAATATGAAATGCATCCTGCTCTTTAGTTGTAAAAGTGTGATAATTTTCTATATTTTTTTGGTTTCTTGGAAGAAAAACTCCCATAAAAACTGTTATTAACTTTGTTTAATCTTTACACATTTTGTTTAATCTTTAACATTCCAAGTTCTAAACTTTAATTTATATATTACAATTTTTATCATATCCTTTACTATTTTCAATAAGAAAATCTATTAAAACCAAATTCAACAAATTCGAGCACAGCAAGTTAATTATTAATTAGCACAAGCAATTGAATTATTTTAAAAATAGAAAAAGATACCATAAAAATTTAAGACTTTTAAATGAAATGTCAAAATTTTTAACTGTGTATTTAAGGATTAAATACCCTTTTTATGTTATATAGAAATAAAGATATGATTGGCTTTCAAAAACATATTTCAAGAAATATAACTAAGAGCGGAATACCCATTAAGCAATCACAATGTACCACAAGTGAAACAATTAAAGTTATTTCAAAAAATTAAAGATATTTATGGCGGTAGTTATAGCAAAGTTAAAGCAAATTAGTATTGAATTATATTTTATTAAATATATTTGAACAGGTAAATTCAGTTGCAATTTCATTATTTTCAACTCAATATTGAATAGAAAATAAATTTTATTATTTTTTTTTTTTATTGTTTGTATATAATTTATAAAGAAAAAAATTTAATTTACAAAATATACAATTGAGATAAATTCTTTGAGACCTTATGTAAAACGTTATGTGGCCCTGTGCTGTTATTAATTAAATTTAAATTTGCAGACGATGAGAAATAATAAAAAAATTTTTTTTTTTGAAAACCAAAAGTATAAAAATTTAAAAAGTAAAACTTAACACAAATATAATCTATTTGAAGTATGTTATAAGATTTAACATACATAGATTTATATTAGATTTTCAGAACTCAAAATTTCATAATGTGTTTTGTATTCCAAGTTCAAATTATTTAACATACGTTAAAATTTTCATGAACTGTGTTCAAGAGTATAATAAATTTTCCATTTCGTTTGTAATACCTTAAAGAAATCGAGTTAGATATAGTGTGAAATGTATGGATCGGCTCAGAATGGAATTCCATGTACGACCATGTACGTCCGTCCATCCGCACGATAACTCAAAAAATAAAGCAGGTAGGAGACTTAAATTTTGTTTACGCTACTTTTGCAAAATTTTTAGTGTCACTATTGAAATTCCGCATTTTTGGCAGCCGATTCAGGCTTCTTTCACCTCTTAGGACTTAATAAAACTAGGAGTCTGAAATTTTACAAAATATGATCAAGTTTTATGGCAACAACTTCTGTAAAATTTGGTTGTGCTAGTGCAACAGGTTCGAGTGGGTGCCAAACAACTTCTCTTTTTAAATGAAAATAACTCAGTGTCTATTGAATCTAGGTATCTGAAATTTAGTGACGAGATGTCGCATTACATGCCAACAATCTCTGTGACCTTAATGAAGCTAAGCATCTGAAATCTTATAAATGATGATCTAATTTTATGGCAACAACTTCTGTAAAATTCGGTTGTGCTCTTGCAACAGATTCGGATAGCTGTCATACAGCTCCACTATTTTCGTAAATATATCTCAGTAGTTAAAGTCGGTACTAAAACATCTGAAATTTTTTAAAAGATGATCAAGTCTTTTTACTAAATTTGGGAAAATAGAGGTTCACTTTAGAAAAATAATTGTTGCGGTATTTATTAACTTATGCAGAGAAAAAAACAAACAACAAGGAAAAATTCAAGTACTTCAGACTCGATTGAAGTTTCACTAGGTTTTCCATAGTGAAGTATTCTGGGTGTTTTATTGTTTTTAATATGTATAAACGAGATGGAGTTAACATTGGAAACTTGTAAGTTGGAGCTCCTTGCAGATGGATTATCATATTGTATAGGTGAAAATGTTATAGGATGCTGCAAAAAACTAAATTCTGACTTGTTAAAATTAAATAGATGGTTTAAAATGAACAGATTAAAATTAAATATTAAGAAGGCAGAATGTAAACCAACGGCTAAAAGCGCACATTTCTAAAAAAATACAAACTGTTAGGTTAAGGTGGCTGCCAAAAAGGCACACTTAGATCTTACTTGGTTCATTGTGATACCACATAGAAGCTTTTCTATCCCACTCGTTAAAACCAATTTGAGCTTTTTGGAAAGCGGGGAATACTCTTCCCATTTTTACCTGCCAGATCGCTAAGACTGTACAAGAGATCTTGCCTTAAATGGGTATTCCTTCTTGCCGACAAGGCCAGGCATGTGCAAAGGAGATGAAGAGTAGTTTCCTTGTCCGCTTCATCCTTGCAGGCTCTACAATAGTCGGTTGCGGATAAGCCAAGTCTTCTCGCATGCTCCCCTATTAGACAGTGACCGGTGATTATACCCATTGTCATTCCAATGTCTGCCCTTTTGAGAGAGAGCTGATCATTGGATGGTCTTGAATCGGTTTTGGGCCATATCAATCTTATGGTATTGCACGAGGTTAAGTTTGGCCATTTGTAATTAACCATATCCGTTATTTCCTTTCGAAATACCGTTTTTCTTGTGGATTGAGGTACCTCTAGTCCTGCCCTATCCGGCAGAACTTATAATGTTGTACCAATTCTTGCGAGTTCATCAGCTTTTTCATTTCCCGGAATATCTCGATGACCTGGTACCCAGCAAAGCTGAATGCTAAACTGCCTGGCCATCTCGTTAAGAAGTTTTCGGCAGTTTATTACAGTCTTCGAGGTTGTGCATGTTGATTCCAGAGATTTTAACCAGCCTGACTGTCTGACAGAATACGTACTTGCTTCACAGTCAAAACGGTTTTATTCACTTTTATTCTTTTAGGTGTCATTTGTTCACTTTAGAAAAGTAATTGTTGCGGTATTTATTAACTTACGCAGAGAAAAAAAAACAAACAACAAGAAAAAATTCAAGTACTTCAGGCTCGATTGAAGTTCCACTAGGTTTTTCACCGTGAAGTATTCTGGGTGTTTTATTGTTTTTAATATATATAAACGAGATGGAGTTAACATTGGAAACTTGTAAGTTGGAGCTCCTTGCAGATGGATTATCATATTGTATAGGTGAAAATGTTATAGGATGCTGCAAAAAACTAAATTTTGACTTGTTGAAATTAAATAGATGGTTTAAAATGAACAGATTAAAATTAAATATTAAGAAGGCAGAATGTAAACCAACGGCTTTTGAAAGCGCACATTTCTAAAAAAATACAAACTGTTTAGAATGTGACTTGCACTAAAATTTAAAAATTTCATATAAGAAAAAATGTGAAAATGGGACTTTTGTGTAATTTTGAGGGGCTGTAAATCCGCAACCCTATATAACTAAGAAAACTAGTTAATGTAAGTAAAAATATATTACTGAAGATTTAATTTTTATGTCTTGCCGAAGAAAAATTTGTATCTATCTCAAAGTGTGCCGGAGTTATGAAAAAAGAAATTTTCTGAAAAAGCTTATACTAATTCTAGAAGTTCTTTCTTACTTCAAAATTTCAAGTTGCTATCTAAAAGCGTGCCGGAGTTATGAAGGTAGAAAAATCATGCAAAATTTGGTTTTCACATAACGGTGAATTTAAATACTTAATTTAACAAACTAATATAATTTTGATATTGATTTATAAAGGTAAATGCTGTCGAATGTCGTTTTCAGATTGAAAAAATGTTGGGTAGAAAATGAGATATACGTATTTAATAATAGAGTATTTCCAAAGTTGGAGGGATGCAACATAAATTTTTTTATAAGACCTACCCAGACAGAGTGAAACAAATAGGCACATTTTTTCAAAATTTTTTTGAATTGATTAAACACTGTTAAAGGTTCTTATCCAGGTTCTTATCTGAAGGTTTACCTTCAAGCTACAATGGGTTGTTTAATCTTTTCTTGAAGTTTCACGAAACATTAAATATATCAAAACAGGAAGTTATTACTGATTTAGATTCTTACCGCTCCCTTATTTCCAATAAAAGAATGAAATACATGCAAAGAACTAGAGAAACCCATAATCATTTCTTTCGATCCGTATCCTAATTTATTAAAAGTAATTCATTCTCATAAAATAGCAAGCAATAATCATAACAACAGATTGAATTTTTCAACATCTAATACTAACTAAAATAATCAATAATCTTAAAATGATCTATCACAATTGTAGTGATATGAGAGGTAAAAGTAGGTATACTAAGCCGATTCTAGACCAGGAAATGAGTAATTTGTTTTTATATTTTTGTTTGTTGGTTTGTTATTTGTTTTATATTTTTGTTTTGTTTGTTTTGGGGGTGGTATAATGGACTTGAATTTACGTTTCTGAAAGTGAATGAAAACGATGGTCTCATCGGAGAACTTGGGTTATGTGCAGAACTTGGGCTAGAAGCTGGGGTTGGACACATATGTAATTGCTCTACAACTTTGAATAAATATTGACATCTCTTCTATTCAAAACAAAAATTTTTCATACACGAGTAAAGCTTTTGGAAACTGAAAAAAATTTTTTATAGTTTATTTTTTAACTGATAGTCTTATAGTTGTGAGAGATTAAAAAAAATGTGGTTTGTTGAATTTGAAATTAAATATGTGATAAGGAAAATGAAAAATGAATTGTAGAAAAATAGAATTTCTTATCTACATACAATATAATACAAATTTTCTATGGTTTCTTGAACTTGAAATTTGGTATGTTGAAAAAAAAAAACAAAAAAATGAAAAAAAACCACCATACTAATTGATAAGAAATACTTACTGTATAAGAAATAATAATGAGATCTTTAACATTTTTAAAATTTATTTGAAAATGAAAAAATTAAAAAATTTGTGTGTTGTATGTACCTAATACGCCTACATAAATTTTAAAATATAGGGTGTTCAAAATTGAGGTATCATTTTGATTTTGCCGCAATTTTTTTTCTACCTGGAATTTTTATACGAGGTTTCTTTAGGTATATTCTAAATACATTCCGGTTAGTTAATATGGAACGTTACACGAAGGAACAACGTGTTTTTGTTATTACAACATTTTTTGAAAATGGTAAAAATTTTCAAGATGTAATTAGGAAATTTCGGACAAAATTTGGTAGAGAAAATACTCCAACAAATCGTGCCATCAAGCTGATGGTTGATAAATTTTTAGAAACTGGATCTGTTCTTGATAACAGAGGCAACATTTATCAACGTAGAGGCCGTTCAACCGAGAATGTAGCAGCTGTGAGCAGAAGTGTTGAAGAAGATCCAAAAACTTTCATTCGTCATCGTTCGCAGCAATTAAACATCAAACCATCCACATTATTCAACATTCAGGCAATTCGTTTCTTGGGCAATTGAAAAACACGAAGAAAATGAGAATTTTTTTAGCAAAGTAATCTTCACCGCCGAAGCTCATTTCCAGCGCAATGGCTACGTCAATAAACAGAATTGCCGCATTTGGAGTGAAGAGAATCCAAGGGTTATCTTAGAGCAACCAGTACATCCACAAAAAAATACGGTTTGATGTGATTTGTGGTCAGGAATCATTGGACCATATTTTTTTGAAAACGCAAATGGAAATGCGATTACGGTCAATGCAAATCGCTACAGGGAGATGATCCGAAGCTTTATGTGGCGGGAAATTGATGATTTGGACGTAGAGAATATGTGGTTTCAACAGGACGGTGCCACTTGCCACACAGCAAGAGAAATAATGGATCTTTTAAAGGAAAGGTCGAAGATCGCATTATTTCTCGTAGAGGAGGAGTGATGTGGCCACCAGGATCGTGCGATTTGACACCGTTGGATTTTTTTTGTGGGGTTTTGTGAAATCGAAAGTGTACAGCAATAATCCCACAACAATTCAAGAGCTTAAAAACAACATTATCGAACAGATTTCAACCATTGAGAACAGTTTATTGAACAACGTGATTCAAAATTTTGGTAAAAGATTGGAATCCTGCTCAAGTAGTAGAGGGGGCCACTTGGCCGACATAATTTTTCATTATTAACCGGAACCTATTTGTAATAAATTAAAATAAAAATATATTTAATATTTCAAAAAAAAAGTCTTTTTTTATTAAAATTAAAATGATACCTCAATTTTGAACACCCTATATAAATCTAAAATGACGTCAAAGGAGATTCCTTTTTTTTTTTTTTAAAAGATTATTTATATTTATGATGAGTAAGAAATAGGTTATAGATTTATTCGAGTGGTTGGATGTTTCAGATTCTTCTGAAGAAATCGAGGAGCAGGAAGATAATATTTTAGATTCTCCTGAAGAGGACGAGGGTGATGAAGAGAAGATAAAAAAATGAGTTAAGTTCAATTTAAAACCGCAGATACATATATTATACAAATGGAATACCGCGTATAAATTAGCTCGTCAAAAATATTGGCAATTCATAGCACTGGATCGCTATAGATTCAAACAAAGAATTCAAAATACCAAAGATATTATATGTAAGATTCTAGATAGTAATCATCGGAAACAAATTTTTAATGAAAGATTTTCTAATTAAGTATAATTATAAATTAGAAATAAATAGAAAAAAAATCAAAAAAAAAATTTGCCTCTTTAAAATGAAAAAAATGTTTATAACTAAAATAATGTTATTATCTCTAGTTTTAAGAATTTTTTCAATCAAAACCACATACTTTTTTTTTCAGTTTCTAATAATTCATATTCATAGAACCCCCTTGTATGGGTTGACCTTGATAATCGTCCAGTAAATATGTGACAGGGTTAGTGTTTTGAACTTTCCTTATTTTAAATACTTCTGTTGTCCAATGTAAATATGTGACAGGGTTACTGATTTGAACTTTCCTTATTTTAAATACTTCCGTTGTCCAATTTGAACTATAACCTTTCTCAAATTTGTATTGATTAAACCCGCCTATGCAACTGAAAATTTCAAATAAAAGGACTGCCGTTTGAAAATTATTATTCAGTTTAAAAGAATTAGTTAAATAATTATTACTTCTAATAAATAATAAAAATGACTAGTGAAGTGCAAATAATTGACTCCATCCTCTTGGATCCGCTGTCACCATCAGCATTTGATTATGCTATACCGAGCACCAGTAGGGATCACAAAACCGTGAACAACAACAACAAAAACAGCAACAACAACAACAAAAACTATAGCAACAACAATAACAACAGTAACCGTAAACGTAAATCTGAAGAAAGCGTTGATAGAATCTTAGACAATTTCAACGAGAAAGTTATAAGGCGAAATGTTATGAAAAGAGCTTTACGAGTGGGGGAGGTAATATTAGGAAAATATTACCAGATAAATAAAATACAAAAGAAAAACACAATTTATGGCCAACGACTTATGCTGGAGTTTGAAAACTCAGTTTTTTTCTTGCCCGAGTATATGTTGGACTACATATCAGAAGAGCAAATTAAAACACTAAACCAACAAACTAACATACTGATGATTTGTCATCAAAAAGGTAAATATAAATTGGTACCAGAGGATATTTTCTCACAAGAAAAATTGGCCGATAACCAACAATATTATAAAAGAAAAAAATTTAAACAAAATAAATAAAGTAAACTATAAATAATGAGTTATTTTTCGCAAATATTTTCATTTTCAGATATTTTAATTTCAGGTAGTAGAACCAGTACAAAAGAGTGTACTAGTTGTATTTTCGCAAATATTTTCATTTTCAGATATTTTAATTTCAGGTAATAGAACCAGTACAAAAGAGTGTACTAGTTGTATTTATTAATTGTAGCTAAAGCCAAAGGTTTCTTCTATGCGAAATAGAAAATTTTTTTTATTATATTAATCAATTAAAACTTACTGATAATTTAATTGAAAAATCGCAAATTAGTTTTATAGTTCTTTTTAAAACAAATTATTAAAATGGAAATTAGTATTAAAATTTTTATTAGACGGTTAAAATAAAAATAATTTTACAATGACGGACATATCAAAAATTATTTTAAGAAAGCATATACGGCTTTCTCTTAAAAATGAAAAGAACGCGACTGAAGAAAATTTAAAAGAACATTTAATGGTAATACTAAAAGACTTAATATATTTAAATAAATTATTGAGTGAAAATAAATTATCAAATAGTGGAATTAAATCATGCATAAGTACAGTGATCTCTAGTTTAAAATCTTATAAAACTAAAATTAAATTTCAGTTATTAAATAAAGACAATGGTGAATTGGAATGGAAAAATTTAACATCAGCATTCCAAAATAGACTACAAACCGGGCTAATAACAAACATTAATGATGTAGACCCAAAAATATTTCTGGAAAAGTGTAAAAAAATTATAATTAGTAAAGTAAATGAAATATTATTGACATATATGCACTATAGTGCATTAAAAATAAATTTAACATTTTGCGGTGAATTTGTATTACCAAATTTAAATGATGATATTGAAAATGTGTATGATTTAAAATATTTAAGTACTGAAAATTCGGTTGTGTTTAGGGGGGAAAGTGATGATTGGTGTGGAAAAACATTCGGTGAACTTTTAACTAAATTTGATGATTTTCAGGAAAAAGGCAGCGGTTGGGCCTTATCATCAATAATAAATTTAGTTATTAATATAAATTCATATACTGCATTTGTGGCAGGTTCATATATAGATTTGCCACAATTTATTAAAAAAAAACATGCTTGCATAAATATTAAAAATTCTGATAATGCATGCTTTGCGTGGAGTATAATGGGGTCACTTTATCCTTCCCATCATCATTCAGACCGCAGATCAAGTTATCCAAACTATGAGGGGATACTTAATTTCAATGGAATTAAGTTTCCCGTATTAATTAAAGATATTCCCAAATTTGAACAATTAAATAAAATTAGTGTAAATGTTTTTGGGCTAGAATTAATTAAAAAAAATTAATATGAGGTTGTGCCCTTATACTTAACAAAAGGAAAAAGTGAAATACATGTTAACTTATTATTAATACAAAATATATATGAACAGAAACAAAAAATTAACTGTTATTCGGAATCAAATATTAATGATAATGATGTGGAGATTAAATATCATTACGTTTTAATTAAAGTTTTATCAAGATTACTTTCGCAAGATATGAATAAAAAAGGTCATAAAAAGTATTTTTGTGAAAGATGTCTTAATTATTTTGATACAAATGAAAAATTAAATAATCACTCATTTTATTGCAATAAAATTAATAAGTCTGCAATTACATTGCCAACTGAAAAAAATAATATTCTAAAATTTAATAACTTTAAAAATAAAATTATGTTACCGTGCGTTATATACGCGGATATTGAATGCATTTTAAAGAAAAATAATCCAAATAATATTAATAATAATATTTTTCAAGAACATGAACCATCTTCTATTGGATATTATTTAAAATCAACATATATAACGAATACAAAATATCGTTTCTTACGAGGTGAAAATTGCATCAATTGGTTTTTAAGTGAACTTAAGGAAATTGCTAACCTATTAGAAACAGATCTAAAATCACCTGTAAAAATGAAAGCTCTCACTAGAGAACAAAATTACCAATTTGAAGAGGCTCGGACTTGTTTTATTTGTGATCAACCATTTACAGAAAAAAATATTAAATGTAAAGATCATGATCATTTAAATGGTGAATATCGAGGAGCTGCTCATAAAAACTGCAACATAAATTATAAAAATTCTTTCTATGTTCCTGTAATATTTCATAACCTAAGCGGTTATGATTCACATTTTATTATAAAGGAATTAAACTCAGTTATATCAGGTAAAATAGATTTACTTCCCATAAATAAAGAGAAATATAATAGTTTTAAGAAATATACTGATAATAGTGATATAAAATTTAGATTTATAGATTCATTTAAATTTTTGGGAAGTAGTTTAGATAGTTTAGCAAAAAACTTAGATGATTTTCCAAATTTAAAAGATCAATTTGAAAATTTAACAGAAAATCAATATTCATTGCTTAGCAAAAAAGAAATTTACCCTTATGATTATTTAGATAATCATGGAAAATTTTTAATTTCATCATTACCTGAAAAACATTTTTTTTATAATGAATTAAACAAATCGCATATTAGTGATGAAGATTACAATCATGCTATAAAAATTTGGAATGAGTTTCACATCTAAAATTTAGGTGAATATTCTGACTTGTATTTAAAAACTGATTTATGTTATAACTGAATTATGTTATTAACAGATATCTTTGAAAAATTCAGAAAATTTTGTATGGAAACATATGACTTAGATCCGGTTCATTATTTTACTTTGCCAGGGTTTTCCTGGGATGCTATGCTCAAATACACCAAAGTAAATTTTGAACTTTTAACAGATATTGACATGCTATTATTTATCGAAAATGGTGTAAGAGGAGGTTTAACTCAAGTTTCTAAACGCTATTCAAAAGCAAATAATAAATACATGAACGACTTTGATTCTTCATTGCAATCTCAATATTTAATGTATTTTGATGTTAATAATCAATATGGGTGGAGTATGAGTCAGTATTTACCATTAAAAAATTTTTAATGGGAAACAAATTTGATAAAGATTTTATATTAAACATTTCTGATAAAAATGATATTGGTTATATCTTTGAGGTGGATTTAAATTATCCTACACAACTTCACGATATTCATAGAGATCTCCCTTTCTGTCCAGAACATTTAGTAACATCCTCGAAGGAAAAAAAATTAGTTGCTACCTTGTACAATAAGGAAAGGTATGTTCTTCATTATAGAAGTTTAAAATTAGCTTTAAAAAATGGTCTAAGACAAATGGTCTTTTAAAATTTATTCAACCAGATTTTCTGCGACCATATATAGAGTTGAATACTAAATTACGAGCACAATCGAAAGACAATTTTTCAAAAGAACTCTTTAAATTAATGAATAATGCAATATTTGGGAAAACGATAGAAAACGTGAGAAAACACTGCGACATAAAACTTAAAACTTACTGGCATGGTCGTTATGGGGTTAACGCATTAATTGCATCACCTTATTTTAAGAGTTCTGCTATTTTTAATGAAAATTTAGTTGCCATAGAATTATATAGAAGTGAAATTTATTTTAATAAACCCATATATGTGGGTATGGCAGTATTAGATATAGCGAAAATATCAATATATGAATTTTTTTATGATTACATGAAAAAAAATTTGAAACAAAATTGTAATCTTTTGTATGCTGATACTGACAGTCTTATTCTAGAAATTTTTTATACTGTTATATATGAAATTATAAAAAAAGACTGCTATGAAAGGTTTGATACTAGTGATTATTTAATAAATAATAAGTGGGGAATTCCTTTGGTAAATAAAAAAGTATTAGGATTAATGAAAGATGAAATGTGTGGTAAGAATATTTTAGAATTTATTGGTTTAAGATCAAAAATGTACACATTAAAAATTGAAAACGAAGAACCTATAAAAAAAATTAAGGGTGTAAAAAAATCAGTTGTAAAAAAAGATATAAATTTTGATGATTATAAAAACTGTTTGAATGAAAATATTAACAAAACAATTACACAAAATTTAATTTTATCAAAAAATCATAATGTTAGTACTATAAGTCAGAAAAAACTTGGTTTAAATTCAAATGACAATAAAAGATTCTTGTTAAATAATTCTTATGACTCTTTGCCCTGAGGTCACTATAGTTTAAGCTAAATATTTCTGAAAGACTAATAAAGAAAAAAAAAATGTTGTTTATAGTTTTTTTTTTTATTTTCAGATTGCTTTTACAGATTATTTCATTTTAATTGTATTTAATGATTTTGGAACAGATGAGAATTTTTTTTTCAGATTTTCATTTTTAATTTATTTCTTCTTCTGCAGTTGAGATGATGATGATGATGATGAAGGTTTTTCTGAATTGGTTGAATTAGACTTGGAATTGAACCTCATTTTAAATATAGTGCAGTTTATCTCTCTTTTTAATTGTCCGATAATCCCAGGTTTTTTTTTTTTTTCGTTTTTTTCCATTTTGATTTTTACTTATTTTGAAATTGTTTTACAAGAAAAAAAAAAAATTAAGACTGATTCTATTTCAAGTTTTTAATCTGATTAAATAGTAAAAATATTGTTTAGATCAATGATTTTAATAAGTAAACATTTTCCATAGCACAAACTTCCCTCTTTAGGTCTATAGGAGGAAAATAATTAGCTGTTAATATGGAAGAGTTTCCGTTTAAAGTTAATGTTGTTGACATATCTTGAATTGATATAATGAGATAATTCAGAAGTACATTCTGCTTTTATAGATTTTCAAGGTTAATTCATCATCATAATAAATATATACCTATATAATTCTAATTATTCTCTTTAAATTCTTGTATTACAAATAAATTATAATTATTTCTTATCAATTAGTTTTATGATTCTTTTTATTCAAATAGAAAAAATAACCTTGAACTTGTACAAAAATTATTAATGCAGGTTAGTTTTATTAAAGCTAGCTAGACTAATAATAATAAAAAAAAATTTTTTTTTTTTGTTTTTTAGTTATGTTTTATTTACTGATAATTTTGCTTTTTTTTGTTTTTATAACATGAAATAAAAATTCTAAACATAAATGACCACAATTATATGAATTAAAGTTTTGATATTTATTATAATTATATACAAGATTATCCCCCAAATAATTAATTACTTCTAATGGTGGTCGTAAATTTCCAAAACTATCAAAATATTGTATTATTTCATCATTTTTAAAATAAGCTACCCAATGAGTTCCATTTCCAATAGAATTATCTAAATTTATTATACCGCATTCAAATTTCCATGGTTTGCTTGCAGGTAAATTGTCTCGCATAAAGACCCCACGAAAATGTTTCAAGTATTTTTTACAAAATTTCTCTAAATCAATATTTGTAAGTGGTCTTTTGGGTAGCTCACTTAATGGTTTTTTGGATTTAAATAAAGACCTAATCCTTTTTTATATGGTTTCAAATTTAGCCCATTACCCCCTTTTAAGGCTATTGCTTCCATTGTTTTATTATGATGTTCACTTTCTTTTAACTGTTTGTGGGCATTTTCGGCATCGTTTATAGCCTTAGATATTCCTGCAGCACCGCCTGAAAGTGCTCCAATAGCAGATAAACCTGCAAATATTGGAATTAAAGGTAAAACATCTCCAATTTTAGGTACTGAAATAATTCGCGGTATATCAATTAATTTTTTTTGTCCTTTTGAAAATTTTCTGGCTGCATGCAAAGCAGTTTTTATAATATTCTTATCATTGATAGGCTTTTTTAAAGCCTTAACTGCTGTTTTTACACCTTTTATAACATTTTTCAATGCTTTTTTCCTGTTTTGCTGTTTTTGTTTTCTTACTGTTTTCCTTTTTAGCCCCATACCGAGTTTAACTTTAGCTTTCATTGCGTTTGTAACTAAAAGTGCATTCGCTTTTTCTCCTAAACCTGAATTTTTAGCTTTAACTCTTTGCCAAGCCTTTTCTGAAAGTATATTATCAGCTATATGACGTTGATTTTGATCAGTATTTTGAGAATATGCTATATCATGCATACGACAAGCCTCATCTAAATCATTAATTCCTTTATCACCTCGAGCTAATCGTTTTGTTAGCTTTGTTCCAGTACCATTAATAATTATAACCTGGTAAATGCGCTTCAAATGGTAATTTATTAATTAGCGAATTAATAATACCTCTTCCAACAACTGTTCTTTTATTACTACTAATACTTGTATATTTATTGTTGCAAGACATCTTGTGAAGTTTAGTTTAAGAAAGTTGGTCAAACACTAATTACCTATTAAAGAAACTCATCAGTATAGTTAAAGAAATGAAATTTATAAAAATAAGTAATGCAGTTAAAGTTAAAAATTTCGATCAAAATTCTAAGAACAAAATCAAAAAACATGGTGAATTCTTTCCAGATAGTATAAGAGGATTAATAGTAGGACCTTCAAATTGTGGTAAAACAAATGTTATGCTAAGTATGCTTGTAGATCCTAAAGGGCTTAAATTTCAAAACATATATATTTACTCAAAATCATTGCATCAATCTAAATATGAATATTTAAAAAAACTAATAAAACCTATCAAAGGAATGGGATATAATGAATTTTCAAATAATGTTGATGTAATTGAACCCTCAGCTTCTCAACCAAACTCAATATTTATATTTGATGATGTAGGTTGCGAAAAGCAAGATAATGTAAGAACATATTTTTGTATGGGACGTCACCAAGGAATAGATAGATTTTATTTATGTCAATCATATACAAAAATCCCAAAGCATTTAGTTAGAGCTAATGCAAACTTTCTAATTGTATTCAAGCAAGATGATTTAAATTTAAAATATATCTATAATGATCATGTAAATTCTGATATGTCTTACATTGATTTTAAGAAATTGAGTGCATGCTGTTGGAATGATAACTATGGTTTTCTATTAATTGTGAAAGATAACAGTTTAAATAATGGACGTTATAGAAAAAATTTTGATACATTTGTTAAATTTTAGGCAACAAGAGAATAGCACGGTCAACAGGTTACAGTCACTAACTGAACAGGTTAATTGTCAGTTGGTAGCTAGCAACAGGACATTCCAGTTCAGTTCAGTTCATAGCAGTTCAGTTCAGTTCATAGCATTCAGTTCAGTTCAGCTCATAACATTCAGTTGATAATTGAATAGATCATTTGCCACTTAAAAATGAATGAGCAACTTATGGAAAATTTAATTAAAACTCTTAAAAGTTTAAAAAGGAAATTTCAATCTTTAAAAGTAGGGAAGCTATCAGAAGATCGAAATCGGGAAGAAGCATTTACTCCAATTACAAAACCATTGAAAGAATTAGTTAATGCTTTTAAACAACAACAACAACAAGTTTTGGATAATTTTATTAAACCGGGAATTGAACCAGATGACGATGATGATGTAGCTGATAATAACATTAAATTAATGAGATCATCCATGTGGGAAACAAAAACACCTCGCAACAAAAGTAATACTTACAGTAAATTTAAAACTTCAACACCTAATACTATAAAATCTGAGACACCATCTACAATTATTGATAATTTTAACGATGAATCATTAATTTCACAATTTCCTGTTTTTAGCAAGTCAGAACTTGATAGCTCATATGGACCCTATTTTAATGAGTCATTAAATGTTCGAAAACTTGGGAATGCTAATTTTCAAATAGATGAAACTAATAAAAATATATTGATTGATGATGAAGTTTTCGAAGGAACTCGTGGTCTATATGAATTAATATTTTAAAAAAAACCTATAAACTATACTGAAACTGATTTAAGTACATATCGCCACATACTTGACAAAAGAAATGCACATAGAAGAAATCATAATTATTTAGAACAAATAAAAGCAAACAAAGGTTTTAAATACAAAAATATATTACGTAAATTATATGCGCATGATTATAACACTAGATATAAAAATAAAACTGGTTTAGGTTATTCTTCTTCTTCACCAACAACTCAATTAAATTATACAAATCAATCAAATCAATATGTTTATTGAGATGATCCCAATGAGTTGGTTGATAGATTAAGACTTTTAATTGCATCACAATCGGCTGGCAACAACAATCATCGTAATGAAATTATATCTATAATTGAAGAGCTTAGAGAAGCTAATATAATTCAATAATATTTAAGAATAACAATCAGTAACAATCAAAATGCCAATTGATAAGTTTGGACGTAGTACAGATTCATTTACTTCTAGAAAACTACATACTAAAGGACCACCAGGTATAGGTTTCAAATTAACTTCTGAGGGAAATTATGATTTAGAGAACAAAATTTTATCTAATGTTCAAGAACCCATTAACGGAAATGATGCAGCAACGCAAACATTTGTGAATAACCAAATTTTCTTTCACAAAGAATTAATAAAAAACTACATAGGAGAAATGTTTAATCATACAGAGACAGCAATGTCTATAGAACTTAAATTATCAGAAGAAAAATTAAGAATTTTAGAAGAAAAAATGCAAGATAGTTTAGAGAATATCCACATCAAATTTTCTGCTATGTTAAATGAAAAATTTTCAAAAATGAATGATTTTATTGAATTTCAAGTTAAAAAACCAATTGAATTTATTAATGAGAGATTACAAAAAGCTGAAGCCAAAGCTCAGTCGGCATTAGATATAATTAATAATTTAATGCTTAAAAAGTAATTGGGATTAGTTCTTATTGAGTTTTCAAAATGGATATACATCAAATAGGATATTCTTTAAATATTTTTTTAAATAAATATGAAGATATTTTATTGGAGGAACATTATGAACAGTTAAAAGATCATTTCAAATTTTTAAAATTATTTAAAAATTCTATACAAATTGAAACGAAAGAGTGTGGATATCATTGGGATATATGTTCCTATACATCAGATTACTACAAGTCTTCCAGATACTTGTCCATGTCATTCAGCAGAACAATGTATGTTAAACTGCTCCAAACTAATGGAATTATATAAAAGAATGGAAAATAGGTTATAATAAAAATATACATATTTGTAAACTACTATATATAAAATAAAGAATATGAATTTTACAATTTGAAAATTTATTGTTTGCTTTATTTATTTTATTTATAAATGAGTAAAAGAGAGGTATATTTTAATTAATAATTTGCAAGATGAGTAAGGATGAAGTTGTAGATTTTTTCGATTGGCTTGATGCTTCAAATTCATCTGATGAGAGTAACGAAAAGGAAGATGATATTTCAGTTGCTTCTGACGATATTTCAGATTCATTTGAAGGGAGCCATGAGGAAGAGGATTATGATGATGAAAAAAAAGTAAAAAAGAGAGTCAAATTCATGCTAAAACCCCAAATATATTTATTCTACAAATGGAATACAGCATTCAAATTAGCTCGACGAAAATTTTGGGAAATTATAGCGCTAGATCGTTATAGATTTAATGAAAGAATTCAAAATACTAGTGATATTATATCCACAATTCTAGATAGTAATCATCGGAAAATCATCTTCAATCAAGATTTTCTAATTAGTTATAAAATGAGTAAAAGAGAGGTCGTTGAAGAGCTACATAAACCTGCACGTAGAAATTTTAAACGTCGTAGAGTTATAATTAAAGGGTTTGATGATCTTTGGCAAGCTGATTTAGTATAAATGGGTGCATATGCTAAAGAGAATAAAAGTTTTAAATTTTTATTAACTGTGATTGATGCCTTCTCGAAATATCCATGGACAATCCCTATAAAATCAAAAACTGCAGAAAATGTTACGCAGGCAATGCGAAATATTTTTGAAACTTCTAAAAGACATCCACAAAATTTACAAACTGATGATGGAAAGGAATTTTTCAATAAAATATTCAAGAATTTAATGAATAAATATCAAATAAATCATTATTCAACATTTAGCATATTAAAAGCATCTATTGTAGAACGTTTTAATCGAACTTTAAAAGAAAAGATGTGGAAAGAGTTTAGTTTTAATGGTAATAACAAATAGTTTCATATAATTGATTCATTAGTTCACCAATACAACAATACAAAACATCGTACCATTCATAGACGTCCATCAGATATAAATAAAAAAGAGGAAGAATACAGTTGCCTTTGTCAACTCTTAGATACCCGTACGAACCGTTAGTATGTTCACAGCTTGTCACTCTGCTCACAATATTATTTTTTTAATATTTTAGTATTTTAAAATAATTTGGGTAAATTTTATAATTTCTAGAACTATGGGTTGTACATATATTCAAACTATATGTTTATATGTACATTCTTCAAAAGCAGATTCTAACCTTCCACATAACGATTATCAATCCAAAACTTTTTCAAATATTCTATAATACCATTTAATACTAAGCGGTAAATGTATATTAAATTTACTTAGTACAAAATAGTAAATATAATTTTAAATATTATATTATATTATATTTAAATATTCCATTGACAGAATAATTTCTTATAAGTACAATAAAATACATCTATGTATGTAAATACGGCGCTATATAATATACATATATACTCTTATCATTCATTCACTAGTGACATATACGATATGTAAATAAACATGATATTATATAAGTATGTATATATATTAATATCATATGAATAAAAATTCTTCAAGCAACCGTTATGTTGTTTATTTATTTACATTTTTTTGTACTACGCATTATATCCTCAACAATTTCAAATTATCGAGTAAAACAAAATGGAAAAAAATTCGTTAAAGAAATTTGTTAGAAAATTTGAAAAAATCAAGTAACACTTTCGTCAATTATAAAGTAACCCTACATTATTAAAAAAAGTTATTAACAGAAATAAAAGTATAATGTTGGAGCTTTAATTTTTGTGTATTACTTCAAAAAAATTTTAACAGGTGTACAAGTTACAGGTGTTTAAAAATAGGAAATTTTCAGTTTTTGACCCCTTACAGCTCCTAAACGGGGGGTGATACAAAAAAAATTTCTGAAATGACTCATACTAATTTTCAAAGATCTAACTTCTATCAATTTCATATATATATATTTCAAGTTTCCAACTTAAACCGTTTAGAAGATAGAAGGTAACGGTAACGGTTCACATAACGGTAAATTAAGACACCGTATGCCACAAATATATATTTATTGTATATATACTTTTAAAGCTAATAAAAGTGGTAATTCTTTGGCGTTTTCAAAATGAAGATATACCTTATACAACTTGCGCTATAACAATTTAAATATAGAGCTTTTTTGAACCTTTGGGGAGCTGTAGCTCCGTAATGGGTGGGGCTACAAAAAAAAGTTATTAAAAATAAAATTAATATTTTTGTGAGATCTATCAGTAGTTAAAATTTTATAGCTCTATTGCAAAAAAAATGTGGGGATCTAAAAGTTAGGTGTTCGAGAGCTACCCTAAGGCTTGGTCCAAACTCAACCAAAAAAATAGGGAATCTACAAATTACTCCCAGAATATTTTGTGTAAATTTCAAGATTCTAGCTTTCTTAGTTTTTGAGTTAGCGTGCTGACGGACGGACGGACGGACGGACGGACATGGCTCAAAAGTCTTAGAATTTTTTTCTGATCCGATCCATACCTTTGAAGGTATATCTAGCTCGCTTATTTCGAGGTGTTACAAACGGAGGAGTAATTTTATTATACCCGATCCTATCGTACGGGTATAAAAATGCTAATGAGCTCTTGGCAACTGTTTATAGTCATATTAAAATTTCTCCACCAGCTAAATTCAAAACTGATGACTCAGTTCAGATAAGCAAGTATAAACATGTTTTTGAGAAAGGTTATACACCTAATTGGACAACTGAAATATTTAAAATCAGGAAAGTTCAAATTACCAACCCAGTAACTTATTTATTAGAAGATTATGAAGGTCAGCCTATTGAAGGAAGTTTTTATGAGTATGAGTTACTAAAATCTAATCATAATAACATTTTTTTAGTTGAAAAGGTTATGAAAACTAAAGATAATAAAATATTTGTAAAATGGCTTGGATGCTCATCCAACCACAATTCATGGATTAATAAAACTGTTTTAATATAAAGAAAAAAACATTTTTTTTTTTTTTATTTATTTATTTATTTATTTATTTATTATATTAATTATAAAAGTTATTTATATTTTAATGAATTTCCATTTGATATGATGATTTTTGTTTTATAGAGCGCAAATCAAGTACAGTATAAGCAGATTTAAAACTTGTATCCATAATTGGAACTCTTTCCACTTCACCATTACTTAAAATTCTATCTGCTAATATTTCTCGATATTCTAAACATTTTATTCCCAGATACTTTTCCTTAAAATTACTATCATATGCACATCTTATATGAATTTCTTTATTATCAGCGTATTCCAGTTGAAAATGTCTATAAAATATATGTTCACTATTTATTATCCCACCAATATTACGTTCTTTTAAAATTAATTCCTGCCTAAAAGCTTCAATTGCTTCATCTATAGATACATATTGAGGTAATGAGTCAGCTTTATCTCCTAATAATTGTTCAAATGTAACGGATGATGTTTTTGTTGTTGTTGTTGCAGTTTTTGCTTCATATGTTGTTGCAGTATTTAATTCTGGTGAAATTACATGTTTTAATAGTTGGACTGATAAATTTACTTTCACAGTCTCATTACTCGGAAGTAATATATTAAAATATGTGCTTCCAAAAGCTGATTCATCCAATCTAATATTAGAAATGGGAACTGAATTTGCTGAATACCAAACAAATAAAATATAAATAATAAGAAAAATGATTTCATTATTTTGCAAATAAAATATGATTTGTCTTTGTTGAAGATCTGCACAATAATGTGCTATTAGAAATTAAAAAATATAATTTATACTTTTTATTTTCTAGAAGTTTCTTTATTATGTATAAACTTTACTCCGCTTATAATAGAACAGACGTGCATAAAGAGCGGTAAAAATATATCTCTCCCATCTGAATTAGCTTCCATATAATCTAAATATTCTTCTTTTAACTTTTCAAGTAATTTTCTAAAATTAGTTAACATGTCACCAATTTTTGATTTATTATTTCTTTCATTATATGTATTCTCTATTGTTGCTATAAATAAAATTCCTTCATCAATTCTTTATCTTATCATAGACTTTTTCTGCTCATTTTGATTTTCTTCATATTCATTTGCTTTCAGTGACAATGAATCAATATGTTGTGAAATTCGTTTATTCTTGTGGTAGTATTAGTTTAAATTAGTTTATTCTTGTGGTATCATGTGGTAGTATATTTGAAATATTCCTCTCAACTATCTCCCATTCAAGATTCAGTTCTGCTGTAGCAAATGGGCAATCATCAGTAAAATTATTAGGCATTTGATGTTTTTTATTTGCTGGATTTCTTACTTTACCCATAATGGTAATATCACCACCATATACTTCAATTTTCAGATGTGGCCAATCCAGAGGTGATAAATAGAATTTCTTAGTAAATGTCTCACCATTTCCAATTCTAAATAACAAAATCTTTTCCTCACCTTCTAAAGTTACGAATACCTCTAAAAAATCATGAAATATTTTCCAATTAATTATTTTGATTGAAGCCCATTTCCGCTCACAAATACAATATTTATACCCATGGAATAATATCTACACAAAACATTATGATGTTTCTACTTAATAGTCTAATCAGGTTATGGTATTTTTTCATATTAAGATTAGCCTTTTATGCAATTTTTAGGTGTAAAATTATTACAAAAAAGTATTTTAAATGATTTATTTATTATTTAGTCTATTGAAAGTTCTTCACAAGAAAAGAATATGAAGAGATGCTCCATGTATAATGTAGATTTTGAAATGTTGGGAAGATTTGCACGTGTGAAACAACTATCAATCGATAGAACAAACATATTGAAAAGAGAAGCGGAATATATATTTGATAAGGAAAAGATAATACACAAATATTGGATTATTGGTACGAATCACAGTGATTATTCACGTAGAATGTGTACAACATGCGCTGAGCATTATAAACGAAAACATTTGACTATAAATTCTTTTTCTGAAACATTTGAAACATTTGAAATTGTTTCTCAAAACATTGAAAAGTTTTTGTGTTATTTATGTAATAAAAAACTTTATTCTCTAATAAAAAAAAGTTAAATAAAAAAAAAAAAATAATTATGTACAATAAAAAAAATCGTTTTTTAATTAATATAGGAAACCTCCTGACGTAATTTTTTTTATTTTAATCTAAATTTTCCAAAGCAAAGGAATTCCCTATTGTGGCGTCATTTTCATTATTTCATAATAACAAACTCTTGCTTTTATTTTTATTCAAGAATCTCCTGACCTCACTTTCATTGTTCATACAACCAAAATCATGAAATTTTTATTTTCTTATTTTCTTATTCTCAACCTCAAATCACACAAAAAAAATTTTTTATCAAAATAATTAATAAACACACATTATTTTTACATTAAAAGCTCTCCAATTTAATTCATACCATAACAATATACATTATGAATGTTTCTTATCACCCCTATAACAAACAAAACAAAAATATAAAAACAAAAATATAAAAACAAAAATATAAAAACAAATAACAAACCAACAAACAAAAATATAAAAACAAATTACTCATTTCCTGGTCTAGAATCGGCCTGGTCTAGAATCGGCTTAGTATACCTACTGGTAAACTTAAAAAATTATATGTTCATACAAATTCTTCTGATGTTAGTGTTTATGCTATCACTCAAACTTGATTTAATGATTCTTTCAAAACTGAAGAAATTCTGAATAGAAGTTGGACAGTTTATAGGAATGATCGTGATTATTTATCTACATCAAAATGCCTATTTGAGCAATTTGTGGCGTGTTATTTGCTGTTAAAAGCAACTTACTAGTATACCTATTGTTACATGTCATTTGTTCGAACATCTATTTATCAAAGTAAACTTAGGTACCAATTATTTACACCTTGATATTGTATATTTTCCTCCAAATTATATTTGGCGGTTTTAATAGTTCAGCTATGTCTTTTATTATGGACGACTCTGATAATTTGTTAATACCAATAATTTTCTTGTGAAATCGATTTCGATCTTATTAGTGCTTTTTATGGTAACGGATTACAACAAATTGTCAGATATTCTAACAATTACTACAAATGGCTAGATCTTGCATTTTCTAATGCATATGATAGAGTGAAGGTAAAATTCGCAAATGATGCAGATAATGCAGTTTTTACTAACACCACTCACCATAACGTAATCATTTTTGAGTTTTCCACTTTTAGCCCGAACTTTTCCAATTCATACAATAATCCAATTGTATATGTTTTTCAAAACATAGAGTTTCAAAGCATAAATAATACTTTATCATTAATTAATTGGGTCGATTTTTTATCTATGCAGGATATCAACTCATATGTCTCTATTCTTTACTTAAAGCTTTTGAAACAATTAACGCTTTTGTGCCAAAAATCCGTAAAAAAGATAGAACCACTGAACGCTGGTGAAATCAAGATCTAAGGACGAAATCAACGCAATAAATCGTATAAAAAAGTTAAACATAGAACTGATCCTAACAATAATTTAACAAATATGTACAACAATTTGGCCTTAGAATTAAAACAGAAGACTAATTTAGCTTATGAAAATTATGTCAATAATCTTGGTAATAAAGTAATTACTGATCCGAAAAAATTCTTTGTGTTCGTTAATAGAAAGCTTAAAACATTTTTCTGCTGATTACAATTTCTTTGCTGATAATTTTCGAAAAGTTTATTGTCCGCAGGAATCTTTTACTAATAACAATTCTTTAATTCTCAATTCATTAAATAACTCAAACTTATTGATTTCTGACTTATATCTTTCCGAAATTGACATATCTTTCAACGCAATTAATGACACGAAAACATTTTGACGTCTCCCCACCCATTTTTTTCTATAATTGGCTATTTACTTATCTTTTCCTTTACATATTATCTTTCACAACTCACTTTGGTCAGGTACTTTTTCAGACGCATGGAAATCGTCTTTTCTTACCCCAATTCACAAAAAAAGTTGATAGAGTATCTGTTGAAAGCTACCGTGGTACGTGGTATAGCAATTTTATCAACTTTACCTAAATTGTTCGAAAAAATTGTTGTTGGTAAAATTGCACCACTTATAAACACAAAACTTAACGAACAACAGCATGGATTCAGAAAACGTCATCATCAGAATTTCTGAATCAGATGGAAAATGGGTACCAAGTTGATGCAATCTACACAGACTTCAGTAAAGATTTTGAAGCACTCAAGAACGACAGAAGAATGAAGCACTCAAGAACGACAGAAGGGACACAAAACAAGTTTTTTCGATCCATATCGAAACTTAATTGAAATAAAAAATTCTTCAAAAGATCTTCTAATTACTACACTAAAATTCTATTAACAAAATGTCAGAGGACTTCGCACAAAAACTAAAGATGTTCTAATTAATTTTGCCATCATGGATTCTGATCTGTACATTTTAACAGAGACTTGGCAAATTTTATCTATTAATAACATAGAATTTCGATCAATCTTAGTCAATATTTCGGAAAGATAGATACAATTCCAACTTCCTAGATCCAAATTTTACATCGGCAAAGGGAGATGGAGTACTTTTAGCTCCCAAATGCAATTTGAACGCTTCTGTTATTAATATACCGTCGGTCGCTTCTTTAGAAATAATTGAAATTAAGATTCAGCTACATAATAAAACTTTATATTTTTTAAATTGTTACATTCCTCCTAATTCCGATATTGAAAAATATAAAAATTTCTGCTCCATAATAAAAAATTGACCATTAGGTTAGGTTAGGTTAAGGTGGCTGCCAAAAAGGCACACTTAGACCGTATTTGGTTCATTGTGATACCACATAGAAGCGTTTATATACCACTCGTCAAAACCAATTTGAGCTTTTGGCTAAGCGACGAATACTCTTCACATTTTTACCTGACAGATCGCTAAGGCTGTCGAAGAGATATTGCCCCAAATGGGTATTCCTTCTTGCCGAGAAGGCCGGGCATGTGCATAGGAGATGGAGAATAGTTTCCTCCTCTTCTTCATCCTTGCAGGCTCTACAATAGTCGTTTCCGGATAAGCCAAGTCTTCTTGCTTGCTTCCCTATTAAACACTGACGGGTGATTATTCCCATTGTCATTCCAATGTCTGCCCTTTTGAGGGAAAGCAGATCATTGGATCGTCTTAAATCGGTTTTGGGCCATATCAATATTGTGATATTGCACGAGGTTAAGTTTGACCATTTTCAATGTACCATATCCGTTATTTCCTTTCGAAATAATGTTTTGCTTGTGGATAGAGGTACCCCTAATCCTGCCCTATCCGGCAGAACTTGTAAGGTTGTACCAATTCTTGCGAGTTCATCCGCTTTTTCATTTCCCGGAATACCTCGATGACCTGGTACCCAGCAAAGCTGAATGCTAAACTGCCTGGCCATCTCGTTAAGAAGTTTTCGGCAGTTTATTACAGTCTTCGAGGTTGTGCATGTTGATTCCAGAGATTTTAACACAGCCTGACTGTCTGACAGAATACGTACTTGCTTCACAGTCAAAACGCTTCTATTCAGTAGAATCAAGGCTTCTTGAATTGCCATAATTTCCGCTTGGAAGACGCTACAATGGTCTGGTAATCGGAAATTATGACTGATATTAAGATTATCTGAGAAGACCCCGCATCCTACACTGCTGTTAATTTTTGAACCATCCGTATAGAATTGTACTTCTTCGAAGGTCATCACTGTGTTCGAGTTCCAACTCTCACGGCTTGGGATGCTCGTCACATGAGATTTCCCGAAGAAGTAAGTGGGAGACGTGTAGTCCACCAAGGCGGGAGTGGACTTGAATTGGTTTATGATATCCGAGTGACCTTCTCGTGAATTGATCCACTGGGATATAGCTTTTAATCTCGCAGCTGTGTTTTCGTCTGCAAATTTACTATAATATTCTACAGGTATCAGATTAAGCAATAAAAAGATTGACCATTAAATGCACCGCAAAATTTTGAAATTTTTGTCTGTGGTGATTTTAATTTTCCAACTTTGGTATGGAAACAACACATCGATGACATTTATTTCCTTCCCATGAATGTTAATAATGATACAGAAAGTCTTTTCATTGATAGTCTTAATGCCTGCAACATTCAACAAATTTCAAATGTTAAAAATCATCAGAATAATCAATTAGATCTAATTTTTACATTAGATTGGTTAAAATCACTAATTATTCAATCTCCATTAGGTTTACTTCTAATAAATTAGGTTTCCTTCTAATACATATAAATTTAATTTTGACAAAACGAATTTTGACCTTTTAAATTTATACCTAAAAGAATTTAATTTCTTTTCACTGTTTGACAACAAATATTTGGATTCCATGTTAAAAAACTTTTACAGTATCTTATACTCAGGTTTTGAAATGTTTGTTCCAAGTTCTCTTACCAGGTATGGTAATCAAAGTCCTCCTTGGTTTACTCCTAACATAAAAATTTTAAGAAACCGGAAAAATAGAGCATGGCGTAAATACTTAAAAACTAAATCTAATCATGGCTATATCGTCTATGTCAATTTGTTTAACCATTTCAAGACAGAGGAAGAAAAAAGCTATAAATTTTATCTGGATCAAACTTCCACTAATATCAAGCGTAATCCAAAATTATTCTGGAAATTTATTAATTTAAAACGGAAATGCGACCAATTTCCGACACATATGAATTACAATGATTTCACGAGTAACGATTCTTCTAAAATGTTTTTTCGTAATTACTTTTCAAGTACTTTCTCTAACTCTAGTTGCAAAGTAAATACAAACTATTTTCAATATCTCAAATATCAACGTAAAATTTCTAGCAACCTCATCAATCTGGAGGAAAACTTAGTCACACAATACTTGAATAAATCTGAAAATAATTCTACACCAGTGCCGGATGTGGTTCCAAATATAATTTTAAGAAATTGTGCTAGCTCTTTGACTATTGCACTATTGTTACTTTTTAGAACCTCTTTATTTACTGGTATTTTTCCTGATTTTTGGAAGGAAGGCTGTAGCAGACCCATTCATAAAAAAAGGCGCTAAAAACGAAGTTATTAACTATCGACCTATTACAAAACTGTCGAGTATCCCGAAAATTTTTGAAAAAATTGTTTTCGACATTATATATTTGGATTGCGTAAAAATTATAGTGCCGAATCAGCATGGTTTTTTAAAAAAAAGTACAACCGTAACAAACCTAGTTGAAACAACGTCTTTGTTAATTAATAATGTAGAATCTAGAACACAGACCGATGTTATGTACAGTGATATGAGCAAAGCTTTCGACCTGCTACCTCCTAATATTATCTTATTCAAACTTAAAATTTTGGGATTTCCTACTTATCTTTTGAGATGGATAGAATAGTACGTTTCACAAAGACATTATAAGGTTCTTTTTAAAGATGCCATTTCTCCATCATTTGTAGCTAACTCTGGAGTTCCGCAAGGAAGTCATCTGGGGCCACTACTTTTTATTATGTCAATTAATGATGTGATATCTAAAGTTCTACATAGTAATGTTCTTATTTACGCGGATGATATGAAAATTTAAAAAACAAGGTAGAATGTAAACCAACGGTTTTTAAAAGTGTACATTTCCAAAAAACAATACAAAATGTTTAGAATTGTGACTTGCAAATTTGAAAATTTAAGAAATTTTTTATAAAAAGAAAATACAAAAATTTTCTGGAATTTTGAGGGGCTGTAAGTCCGGAACCCTTTATAACTAAGAAAAACCGTTTACACACGTAAAGAAAAAATTCTGGAGCTTTAATTTGTATGTCTTGCTGAAGAAAAATTAGTACAGGTGCTTAAGTGACAGATGTCTCAAAATAGCAAATTTTTAATTTTTCAGCCCTAATAGTTCGTAAACAGGGATGGTACAAATAAATTTTCTAAGAAAACTTATACTAATTCTAAAAGTTCTTTTTTGTCTTAAAATTTCAGGATTCTATCTAAAGGCGTGCCGGAGTTATGAAAAAAGAAATTTCATGCAAAATGTGATTTTCACATAACGGTAAATTTGAATAGTAAATTAAAAAATATTGCATAATATTAATATTACTTTATGTAGTTAATAAAAGTTTTTCTGAGGGTTTTAGATTGCAACTACACAGAGCCTGAGATATATACATCTAAAAATGGGGCTTTTTCGCAATTTTGAAGAGCTGTAATCTGAAACCCTATATCACTAAAATAAACCTTTAACACACATTAAAATATATTACTTATATCGAACCTATAAATACTTATTTACTAATGCTAACTTGATCACTAACTTAAATATCTAACATTAATTTAAAATAATAATTGACTATTATACTGATTTAATATTAAAAAGTAAGAATTTTTAAACGATATGTACTTGTTCAATTTTGTAAATTTATGAATTTCGAATTTTTGTTATTTCATTTTATATGTAGATTATGTATGTAAATATATATTTTTGTTTTTGTATCTTATTTGTATTAAATAAGAAATGGATGAATAAATAAATAAATAAATAAGATGAAAATGTATTTGAACCTAACTCTATAATCCCTGTTAAAGTTTGAAAAATACAATCAATAAGTAAATTTTTTTAATTTTTAAGTTTTCAAGTTAGTTTTTAATAAAATTGGATTTATATTTTGAAAATACCCTTAATCAAATTTCATTTTAAGTAGATACTGAAACATTTAATTATTTTGTTCCAAAGCCGCAAGTTATGGATTTTTATCATATAATTTTATGCTGTTAAGACAGTAAAATAACCTATTAATTTTAAATGTAAACTCAGCTGTTGTTAAAGCATTTATAAATAAAGTAGGAATTTTGTTTAAGAAACTTCTAATATTTTAAGGCATTTTTTATTATTAGGACCCTGATCACAAATAACTGCCCTAACATTAAGATGAAACTTGCATGTAAATGTAAGGTTAGGTTAATGTACGGTTGAGGTAAGGTTAAGGTTAATAAATTTTCTAGATTCTGATTACTAAAACGTTTTCTTGGTGTATAATTACTAAGTACATTATTTCCAATTATGTATTAGATCTTTTAGCGACACCTTCTGTCTCGAAATACAGCATTAATAAACAAATGTATTTCGCAACACCTTTTCTATTTTCGTGACCATTGTGGAAAGTCCAATTATTCCTCCAATACAGAATTAAAATATTAAGCTGCTTTCTTATAGCTATTTTGTCAAAAACTAATACTTCTTTAGAAAGAGAACCTAAATTTAAAAAGATTAAATTAAGACACCTAATTCAGTTATATTTTTATTATTAAAACTTACATTTAAATATCTAATAGGTAACCACCTATTTAGTGAAGAAATGTACTGTAAATTGAATTCTACAGCATTTCTTAAAATTTTGTACCCTTTTGGTGAACTAGTTTTGTTTCCTAATTTTATTTTTTATCTTTATTTTTCGTATCTTTAAATTTTTTAACTTTTTTTTAAACTGATAAAATATAAGAAATAAATATATAAAATATATCCTCTTATAGGGTTTAAAAGATTCTCACGATTAGGAATAATTGGTTTTGAATTTTTTTTATATGTTCAATACTTACGTTACATTTCGAGGTCTAGATTTCCAGAATAGGTTTTTCTTCTTAGGCAATCTGTAAGAATCACTAATATATTTCTTTACTTCTTTTGCATATCATACAAGATATACTAGATTTGCATGAATCGTTTTTTATATCTCTGAACTTTCTAAATTATTTACAGCACATAAAAGAAATAGATTACATATTTTCACATATTATAAAATGCAAAAGAGTAAAGTTCAAAAAAAAATAAAACGAATGTATACACTACATACATAGTGAATCAATTAATATGAAATGCATCCTGCTCTTTAGTTTTAAAAGTGTGATAATTTTCTGTATTTTTTGGTTTCTTGGAAGAAAAACTCCCATAAAAACCGTTATTAATTTTGTTTAATCTTTACACATTTTGTTTAATCTTTAACATTGCAAGTTCTAAACTTTAATTTATATATTACAATTTTTATCATATCCTTTACTATTTTCAATAAGAAAATCTATTAAAACCAAATTCAACAAATTCGAGCACAGTAAGTTAATATTGAATTATTTTAAAAATAGAAAAAGATACCATAAAAATTGTGGCTTAAGACTTTTAAATGAAATGTCAAAATTTTTAACTGTGTATTTAAGGATTAAATACCCTTTTTATGTTATATAGAAATAAAGATATGATTGGCTTTCAAAAACATATTTCAAGAAATATAACTAAGAGCTGAATACCCATTAAGCAATCACAATGTACCACAAGTGAAACAATTAAAGTTATTTCAAAAAATTAAAGATATTTATGGCGGTAGTTATACCTATCATTTAAAAGCATTATATTTTTTGAAATAACTTCTGAAATATTTTTTTTCTTTTTAGGTGTCATAAACTAAAGCAAATTAGTATTAAATTATATTTTATTAAAAGTGTTTTAACAGGTAAATTCAGTTGCAATTTTATTATTTTAAACTCGATATTCAATAAAAAAGCAATTTTATTATTTTTTTTTTATTGTTTGTATTTAATTTATAAAAAAAAATATTGATTTACAAAATATACAATTGAGACAAATTCTTTGAGACCTTATCTAAAACGTTGTGTGGCCTTATGCTGTTATTAATTAAATTTAAATTTGCAGACGATGAGAAATAATAAAAAAAATTTTTTTTTAAAAACCAAAAGTATAAAAATTTAAAAAGTAAAACTTACCACAAATGTAATCTATTTGAAGTATGTTATAAATTTAAGTCTTGAGGGTTTTTGTACCAAAATTAGTACGTTTTAACAATAGATAAATACATATTAGATTTTCAGAACTCAAAATTTCATAATATGTTTTGTCTTCAAAGTTCAAATTTTTTAACGTAGGTTAAAACTTTTATGAACTGTATTCAAGAGTATAATAAATTTGCCATTTCGTTTGTAATACCTTAAAGAAATCGCGTTAGATATAGTGTAAAAGGTATGGATCGGCTCAGAATCGAATTCCATGTACGTTCATGTACGTCCGTCCGTCCGTACGATAACTCAAAAAATAAAGAAACTAGGAGGCTGAAATTTTGTTTACGCTACTTTTGCAAAATTTTTAGTGTCACTATTGAAATTCAGCATTTTTGGCCGCAGATTCAGGCTTCTTGCACCTCTTGGAACTTAATAAAACTCGGAGTCTGAAATTTTGCAAATTATGATCTTTTATATGAAATTGAAGTTATGATGAAGTTTTATAGTAATAATTTCTGTAAAATTTTGTTGTGCTGGTGCAGCAGGTTCGAGTGGGTGCCAAACAACTTCTCTTTTTAAATGAAAATAACTCAGTTTCTATTGAATCTAGGTGTCTGAAATTTAGTTACGAGCTGTCGATTTAAATGCCAACAATTTTTAGGAAAATTTGGTTGGTCTAGAGCAGCCTGTTCAGGCTTCTTGCATCTCTGTGAACTTAAGCATCTTAATATTTTTCAACTCTGGATATGACAAGTTGTTTTCACCAAATTCCGTTGAATCCAAAATCAAGGCAAATGACAGCATTCTTTACAAACAAAGGACACTACGAATTTAAAAGATTATCATTTTGACTAAAAATATCAACCAATAGTTTTCAACGTATGTTATCAGTAGCACTAAGCGGTTTACAAGAAGCTGCATGATGACATAATATTATTTGGATCAAATCTAAGAGATCATAATGAAAATTTAGCCAAAGTATTAGAATGCTTGCGAAATTACAATTTGAAACAAAGCTCGTCAAAATGTAACTTTTTAATACCGGAAGTTGTATATTTAGGACATCTTATAAATTCTCAAGGTATAAAAACATATTCTAGTAAATTTCAAACTATAAAAAATTATCCAACACCTAAAGATGCTGACGAAGTAAGAAGATTCGTAGCATTTTGCAATTATTAAAGAAGATTTATAAAAAATTTCGCAGAAATAGCTAAACCTTTAAATCAATTATTAAAAAAAACAAATATTTGGTTGGAGCGAAGAATGTAATAATGCTTTTGAAAAACTAAAACAAAAACTAATAGAATTACCAATATTAAGCTATCCTAATTTTGCTGAGCCTTTTATCCTAACATCAAACTTTATACGTTTCTTTAAAATTAAAAAAAAGTGCAAACTGGTTTTTTAAATCTTAGATAAAGAATCAACAAAATTAATGCAATTTTGAGATGCATTTTTTTTTCTTTTTTTCTTGTTTTTTCTTTTTTTTTATGAAGTATTTAAAAATGAGGAAATAAAAACCATTAATTAATTGCGAGTATCACAGTATAAGATTTTATTGTTATGTAAGAATATTGACAAAAATATGAATAAAAAGAAAACAAACAAGAAATCAAAAATATCTAACATGTAATTTAAGTAATTGAGTGCATTGAAATAGTAAGAAAAAATGCGTTTTTATAAAATGTAAAGAGAAAAATTTAAACAAATTAATTGTACCTATGCGAATTTTTAAAATTAAAAGAAAAAAGTGCAAAGCTGGTTTTTAAATCTGAATCAACCTTGACCAAATTGATATTTTGAGATGAATTTTTCTCTTTTCTTTTTTGTTCTGATGAAATATTTAAAGAAGAGGAAAGAAAAAATTATTAGTATTTTTTAGATTTTATTGATATGTAAGAATGTAGAACAAAAAAAGATGTATTCTTATGTTGTGTTAAAAAAAAAATAAAAAAAATTTATTTATATGTTTGAAATAATTTTTTATTTAAAAATATTTTACAATTTTATAGAAATCTGTGCTGTCTTAATCTAATATTTTTTCTTTTAAAAGATACATATATACATTATAACAATCTTTAACAGCACATCTGAAATTGTTGTTTAATAAGTGTATAGGACAATTTGATTTAAAGTTATCAATCTTTTGTAATGACGGCAAGTTTCTGCTTAAATCTTCTATTTTATCACTGTCAATGTACTTTTGAAGGAATAGTTTGTTTGTTCTCCTTTAACATAAATTTATTCAGCTCACTCTAAATAGTGTTTTAATATACATTTTACATCTAAATATTCAACTAAACCGTTATTCCATTTAAGTCCATTTATTTTATTTTCGCAATACTGGTTATTATATTTCATGTCCGGGCTAAGTTCCTCTGAGGGGTACGGTGCTTTGAAGTGATAGACAGTTGGAATTAAACTTCCTTTTTCAAGTATGGCTAATTCTTTTAGGAAATATTGCTTTTCATTTCCTTGTAAAAATTGTAGGTCAACTATAAGAACTCGTTTAACCATGTCGACGGTTTGTGTAAGAATACTCATTAGAATAAATAAATTTACATTTATATTTCACTTCGGCAAGAGAGCTTTTCATATAAATATAGGTTAACAATGCTATTTTTAACTAATACAACTATGCTATTTCATCCATTTACAATGATGGTAGCGGGACCATCATGCTGTGGTAAAACCACTTTTATTCCTAATTTAATAAAGTATAAAAAAAAAAAATATACAACCACATATTAATAGAATTATTTGATGTAATCCAGACAAAAATGCCGTTCCAAAATATGTCAAAGATATGGAATATAGTAACACTATTCCGGATTTTAATGACAATCAAGAATCTTTGTTAATTATTATCGATGATATGATGTTAAATTCCCATGATAACTATGTATGTAATTTATTTACTAGAGGATCACACCATAGAAATTTATCTGTAATATTTGTAACACAAAATGTTTTTCACCAGGGTAAATTTTCAAGAGATATTTCGCTTAACTGTAAATATCTAGTACTTTTCAAAAATACAAATATATCCCAATCAAATCAAAGTATTTGAAAAAGTATATAATGAAGTGACGTCAGAACCATAAGGGTATATATTAATAGATCTTACTCAAGACGTTAATGATATATTTCGATTAAGAAGTGATACATTTGGAAAAGGTTTGTGTTTTTGTACAAGAGATCAATTAGAACAATTTGGCAAAGAATGTGAAACGTTTGAAGGTCAACCGTCATATATTGAACCTATTAAAAAGCTCTAAACCGAAATTTCAGAAAGTAATTATAAAACATTGTGACCCTGAAGTAATCAAAACATTTTGTGAAATTGCTTTAAATATTTTAAAAGATAATTGTAATCTAAGCAAAAAATTAACAACCCAATTACGAAAGTATAAAAAGGAATTGAGATCCCTCATTTGCCGCCAAAAATCTATAAATAGTAAAAGAAAAATCATTATTCAAAGTGGTGGATTTTTACCTACACTTCTTGGTGCAGTACTTACAGGAATAATCGGAAATTTTATAAAATGAATAATACAACATTTAACAAAATTATTATACTAAAACCAGAGATTTATGAGAAAATGAAACAAAATGCAGACTTTGAATTAAATGAGTTGGATAAAAATATGAAAAAAATATTGTTAAATAAATATCTAACAGACACTCAAAAATGGTATTTATACAGACAAAACCTATTTAAAATAAGAAACAAAAATAGAGTACTTCCTAGAAATAAAGAGGAGAAAGTAAAAATTACGGAAACAAAAGGTACTCAAACTCATGCAAAACCAATGTATATAGATGCGGAAGCTCAATCGCATTTTCCTGAATATAAGAATGTAGGAATACAAGTTGTTCCTGAAGAAGAAGAAGTATATGAAAAAGAAGCTGATGACGAAGTATTTGATGATGAAATTCAGGAAAATGTTTTAACAAAAGCATTGTCAGCTGCTTCAGTTGGAGAACGTCTTAGAAAAAGAAAATCAATTAGAAATCAATATGTACAAAATTTTGAAACTGATACAGGAGACATTATAACTGTTCCTTTAGATAGCCCAAGCCCACCAACGAAAAAAAAAAAAACTATAAATAGCAAAGAGTTGAATAATTCATCAAGACGTGTTTTAAGGTCAGCAGTAGGTAATACTCAAACAGAACTTAATTTTCCAATTCGTAAGAATAAATACGCAAGCTCATGGACAACATACAAGTAAATGATGAATTTTATGTCACTTTACTCAGTGATTCATCTATGAACTATTATCCAGAAAATTCATTATCATCTTTTACAAATAAAATGAATAAATACATGTGTGATTCAAGGTGGAAAGTCGGTATTTCAGAAATTTATGTTAATGATTTCGTTCCAAATATTTATTAAAGGTATGGAGAAAGATATGATAGGAGTTGGAACATATTCCTTACATAGAAAAACAAATGATATGCAACTGGAAAGTTTTTCTACTACCAACACTAATTCAAAATATACGCCCATTTAACAGGTTTACAAGAAAAGAAGTTGAATGACAGTTGATTTGGGGAATTTTTAATTTTATAAACGATGAAGTTCATTATACACAACCAACAAAAGCTGAGGAGATGCCTAAAAATTTAAGTTACACCACAATATGTGTTACTAAGCCTAAAATAGATATAAAAATAAGAGCAAATTAAGCTTATACCCTCGAAGAACTTTTGACAACATGTTTCAATAAAGTATCTTTTAAAGTTACAGATTTTAAAAAATATAAATCACGTGTAATAGAAGCTTTCAAAACTTTTATAGATAGTGTACAATTCATTCCCATTAGTAAACCAGATATGTTTTTTATATATACAGATATAATTGAACCGCAAAAAATAGGTGATAAAGATATAAGGTGTTTAAGATCTGTTAACATACAAAATTCTTTCACTGATACTGTAAAAGAATTCAGTAATATTCAATATTGCAATGTGGAGAAATCATTTAATAACATTTCATTACTTTTATGTGATAAATATGGATACAAAATAAACTTTTCCAATAGTTCAATTCCAACAAAAATTGTATTATATTTTAAAAAAGTATAAATAAAAGCGATTTTACAAAACTATATATTATTTTATTTTATTCATTATGGAGAGAGCGTACTACAAATATTATTTAGTTCAATCAGGAAAAGGTCTTGAGGATATTGGTCCTTTGTTACACTCAATTGTACCTTACCAAAGGGGACGAGGGTTAGGGAGCTTTTTCGGTGGTCTTTTTAGATATTTAAAACCAATATTTACGTCTGGGGCTAATATATTAAAAAAAGAGGTTATTAACTCTGGTATTAATGCATTATCTGATATTGCCACAAGAGCAAATCTAAAAGAAGTGGTTTAAGATCGAAGTAAAGAGATAATGAAAAATGTAAGACGAGGTGCAGTTCGGAAACTCAATGAAATGTATGGACAAGGCAAAAGAAAACGAAGAAAACCTATAAAAAGACCTCTCATTAATAATTTAAATTATTTTACGTCGAAGCGACGCAAAGTTAATAACAAAAATTAATAAAAAGATATTTTTGAATAAATATGATTGAATGTATGAAATCAGAGCTTCATATTTTTAAAACACAGCCTATTCAGTCAAGTATTTTACGATATGAAAAAGTTTCCTATAACCCTATTGCTTCTTTAGATAATCCATCTGTCATAGAATTTGTTTCACTAGGGTACGGTGATACATATAGAGACTTGTCTTCGACATATCTAAAATTAAAAGTACAAATTTTAAAAAAAGATGGAACTCAATGGAATAAAGGTAATAAAACTGATGGAACACCTATACAACAACCAAGTGTGGTTAATAATATGTTACATTCATTAATAAAACAATGCAATGTTCAACTAAATGGAAAGAATATATCTCCATCAGATGGCAATTATCATTACAGAGCTTATATTGAATCATTGTTAAATTATGGTACGGATGCCACTACAACGCATTTGGAGTGTGGTGGATGGATGTTAGATAAGCCAAATATAGCAATAACAGATAATAGTGGTTCAAAAGAACGTCAAAAATTATACCAAAATAGCAATGTAGTGGAACTTATGGGGAAACAACATTTAGATATGTTTAACCAACCTACACTTCTCATAAACAATGGCGATGTTCGAGTTATCCTAACATTAGAAAAACCAGATTTTTACCTCTTTGCAGATGATACTGATGAATCTCAACTGAAAATTTTAGAAGCCACTTTATTTATGAGACATGTAACAATTAATCCTAATGTGCTATTAGCACATAATGCTGTATTGGAAAAAACTAATGCCAAATACAATTACAAACGGGTAGAGATAAAAACTTTTACCATTCTACTAAATCAAGGTACAGTTAGAATTGAGGCAAGGCTATCAAAACCACTTACATCTACACTGACTGCTATTGTTTATGGAGAATTTGATGCAAGTTTACAAATTGATAAAAACCGAAATATATTCTCAAAACTATAAATAGCATACATAAAAGTAAATTTGAATATTTGACAAAATGTCACTGTCTTGTGCACTTCTGGATGTAACATTTTGTAGTGATGATAATAATACCTTGCTTTCGAAAGATATTTGTATAGTTGGTTTTAAAGAAGTTTGTAAAAAGTTTGTAAAAGAGCTCATATATCTAACAGACACTCAAAAATGGTATTTATACAGACAAAACCTATTTAAAATAAGAAACAAAAATAGAGTACTTCCTAGAAATAAACAGGAGGAAGTAAAAATTACGGAAACAAAAGGTACTCGAACTCATGCAAAACCAATGTATATAGATGCGGAAGCTCAATCGCATTTTCCTGAATATAAGAATGTAAGAATACAAGTTGTTCCTGAAGAAGAAGAAGTATATGAAAAAGAAGCTGATGACGAAGTATTTGATGATGAAATTCAGGAAAATGTTTTAACAAAAGCATTGTCAGCTGCTTCAGTTGGAGAACGTCTTAGAAAAAGAAAATCAATTAGAAATCAATATGTACAAATTTTTGAAACTGATACAGGAGACATTATAACTGTTCCTTTAGATAGCCCAAGGCCACCAACGAAAAAAGAAAAAGCTATAAATAGCAAAGAGTTGAATAATTCATCAAGACGTGTTTTAAGGTCAGCAGTAGGTAATACTCAAACAGAACTTAATTTTCCAATTCGTAAGAATAAATACGCAAGCTCATGGACAACATACAAGTAAATGATGAATTTTATGTCACTTTACTCAGTGATTCATCTATGAACTATTATCCAGAAAATTCATTATCATCTTTTACAAATAAAATGAATAAATACATGTGTGATTCAAGGTGGAAAGTCGGTATTTCAGAAATTTATGTTAATGATTTCATTCCAAATGTGTATGGTGAAGAATTGGAAAAAAGTACTCAAATATTTATTAAAGGTATGCAGAAAGATATGATAGGAGTTGGAACATCATTTATTCCATACATAGAAAAACAAATGATATGCAACTGGAAAGTTTTTCTACTACCAACACTAATTCAAAATATACGCCCATTTAACAGGTTTACAAGAAAAGAAGTTGAACGACAGTTGATTTGAGGAATTTTTAATTTTATAAACGATGAAGTTCATTATACGCAACCAACAAAAGCTGAGGAGATGCCTAAAAATTTAAGTTACACCACAATATGTGTTACTAAGCCTAAAATAGATATAAAAATAAGAGCAAATTAAGCTTATACCCTCGAAGAACTTTTGACAACATGTTTCAATAAAGTATCTTTTAAAGTTACAGATTTTAAAAAATATAAATCACGTGTAATAGAAGCTTTCAAAACTTTTATAGATAGTGTACAATTCATTCCCATTAGTAAACCAGATATGTTTTTTATATATACAGATATAATTGAACCGCAAAAAATAGGTGATAAAGATATAAGGTGTTTAAGATCTGTTAACATACAAAATTCTTTCACTGATACTGTAAAAGAATTCAGTAATATTCAATATTGCAATGTGGAGAAATCATTTAATAACATTTCATTACTTTTATGTGATAAATATGGATACAAAATAAACTTTTCCAATAGTTCAATTCCAACAAAAATTGTATTATATTTTAAAAAAGTATAAATAAAAGCGATTTTACAAAACTATATATTATTTTATTTTATTCATTATGGAGAGAGCGTACTACAAATATTATTTAGTTCAATCAGGAAAAGGTCTTGAGGATATTGGTCCTTTGTTACACTCAATTGTACCTTACCAAAGGGGACGAGGGTTAGGGAGCTTTTTCGGTGGTCTTTTTAGATATTTAAAACCAATATTTACGTCTGGGGCTAATATATTAAAAAAAGAGGTTATTAACTCTGGTATTAATGCATTATCTGATATTGCCACAAGAGCAAATCTAAAAGAAGTGGTTTAAGATCGAAGTAAAGAGATAATGAAAAATGTAAGACGAGGTGCAGTTCGGAAACTCAATGAAATGTATGGACAAGGCAAAAGAAAACGAAGAAAACCTATAAAAAGACCTCTCATTAATAATTTAAATTATTTTACGTCGAAGCGACGCAAAGTTAATAACAAAAATTAATAAAAAGATATTTTTGAATAAATATGATTGAATGTATGAAATCAGAGCTTCATATTTTTAAAACACAGCCTATTCAGTCAAGTATTTTACGATATGAAAAAGTTTCCTATAACCCTATTGCTTCTTTAGATAATCCATCTGTCATAGAATTTGTTTCACTAGGGTACGGTGATACATATAGAGACTTGTCTTCGACATATCTAAAATTAAAAGTACAAATTTTAAAAAAAGATGGAACTCAATGGAATAAAGGTAATAAAACTGATGGAACACCTATACAACAACCAAGTGTGGTTAATAATATGTTACATTCATTAATAAAACAATGCAATGTTCAACTAAATGGAAAGAATATATCTCCATCAGATGGCAATTATCATTACAGAGCTTATATTGAATCATTGTTAAATTATGGTACGGATGCCACTACAACGCATTTGGAGTGTGGTGGATGGATGTTAGATAAGCCAAATATAGCAATAACAGATAATAGTGGTTCAAAAGAACGTCAAAAATTATACCAAAATAGCAATGTAGTGGAACTTATGGGGAAACAACATTTAGATATGTTTAACCAACCTACACTTCTCATAAACAATGGCGATGTTCGAGTTATCCTAACATTAGAAAAACCAGATTTTTACCTCTTTGCAGATGATACTGATGAATCTCAACTGAAAATTTTAGAAGCCACTTTATTTATGAGACATGTAACAATTAATCCTAATGTGCTATTAGCACATAATGCTGTATTGGAAAAAACTAATGCCAAATACAATTACAAACGGGTAGAGATAAAAACTTTTACCATTCTACTAAATCAAGGTACAGTTAGAATTGAGGCAAGGCTATCAAAACCACTTACATCTACACTGACTGCTATTGTTTATGGAGAATTTGATGCAAGTTTACAAATTGATAAAAACCGAAATATATTCTCAAAACTATAAATAGCATACATAAAAGTAAATTTGAATATTTGACAAAATGTCACTGTCTTGTGCACTTCTGGATGTAACATTTTGTAGTGATGATAATAATACCTTGCTTGCGAAAGATATTTGTATAGTTGGTTTTAAAGAAGTTTGTAAAAAGTTTGTAAAAGAGCTCATATATCTAACAGACACTCAAAAATGGTATTTATACAGACAAAACCTATTTAAAATAAGAAACAAAAATAGAGTACTTCCTAGAAATAAACAGGAGGAAGTAAAAATTACGGAAACAAAAGGTACTCGAACTCATGCAAAACCAATGTATATAGATGCGGAAGCTCAATCGCATTTTCCTGAATATAAGAATGTAAGAATACAAGTTGTTCCTGAAGAAGAAGAAGTATATGAAAAAGAAGCTGATGACGAAGTATTTGATGATGAAATTCAGGAAAATGTTTTAACAAAAGCATTGTCAGCTGCTTCAGTTGGAGAACGTCTTAGAAAAAGAAAATCAATTAGAAATCAATATGTACAAATTTTTGAAACTGATACAGGAGACATTATAACTGTTCCTTTAGATAGCCCAAGGCCACCAACGAAAAAAGAAAAAGCTATAAATAGCAAAGAGTTGAATAATTCATCAAGACGTGTTTTAAGGTCAGCAGTAGGTAATACTCAAACAGAACTTAATTTTCCAATTCGTAAGAATAAATACGCAAGCTCATGGACAACATACAAGTAAATGATGAATTTTATGTCACTTTACTCAGTGATTCATCTATGAACTATTATCCAGAAAATTCATTATCATCTTTTACAAATAAAATGAATAAATACATGTGTGATTCAAGGTGGAAAGTCGGTATTTCAGAAATTTATGTTAATGATTTCATTCCAAATGTGTATGGTGAAGAATTGGAAAAAAGTACTCAAATATTTATTAAAGGTATGCAGAAAGATATGATAGGAGTTGGAACATCATTTATTCCATACATAGAAAAACAAATGATATGCAACTGGAAAGTTTTTCTACTACCAACACTAATTCAAAATATACGCCCATTTAACAGGTTTACAAGAAAAGAAGTTGAACGACAGTTGATTTGAGGAATTTTTAATTTTATAAACGATGAAGTTCATTATACGCAACCAACAAAAGCTGAGGAGATGCCTAAAAATTTAAGTTACACCACAATATGTGTTACTAAGCCTAAAATAGATATAAAAATAAGAGCAAATTAAGCTTATACCCTCGAAGAACTTTTGACAACATGTTTCAATAAAGTATCTTTTAAAGTTACAGATTTTAAAAAATATAAATCACGTGTAATAGAAGCTTTCAAAACTTTTATAGATAGTGTACAATTGATTCCCATTAGTAAACCAGATATATTTTTTATATATACAGATATAATTAAACCGCAAAAAATAGGTGATAAAGATATAAGGTGTTTAAGATCTGTTAACATACAAAATTCTTTCACTGATACTGTAAAAGAATTCAGTAATATTCAATATTGCAATGTGGAGAAATCATTTAATAACATTTCATTACTTTTATGTGATAAATATGGATACAAAATAAACTTTTCCAATAGTTCAATTCCAACAAAAATTGTATTATATTTTAAAAAAGTATAAATAAAAGCGATTTTACAAAACTATATATTATTTTATTTTATTCATTATGGAGAGAGCGTACTACAAATATTATTTAGTTCAATCAGGAAAAGGTCTTGAGGATATTGGTCCTTTGTTACACTCAATTGTACCTTACCAAAGGGGACGAAGGTTAGGGAGCTTTTTCGGTGGTCTTTTTAGATATTTAAAACCAATATTTACGTCCGGAGCTAATATATTAAAAAAAGAGGTTATTAACTCTGGTATTAATGCAATATCTGATATTGCCACAGGTGCAAATGTAAAAGAAGTGGTTCAAGATCGAAGTAAAGAGATAATGAAAAATGTAAGACGAGGTGCAGTTCGGAAACTCAATGAAATGTATGGACAAGGCAAAAGAAAACGAAGAAAACCTATAAAAAGACCTCTCATTAATAATTTAAATTATTTTACGTCGAAGCGACGCAAAGTTAATAACAAAAATTAATAAAAAGATATTTTTGAATAATTATGATTGAATGTATGAAATCAGAGCTTGATATTTTTAAAACACAGCCTATTCAGTCAAGTATTTTACGATATGAAAAAGTTTCCTATAACCCTATTGCTTCTTTAGATAATCCATCTGTCATAGAATTTGTTTCACTAGGGTACGGTGATACATATAGAGACTTGTCTTCGACATATCTAAAATTAAAAGTACAAATTTTAAAAAAAGATGGAACTCAATGGAATAAAGGTAATAAAACTGTTGGAACACCTATACAACAACCAAGTGTGGTTAATAATATGTTACATTCATTAATAAAACAATGCAATGTTCAACTAAATGGAAAGAATATATCTCCATCAGATGGCAATTATCATTACAGAGCTTATATTGAATCATTGTTAAATTATGGTACGGATGCCACTACAACGCATTTGGAGTGTGGTGGATGGATGTTAGATAAGCCAAATATAGCAATAACAGATAATAGTGGTTCAAAAGAACGTCAAAAATTATACCAAAATAGCAATGTAGTGGAACTTATGGGGAAACAACATTTAGATATGTTTAACCAACCTACACTTCTCATAAACAATGGCGATGTTCGAGTTATCCTAACATTAGAAAAACCAGATTTTTACCTCTTTGCAGATGATACTGATGAATCTCAACTGAAAATTTTAGAAGCCACTTTATTTATGAGACATGTAACAATTAATCCTAATGTGCTATTAGCACATAATGCTGTATTGGAAAAAACTAATGCCAAATACAATTACAAACGGGTAGAGATAAAAACTTTTACCATTCTACTAAATCAAGGTACAGTTAGAATTGAGGCAAGGCTATCAAAACCACTTACATCTACACTGACTGCTATTGTTTATGGAGAATTTGATGCAAGTTTACAAATTGATAAAAACCGAAATATATTCTCAAAACTATAAATAGCATACATAAAAGTAAATTTGAATATTTGACAAAATGTCACTGTCTTGTGCACTTCTGGATGTAACATTTTGTAGTGATGATAATAATACCTTGCTTGCGAAAGATATTTGTATAGTTGGTTTTAAAGAAGCTTGTAAAAAGTTTGTAAAAGAGCTCAAGTATAAATTTCCAACTAGGGATTTTATAAATGATAATTTTGATAATTACTCTTTTGGAACTGTGTACAACGATAAAATAAATAAAGAGCTGTGTCAAATACTAGAAAAATTTGATGTTATTATAACAAATAAAAAAATCAAAAAAGAGTTTTTATCAAATTATATTAAAGAAACAACTAAAGTATATGACTTAAGTCAATTTGATTGATGAATACCCTAGAGATAAGTGACGTATTTAAATGAACAAACACACACGTAAATTTTTTAACGGAGTTTTTGCTCTGGATCAACTCCCCAGAATAATTGAAAACAAACTTTTTTAATTGTAAACACTGATAAATCAAGTGTTTATAAATCAACTGATAATACACATTGGTTAGCTATTTGTTTTAACACATTGGTTAAACACAATGATTTTAACACATTGGTTAACACATTTGTTAGCTATTTGTTTGTCGGGAACACATTGGTTAGCTATTTTTAAGCCAAAGAATGGCTGTGTTGAATATTTTGATTCGTTTGGTAGAAAACCAGATAAATTAGAAATAATAAGTTACTTAAAAAATCAATGTATAATTTTTAATAAGAAACAGTTACAAAGTAACTATTCAGATGTTTGTGGGCAATATTGTTGTGTTTATACGTGGTATAGATGTTGCGGTTATAGTATGAACGCTTTTTTAAAACAATTTAATAAAAAAATCATATAGAAAATGACAAAAATATAATAAATACTTTTCACCATATATTTGAAAATTATAATATTTCTCAATCATGTCTTCCTAAGAGATATAACATTTAATAATAAAGTTTAGTGTAATTAAAATAATGGAAGAACAAAGTCCTAGCATTAATTTGTTGCTGAGTTATACATATTTTCTCAATAGAAGTCACACATTAAAAATAGTTGTCGGATTTGACACAGATTTTTTTGAAGTTGCAGGTGTTTTTCATTGGATTGGAATGAAACCAATTATTTTAAAATATCATGAATGGTGTAAATTTTATGACCTATTTCAGAAAAAAATTTTCCAAGCAGTCAATTGAAAATTCAAAATTATGTTTACAAAGTTGATTAAAATCTACAGTAGGACAGAATCTGAGCATTAACAAAGAGGAAGCTGACGAGTTTTACAATTTGATTGATTTCCTACATGCAGTAATTGCATATAATAAAACTGCAGAGCCAAATGTAAAGGAATATGTTAAAAAATACATAAAGACCTGTGAAGAAAAGAATGTTGCAAAGTTGAAAGAAGAGATTTATATTCCGGTTCAAAAATTTAATATACGATGTAATTTTTCTCGACTCTTTTATGAAATACCTGTATTTTTACAAAAAAAAGATATTAAATAAAACAATTTTGTAACTATATAATTTGTTATTTATTTCATTATTTATAAATTAGGTGTAATTTGTTATTTATAAATTTGGTATAATTTCTAAATAATCTGGATCTCCTTCTTCATCACTGATATCTCAAATTCCTGGAATACCTTCTTGGTTATTTATTTCCCAAACTTGTTCTAAATAATCTGGATCTCCTTCTTCATCACTGGTATCCCAAATTCCTGGAATACCTTCTTGGTTATTTATTTCCCAAACTTGTTGCTCCTCTGCATCTTCTTCTAAGATTTGAAACGGTGGTATGAATTCTTCAGTTTCAATTAATTCCTCATCATCTATAGTGGATGTAATTTCATCAACCTGAATCTCATTTGGTATACTGATTATTGCAGTTCCCTCAGTAAATGGAAATGTTGTTGAATAACCGTCCATTTTTTCTTTTAAATTCTTTCTGTCGAGTTTTGTTAAGAATGAATGAAAAACAAATTAAAACCCAATATTTATACGAAGTTGTTGAGATATGGAGGACTTTTTAATGTAATGCAGAATAGGACAGTCAAAGAAACAATTCAAACTAATTTTCATTAATACATGTAATTTCAATTTTTATAAACCTGAATCTGAAAAAATAAATAAAAAGAAACTTCATTTGAATCTGAAAAAATAAAGAAACTAAATAAATAAAAAAGAAAATTTTTTTAAACCTGAATCTGAAAAATAAATAAAAAGAAAATTTATTTGAATCTGAAAAAATAAAGAAACTAAATAAATAAAAAAGAAAATTTTTTTTTGTGAAGCGTATTTTTATTAGGGAATATTTTTCTATTAGCATTTTTGCAACATTGTTGCTTTTAACAGTGCTCTAAAGTTAAGAAAATCTTTTACATAAATTCTAATTATACTTTTTATCAAAAAATTTTATTTTTATTTTTTACCTATTCCTAAATTATTAATTTTCATTAGTAAATATTTTTCTATTAGCATTTTTACAACATTGTTGCATTTAATAAAAAAAATGTTTTACATAAATTCAATTATTATACTTTTTTATGGAAGAATATCATATTTACTTATCCATTGATTATGACTATTATCAAAGCCTAAATATTTCACATATACTTTATTACCTTTTCTTTTTAAAATTTTTTCAATTAAATAAGCATTGGGGACTTTGACACTAGTTAATTGCTGTTCATAGAAGCCACCACGAACTAAATTATTTTTATAATCTTTTAAACTATATATAATCGTATCTGTCCTGTTTTTGAAATGTATTTTAAAAACCTCAGTTGAATAGTTAGGTTCATAACCTTTTTGAAAAATACCTTTAGATCTTGCAATTCTAACAAAATCACCAACATTAAATTTTCCCTTATTAAATATTTTAGGGTAATTGTAAATTGAACGAAGAATTTGTTTTTCATTTTGTGATGTTAGTTGATTTGGTTTTAACTTAATTGTACTATGTTTTGTGTTATTACATTTTCAATTAGTTTTTGGTAAAAGTTCAATCCATTTAAAATTTCCTTGTAAACTAAATTGTTTCCACATAATTGATTTTATTGTTCTGTTAAATCTTTCACAAACACTAGCCTTCATTTCTGAATAAGTATGATAGTGATTTATTTTATAGATTTTCATTAAATTTTGGAATTTTTTGTTGAAAAATTCTTTTCCCTGATCAGAATGAATATTTTTTGGAGACTTCGCTTCTCTTTTAAAAATCCTTTCCATACTTCTTACTACGTCATCTGCTGCCTTTGATTTAACTTTTTCCGCATATGCATATTTTGAAAATATATCGATAACAGTTAAGAGGAACTTGAATCCATTATTTACTATTTGATAGGGCGACATATCTACAAGATCAATTTCCCTTGTATCATTTAACCTTCTTTGAGATATTTTTCGTCTTCGAAATGTACGTCTAACTGGACGATGAATTTCACAGACTATTTGTGCTTTTGACATTGTTATTGAAAAGTTAAACTGCAACTATGAATTTGAATAAAATCAGTATATATATATATAAATTTTGGATTACATTCTGAAAATTAAAAACTGTAAAATTAAAAAGATATTTTTTTTAAAAAAAAAATACTATAATAGTTTAATACAAAATTTTTGCAATATATTAACAATAATTATTAAATTTATTTTTTTTTTGAAGCCATAAGGAACTGAAGTATAATCATCTGCAAAAACTCGTTTTCTGGAATTTATTCGATATGTCTTTAATTCAGGAACAGTGATGACTCTGTGATCGTATGTTCGACGAATACTAGGAAATGTAATATTTATTTCCTGAAGATTGTTTAATTTTTTAACTAATTGTTTCATAGAGCCGAAATTTATTTCTTGTGAAGCGTTATAATTTAAACGAATACCTTTGATTTTGCAAACAGTTTTTTCGCATTTGGATTTGGTACCATAAATTTTGTATGCATAGTTCTTTGCACCCCCACTGACAAATTCTGTAATGTAGCTTCCAATTCCATATTCTTCCAGCTGATCTGTCATATCTCCTATGAAAACTCCAGTTGGAGGGTTATATTCTCCTTCACGTGCTACATATATTGTTGAATCAGTGTCGTAATACAAAAGTCGTTCTTTTAAATTGTTTAGGTAAGAATACAATTTTAAACGAGGTTGTGTGGTAGTGTAAGCAGCTATACAAACGTTAACTGTTAATAATGATTCAGCTGTTTCTTCTTTGTATTCCCAATTTACCAAAACTGTTTTTTCATTTATTGGAGTTATTTGGTTCACATTCTTGGAAGGATCAGTAAGAAGAGTAAATAATTCAAAAGGCTCATTTATGATTTCAGTTTTTGATTGATTTTCTCTCTGCCCAAATTTACCCCAGAAAGAGTTTAACATTAATTTAGCTAATGATCTTAATCCAGGATTTTTTTCTATTTCGTTAAACTGTAAATTTATGCCTTCCACTTTGGAAAATTTTTCTAAATATTTACACTTTTCCTTTGGTGTTCTACAAAAGCTAGGCCAGCCTGAAGCTTCTTGTTTAATTTTAAGGAACTTGTTCATCATTTCAGTATAAATCCCCTTTTGTGATGTAAGGGGATTAAATTGTTTAATAGTATACTCCCATACTTCGTATATTTGCACAATTTTGTATCCCTGTTTAACAGCTTCCCTTACTTCATCTATAACCCAAGTTCCTAAAATTGATCTACTGCGATCGTCATGAGAGCAGTCAACATTATTCATTTCCATGCTACATGTTCGACAACAGGAAAACATTAGCTTATTATTTTGATTTATAGGCAAAACCAGGTAGTAGAGTTTTTCTGGAGGAAGTATCAATGCTTTTATTAATCCTTCAGTATTATTTAAATTTAATTTGTTGATAAACAACCTTACATTCTTTTAAAAATAAATTTCTCAATCTAATACAGGCTGCTGTTAAAATTTTTACGTCATTCAAACAATATTCTACAAGTTCATTTTGAAGGTTAAAGGACTTGTTTTTATTTTCTTCATACCATTCAAAAAATATTTTTCTTTCCGACGCACCCATTGAATTATAACAGTAATATTTACGATCGGGCAGCTTTCCATTATAATTTATATTGTTTTTACGATTAAACATATGAGGAAAATATCCTTTTTTCAAATTTATGTCTAAATCAAACGCTTTCGGTAAACTAGACAACGGCATTGGAAAATAGTTTAATGAATCAATAAATTTCACGTTATCTAGAAGCATTAAAATTATCTTTGTTCCTCTCATAATTAATTTTGGTTTTATGATTGTTTTCTCTAAGATATAGTTTATTAAAAACTGATTATCAAATGCTTGCCCATTATGTGCAATAACTATAACTTTATCAAATATTTTTCTTTGGTTGAGTATATATTCTAAAAATATTTGTATTGGATTCTGTTTTAACACATGTTGACGAAGTCCGCAAGAATTGCATCTTTCAACAATAGATAATATACAATGGGTGCAACGTTGTTCAAAAATACATAAATCAGGCTGATATTCAATTATATCTCCTATTGCAACACCTTCATGAAGTTTCTCCCCGATAATATCATCTTGAGTTGTTTGGAGATCGTAGAAAATATATAATATATTCTTCAGTTCAGCTAATTCTTTACATGGTGTAATAAAGCATTGGTGATCTGAAGCTACATTTGTATTACAATTTTTACACAAATCATATAGCATATATGATTTGCAGCAGCTCTGTATACTTTAAAGCATTTTTTACAGGAATTTATAAGAGTACAAATAGATTTTTTATTTGTAGATGATGTTGCTTTATGATTATCAAAACAAGTTTGACATTTAAAAATTCGATTACATATATCACATTTAATGTTTGGAAAACTTACGTCACACGCCGGAGATGATTTGCAGAAGAAACATGACTGAGCACATCCGTGAGACAATCATTATATGGAAGACAATTGTTATATGGAACATTGCATGTTTGGCAAAAGTAATCACAACTAAATGCTGCTGTTAGTGATGTAATTACATTGAAGTGACCTTCATTGTATATCAAATTTAATCTTTTTTCCTTAGGTTCTTCACCTTGAAAAATAATCGTTTTTCCTTTTCCTCTGAAATCAAAAACTACAATTTGATATTTTGAGAGGTAAAGTTGAAATTTTTTGAGCTCATTGATACTTGCTCCTTTTGCTGGAATACATACATTTGAATTTCTTATTAGTTGTAACGCCCCTTTCAATTGAAGTTGACCTATACCTTTTCGAATTTTACAGTAGTCAATTTCTTTTTATATGAAAGAGATAGCAACAACTAACGGACGTGGTAAGCATAAATTATCATTGTTTTTAATTGTAATTATGCCTCTTCTTTTATTACATTCCTCTTCAAAATTGTTGTATCTTTTTCTTCTACCTCTTCCTGCTGGAAGTCGTACATACGTTATATTTATACAGAATGTATCTGTAGATAATCCTTCGGAGTTACTTTGAAAAATTTTTGAAATGACGTCCCAAATTTCCGAAATGTCAAGATCTTTTGCATTTTTAAAATTGATCCAGGCTGGACCACGTTCATGAAAACTTTGGCATCCAAAAGTAACTGCAATTTTATCACTAGGATCAACATTTTCAAGTAAATTGTTGAATAATTCTTCAATACCAGTTTTAATCCAATCTTTTGGATCTTTGTTGTCTGGTACTGAATTTATGGCAAACTCCAATTTTTTTCCAAAAATGTTGAATCTTTTTACACTCACTGCTTTAATTTATATAATATTGAATTTTTCTGTATTCATTTTTGTATTTTTAATTAAATTTTTATTAATTATTATTATAATTTTATATTTTTCAATTTTTATTTTGAAAGAACCGCCTGCGAACGTTTCTAATCTTCGAATTTTTCTCTATTAACAATTTTTTTACATTTTACAATTACTTATACTATATAATCCTTAATCAATGCTTATACATAATAAGAAAAAAATACTTCAAACATATAAATAAATTTGTTTTTTTTTTTTTAACACAACCTAAGAATACATCTTTTTTGTTCTACATTCTTACATATCAATAAAATCTAAAAAATACTAATAATGTTTTCTTTCCTCTTCTTTAAATATTTCATCAGAACAAAAAAGAAAAGAAAAAAATTCAGATTTAAAAACCAGCTTTGCACTTTTTTCTTTTAATTTTAAAAATTCGCATAGGTACACTTAATTTGTTTCAATTTTTCTCTTTACATTTTATAAAAACGCATTTCTTCTTACTATTTCCATTCACGCCAATTACTTAAACCACATGTTAGATATTTTTGATTTCCTGTTTGTTTTCTTTTTATTCATATTTTTGCCAATATTCTTACATAACAATAAAATCTTATACTGTGATACTCGCAATTAATTAATGGTTTTTATTTCCTCTTCTTTAAATACTTCAAAAAAAAAAAAGAAAAAACAAGAAAAAAAGAAAAAAAAATGCATCTCAAAATATCAATTTGGCCAAGGTTGATTCATATTTAAAAACCAGCTTTGCACTTTTTTCTTTTAATTTTAAAAATTCGCATAGGTACACTTAATTTGTTTAAATTTTTCTCTTTACATTTTATAAAAACGCATTTTTTCTTACTATTTCCATTCACGCCTATTACTTAAATCACATGTTAGATATTTTCGATTTCCTGTTTGTTTTCTTTTTATTCATATTTCTGTCAACATTCTTCATAACAATAAAATCTTATACGGTGATACTCGCAATTAATTAATGGTTTTTATTTCCTCTTCTTTAAATACTTCATAAAAAAAAAGAAAAAACAAGAAAAAAAGAAAAAAAAATGCATCTCAAAATTGCATTAATTTTGTTGATTCTTTCTCTAAGATTTAAAAAACCAGTTTGCACATTTTTTTAATTTTAAAGAAAAGTATAGGTACATTTTTTTTTTCTCTTTACATTGTATGAAAAAGCATTTTTTTTCCTACTATTTTCCTGCATACCTATTACTTAAACCAAGTATACAATCTTTATAAACAACTGACGATCGCCGCCAGTCTGACTTACTTTTAAAATGACCTTGAAATACTTCCTGTCTGGCTTTCGGATGGCCTTGACCTACTTCTGGGCGACCTTGACCTACTGACCTGTCTGGCCCAAGTGCCTACCTATCTACTGATGATCTAATTTTATGGCAACAACTTCTGTAAAATTTGGTTGTGCTCTTCCAACAGATTCGGGGAGCTGTCATACAACTCCACTATTTTCATAAATATATCTCAGTAGTTAACGTCGGTATTAAAACATCTGAAAATTTTTAAAAGATGATCAATTTTTATAGAAACAGGATATATTGCGTTCATAGGCTATACCAGAGTTGACACAGTCTACTATATTGTAATTTTCCTAGTTTTTTTTAATAAAAAAATGTATACTTAACTGAATTTGTATGTTAGAAACTTTTATGTCATCAATTCTAATTTTACACTAAAAATTTTTAGTTTGTAATAGATTACTACAATTATCTATTTTAGGTACCTATCTATTAAAAAAAAAATTAATGAAGCATTTCCATTATAACTATAACTGCCACCTTAAAAAATTGTTTCTCTGCCACATGCAATGTAACAGAAAAATAAAATCTGCCTTTTCTTCATGGACATATATAGCAGATCAAACAAAAGTATTAAAGAAATTGAAATTGCACAATAGATAGTAGGTACATGATACATCCATACAAGAATTATATCAATCATCTTTAGTTTGTTTTGAATTCTATAAATTTTTTTGCGGTCTATGTAAATAATCTTAATCATAGTGGAAATTAAATTATGAATTAAATTGTGCTTTTATTAATAACAAGAAAATTACTTATCTTTTATGCTTATTATTTTCTTTTAATTGATAAAATCAATATCTAATTCATAATTTAATTATCACTATGATTTATTCATATAGATCATTAAAAAATTTGTGGAATTCAAAGTAAATTAAAACTAAAAACGAGGAAGAGTGCAGTAGACTGTTTCAACTCTGGGATAACCGTATGAACGAGTAATATACACTGTTGTATAGTATATACACTGGTTTTATAATACTTGACTACCTTTTAAAAAATTTCAGATGTTTTAGTGCCGATGTTTAACTAGCGAGATATGTTTATTTAAATTGTGGAGTTGTATGACAGCTACCCGAATATATTGCACTATAGCGCAATCAAATTTTACGACTCTGAGCCGATCCATACCTTCGATACTATACCTAGCTTGATTCCTTAAAGGTGTCACAAACGTATTGGCAAATTTATTATACCCTTTAACATAGTTCATACTGGTATAATTACTCAAAAAAAACCATCAAAAATATTTTAGAATTAAACAAAATTGAACTTTATTTATTATTATGTTGATCTTTGATTGTTTTAATCAGTAATGAAAAATTAATTGTATGTAGCTGCTTACATTCTAATGTTTTACCTGCTGTTGATTTTTAAAATTTTTATTTAAATTCCTTGTACTAATTTCTAGTGAATCATAATAACTTCTTTATGAGTTTTTATTTTAAAATGCAATTTTCTTCCAATAAAAATTACGCTCTAAATACATAGTTACTTAAAAAAAAGAAACAAAAAATAATACTATTTATTTTTTTGGTTATTAAGTGTATTTCAATTTAAAAGAAAAAGTTTATTATTTTTTTTGGAGTAATTAAAAACGAAAACAAGTAAATGTAACAGTAAGTCGATGCAACCTACTTATTAGTACCCTACACCTGAATAATTCGAATTAAATAAAAAATCCATAAGTGTTTATGGCAGCTGCTTGAACTTCTTCCCTTTTCTGTCTTATTCAACTCGAATTTCAAGAACATAAAAGAGGCATCCGCTTGGGATATGCTTGACACCCTTGTATAAAATTTTGAGTTTCTATCTTAATTATTTTCGAAGATTGGTAGTCCTTGTGAGGTTTGTGTCAGCTACCCGAATTGCCATTCCAATTCATCGAATCCATCTCAGGAACATAAAGAAAACTTGCCAGAACACCATTCTATTAAATTTAAAGGTTCTACTTTTGTTGGTTTTGGAGATATGGAAGGATCATCATTGTACAAAATTTAAAGGTTATATATTTGTTGGTTTTGGAGATAATCTCATTTGCTCTGGTGCTCGTTCGGAAGCTTCCAAATCCAAACCCATGGACCAAATCCTCTTAAATTTCAGAGACATAAATCGAACGGGAAGGAACATCATTGAGCAAAATTTAAAGGTTATATCTTAGTTGGTTTTGGAGATAATCTCATTTGCTCTGGTGCTCGTTCGGAAGCTTCCAAATCCAAACCCATTAACCAAATCCTCTTAAATTTCATAGACATAAATCAAACGGGAAGGAACATCATTGTACAAAATTTAAAGGTTCTATCTTTGTTGGTTTTGGAGATAATCTCATTTGCTCTGGTGCTCGTTCGGAAGCTTCCAAAACCCAAACCCATGGACCAAATCCTCTTAAATTTCAGAGACATAAATCGAACGGGAAGGAACATCATTGTACCAAATTTAAAGTTTCCAGTTTTGTTGGTTTTGGAGATAATCTCGTTTGCTCCGGAATCATTTGGAAGCTTCCAGAATCCGAACCCATGGACGGAAAAATGAATAATAAAATTGAAAAAAGGAAATAATAGTTGTTTTTTTTTATACCCTACATCTAAAGTATAGGGTATATTAACTTTGGTATGGTGTATGTAACCACCAAAAGGAAGCGAGTTAGATATAGACATCTATATATATTCTGAATCAGGATCACCTCCTGAGTCAATTTAACGATGTCCGTCCGTCCGTCTGTCCGTCCGTCCGTCCGTTTACAAGATAACATAAAAACTGATGAAGCTATCTTGATGAAATTTATATAGTAGGTTACTAATTACGAAAGAAAGGCTAAGTTTCGAATCTGGACAAAATCCGTCCATGGGTTCGGATTCTGGAAGCTTCCGAATGTATCCGGAGCAAACGAAATTATTTCCAAAACCAACAAAGCTGGAACCTTTAAATTTTGTACAATGATGTTCCTTCCCGTTCGATAAATGTCTCTGATATTTAAGAGGATTTGGTCCATGGGTTTGGATTTCGAAGCTTCCGAACAAGCACCAGAGCAAATGAGATTATATCCAAAACTAACTAAGATATAACCTTTAAATTTTGTACAATGATGTTCCTTCCGGTTCGATTTATGTCTCTGAAATTTAAGAGGATTTGGTCCATGGGTTTGGATTTCGAAGCTTCCGAACGAGCACCACAGCAAATGAGATTATCTCCAAAACCAACAATTATATAATCTTTAAATTTGGCAGAGTGGTGTTCTTTCATGTTTTATTTAAGTCTCTGAAATGTGAGAGGATTTGGCCACTGGGTTCGGATTTTGGAAGCTTCCGAACGCGCCCCAGAGCAAACGAGATTATCTCCAAAACCAACAAAGATAGAACCTTTAAAATTGGCCGAATAGTGTTTTTTCATGTTTGATTTAGGTCTCTGAAATTTGAGAGGATTTGACCATGGGTTTAAATTTGAAAGGATTTGAACCGTGGATTCGGATTTTGGAAGCTTCCGAACGAGCCGCAGAGCAAATGAGATTATATCCAATACGAACAAAGGTAGAACCTTTGAATTTGGTACAATGGTGTTCTTTCGTGTTTGATTTATGTCTCTGAAATTTAAGAGGATTTGCTCCATGGGTTTGGATTTGGAAGCTTCCGAACGAGCACCAGAGCAAAAGAGATGATCTCCAAAACCCACAATGATATAACCTTTAAATTTGGCAGAGTGGTGTTCTTTCATGTTTTATTTAAGTCTCTGAAATTTGAGAGGATTTGGTCCTTGGGTTCGGATTTTGAAAGCTTCCGAACGAGCCTCAGGGCAAATGATATTATCTCCAAATGCAACAAAGATATAACCTTTAAATTAGGCAGAATGGTGTTCCTTGATGTTTGATTTATGTTTCTGAAATTTGTGAGGATTTGGTCCATGGGTTCAATTTTCGGTAGCTTCCGGACGAGCCCCAGAGCAAACGAGTATATCTCCACAACCAACAAAGATAGAACTTCTATTTTTAGTACAAAGTTGTTCTGTTATGTTTCCTTTTCTGTAAAATTGGAAACTGACATTTGAAAGAATTTGAACCATGGGTTCGTATTTTGGAAACTTCCGGAAGAGCACAAGAGCAACGAGCATATCTCCAAAACCAACAAAAGTAGAACCTTTACATTTACTTGTTATTTATCTAATTTTGTTATTAATTTTAATTATTATTTATCAACGTTGGGAATTATCCATATCGGAATCATCTTCAGGAATGAATAGGAAAATACAAATATCATATGATATAATGGTTTATTTTTTCTCTTTCAAACATAAAGATTTTTGATGATTTCCTTATGATTATATTCTTTATGATATATTAAAAATCAAAGGTAAAATCTAGAAAATTCCATTAGATCGTTAAAGTTTGCATTTCTGAAAATCTTGACATAGTCAAAGCTGTAAATCAGACCGGAAAAGTATATAAACCTAATTTTGATAGAATGATACGTTTCCAAATTCGCATCATATAAATCATACTCGAGGGGAGTATATATGTCGTTACGTCACTGCTTTCTGAAGTAATTGTAGGTACTCTTCATAATATCAAATTTGTTATTTCATATTATAATAATTATTTTCATTATTAATTTATGTATAAGAGTAGTAACGGTATTTTGAAATGCCTCTTAATTACCAAAATAAATGCCTAAATTATATATCACATATCTTTGTTTACACTTTAAATTTAGCGGAAAAATAGAATTAATAAATATTAAAAATAGTATGGGACTAAGTACACAATCCTGAGGGACACCAATGCAAATACTACAGAAACAATATCATAAATTGAAAATTAATAGCGGAAATCAACAAGCAAAAGTTCTTGCACAACAGACGGTTGAGAAGACAACTTTTGCATCTTCCTAAAAATAGCAAATCCTTTTGGTCCTTTGCTAAGAGCTTGAATGGTAAAAGTGGCGGTTCTTCGTCCTGCCTTTGGTTGATAATAATGACGAAAATGTATACAACCCCAAAGAAAAAGCAGATTTATTTGCCAAAATTTTGCCTCCAACTCCTTTCCAAAATAATGGAAAATTTAATAAATAGAAAGCTTATAAGTCAATATGGGTTTCGAACCCATCGGTCAACAGGTGATCTCATGACATGCCTCTGTGAAAGGCTCAACATCAGCAACCACCATTCGGGGGAGTCCGATGTTGCCGCTTTGGATATTTCTAAAGCTTTTGACCGAGTTTGGCATGATGCTTTAATTGGTAAATGCAAAGCAGTGGGCCTCGGTGGTGTATTTGTAAAATGGATTGGAGATTTTCTTTCGAATCATTCGATTCGTGTCCTGGTTGATGGTTATTCTTCAGACCAATTTAAAATTAATGCTAGTGTCCCACAAGGATCTGTTCTCTCCCCGACACTTCTCCTAATATTTATTAACGATCTTTTAAGTATAACCTCCAATCCAATCCATAGTTTTGCAGACAACAGCACGCTCGTTGCTTCTTATGAAGGCAACGCCTGTGAATTTTCTTCTTCGCTTGAGCTAAATTTCTGAGCTAAATCAAAAATTAAGTTGGTGCAATCATATTTTTTGTATAGCTAAAGATGCAGCTAGGTGTATGGGTTTCCTGTATGGTTGTTAAGCCGTCTCTTCATCATCTGATCTCCTAAATATCTATAAAACATATATAAAACCAAAGATGGAGAACAATGCACATATTTGGTCAAGAGCCTCCAAAATGACATTGGGAATTCTCGATAAAGTGCAAAATAGGACAATTTGTCTAACAAACGATCCCAATGTCACCTCTACGCTCTCTCCACTCGGTCTCCGGCGCCTTACAGGAACACTTACCCTGTTTTATAGATACCTTATAGGGTTGGCTTCTTGTTTTAATGAGATTAAAAGTTTGATGCCTCTCAAAGCATTCCAAAGCATTCCAAAGAGAAACAAGGAGAGTCTCTGCTGCCCATCCCTATGTAGTTCAAATTCCCAGATGGTATAATTCGGCTTATGGAAATTCGTTTGTAGTACGAACATCGCGAATGTGGAACCATCTTCCACCTCATGTATTTGCTAGAATTGGTGATGATTACATTTACAACGTGCAAAAATTCATGGTGAATATTAACAACTTTGTCCACAATATGCCCGCCGATTTGAAATCTATTTTCATTCCTTAACTCAACTTCCTCTGACCAGGCAATACATTAATACTAAAGGTCATGTAACCTATTGTTTGGTGAAAAAATGGATGTGGTGTTTAGTGTGTTAATGTCCCACACACTCATAGGGGACTTGTGCTCGTTTTCACTACTCTATAGTGTCTTTTGATAATTTCCACCTACCCTCGCAAAAAAGAAAATATATCAAATTTTCGAATTTTGATGCAAGTTACAATTCTAAACAGTTTGTATTGTCTCTTGAAAATGTGCGCTTTTAAAAACCTTTGGTTTATATTCTGCCTGTTTCTTTTTATCTCTGTGTTTGAACATTCGCTACTAAAATTAAAGAATGTTCATATAATTATTTTTGTTAGCAGTATTGTTCTTTGTGTCACTCAAAGGAGGCGTTATATAGTAAGATTGTCGACGCCTGCGACAAACTGTGAAATTATACTTTTAATCGCATATCGCCAAAAGTACAAAGGAAAAGCTTTTCTTATAATTAAATAAAGGCGAACCTGTCTTCGCAGGTGCCTGCAATTTTATATAATTATAAAATATAAATAAAATATATTTTTCATACATATGTACATTCACACATACTTGTATTGTAATGTTTTTGCCGTCAATTGCTCCAAGACACTTTGGAAAATTCCAATTGATTGAAAAGTTTCCTTATTTAATTTAGGAAACACTTTAAGTTTTAGAGCATCGCTGATAGCTCTGATTGTTGCTATAATTATTCTACACACTGAAAGCGTTGAACATTTATATGCCAAAGATAAACTTATGTTGCAAGATATCTGAAAAGATATTTTTTGTACATATTAATATTATTAATAATGAAAAGTTAAACTTATATGTTAATCTTACCTTAATGTGATGGACAAACAGGAACTTGGGTTAATAGACTCCCTGAGATTAGTTTCTTTTGTAATAGTAGGAGCTACAAGTCGCAATAATTCCTCGAAATTTCAAAAACTCATCGGCATATGATTTTTCAATAGCGCTGCATCACCTATATTTTTCAATGATTGAACAACTGTTTTATGAGCACCACTTTCATCTCTTTGTTCAAAGTAAGCACGAACCCAAAACGCTTTTTCTCTTTTGGTATATATTCCTCCTCTTCACTATATCTATCACTACTCGAAAACACAATACTTTTCATAACAATTAATTCCTGTGACGTGAAATTCCTTTCAAATTAATACCGGAATTTTAAATAACTATGGCAATTATTTTATTAGTAACAATTCAGTTCAAACTCACTTTTTCTTGTAAAGAAATAAGAAAAAATCAAAATAAATGTTTACTTGTGCAATAAAAATTTCGGAATTTCAAAAATATCCCGAAGATTAAAAATGCTAGCTCTTCTTGGACTATATATATTTTTCATGTTGTCTCTTTTCATTTAGGCGAGAAAAAAATTATTAAACTTTTAGTCACTTTTAAAAAAGACTAGTAGAGCTCGGCCTTAAAATAAAAAAATATGAAATTCAGTGTTTTTTTGGTTGTTGCCTTGACATGTGTTTGTTTGGTTGTTGCCTTTTAATTAGCTATAGATAAAACTAAATGTATGTGTATAATATACATGTACATTTAGTTTATACATTTTTCTTTTTCATGAAACGGCAATCATTTTTAAATTTTTGTTTGTTGCATTATATGCATGTATTTATGTAGATATTTACGATAATAAGAGTAATAGATTTTTTGTTTAGATACGATGTAAATATATTAGAATTCGATAGTGTTATAATACGATTCTGTAATACGATTGTATAATGTTATAGTACGATTGAAATTAGTATTAACAATAGTATTTTGTTAATATTCTTTTTTTTAGGCAAATTCTCATTCCGTATACATAATTTTATTATTTTACTTTAAAATGTCTGTAATTAATTCTGTAATGTAGAAAACAAACTATCGAACTTTTGTTTTTGTTTTCTTTTCATCGTCTTTTTTTTGTTTTGTTTATGTTTTACTTCAGTTTAAATATTAAAGATAAAAGTGAATTTGGATAAAATTATATGTATGTATGTCTGAATATTTAAGATACTTTTTTAAATCTTTCTAATTTTTATGATTTACAGATTAAATATTATCATAGACAAATAACATTGTAGATAAGTAAATCGTATGGGAATTTTTTAAACACTTATTTTTTAAAACTTTACAAAGTAAAGTTTAATAAAACAATACATATAAATCCTCTGTTAAAAATATTAATCAAATATTAACTCCAAATTCTAATGCAAATAATTTTGGATTTTTTATTTTTATTTTTGTGTATTCAAAGTAAATCAAAAATAACATAAATAATTAATAAAAAAAGAATGAAAAACAGGCCTGCTTAAGCATCGCTTAAGGGCGCCTCTCAAAAAAGGCGCCCTATTGATACAGAAAAAAATTCAAATTAATAAAAAAAAATTTAAAAAAAAAAAAATTTGAAAAAATTACACTCTAAAAAAAAATTTTTTTTATACTTCACAATTATAATATTTTGGTATCACATCATAATTTTATTATACCCTACACATTAAGTATAGGGTATATTAACTTTGGTATGGTGTTTGTAACCACCAAAAGGAAGCGAGTTAGGTATAGACAAGTATATATATTCTGAATCAGGATCACCGCCGGAGTCGATTTAGCGATGTCCGTCCGTCCATACGCACGATAACTCAAAAAATAATGATGCTATCTTGATGAATTTTATACTGTAGGTTAACAATGACTACGGTAAGGCGGGGATTGTAAATGGGCGAAATCGGACCATGCGTTCGAGTACCTCCCATACAACTTCCAAAACCTAATACGCATATTTTCGAAATTAATAAAGATAGAAACTTAAAATTTTGTACGAGGGTGTGTTTTTCTGAATCCTTGATATCCCCAAAATTTGAGATGAAGTGGAGTGGTTGTTCGGGTACCTCCCGTACAACTCCCAAAACCGAACAGGCATATCTTCGAAATTAATAAAGACAGAAACTTCAAATTTGGTACTAGGGTGTTGTTTCCTGAATTCCTGATTTGTCCAAAAATTGAGATGAATTGGAGGAGCTGTTCGGGTACCTCGCATACAACTCCCAAAACCGAACATGCATATCTTCGAAATTAATAAAGATAGGAACTTCAAATTTGATACAAGGGTGCTGTTTCCTAAATTCCTGATTTGTCTAAAATTTGAGAGGAATTGGAGTGGTCGTTCGGGTACCTCCCATACAACTCCCAAAACCGAACAAGCATATCTTCGAAATTAATAAAGACAGAAACTTCAAATTTGGTACAAGGGTGTTGTTTCCTGAATCCCTGATTTGTCCAAAATTTAAGATGAATTAGGATGGTTGTTCGGGTATCTGCCACACAACTCCAAAGACGAAACAAGCATATCTTCGAAATTTATAAATATATAAACTTGAAATTTGACATAAGAATGTTCTACCCTGTTGATGTCTCTAAAATTTGAGATGAATTGGGGTGGTGGTCCGCGTGCCTTCACACACTTCCCAAGACCTAACAATCATATTTTCGAATTTAATAAAGATAGAAACCTGAAATTTTGTACAAAGGTTGTAACAGCATTTATTTTTTTAGCTTGTGTTAAATACCTAACTAAAATAACTTATGGATTTTTAATTTAATATGAATTTTTTAGGTGTAGGGTATAAATAAGTCGGTTGCATCGACTTACTGTTATTTTTACTTGTTTTTATATATGTATGTATATCAAACATGTAAAAATCAAACTTCATAGTAATCATACCTATATAAAAATTATAGCTTTACATATTATTTTGTTTTGTAGTATAATAGAACGAAGTACTAAAGTAACAAAAATGTAAAAATTATAATTCATAAGAATAGTTTTGAATTTTTAATTTAATTCCCGACCTTGTAGACCAGGTTGGTCATCTCCTAGATCTATTTCTGACTACACGTCCTGAGAAATACAAGGTCTCAGTTTGCTCTCCTCTTGGTTGTTCCGAACACTGTTTGATTAATACTAGCTTCGAGCTTAGCACTCAGACCAGCCAAAGACCTGTCCCAAAAAATAGTATGGCGTTTTAGCCATGTTAACTGGGAAGGTTTAAATGAATTTTTTAAAGCTTTTAATTGGTCTTTGTGCTTTAGCAACAGAAATATTGACTTTGCAATCAATACTATTAGCGAAATAATTCTTCTAGGGATGAGAGCTTACATACCTCACTCTATGAAAAGTATCAAAAGGCCACCCAAATCTTGGTTTAATCGCATTTGTGCAAATGCAATATCTAAAAAGGAGGACGCTTTTCAAGTATGACGAATGTATCCAACCCCAAAGAAAAAGCAGATTTATTTGCCAAAACTTTCGCCTCCAACTCAACACTGCCAGCCAACACAAAGACCATGCATTCTTACCGAGTTTAACAGCTCCTTAGGTAGAATTTCTTTCAGAACTCGTGCAGTTCTTAAAGCTTTAAAAAATTTGGATAGAAAAAAGACAGCCGATCCGGATGGCATTACTGCAATGTAATGTGCAACTGCACAGTTTTAAAAAATACTTTTTCTACTATTGCGAAGCCATTGCGCAATCTCTTCTATTTATCCCTCTCTTTGGGTAGATATCCTACCCAATGGAAGACAGCGCACATACATCCCATCCCCAAAAAGGAAGAAAAAAGCGACCCCTCAAACTACCTCCCTATTGCTAAAAAGGAAGAAGAAAGCTTCTGAAATATCTACATAACAAAGGATTAATTCATGATCGTCAATATGGGTTCCGAACCCATCAGTCAACAGGTGATCTCATGGCATGCCTCTGTGAAAGGCTCAACATCAGCCTCCACCATTCGGGGCAGTCGGATGTTGTCGCTTTGGATATTTTTAAAGCTTTTGATAAAACATATATAAAACCAAAAATGCAGTACAATGCACATATTTGGGCAGGAGCTTCCAAAACTGCATTGGGATTTCTCGATAAAGTGCAAGATAGAGCAATTCGTCTAATAAACAATCCCAATGTCACCTTTACGCTCTTTGCACTCGGTCTCCGTCACCTATCAGGAACACTTACCCTGTTTTATAGATACCTTATAGGGTTGGGTTCTTGTCCTAACGAGATTAAATGTTTGATACCTCCTCTGAAAGCATTCCAAAGGGAAACAAGGAGAGCTTCTGCTGCCCACCCCTATGTAGTTCAAATTCCCAGATGGCATAATTCGGCTTATGGAAATTCGTTTGTAGTACGAACATCGCGAATGTGGAACCATCTTCCACCTCATGTATTCGCTAGAATTGGTGATGATTATTTTATTTTATTTTTTTGCAAATAATGCAAATAAAAAAATTGCTCTTGAACTGATTCGATTCTATTGGAATGAACTGCAAAAGCTGGATCCCAAACAATGTTAGCGTATTCTAAGATAGATCGAACTAGGGAACGCATTTTCTCAAAGCTAAGTCGCTAAATTCTTTAGCTCTTCTCTTAATGAAACCTAACATTTTATTAGCCTTTGAAACTATTACATCATAGTGAAGATTATAATTAAGTTTATTATCGAGAAGATTTCCTAAATCAGTAATGCTAAAAACCCTTTCAAGAGTTACATTATTTATTTTGTAGTCATATATTAAAGAAGACCGTTTACGTGTAAAGCTAATAACTTTACATTTCTGTATGTTCAGTTCTAATTTATTTTAAGTGCACCAAGTTTATAACACTGATTAGCTTGATTGAAGTTTAGCTGCATCAGAATTATCTTTAACCACTTAATATATTTTTAGGTCATCAGCAAACGAAATGTGAGGTATATTGCTTAGATATTCCGAAAGATCTGAAATAAAAACATTAAACAGAATCGGGCCTAAATGGCTACCTTGCGCTACACCGAAAGTGACCTGATGTTGTTGGAAAAGAATTAAGCCACTCAACAAATGAATCCGAAATGGCAAAAGTTGATAGTTTGTTTAGCAAAGTGAAGTGATCTACACGATCGAAAGCTTTGTTAAAATCAGTGTAAATTTCATCAACTTGGTATCCTTTCTCCATTTTATTCAGAATTTCAGATGTATAAACCATCAGGTTCGTTGTAGTTGAACGGCCTTTTCTGAAACCATGTTGTTGTTCATTTAGTTTTGCATTTCTGATAGGAGTAATTCTATCAACGACAATTTTTTCAAATAATTTAGGTATACCTCGATAATTTTCCACCGATGCTCTATCCCCTTTTTTAAAATAGGGGTTACGTGGGAGGATTTCCACTTTTGTGGGAAAATTCCAATTGAAAGTGACTTATTGAAAATAACATGAAGAAGGAAGGTTAGACTGTGAGAGCAATTATGTAAAAAGATTGAAGGAATTAAGTGCGGACCAGAACTGTTTTTTATACCAAGGCTCAAAATTGCTTCAATAATATCATTTTCAGAAAGATATACGTCCGTAAATAGCAAATTTGAGCTATTAGATAAGAAGTTAGTCAAAGTGATAACTAGTGCTGTTGGACGATAAACTTGTTGAAAATTATCAGAAAAGAAGTTACAAATTTCTTTTGGGCAATAAGAAACCATATTGTCTTTTGACATCATTGAATTAGGATACCCAAATAATTTCCGTTTTGTATCCTACTGATGTCAGTATTAAAAAAATATACACTTTTTCTAGAATATTTCGCTCTAAACCTACGCTTTATTCTGGAAAAGGAGTATAACTCTGATTTTGACTTCAAATCTAAAACCACATCTTATTCAGAACTTCGCGCAAGTATATGTAAATATTCTGGAAAAAGAAAATAACCCTGTTTTTGAATCTAACTCTAAGATCCCTTCTAACTCAGAATCTGATGTATACATTTATAAAAAAGATTTCGTAACGCTCCCTATGATTTATTGTATTTTAATTCATTAATATTAGAAAAATTAAGAACAAAACAGAATATCGATTGAATTGAGAAATTTCTAGAAACAAACTTGTGAAAAAATGAAACACCCTGTACACTTTTGAAAAACAACAATTTGTAGCAGTAAAACATGTTGTTTTTTTATTTTTTCGGATCACCTACCATTTGTCATAAAAATAATCACATTTTTTCGATTTTAAAAACATCTTGACCTTATGTCACTTTTATGTCAATTTTTCCAGTGTGACCATTTGCACTTTTAAAGTAAAGTGAATTAAAGTCAATTGACTTTATGTCGTTTTCAACATAGATTTTATGTCACTTTTTCATAGCGACTTAAAGTCAATTTGACTTTATTGTAGCTTTGAAAGTGACATAATGGCAATTGACATTATGACGCTTGCCATTAAGTCACTCCCCACATCTTTATCACCTATTTTTTGCGGTTCAATTATATCTGTATATATAAAAAATATATCTGGTTTAATAATTGAAATCAATTATACACTATCTATAAAAGTTTTGAAAACTTCTATTACAGGTGGTTTATATTTTTTAAATTCTGCAACTTTTGGAGATACATTGAAACATGTCGTCAAAAGTCCTTCGAGGTTATAAGCGTAATTTGCTCTTATTTTTATATCCATTTTAGGCCTAGTAACACATATTGTAGTGTAACTTATATTTTTGGGCATCTCCTCAGCTTTTGCTAAATGTGTATAATGAACTTCATCGTTTATAAAATTAAAAATTCCCCAAATTAACTGTCGTTCAACTTCTTTTCTTGTAAACCTATTAAATGAGCGTATATCTTGAATTAGTGTTGGTAGTAGAAAAACTTTCCAGTTGCATATCATTTGTTTTTCTATGTATGGAATAAATGATGTTCCAACTCCTATCATATCTTTCTGCATACCTATAATAAATATTTGAGTACTTTTTTCCCATTCTTCACCATACACATTTGGAACGAAATCATTAATATAAATTTCTGAAATACTGACTTTCCACCTTGAATCACACATGTATTTATTCATTTTATTTCTAAAAGATGATAATGAATTTTCTGGATAATAGTTCATAGATGAAGCACTGAGTAAAATAACATAAAATCCATCATTTAATCTTACGAATTAAAAAACTAAGTTCTGTTTGAGTATTACCTGCTGCTGATCTTAAAACACGTCTTGATGAATTATTCAACTCTTTGTAATTCATAGTTTTTTCTTTTTTCATTGGTGGACTTGGGCTATCTAAAGGAACAGTTATAATGTCTCCTGTATCAGTTTCAAAAATTTGTACGTTTTGATTTCTAATTGACTTTCATTTTTTAAGACGTTCTCTAACTGAAGTAGCTCACAATGCTTTTGTTAAAACATTTTCTTGAATTTTATCATCAAATATTTCGACATCAGCTTCTTTTTCATATACTTCTTCTTCTTCAGGAACAGCTTGTATTTCAAAATTCTTATATTCAGGAAAATGCGATTGAGTTTCCGCATCTATATACAATGGTTTTTTTGCACGAGTTTGAGTACCTTTTGTTTCCGTAATTTTTACTTTCTCCTCTTTATTCATAGGAAGTTCTCGTTTTTTGTTTCTTATTTTAAATAGATTTTGTCTGTAAAAATACCATTTTTGAGTGCCTGTGAGAAATTTTTTTTTTATATTTTCAGTATTTTGCTTCATTTTCTCATAAATCTCAAGTTTTAGAATTATCGTTTTATTAAATATTTTATTATTCATTTTATAAAATTTCCGATTATCCCTGATAGTACTGCACCAAGAAGTGTAGGTAAAAATCCACCACGTTGAATAATGACTTTTATTTTGTTATTTATAGATTTTTTCCGGAAAATAAATTATCTTAATTTTTTTTTATAATTTTGTAATTTGGTTGTTGCTTTTTTACTCAAAATGTTTTTATTACTTCAGGGTCACAGTGTTTTATAATTACTTTCTGGAATTTTGGTTTAGAGGTTTTTAACAGGTGCAATATATGACGATTGGTCTTCAAACGTTTCATATTCCTCCCTAAATTGTTCTAATTTATATCTCGTACAAGAACACAAACCTTTTCCAAATATATCACTTCTTAATCGAAATATAACGTATTGAGTAAGATCTATGAATATATAGCCATATGGGACTGATGTCACTTCATTATATACTTTTGCAAATGCTTTGATTTGATTGGGATATATTTGGCGAGCTAGAGGTAATATCTGCGATTTATCTCTTGGATTTTTGAAAAGTACTAAATATTTACAGTTAAGTAAAATCTCTTGAAAATTTGCCTTAATGAAAAACATTTTGTGTTACAAATATTACAGATAAATTTCTATGTGATCATCTAGTAAATAAATCACATACATGCTTATCATGAGAATTTAACATCATATCATCGATAATAATTACCAATGGTTTTTGATTATCATTAAAATCTGGATTACACCAAATTATTCTATTCATATGTATATGGTTGTATATTTTCTTTTTTATATTTTATTAAATTATGAATAAAAGTGGTTTTACCACAGCATTATGGACCCGCCACCATCATAGTGAACGGATGAAACAGCACAGTTGTATTAGTTAAAAACTAACTCTGATAACCTATATTTATATGAAAAGCTCTTTTTCCGAAGTGAATATAAATGTAATTTAGTTATTCTATGAAACATTTTTCCATAAGCCTTCGACATGGTTAAACAAGTACTCATAGTTGAACTAAAATTTTTACAAGGAAATGAAAAGCAATATTTTCCTAAAAGAGTTAGCCATACTTGAAAAAGAAAGTTTAATTCTAACTGTGTATCACTTCGCAACATACTCCGCATTTTCAAAATCTCTTAAAACCCCGCAGAAGAATATTAGTCAGGATTTGAAATATAATAACCGGTATTGCGAAATTAAAATAAATGGACTTAAATGGAATAACGGTTTAGTTGAATATTTAGATGTAAAATGTATATTAAAACACTATTTCGAATCAGTTGAAAAAATTTATGTTAAAGAAGAACAAACAAAAAATTTTTCTTCAAAAGTACATTGACAGTGTTAAAATAGAAGATCTAAGCAGAAACTTGCCGTCATTGCAAAAGATTGATAACTTTGAATCAAATTGTCCTATACACTTATCAAATAAAAATTTCAGATGTGCTGTTAAAATTTGTTATAATGTGTATATGTATTTTTTAAAGGAAAAAATGTTAGATTACTACGCTTGAAGTTTCATACTTGCACGATATGCATTTAAATAACAAAACTAAAAAAGGTCACTTCAACATTAAACAAGAAATTCACGTTATGCATGTATGAGAGTATGCTTACAGATCAGCACGGAAAGGTCATTGGGAAGAATACGCACGTGATAGAAGTAGATTTCAAAGACGTATAGAAAAAGTTGGTCTCATTATTTCTGCAATTTTAACATCTGATCATCGTAAAAAATGTTTCAACTTAAATTTAAATAAAAATATAATAATATAAGATTTTAAACATAAAAATAAATGCCTTTTATTTTTATCTTATGTTTTCAAAATATATACCAAAATCATTTAAACTATCTTTGAATTAGTTTTTATTCTATACAAAACCAAAAAACAAAAAAAAAAAGAGTAAAGAGTCTGTCTTTAGTTTAACCAGTTCCATATTTTTGATTTGCTGTTTGTTATCTTTTTATTCATATTTTTGAACATTCTTAATTAAAAAATAAAAAAATATCTTACACGACGTGCAGTCAGTTAATTAATGACTTTTGTTTTCTCTTTTCTTCTATAAATTCTTAAAGTAGAAAAAACACAAACATGTATCTATTCAGAAGGGACCTCATTCTTATTTAAGCATGCTATTAAGAAGTTTTTTATTTTCATTACCTTTAAATACAAAATTTTTTTCTTTTCAATTTTAAAGATGCTCTGTAGATTTAAAAATAAAAAAAAATGTTTCTGTTTTTTACTACTTTTTTTAGAAATTTTTTACTACTTTTATATGTACGCCTAGTATTTAACCACTGTTATACAATTTTGTTTATTAAGGGCCGAGCTACTTTAAATGGCTTAACACTTGACTTCCTACTATTCAACCTTTTGGAATTTATAATATAACAACCCACACATACAACCTAATTTAAAACCTCAACCAAAGCAAGTTTTTGTAAGTTTTTGTAGTAACCAAGATACATAAAATCAATTGTTCAGTTTATTAACCCTGCCTGACAACTTACACAATATCAACAACCTTCACTTTCTACTATAAAACTATTTGGAACTTATAAGTTAACAACCCACACATACAACCTAACTTAAAACCTAAACCAAAACAATCAAAACAAGTTCTTGACTTACTAACCAAGCATTAAAGCAAGAAACACTAAAGCACTAACCAAGCAAAACAATCAAAACAAGTTCTTGACCTACTAACCAAGCATGACCTACATTAAACCCATCAATCAAAATGTAGGTCAGCATGTCGTGCGATATGGGTTAATTTTTTTTCCATCCCAAAGTGCAAGGTTACCTACTATTATCAGATAATATTTATTGTTTATCATATAGTTTAAGCTTAAATCTATTTTACTCAAACTTTGCTTATAAATAGTTTGCAATTTGGATCTAAGAACATTCATACATATTGCTAAATAAATTCTTAAACTAGAAAAACACAAATATGTATCTATTCAGAAGAGACCACATTTCTATGTAAGCATGCTATTAAGAACAAGTTTTTTATTTTCATTTCCTTTAAATACAAAATTTTTTTCTTTTCAATCTTAAAGATGCTCTGTAGATTGGAACTATGGAATGAACTCTGTAATGATCAGCAATTAATTCATTTACAATATAGCTTTTTTAGCTTTTTTTAATAGATCTATTATTACAAGCTTTAATCAAATATATTTTTAAACCTAGTGCTAATCTAATAAATTCAGATGAAAAAGGGTTTGCTATGTCTATTAAAAACCTTTTTAGCACAAAAAAATTGTAAAAAAATGTACTTATTAGTTTCAGTTTTTCAGTCCGTCTGTTTACAGTACTTCTACACCATTAAAGATAGAAAAAACGAGCACGAATACAGTTGCTTTTCTCAACTCTTAGATACCCGTACGAACCGTTAAACAATTAAATAAAAAAAACAAATAAATAAAGAAAAATGTGAAAATAGGACTTTTCTGGAATTTTGAGGGGCTGTAAGTTTGCAACCGAATATAACTAAGAAAAACCATTAACACACATAAAATTATATTACTGGCTTTAATTTTTATGGCATGCCGAAGAAAAATTTGTACAGGTGCCTAAGTTACAGATGCCTTAAAATAGAAAATTTTCAATTTTTCAGCCTTGATAGCTCTTAAACAAAAAACAAAATTTCTTAATGATCAAATTTTAAATAAATTAACTTTCCCATGAAATTCTTAAAACAAAATTCCTAATTAATTATTACGTGTGTTGCGAATATCATATTCTATTTTTTTTTTAAAATACTTTTTTACAATTTTATGTGAAAACAATTATTTCCAAATTCACAAATTCAAATATCATATTTCATAAAAAATCAAATCATAAAATCAGAAAAAAATAGTAATAATAAATAAATAACAAGAAATTGTGTCCATATTTAAATTTTTTTTTTTTTATTAAATTATTAAATATAAAATTTAATTGCTGGATGCTCAAATATGCTTTCATGAGAAATTATAGCTATTATCAAATCTTAGTTGAGTATCGAACTAATAAATTGGTATGAGCCAATAAAACTATTAAATAGTTTAAAAAAAAAAAAATTTTAATTCGGACAAAATTTCTTATTATTTATTCATTATTAAGTACTATTTTTTTATATATTTGATAATTAAATTAAAATTAAAATAAAATAAAATATAATTAAAACTAAATAAAAAAAAAAATATGTTCAACAAACATTACTATTAATAAAAATTTTTGTGATGACAGTAGATCCCTTCGTCCCATACGAAGACGAAGAAACCCTACCTTATTGGGATCCCAAAATTTGGGAAAAATAAAATATATAAACTAAACAAAAATCTACAAACTAATTAAACTAAAACAAATGTGGTGTTCATGTGTATTTCTATAAGAAAACTTCCTGTGCATCTTCAACAACAGCTACGTCCAGTGAGTTACAAAATTTCATCCTAATATCCAGTAATCACAGTGTTCCAGTAATCCACTTACCTATAGGTATTTCAAACTATTTTTTTTATATAAGTAAATCAATTTTTTTTCTTGTAAAATTTGATATTGTTTTTGCTCTTTGTAAAATTCCAATAATTTTTTTTTCCTCGAAAAATATTTGGAAGAAAATTTTCTAAAAATATATATATATATTATAAAATTTCCTTTCCACATAGAAAGCAAAAACTTTGTTAAAAATTTCATTATATAAAACTAATTATATTTCAAATTGTTTTTTTTACAGCATTACTGAAACTTAAAATTAACATAAAATTAATTGTTCTCCTAAACTCAACCCTAAATTCTATAAAAACAGAAATAGCTAACGAACAGAACAGAAACAGATTAACAATAGACTCCTTAAAATATTTGGGTAACCTTCCCGAATTGAACGGTAGTTCAACCAATCTCCAAAACTTTTGCAATCTAGTTGATAGGATTATTCCTATATTATTAAAATGTCATTTGACGATGTTGCCCAAACTGTCATGACGGACATAATTAAAAGCAAGATAGTCAGTGAGGCTAGAGACACGTTAGAAATTAATTGTCAAGCCAGGAGTTGCGCTGCAATTAAATAAATATTACAATGCAACTTCGGCTACCGATTAAGTTGTGAAGAGTTGTTTGACGCAATGAGAGGAGTCACTTTCAAAACAAATTTTTTAGACTTATTTAACGAAATTAAAATGAAACTGAGAATGTTAAATAATAAAACCTTAATGACATACGGAGTAGGAATGGTGAGCGACAATTTAGTAGAGAGAAATAGAAATTCTTCTGAAAATTTCAATCAAAATACTTTTAACCCCAACCGGCCTTCAACCAAAGAAACAATTATAATAATAGACGTAATAATAATACAAATAGATATAGAATAATAACAATAGAACTCAAAACCAACAATAACAATAGAAACAACCTGTATAGAAATAACAATACAGATGCGCAACCTACTGATGCGAAACTACTCCCCAAACCAATATAATAGACGTTTTGTCAACCAACAGCAGAAAAAATACAACCACCACCCGAACCAACAAGACCTCAAACCTATGGATACCTATATTGAAGATATCTAAAATTTTCAATGTTCTGCCTGGGCAAAATCTTACCATATATAACAGTCAAAACTAAACTTAACCCTCTAAATTTCATCATTGACACTGCAGCCGCACATTCTATAATCAACCCAGATTTGTGTGACTCCAAATGGAAAAAACCCATTACCAATATCACTCTCAAAACACTTCAACATACCGTCAATATTGATGATATGGTAGAAATAACATTAATCGAAGAATTAGGAGAACCTTCGGATAAAATACAATTATTCGTCTGTAAATTCGAAGACGAATACGACTGCCTGTTAGGAAAAAATATTTTAAGTAAATTAAATGTTAAAATTGATTATAGTAATAGTTGCTTAGAAATTAAAGACAGAAAAATACAAATTCACTTTAAAAATTCTAAAACTTACTGCCTTGATAGCCAAGGAGAATATTTTCTTGATATACCAGTACAAGATAAATTTGGGTTGGTATATAGAACCCGGAAAATCGTCCGATGATAACAAAATTATAATTAAAGAAGGCATATATAATGCAGAAAACAATATAATTAACGCATTTGTCAAAATCACAGATTATAACCGTAAGAATATCACCTTTAGTATTTTAGAAACGGATTCAGTCACTATTGAAAATTTCTGTTTTTTAAACGATGTTAAAAACAAAACACTACTATTAGAACAAATCTGAACAAACCATTTCAACCCCGAAGAAAACCAAAATTTATATAGAATTATTAAAAGATTTTTGAGAATATTTTATAATGAGAAGTCGGATCTGACCTTTACAAATGCAATAAAACATATAATTCGTATGAGCGATCATGTTCCCATTGCTGTTAAGAACTATTGCTATCCATATGTTCATAAAGAAGAAGTGAAACAACAAATTTCCGAGATGTTGGAAAAAGGGATTATAAGACCAAGTCAATCTCCATATTCTGCACCAGTATGGGTAGTACCCAAGAAACTGGACGCAAGGCGGTCGACACAAGTGGAAACTCGTTATCGACTATAGAAAGTTGAACGAAGTGACAATAGACGATAGATATCCCATTCTAAACATCAACGATATTCTGAAAAAACTCGGTAGATGCCAATATTTTACAATGTTGGATCTTGCCAAGGGCTTTCACCAGATCGAAATTGATGCAAGAGATATTCCCAAGACGGCATTAAATTACGAGTTCCTTCGCAAACCGATTGAGCTGAAGACAGCCATATTATCATATTCAACATTTGGTTTAACGAGACAAGTGTATAAAGATTTAAGTGTGTAAGGATCAGTAAATTCCTTTAACCATCATTTAATAAAACCAAGCATTGAATTCGATTTATGAATTATGCTTTCATAGTGGTCCTGGAAAGTTAATTTAGTGTCGAAGAGAATAGCTAGATCTCTCATTAAATTAGTTTTAGTCAAACTTGAATTATTAAAAGAGCATTGAAAGTTAATACTATTGAGTCACCGAGAAAAATCATGAATGCACATTTACTGACATTAAGAATTAGATTATTTATGTTACATCAATAGAAGAAATTATTTAGGTCAGCCTGAAGTAAGTTGGCATCTCATATGCATCTAATTTTTTTAAAAAATTTTCATGTCATCTGCGTACATTTAAATGTTATATTGGCGAGTGAAGGTAGTAGTAACATCATTAACGGACAAAATAAAAAGAAGCGGTCCTAAATGGGTTCCTTGTGGAACTCCTGAGTGTACTGGAAAAGGTTTAGAAGCACAAGATCTAAAGACAACACTGTAATTTCTGTCCTTCAGATAAGAATTTACCCACTTAATAAAACGTTCAGGAAAACCATACTTTTTTAATTTTAATAAAATGGTATTGTGGGGTAAAATATCAAATGCCTTGTTAAAGTCAGTATATATAACATCCGTTTGAAATCTCGATTCTATATTATTTAGGAATATAGATGTTGATTCAACAAGATTTGTGATGGTTGACTAATGTTTCAAGAAACCATGCTGGTTTTCAGAAATAATTCTAGAACACTGAGAATAAATTGAATCAAAAACTATTAATTCAAATACTTTAGGTATTGCTGACAATTTAGCTATCGGACGATACAATATTTTTTTTTATCTTTCTTAAAAATAGGTCTAATAAATTATTTCTCCCAAATAAATGGAAAAATACGTAGATTAAGAGAAGTATTAAAGAGAATAGATAATAGAAGAGAAAGGGAATCAGAAGAGTTTATTAATATACTTTCTGGAATGCCATCTGGTCCAGGGCAATAGTTTAGTTTAAGTTTATTTAAATACTAAAGCTAAAATAATAAATTCTAAAAAAGAAAAAAACAAAATTTATTTTATTATTTTTTGTTTTTTTTCAATTTAAATAAATTAAAAAATTTCCAACTTATAGTGTTTTTACTAGTTTATCAAATTGATGTTTATTTGAAATTATTTGGTTACTTAGAAACAAAATACGTATTGTAACAAAATACATTGTAACCATTATTTTGCCTTGAAAGACTAATTTTATATTTTAGGAAATGTTTCGTTCTAAATACTACCGAAACTTTTCAGTAAGTAAGTAGTATTGATATGCTTAGACAAATCCTAGTTTTAAATTTCAACAAGTCTTATTACTTATAAGAAAATTTCAGAAAATCTTCTGTGAAGTTCTGTGAGCTTCTATGGATATTTTTCAACTTGTCTTATTACGTAAGACAAGTTTAATTTTTCAACTTGTCTGCTTACTGAAGAGTTTCGGTAGTATTGTAGAACGAAACATTTCCTAAAATATATTTAAATACTGTTTAACTTGAATATCAGTTATGTGTACATTTAAAGTGTACATTTAAAGAATTTCATTGTTTCTATTTATATGACTGAAATTATTAATATATGCACAAAAAGTAGAATCAGAGTAAGGTAAAGAAAAAACCTCACGAAAATATTCAATATTTTTAGATTGATCATTACTTGTATTACCCTTAAAACTCATATGTGTGGGATATCACATTTGCGTTTAGTATTGGCAAATTTTCAAAATTAGAGATTTAACCGACATGTTCCGAACATACAAATCATAAAGACCTTCAGATAAATTTTTAAACTTGTTGAATAATATTAAGAAATTGGTATAATCAATACTACTTTTTGTTTTTAAATATTTTCGCCAGCATTCTTTTTTTGTTTCTTAACTTTTTGAGTTCGCGTATGAACCAAGGAGGGCAGGAGATCGTAGATTTATTTCCGTTCATAGGTATAAACTGCCTAAAACTACTAAAGATAATTTCATAAAGCTTACTAGTCATTTCATTAAGATCTATATTATTTAATATAGAAGATAAATCGTAAGAATTTAAAAAACTATTTATAGCTTCATAGTTTGCCTATCTAAAATTGAATTGGTAAACATTTTCTGTTTCAGGACAACAAGCTGCATTAACACAATAAGAAATACATATAGAAAAGTGGAACAGATCAACGTTGATCAAAGAAAATGGAAAATTTATAATTATTAGATTGTTCTAATCTGAGTTAAAGATTAGGTCAAGTTGTTTAACTTGAAAATTAGGTGTAGAAGAAAATTGCTGTATGTTATTTATATTGGTATTATCAATAAATGAGCTTTCAAATTCATAATTAAAAGTATTTGGAATCATAAATGATTCCTCGTTATGATTAATCCATTTTATTTTTGGGAGATTGAAATCATATAAGACATTCGTCAGATTCCACTAGATTGTTACTAATAGAATCAATTACATTATTAACTTTATTATAAATCTCAGCTTTACTGTTAGAAGTAATATAGCAGCAGACAATTAATAAACTTTTATTATTAAATTCAATTTTAATACACAAAATTTCTAGTTGAGTAGAGTCAACAATCGTAACAAATTAGGGTTAAATTTACAAACGCCACGAACGTTTCGAAAGTAGCTACATTAAAAAATTAATTAAATTATCTTTGGCATTTTTAAATGTAAATTTTTTTTAATGGGATAAAGATTTTAATGGGAATTTCAAGTTTCTAACTTAAACCGTTTGGAAGATTGATGGAATCAAGAACTTTGCAAAATTTGAGTTTCGTCTAACGGTAAATTAAGACACCGTATGCCAAAAGTATATATTTATTGTATATATATACTTTTAAAGCTAATAAAAGCAGTAATCGTTTGGCATTGTCAAATTAAAGATATGCCTTATACAACTTGTGTTATAACAATTTAAATATAAAGCTTTTTCGAACTTTGTGGAGCTGGTAGCTCCGTAACGGATGGGACTACAGAAAAAAGTTGTAAAAAATAAAATTAATATTTTTATGATATCTATCAGCAGTTAAAACTGCATGGCTCTATTTCAAATAAAATGTGGGGATCTAAAAGTTAGATGTTCGAGAGCTATCCGAAGTTTTAGTCGGATCTCAACTAAAAAAAATAGGGAACCTACAAATTGTTGTAAGAATATTTTATGTTAATTGCAAGACTCTAGCTTTCTTAGTTTATGAGTTATCTTGCTGACAGATGGACGGACGAACAAAGCTCAATCGACTTACAATTTTTTTCTGATCCGATCCATACCTTTGAAGGTATATCTAGCTAGCTTATTTCGAGGTGTTACAAACGGAGAAGCAATTTTAATATACCCGATTCTTATCGTACGGGTATAAATAGTCTTACCTTGAGCTTCAATTAGAGTTTATAAGTTACAGTTACTACACGCCTGTATACTATAACATAAATGTTAAGATATTAAATAAATGTAAAACATAAATGTTATAAATATGCATGCACTTTTTTTATATGAAATATTTTTAATAATTTTATCTGATTGTAATTATTTGTAAATTTCTTAATGATCAAATTTTAAATAAATTCACTTTCCCATGAAATTCTTAAAACAAAATTCCTAATTAATTATTACGCGTGTTGTGAATATCATATTCTATTTTTTTTATTAAAATACTTTTTTACAATTTTATGTGAAAACTATTATTTCCAAATTCACAAATTGAAATACCATATTTCATAAAAAATCAAATCATAAAAACATTGTAATAATAAATAAATAACAAGAAAATGTGTCCATATTTAAATTTTTTTTTTTTTATTGAATTATTAAAAATTTAATTGCTGGATGCTCAAATATGCTTTCATGAGAAATTATAGCTATTATCAAATCTTAGTTGAGTAAACTAAAACAACTAGTTGAGTCAACTAGTTTAAACAAGTTGAGTAAACTAAACTTAACAACAATCTACAAACTAATTAAACTAAAACAAATGTGGTGTTCATGTGTATTTCTATAAGAAAACTTCCTATGAATCTTCAACAACCGCTGCGTCCAGTGAGTTACAAAATTTCATCCTTATATCCAGTAATCACAGTGTTCCAGTAATCCACTTACCAATAGACTCCTTAAAATATTTGGGTAACTTTCCCGAATTGAACGGTAGTTTAACCGATCTCCAAAACTTTTGCAATCTAGTTGATAGAATTATTCCTATATTATTAAAATGACATTTGACGATGCTGCCCAAACTGTAATGACGGGCATAATTAAATGCAAGATAGTCAGTAAGGCTAGAGACACATTAGAAATTAATTGTCAAGCCAGAAGTTGCGCTGCAATTAAATAAATATTACAAAGCAACTTCGGCGACCGATTAAGTTGTGAAGAGTTGTTTGACGCAATGAGAGGAGGCACTTTCAAAACAAATTGTTTAGCCTTACTTTACGAAATTAAAATGAAACTGAGAATGTTAAATAATAAAACCTTATTGACATACGGAGTAGGAATGGTGAGCGACAATTTAGTAGAGAGAAATAGAAATTCTGCATTAACTACATTTACAAATAAAATTCCTGAACCCATAAAATCGGTTCCAGGCTGTAGAAATCCTACTAACTTAGAACACGCCATGGACATACTATTTCAAGAGGTATGCGCTTATTCAAATATCCAAGGTACCAATTGAAGACCTAGAGAAAATTTCAATCAAAATACTTTTAACCCCAGCCAGCCTTCAACCATAGAAAGAATTATAATAATAGACGTAATAATAATACCAATAGATATAGCAATAATAACAATAGAACTCAAAACCAAAGAGAAAACAGCTTGTATAGAAATAACAATACTGTTGCGCAACCTCGAAACTACTCCCCAAACCAATATAATAGACGTTTTGTCAACCAACAGCAGAATAAATACAACCACCACCCGAACCAACAAGACCACAAACCTATGGATACCTATACTCAAGATATCCAAAATTTTCAATGTTCTGCCTGGGCAAAATCTTACTATATATAACAGTCAAAACTAAACTTAACCCTCTAAAATTCATCATTGACACTGCAGCCACATATTCTATAATCAACCCAGATTTGTGTGACTCCAAGTGGAAAACACCCTTTACTAATTTCACTCGCAAAACCCTTCAACATACAGTCAATATTGATGATATGGTAGAAAAAACATCAATAGAAGAATTAGGATTAGAAGTTTGGCCGACATGTTCCGAACATATAATTCATAAACTCGTAGAATAATATTAAGAAATTGGTGTAATCAATAATACTTTTTATTTTTAAATATGTTCGCCAGCATTCTTTTTTTTTGTTTCTTAACTTTTTGAGTTCGCGTGTGAACCAAGGATGGTAGGAGCTCATAGATCTATTTCTGGTCATAGGTATAAACTGCCTAAAACTACTAAAGATAATTTCATAGAGCATACTTGTCATTTCATTAAGATCTATATTATTTAATATAGAAGATAAATCGTTGTTTTCTTTTATTCTTTGAAGATAGTTAGTTCTTTCTGAAGGGGTATGGGACTGTATGACTTAAAATCCGATGAAACTTGTTCAGAAGTTAGACCAAATCTTTCATTAAAGCTATCAAATAAAAATCTAACTTCTGTCAAGTCAGTAGGTAGACCTTCTTGTTGAAGTGAAACCTTAATGTAAATGTTCGTTTTACCGTTTAAGCAAACATGGTTAGGCTTATTATGGAGATATGCAAGAAAAAATCTGACGTTATCGAAAATATTCCGATCTCTTAAAGGAGCAAGCAAATAGCTGCTATCATTAGAAACTAAGGATACTTTTGTTAGCTTAACAATAGGTAGAATTAGTTTATCAAGAAAAGAGGGAGTATTGGATGCAGAGCTAATATACGAAGAGATTGAAGGCGTGCCTGAATTTACAAGACAAGTGCTTGGTTTAGTTGGATTAGTTGAAATTGACAAGGATGATGGAGTAATTGGATTAGTTATAACAGATGAACTAAAGTGCGGAATGATAGAAGCTCATTCATTTAATGAACAACGTCTTAAGCGACTACATTAACAAAATCTGTCTAGTCTACTTAGATGACATAATCATCTTCTCCACTTCTTTACAAGAACATCTGGAATGCATTACAAAGATTTTTCAAAGACTAAAGGATACAAATCTAAAAGTTCAATTACACAATTGCGAGTTTCTAAAAAGAGACCGAATTCCTCGGTCACGTAGTGTCAAACGAAGAATGAAGGAATGACCGAATTCTCATAAAATATGTTTTGTTCAGCAATTTCCAATTCCTAAGAATCCTAAGAAGATCAAACATTCCTCACAGGATACTATAGGAAATTTATAATAGATTACTCAATGATTTTAAAACCTATGACGAAATATCTTAAGAAAGATATGAATGTAAACATGGAAGACCCCGAATACATAAAAAGCTTTGAAATACTGAAATTAATGCTCACAAATGATACTATATTTTACTATCCGGATTTTTCCAAAAGGTTTACTTTGCAAACTGGTGCAAGTAATTACGCTCTGGGTGCGATTCTTTCACAAAATTATCATCTTATTTGTTGCGCTAGTCGTACGCTCAACGACCATGAGTGAAACTACAGCATCATCGAAAAAGAGCTTCTAGTAATTGTATGCGAACGCAATACTTCCGTTTATACCTTTTCTGTAGAAAATTTCTGATCGCAACAGACCGCCGCACTCTAACATGGCTCTTTTCGATAAAAGAGCCTAATTCAAATCTTGTTCGAGATCCTATATAAAAGCTGGAGATTTAAATTAGCGGAATACGACTATCAAACAACATATAATGAAAACGCTGACGCACTCTCAAGAATTATAATTATCCTTAACGAAGCCGAAGATTTCTTTATCAGCAAATCTAATTACCCTGTAAATATTTATAAAATACAAATCATCGTAAGAAAAAAGATGCTGATTCATTAAAAATCAAAAATTTAAAAATTTTCAAATCTGATAGAAAAATTATCTATGTAAAATCACTCGACCGACAATGATACCATAATTACAATAGTAAAAAACCATTTTGGCATGAACAAAACTAACGCAATCCTGATTGAAGATGCGGTATTTATTAACAACTTCATCAATACTGTAAGAAACCACTTTAATAATAATAATAAATTTAAAATTCTTAATTGCAGGAAACTACCTAAAGGCATAACGGACGAAAGCGAATTGGCACAACTTATCGAAAATGTACACCTCCGAAATAATCATCGAGGTATAAATGAAAATTATATGCAACTTAGAGCAAAAATCTACCATCCCAAATTAAAAGAAAGAATTACAATATTCGTCAATAATTGCGAAATATGACAGGAAATCTCTCAAACAAAAATACAAGCTTACTGAAACTCCTAACAATCCTAGGAAAATAATACACGCGGGTTTCTTTTATATTTTTTGAGTACGAAAATATCAATGTACACTTTACCTCTAAGAACAACCACACCTCCAACGCCAGCACAATACAATGAACGAACATTTACGTCTTTTAAGACTCGACGACAAAGTATAGGAAGACTCCATAGAAGAAAAATTCATAAAATAAAAAAAATCTATAATAACTCCATACATATTACAACTGGGAAAAAACCAATAGATTTTCTCCATGTTGTATAACACAAGCCTCATACCCCGATATAAAAGAAAGAATACAAAAAAACAAAAAACCATCGAAAAACAGAATCAAAATAATTAAGACTTAGATATAGAAACAGGACCATAATTTATAAAAGAAATAAGGGGAGCAAAAAATCACCGCAAATTCAGAAAAGCAATACCTCAACAGTTAGACGAAGAACATATTACAACGCCAAACGGTTACAAATACTATAAGTCACATTTAAAACGACGAAAAAAAAACACCAAAATAACAATAATCTTACAGTTAAACCTAAAATAAAAATAAATCCACATATACTTCCAGAAACAAAGCATGATAACGAAGAAAACACTTTTAATCGGAACATTACTAACAACAATTTTGTCTAAAACAATAGAAATACAGAACCTTAATCAAAAAAATGGCTACGCCATCATAAAAACCGGCGAACTCTTATACGAAAACATTAAAGTATAAGAAAGCTTCAATTTACTAGACTCTCAAATCAAAAAACTGAGACAAAACGTAAGACCTAAACGTGGATTTCTTAACGTAGTTGATACAGGTCTAAAATTCTTAATAGGCACGATGGACAATGAAGACGAAATTCTTATAAAAAACGCGATAGACAAAGACAACCTATCTAAAAACAATCGCCAATTAATAATCGAAACAAACAAACAAGTTACAATAAACAAACAACTGTCTGACCAAATTTACAATATAACCAAACACATAAATAACCAACAAAAATTAATCTTTAAAATCTTTTCAAATTATACAAATGGTATTGAAATAAACTACTTAGAAAGAGAAGTAAAAATTTTCGAAGAAGCGTACCAAATAAACCACGGCATAAACCTTCTAGGAGACCACATCGACTACATCGAACTAATCGTTTTAACAAGTAAACTAAACATCCTATCAAAAAACATCTTTACGGAAGACGAACTAAGACTTATGAATGATCTAGAAACTTTCCAAGATATCAAAGCAACATTATCATATTATAGTGACCAAATTAAATTATCGTTTTTATATTTATATATAATAAATTATATGAAAATTATACACAGTAATGATGTAAAAGATAAACAAAACAAGTAAATGTAACAGTAAGTCGATGCAGCCGACTTATTAATATCCTACACCTGAATAATTCGAATTAAATTAAAAATCCATAAGTGTTTTTGGCAGCTGCTTGAACTTCTTCCCCTTTCTGTCTTATTCAACTCGAATTTCAAGAACATAAAAGAGGCATCCGCTTGGGATATGCTTGACACTTTTGTATAAAATTTTAAGTTTCTATCTTAATTATTTTCGAAGATTGGTAGTCCTTGGGAGGTTTGTGTCAGCTACCCGAATTACCACTCCAATTCATCGAATCCATCTCAGGAACATAAAGAAAACTTGCCAGAACACCATTCTATTAAATTTAAAGGTTCTACTTTTGTTGGTTTTGGATATATGCTCGTTGCTCTTGTGCTCGTCCGGAAGTTTCCAAAATTCGAACCCATGGTTCAAATTCTTTCAAATGCCAGTTTCCAATTTTACAGAAAAGGAAACATAACAGAACACCTTTGCACTAAAAATAAAAGTTCTATCTTTGTTGGTTGTGGAGATATACCCGTTTGCTCTGGGGCTCGTCCGGAAGCTTCCAAGATTTGAACCCATGGACCAAATCCTCACAAATTTCAGAAACATAAATCAAACATGAAGGAACATGGTTCAACCCATGGTTCGAATTCTTTCAAATGTCAGTTTCCAATTTTACAGAAAAGGAAACATAACAGAACACCTTTGTACTAAAAATAAAAGTTCTATCTTTGTTGGTTGTGGAGATATACTCGTTTGGTCTGCGGCTCGTTCGGAAGCTTCCAAAATCCGAATCCACGGTTCAAATCCTTTCAAATTTAAACCCATGTCCAAATCCTCTCAAATTTCAGAGACCTAAATCAAACATGAAAAAACACCATTCGGCCAAATTTAAAGGTTATATCTTTGTTGTTTTTGTAGATAATCTCATTTGCTCTGGGGCTCGTTCGGAAGCTTCCAAAATCCAAACCCATGAACTTCATCCTCTTAAATTTTAGAGACATAAATCGAACGGGAAAGAACATCATTGTAGAAAATTTAAAGGTTCTATCTTTGTTGGTTTTGGCGTTTTTCATTTGCTCTGGTGCTCGTTCGGAAGCTTCCAAATCCAAACCCATGGACCAAATCCTCTTAAATTTCAGAGACAAAAATCGAACGGGAAGGAACATCATTGTACAAAATTTAAAGGTTATATCTTAGTTGGTTGATTCTATTTTGATTCCGATTTTGATTATAATTTTAAATTGAATTTAAATTTTAACGTTATTCTGGTTTTTTTTTATTGCTTTTTTGTTTTGCATTAATAGTTTTCCAACAAAATTACCAATTTTAATATTATTTTTCTATAATATACGCGGGTTGCGAACGAATTTTCATGCCGTCGAGTGCCATCTTAGTTCAATTAAACCAGCAATTTTAGCCCTATGTGAAACACAAGTCAGTAATCACAATGGTAACTTTAATGTAACCGGCTACTCACTTATTTCCACTGCGTACCCAAAAGAGGTATCGCTGTCTATATAAAAAATGACACTGCTTTCAACACACTTCCAAAATATGATTGTTCTAGTCCAACTACACTACATTTGGGTAAAAACTCTCGTTGGAAAGCTTGTCATACATTTCTGCTTTCTATACAGATCACCCAACTTAAATGAACAAGAAACTGCTATGGAAATTGAATGAAAACCTATCGAACAAGATCAATGAAATTTTGGACGCATCTCCAGAATCTTAAATTGTTCTGGCGGGAGATTTCAACATTCATAACAGGGCCGACTTCATTTTTCGAGCCACATCTCCTCCAGTCAAAACTCAATTGGGAAACAAGTTGAACTATTCTCCACACTGTTCCACCTTTCTCAACTTGTTAAAAATCCCACTAGGATCCCGGACCGTGCTGATCAAGAAGGTCACCTCTTGGATCTGTTTCTCACCTCACACCCTGAAAAATATGTGGTTTCAGTTGGTTGCCCCCTGGGTAATTCCGATAATTGTTTGGTTAACACAAGTTTCCGGGTAATCCCAATCCCCAATCAGAGGTCTCCTCCCAAAAACTTAGTTTGGCGCTACAGCCATGCTGACTGGGAGGGTCTTAACAACTTTTTTAGAAAATTGATTGGTCATTCTGCTTCCGTAATAAGAATGCTAACTTTGCTGCAAATGCAATTAGTGAAACTATTTTACTTGGAATGAGGTTATTCATTCCTCATTCCATGAAATCTGTTAAGAGGAGGCCCAAATCTTGGTTTAATCGCATTTGCAAAGAAGCCATTTTTAGAAAAGAGGAGGCTTTTAAACTGTATCAAAACAATAGATCGGAGGTTCACAGGGCCAACTATATAGTGGTGAGAAACAGATGCAAAAGAGTTATCAACAAGCAAAAATTCTTGTTCAACCAAGGGTTGAAACGTAAGGTCATCCACATGCCAAAGAATAGCAAATTCTTTTGGACATTGCCAAAAGTTTAAAAGAAGACGTTAGATGGTCTTCTTTTCCACAACTTATTGATAATAATAACAAAACAGTATCAGATTCTAGAGAGAAAGCGAACTTATTTGGCAAGCAGTTCGCTTCTAATTCGACACTGCCACAGTCAGCTCAGATGCCACCTTCTGTTTCCCTAGTTGGCTGCTCCTTTGGAAAAATTTACTTTAGGAAGCGGGCGGTGATGAAAATCTTGAAAAATCTTGATACAAATAAGTCAGCCGGTCCAGATGGTATAACCACCATGGTGCTTAAAAATACCTACTCCAGTATTTAAAAATCTCTGCGCAACCTTTTCTACCTCTCCTTAACTCGGGTATTCATCCTACCCAATGGAAGGTTGCACATGTTTTCCCAATTCCCAAAAAAGGTAATAAAAGCGATCCCTCCAAGTACCGCCCTATTGCTATAACTTCGGTCCTCTCCAAAGTAATGGAGCAAATTGTGAACCAAAAGCTTCTGAAATATCTGGATCACAAAGGTCTGCTTCATGATCGTCAATACGGGTTCAGAGCCCGTCGTTCAACGGGTGATCTCATGACTCACCTTTGTGAGAAGCTAGGCATCAGCCTTCATCATTCTAGTGCATCGGTTGTTGTGGCTCTTGATATTTCTAAGGCTTTCGATCGCGTTTGGAACGATGCTTTATTGGCAAAATGCAAAGCAATAGGTCTAAGGTACGGTCTTTCTAAAATGGATTGGAGATTTCCTTTCGAATCGTATGATTTGTGTACTGGTCGATGGATATTCATCTGACAAATTCAAAATAAATGCTGGTGTCCCACAAGGATCAGTTTTATCCTCCACTCTTTTCTTAATATTTATCAATGACCTACTTTCTTTAAACTCCAATCCAATCCATAGTTTCGCAGACGACAGCACCCTTGTAGCTTCCTATGAATTTCATAGCCGCTGTAACACTAATCACCAGATTAATATAACAGCAAAAAATTTCACTATTAGTGAGCTAAATAACGATTTAGCCAAAACTCAAAAATGGGGTGAAGTCAACAGAGTTGATTTCAAAACGAAAAAAACACAATGCTGTCTGATCTCGCGAAAAATTGCCACTACTATTCCCAACCTATTATTTCAGGGAGTGGTTTTGCAGCATTCAACAGATTTAAACATGTTGGGTATCGAGTTAAACCAAAAATTGACTTGGTCAAATCATATTTTTGGTATAGCTAAGGACGCAGCTAAATGTTTGGGTTTTTTATATCGCTGCAAAACTTACTTTTCTGCATCTGATATTCTCAATATCTATAAAACGTACATTCGGGCGAAAATGTAATATAATGCACACATTTGGGCTGCAGGCCCTCAAACAGCGCTGGGTTACCTAGATAATGTGCAAAACAGAGCTATTCGTCTTATCAACGACCCCAAAGTAACTTCAATGCTCACTCCACTCAGTCATCGTCGGACAGTTGGGTCACTAACCTTGTTTTATAGATATCTCGTAGAGATTAACACCTGCTCGAATGAAATAAAACAGGTAATGCCTCCGCTCAAAGTTTTCCAGCGAGAAACAAGGCGGGCAGCAGAAGTTCATCCCTACCATGTAGAGATTTCAAGATGGCGAAATACAGCTTATGGAAATTCGTTTGTCATGCGCACGTCCGGTCTGTAGAACTATATACCATCGCATGTGTTCCCTAAAGTTGATAATTCTTATGTATACGATTTACTTAAGTTTAAGAAGAACATTAACATCTTCCTTCAAAATGTCCCTCCAAATTTTCCTACCTATCCCCAATAATCCAAATTTCCCAATTCCAATTTTCCCAATTATCCTTCCCACATCCCTATCCCAAAACACAGAGTTAATTTTTAACTAATACAACTATGCTGTTTTACTCGTTTACTATGATGGTGGCTGGTCCATCATGCGGTGGCAAAACCACTTTTATTCATAATTTAATAAAATATAACAGTTTACATATATCACGCATCGAGTGTACATGTGATTTAAGATACGTGTGCACCTTTGTTTCTGTTTTTAATTCAATTCAATTGTTTTTTTTTTTTTTTAAATAATCATAATATAAAAAAAAGAAAAAAAGGATGAAAAGAAAAAATAAATAAATTATTATAATAATAAAATTCATAACTAATTGAACTTGTTTTTTATTTTTTTTGGTTCAAACAAAAACTTGCAAAATAAAAAATATATACATTTTACATATATATTTATAGTGAACACAACAACAAAAAGTTTAAGAAGTTTAAGAAACTAAATAATTAAAGAAAAAATTTTACTTACACTTAAATTTTATAAAATAAAACTATCCTAAAAGTTTAATTTTGATTTGGTTTTCATTTTATTTCACTTTAAAGTAATTCACTAACTTCAGTAAACAGAAAATAAATTAAAAAAAAATACGCTAATAATTAAAAACAACATACATACTGAATATCAAAAAGTGGCAGCCATTTTCCGGTGATTTTGATTTCGACAACGTTGGACCATCAACATATACTAATATTTTGAAATTAACTTAATTTAATTATAACATTTATCTTATTTATTTTATAACTTAAATCAAATAGATACTAACTTAAGATTATTATTATTATTTTTTTTTAACCAATAATTTTTAGAAAAAAGGAAAAACACTGTTTATATAATATTGATCTCTAATTTTATTTACATTATATTTTTTATTTCAATTCATTTTTGACGAATTTTTTTTTTTTTTATGTAATTTAAATTTAATTAATTAAACTTTGGGCTATTCTTTTTAACCTAATGAAACTTAAAATTTTGATGGTATAATTTATATTTTGTAATTTGAAACTTTGAAATTTTTATTTTTGTTTAAATTTTATAAATTAATTTTAATTTTGTTTACTTAATTAATTGTCAAAACTAATATTAAACAATGCACGCTAACTAATCATCCTTTTCTATCCCATACCTTTCTTTAGCAGCATATTTTTTATTTTCTTTTTCATTCTACTCTTATTCATATTAATTAATGCTGTTAATTTTTTTTTCTAATTTTTATTTATATATTTTATTTATATATACGAAAAGGTTTGTGTCTGTGCTAATTTAGTGGTGAATTTTGCAGGCAATCTCTGGGTACAATAAGATAAAAACTGTTGTATTCGGACTTTCGTTTGTAATGTTTGTCGCTATTTTGGTGCTTGCACTATTATCTCTTATCTCTGTTATATTATCTTTTTTTTTTTTTTCTTCACTATTTTCGTTATGTCTTATAATTACTGTGTATGTGATTTATGTTTTCTAATATTTTTTTTAAATATTCAAATTTGAAATTAAATCTTTTCAAATTTAAATTTTTCAAATCTCTTTCCCTCCTTTTCCGCCCACAAGTTGTAATTAATGGGAAAAAATTACTGTGGCCATCGAAGAATTATTCGACAATATCAATAAAATTTTGGAAAAGAATCCTGAATGTGAGATAGCTGTCGCTGGTCGCACAACAAAAACTGGCTCCATTTTTCAAGTTACAATAGCCCGAAAGGCAAACAAGTTGAACTACTTTCAAACTTATTTCAACTCTCTCAACTTGTAAAGAGCCCAACTCGAATTCCGGACCGAGCAAATCAAAATGAACATCTTTTGGACTTGTTCCTGACATCAAATCCTGAAAACTACAATATTTCTGTTAGCGCCCCAATCGGAGGCTCCGACAATTGCCTTGTTAAATCCAGCTTTCCGATGCGTACATCGCTCAATAGAAATCCTATTCCTAAAAGATTAGTCTGGCACTATAACCGGGCCGATTGGGTAGGTCTGAATAGCTTTTTGGGAGGTTTTGATTGGTCAATGTGTTTCCGATATAGGGATGTTGACTTTGCTGCAGATGCCATTAGTAAAACAATCATGCTAGGAATGAAACTTTTCATTCCTAGCTCATATAAACCGGTTAAAACTAAATCCAAGCCTTGGTTTAATGACATCTGCAGGAAAGCAATTCAAGCCAAGGAAGAGCATTTCAAAATGTACAAGGAAAATGTGTCTGGGTCCTCATTTGGGGTCTATAACGTTGCCAGGAGCAATTGCAAGAGAATTATCAATCAGCAAAAGTTTCTTTACAACGAAAGATTAAAACGTAAAATAATTAATCTACCGAACTGCAATCGTTCTTTTTGGACATTTGCGAAAAGTGTAAAGAATAATTTTTGCGAATCATCCTTTCCGCCGCTGATTGATAACATTAATTCTATCATTTCAGATTCAGTTGGTAAAGCAAATTTGTTGATTTGTTGATCCTACTAGGGTTAAAATTCTTCATAGGATGTACTTTAGAACACGTACTGTAGTGAAAGTGCTTAAAAATCTGAATGTTAGAAAATCCACTGGTCCTGATGGAATTCCTGCGATGGTTCTTAAATATATTGCCTCATCCATTTCGAAACCTCTGCGCAATCTTTTTTCATTATCATTTTCGACTGGCAGATATCCCAGTCAATGGAAAGTTGCTCATGTCTCTCCGATTCCCAAAAAAGGTGACAAAAACGACCCTTCCAACTACCGGCCAATAGCAATTATTTCGGTCATTTCCAAAGTTATGGAAATTCTCGTTAATAAAAGGCTGATGACATACCTTGATTGCAGAGGTATTTTGCATGATAGGCGATATGGCTTTAGAAGTCAAAGATCTACAGATGATCGTCTAACATACCTCAGCGAAAAGCTCAACACCAGTATTCACTGTTCAGGTGAATCTGAGGTTGTTGCTCTTGATATCTCAAAAGCTTTTTATCGAGTATGGCATTTTTGAACAAACGCCGAGCTATTGGTCTTGGTAATCCGTTTTGCCAATGGATTGAGGATTTTCTTTCGAATCGTCGTATTCGTGTCCTTGTCGACAGTTTTATGTCTGACACTTTAGAAATAAACGCTGGCATTCCACAAGACTCCGACTTATCACCAACTCTTTTTTTGATTTTTATCAACGACTTACTCTTCTCTACCCTCAATCCAATTCATAGCCGACAACAGCACTCTAGTGGCATCCTAAGATTTCCTTAAGAAGTCTAATGTCACACCTAACGCAATCAGTTCGAAAAGAAATAATATGGTTAGTTTACTAAACCATGATTTTAAAATAGCTGATTGGGGTAAAACTAATAGAGTTGAGTTCAATACCTCAAACACTCAAAGCTGCTTGATTTCCTGCACAAGAAATCACTTTAACCCAATTCTGCGATTCCAAGGAGAAAATATAGAGCGATCAGAAAGTCTAACCATTTTAGGTTTGCAGCTAAATCAAAAAATGCTGTGGAATGAGCATATTTTTGATATAGCTAAACGTGCTGCCAAATGTTTGGATTTTCTGTCCCGCTGCAAAACATATTTCTCTCCAAAGGATCTGTCTAATATCTATAAAGCCTACATTCGACCTAAGATGGAGTACAACTCTCACATTTGGGCTGGCGCATCCCAAACTTCTCTGAGTTACCTCGACAAAATCCAAAACCGCGCCTTACGCCTAATGGGCGACCCTGTCGAAGAAGTAACAAATAATAAAAATCAAAAAGAAGTTAATTGCTTTTGGTACCTATTTGAAAACAAAAATAAAACAAATTTATTTATATGTTTGAAATAATTTTGTATTTGAAAATATTTTACAATTTTACAGAAATCTGTGTTGGAAAATTTTTTTACGATGATCAGATGTTAAGATTTTAGAAATAGCGAGACCAACTTTTTCTATACGTCTTTGAAATCTACTTCTATCACGCGCGCATTCTTCCCAATGATCTTTCCTTGCTGATCTGTAATCATAGACCCATACATGCATAACGTGAATATCTTGTTTTATGTTGAAGTAAACTTTTTGTTTGTTATTAAAATTCATATTATCCAAGTACGAAAATTGAAGGTCTTAATCTAACATTTTTTTCTTTTAAAAGATGCATATATATATTAAAACAATTTTTAACAGCACATCTGAAACTCTTGTATGATAAGTGTATAGGACAATTTGAATTAAAGTTTTCAATCTTTTTTAATGATGGCAAATCTCTGCTTAGATCTTCTATTTTAACACTGTCAATGTACTTTTGAAGGAAAAGTTTTTTTTGTTCTCCTTTAACATAAATTTTTTCCACTGACTCTAAATGGTGTTTTAATATACATTTTACATCTAAATATTCAACTAAACCGTTATTCCATTTAAGTCCATTTATTTTATTTTCGCAATACTGGTTATTATATTTCACATCTTGACTAAGCTCTTCTGCGGGGTACGGTGCTTTGAAATGGCTAACTCTTTTAGGTATGGCTAACTCTTTTAGGAAATATTGTTTTTCATTTCCTTGCAAAAATTGTAGGTCAACTATAAAAACTTGTTTAACCATGTCGAAGGTTTGTAAAAGAATGTTCAATGAAATAACTAAATTTACATTTATATTCATTTCGAAAAAGAGCTGTTCATATAAATATAGGTTAGGAATGATTGTTTTAACTAATACAACTATGTTGTTTCACCCATTTACAATGATGGTGGCGGGGCCATTCTGCTGTGGTAAAACCACATTTATTCGTAATTTAATAAAATATTAAGAAGAAAATATACTACCACATATTAATAGAATTATTTGGTGTAATCCAGACAAAAATGCTGTTCCACTATATATGAAAGATGTTGAATATAGTAACACTATTCCAGATTTTAATGATAATCAAGAACCTTTGTTAGTTATTATCGATGATATGATGTTAAGTTCTCATGATAAGTTTGTATGTGATTTATTTACTAGAGGATCACATCATAGAAATTACCCCTAGGTCGCCAAATATATTACAACCAAATTAAAGCAAATTAAAGTATATAATGATGTGAAGTCAGTCCCATATAGCTATATACTAATAGATCTTACTCAAGACGTTAATGATATATTTCGATTAAGAAGTGATATATTTGGGAAAGGTTTGTGTTATTGTACGAGAGATCAATTAGAACAATTTGGAGAGGAATATGAAACGTTTGAAGACCAATCGACATATATTGCACCTATTAAAAACCTCTAAACCAAAATTCCAGAAAATAATTATAAAACACTAGGGTCACACTGAAGTAATAAAAACATTTTGCGAAATCTCTTTAAATATTTTAAAAGGTAATTGTAATCTGAGTAAAAAAGCAACAACCCAATTACGAAAGTATAAAAAAAAATTAAGATCACTTATTTGCCGGAAAAAATCTATAAATAGCAAAAGAAAAATTATTATTCAACGTGGTGGATATTTACCTACACTTCTTGGTGCAATACTATCAGGGATAGTCGGAAATTTTATAAAATGAATAATACAACATTTAATAAAATGATTTTAAAACCTGAGATTTATGAAAGAATGAAGCAAAATGCAGACATTGAACTCAATGAATTGGATAAAAATATGAAAAAAATATTGTTAAATAAACATCTCACGGATACTCAAAAATGGTATTTATACAGACAAAATTTATTTAAAATAAGAAACAAAAAACAACAACTTCCTAAAAATAAAGAGGAGAAAATAAAAATTACGGAAACAAAAGGTACTCAAACTCGTGCAAAACCAATGTTTTTAGATACGGAAACTCAATAGCATTTTCCTGAATATAAGAATGTTGGAATACAAGTTGTTCCTGAAGAAGAAGAAGTATATGAAAAAGAAGCTGATGACGCAGTATTTGATGATGAAATTCAGGAAAATGTTTTAACAAAAGCATTGTCAGCTGCTTCAGTTGGAGAACGTCTTAGAAACAAAAAATCAATTAGAAATCAAAATGTACAAATTTTTGAAACTGATACAGGAGACATTATAACTGTTCCTTTAGATAGCCCAAGCCCACCAACGAAAAAGGAGAAAACTATAAATAGCAAAGAGTTGAATAAATCATCAAGACGTGTTTTAAGGTCAGCTATAGCAGGTAATACTCAAACAGAACTTAATTTTCCAATTCGTAAAAATAAATCTACAAGCTCATGGACAACGTACAAGTAAATGATGAATTTTATGTCATTTTACTCAGTGATTCATCTATCAACTCCAGAAAATTCATTATCATCTTTTACAAATAAAATGAATAAATACATGTGTGATTCAAGGTGGAAAGTCGGTATTTCGGAAATGTATGTTAATGATTTCGTTCCAAATGTGTATGGTGAAGAATGGAAAAAAAGTACTCAAATATTTATTAAAGGTATGCAGAAAGATATGATAGGAGTTGGAACATCATATATTCTATACATAGAAAAACAAATGATATGCGACTGGAAAGTTTTTCTACTACCAACACTAATTCAAAATATACGCCCACGTAATTGGTTTACAAGAAAAGAAGTTGAACGACAGTTGATTTGGGAAATTTTTAATTTTATAAACGATGAAGTTCATTATACACAACCACCAAAAGCTGAGGAGATGCCTAAAAATTTAAGTTACACCACAATATGTGTTACTAAGCCTAAAATAGTTATAAAAATAAGAGCAAATTACGCTTATACCCTCGAAGAACTTTTGACAACATGTTTATCATGTTTATCAAGTATCTTTTAAAGTTACAGATTTTAAAAACTATAGATCACGTGTAATAGAAGCTTTCAAAACTTTTATAGATAGTGTACAATTGATTTCCATTAGTAAACCAGATATGTTTTTTATATACACAGACATAATTGAACCGCAAAAAATAGGTGATAAAGATATAAGGTGTTTAAGATCTGTTAACATACAAAATTCTTTCACTGATACTGTAAAAGAATTCAGTAATATTCTATATTGCAATGTGGAGAAATCATTTAATAACATTTCATTACTTTTATGTGATAAATATGGATACAAAATAAACTTTTTCAATAGTTCAATTCCAACAAAAATTGTATTACATTTTAAAAAAGTATAAATAAAAGCGGTTTTAAAAAACTATATATTATTTTATTTTATTCATTATGGAGAGAGCGTACTACAAATATTATTTAGTTCAATCAGGAAAAGGTCTTGCGGATATTGGTCCTTTGTTACACTCAATTGTGTCTTACCAAAGGGGACGAGGGTTAGGGAGCTTTTTCGGTGGTCTTTTTAGATATTTAAAACCAATATTTACGTCTGGAGCTAATATATTAAAAAAAGAGGTTATTAACTCTGGTATTAATGCATTATCTGATATTGCCACAGGAGCAAATGTAAAAGAAGTGGTTCAAAATCGAAGTAAAGAGATAATGACAAATGTAAGACGAGGTGCAGTTCGGAAACTCAATGAAATGTATGGACAAGGCAAAAGAAAACGAAGAAAACCTATAAAAAGACCTCTCATTAATAATTTAAATTATTTTACGTCGAAGCGACGCAAAGTTAATAACAAAAACAAGCAAAAAGCTATTTTTGAATAATTATGATTGAATGTATGAAATCAGAGCTTGATATTTTTAAAACATAGCCTATTCAGTAAAGTATTTTACGATCTGAAGTAGTTTCCTATAACCCTATTGCTTCTTTAGATAATCTATCTGTCATAGAATTTGTTTCACTAGGGCACGGTGATACATATAGAGACTTGTCTTCGACATATCTAAAATTAAAAGTACAAATTTTAAAAAAAGATGGAACTCAATGGAATAAAGATAAAAAAACTGATGGAACACCTATACAACAACCAAGTGTGGTTAATAATATGTTACATTCATTAATAAAACAATGCAATGTTCAACTAAATGGAAAGAATATATCTCCATCAGATGGCAATTATCATTACAGAGCTTATATTGAATCATTGTTAAATTATGGTACGGATGCCACTACAACGCATTTGGAATGTGGTGGATGGATGCTAGATAAGCCAAATATAGCAAAAACAGATAATAGTGGTTCAAAAGAACGTCAAAAATTATACCAAAATAGCAATGTAGTGGAACTTATGGGAAAACTATATTGAGATATGTTTAACCAACCTACACTTCTCATAAACAATGTCGATGTTCGAGTTATCCTAACATTAGAAAAACCAGATTTTTACCTCTTTGCAGATGATACTGATGAATCTCAACTGAAAATTGAGACATGTAACAATTAATCCTAATGTGGTATTAGCACATAATGCTGTATTGGAAAAAACTAATGAAAAAACAATTATAAACTTAAAAAAACGTAAATGGTGTTCAAATACCTAATTCAGCAATTGAAACCAGTTTTTCAGATGAAAATTATTGCTGTACAAGAACATACAGTACACTTTTTTCAGGAACTGGAATTTACCATAATGATAAAGGCCATCAGATAACAAAAACCATGTTTAGTAATGGGTTTTTCATTCTAGCTTTTGATTTAACTCCAGATGCATCAGGAAATGAAGTGTGTCAAGGTCTACTAAATCAAAGTACAGTTAGAATTGAGGCGAGGCTATCAAGACCAGTTACATCTACACTGACTGCTATTGTTTATGGAGAATTTGATGCAAGTTTACAAATTGATAAAAACCGAAATATATTCTCAAACCTATAAATAGCATACATAAAAGTAAATTTGAATATTTGACAAAATGTCACTGTCTTGTGCACTTCTGGATGTAACATTTTGTAGTGATGATAATAATATCTTGTTTGCGAAAGATATTTGTATAGTTGGTTTTAAAGAACCTTGTAAAAAGTTTGTAAAAGAGCTCAAGTATAAATTTCCAACTAGGGATTTTATAAATGATATTTTGATAATTACTCTTTTGGAACTGTGTACAACGATAAAATAAATAAAGAGCTCTGTCAAATACTAGAAAAATTTGATGTTATTATAACAAATAAAAAATCAAAAAAGAGTTTTTATCAAATTATATTAAAGAAACAACCAAAATATATGACTTGAGTCAATTTGATTGATGAATACCCTAGAGATAAGTGACGTATTAAGATGTAACAAACACACACGTAAATTTTTTAAAGGAGTTTTTGCTCTGGATCAACTCCCCAGAATAATTGAAAAACAAATTTTTTTAATTGTAAACACTGATAAATTAAAAGATCCGGGAACACATTGGTTAGCTATTTTCAAGCCAAAGAATGGGTGTGTTGAATATTTTGATTCGTTTGGTAGAAAACCAGATAAATTAGAAATTTTAAGTTACTTAAAAATCAATGTATAATTTTTAATAAGAAACAGTTACAAAGTAACTATTCAGATGTCTGCGGGCAATATTGCTGTGTTTATATGTGGTATAGATGTTGATTTTTTAAAAAAATTTAATAAAGGAAATCAACTAGAAAACGATAAGTATATTTTAAGTACCTTTCAAAATGTATTTGGAAAATATAACTCATTACAAATTTGTGTTCCGAAAACGTATAAATAATAAAAACAATATAAACAGGTTTTAGTAAAATTAAAGGAATGGAAGCACCAGGTCAGAACACAAATTTATTGTTAAGTTACACATATTTTCTCAATAAGAGTCATACATTAAAAATTGCTGATGGATTTTCACTGTGGGTTATTTGAAGCCTCAAGTATAATTCACCGTATTGGTAAAAAGTCAATTGTCTTAAAATATCATGAATGTAATAAATTTTATTACGAATTTAACAAAAATCTCGATAAACTGATAATAAAAGATATAAAACAGAACTTTCATCATGGACTAAAATCAGCGAACGGGCAAAGTATAAGTATTAACAAAGAAGAAGCAGAGCAGTTTTACAATTTAAGCGATTTTCTTCACGCAGTGATGACCTATTATAAATCTGCTAAGTTAAATGTAAAAGACTATGTTCAGGAATATCTAAATTTATGTGTTGAACAACAAGTATTTAGGTTAGAAAGAGAAATTTATGTACCAATACAACGTTTTAATGTACAATGTAATTATTCAAGGTTATTTTTTGAAATTCCTGTAATTTTAAAGGAACAAATCTGTAATATACTAGATAAAACAAACAAAATAAATCACAACAAATAATATAAAAATTTTTATTTTTTATTTATATGTTTTAGATAGACAAATATTTTTCTGTACACCTTTCACTAGATTATATAATTAAAATTATTTAGGATTATTAAATCATTGAAATAATCAAGATCTAATTATTTATGCTGATTATTTATGTCCCGAATTTCATTAAATGTAACTAGATAAAACAAACAAAATAAATCACAACAAATAATATAAAAATTTTTATTTTTTATTTATATGTTTTAGATAGACAAATATTTTTCTGTACACCTTTCACTAGATTATATAATTAAAATTATTTAGGATTATTAAATCATTGAAATAATCAAGATCTAATTATTTATGCTGATTATTTATGTCCCGAATTTCATTAAATGTAACTGCTTCCTCATCTTCCTCAATTTCTTCTTCCACTTCTTCATCTTTTAATTCAACTATCTGGAACGGTGGTATAAATTCCTCAGTTTATGCTAAATCTTCGTCGTCCATGGTGGACGTAATTTCATTTTCTTGTATCTGACCTTGTGTATTTACATCATCTACAGTTTCTTTAAATGGAAATTATGCGGAATCAGGCAGCACTTCAGTGAGTTGTTGAGCAATCAGAATGGAAGTGAATTAAATTTGAAAATAAAAGTTGAGTTATATACTCATGTAGAAAAGTATAAAAGCTAATTAAACTCAATTAGATGATTAGTTTAAAACATGCTTTGGTCTATCATTTTATGTATAATAATTATTATAACATTACCTTTAACATTTTTAAAACAAAATGTCAAGAGCTCAAATAGTGACTGAAAGAAGAAAATTCAAACAGAAAGGTTTAAATGACACGTGGCAAATCGATTTAGTCGAAATGTTACCTTATGGAAAATTTAATAATGGTTATAAATACATGCTGACGGTCATTGATACTTTTTCCAAATATGCCTATGCTGAACCTGTGAAAACAAAAAATGCTGAAAATGTTTTAAATGCCTTAAAAACAATTATTATTAGAGCTAAAGTTATACCAAAAAATATTCACTCTGATCAAGGCAAGGAAATTTTTAATTTACAATTTCAAAATTATATGAAAGAAAAATCAATCAATCATTATCACACATTTAGCGAATTAAAAAAGCGAATTTAGAAAAAATTCTGAAAAAGCAAGGAAATAGAGTTTTTGTTAAATGGCTAGGTTTTGATGACACACATAATACTTGGATAAATTCAACAAATATTTTTTATTATCTGTAAAATAAAACTATAATAAGCACCTGAAAATAAAACTTGAAAAAATCTGAAAAATAAAATAAAATCTTAATATCTCAAAAATGAAATAAAATCTTAACATCTGAAAAATGAAAATAAAATTAAAAACAGCAGAAAATTTCTTTAAAATAAAATTTTTTTTATTAAATAAAATTTTTTATATAAAATTAGTCTAAAACTATTACTGATTTGTGGCGAATTCAAAATCACCACGTTCTTCTTTTAAATTTTTTCAATCTTATCCCTGAATTCCAGGAATAAGATTGGCTTAACATTTTGTGGAGAGAACTTTGAACATCAAGGTCCTGCGTATTTCAGTTTTAGATCCACTCATGAACTAAAATTTAGCGACGTTTGGGATGTAATTTCTAATGTTTTCCAAAGTAATTCTGAAGGTAGTTATTTATAATACATTTTTGGCTTCATTTATTATAAACTATTTTTATTTTACGTCTACAGGTTAAAGCACAGACACTTTTTGTTTAACAGTTACTCATGTTAAATTACCCGTTGGTAGAGGTAGAAGTAATAAATATTCAAATTTTGATGAGGAATGCCTAAAAAGGAGAGGAATAATTGCAATAAAAAATAGCGATAATTTATGTTTACCAAGTGCACTTGTTGTTTCAATAGCTAAAATTGAAAAATTTAATGATTATGAAAAAATTCGAAAAAATATAGGAAAACTTCAAACTTTAACAGCTTTAAAATTATTAGAAAAATCAAAAATAACAATTCCATCTGAAGGTTGCGGAATTCGTGAATTGAATCAATTTCAAAAATTTTTACACAAACACAAGATTGTTGCATATAAATAAGGAACAAGCGGTGCAGAAATAATATTTGAAGGATTGAATAATGGGAAAAAAATTAACTTGTTATATCATAATAATCATTACAATGTAATAACCTCACTAACAGCTGCTTTTTGCACAGCATTTTATTGTTTGCACAGCATCATATTCCGTATTCTAAGAAAAATGAACATAGATGTTCGAAAAGTTGCCCTTGCTGTCAAAACTCACCAGCTTGTTCACTTAATGTTAAAAATATTTTATGTATGCAGCGTAATCGAACATTTCGTGGTCAAACATGTTTTGAAAGCCAGAAGCCTTCCAGTTCAAAAAATAGAAGCATCTGTGAAGAAATTAGAAAATGCAAATCTTGTTTTAAAGTTCATAAAAGCAGTAGGACTCATATATGTGGAGAATATTTTTGTTAGATTTGCGACAATCATGTTCCTCAAAACCATAAATGCTTCATTCAGCAAGACAAAACAAAAGTAAATTTTGAAAATTGCATTTACGTATTTTATGATTTAGAAAGAAGACAAGAAGAAATTAGCTCTACAAAAATAAAAGAACATGTTCCAAGTTTATGTGTGGCTCAGCTAAGATGCTTTAAATGTATTAAGATTGATTCTCTATACTTCTGTGGAAAATGTAAATTAAGAGACGAAAATGTAAATTTAAAACGAAAAATGTGATAGAGGATTTCACGGAATTTATTTTAAAATTAAGAAAGGAATTCAAAAAGATTGTCATAATTGCTCATAATGGTCAGGCGTTTGATCATCAATTTATTCTGAATTATATACTCATATTATTATTATATATTCGAATTAATTATATATTCTGAATTATATTATTCTGAATGTACTTGAACCAAAGTTAATTATGCGAGGTTCAAAAATTATTGTTATGATAATTGATAATATTAAATTTATAGATTCTATGAATTTTTTTTCCTATGGCCTTGGCAAAATTACCAAAAGCTTTTAATTTATCAATCAATTTGAAAAAGGGTTATTTTCCGCATCTATTTAATAAATTGGAAAATGAAAATTACATTGGCCCACTTCCAGCAATTAAATACTATAACTCTAATACAATGAAAGCAGATGAGCGTAATGAATTTTTAATGTGGTATGAACAAAATAGAAACCCAGAATTTAATATGGAGAAAGATATTTTAGAATGCTGTATAAATGATGTTGAAATTCTAACTAAAGCATGTCTGGTTTTCAGAAAATTTTTTATAGAAGAATGTAATGTGGAACCATTTGTAGAAGCAACAACAATAGCCTCAGCTTGTAATCTTGTATATAGAAGAAACTTTCTCAAATCGAATACTATAGGTATTATACCAAAAAAGGATATAGGATGGTAGACAATCAGTCAAAAATTGCCATGAAATGGCTTATTTGGGAAAAAGATTTGAGAAAAATTGATTTGCAATGTGCATTTAATGGAAAAGAAAAACAAATTGGAAATGTTAAAGTCGATGGTTTTTGCGAGGAGACTAAAGAAATATTTGAATTTTACGGGTGCTATTATCATGGACATCCAAAATGTTTAACACACCAGAGAGATATACCATTACACGATAAGTCTGGCGATACTTTGAATGGACGATATGAAAAATCATTAATGACATCAAAGTTTATAAAATCATCTGAATATAAAGTTATTGAGATGTGGGAATATGAATTCCGAGAGCTAATGAGACACAATGAAAATATGAGATATTTAGAAAATCCTTCATTAATTAATTTAGCTCCTTTAAATCCCCGTGACGCATTTTATGGTGGAAGAACGGGAAATACTTACACATATTATAAATGTAAACAAGGAGAAAAAATTAAATACATAGATGTGTGTTCCTTATATCCATATATTTGCAAACGAGGGAAATTTCCCATAAGTCATCCTAAGATTTATGTTGGAGAAGATGTCTGCTCAAAGTAAAACATAATGACAATTGACGGTATTATTAAATGCAAAATCTTACCTCTAACAAATCTGTTACACCCCGTGTTACCTGCAAAACAAAATAATAAATTGATGTTCTCACTATGTAACACTTGTAGTAAAAGAAAATATCAAGGAAAATACTGTCAACATACAGACGATGAAAGAGTATTAGTAGGAACTTTGATAATTGATGAAATTAAAAAGTCAATTGAAAAAGGGTATAAACTTTTAAATATTTATGAAGTTTGGGAATACGAAACAGTAAAATATGACAATGGCAATGGTATTGATGGTTTATTCACGAAAATGATGAACAAATTTATAAAGATTAAACAAGAATCTTCTGGATGGCCTATAAAATGTCCGACTCAAAAAGAAAAGGAAAAATATATTGACAGTTTTTTTGAAAAGGAGGAAATTAAATTAGATTACGATAAAGTAGTGAATAAGCCTGGTTTAAGATCTTTTGCTAAGATTATTTTGAACTCATTCTGGGGAAAATTTGGGCAAAAGGAAAATCAACAACAAACCACCATTATAAATCAACCTTTTAAACTTTACGAGTTAATAACAAACCCCTCTGTAGAAGTATGTCACATATTTCCAGTAAATGAAGAAAACATAGTGGCTAGCTGGAAGTATAAAGAAGAAGCAGCAACTTCTTTATCTACTGTCAACGTAAGTATCGCTGCTTATACAACAACACATGCTCGTCTTCAACCTTATAGTTATCTAGAGAAGCTAGATAGTAGAGTATTATATTATGACACCGATTCGGTGTTGTATATTAGTCGAGAAGGAAAATATGAACCACAAACAGGAGAATTTATAAGAGACATGACAGATGAATTAGAGTGTTATTGTATAGGGAGTTATATTACAGAATTTGTAAGTGGTGTTCCCAAGAAGTACGCCTACAAAATTTGCTGTACAAAAGATAATACCGAAAAAATTGTTTGTAAAGTGAAAGGATTCTCTCTTAGTTATGAAGCTTCACTAAAAACTAATTTTAATTGCATAAAGGAAGCAGTTTTAAATTCATTGAATAGTACAGACACATACGTCATTTCAGAAAATATTCGTCGAAATAAAAATCACGATGTACTTACGATTCCTGAAATAAAAAAATATCAACCAAAATCGGAAAAACGAATAATAAAGATGGTAGTTCTTTACCGTATGGATATAATAGGAAAAAATCACGTATTGATAAGTAAATCATTCAAATTTGTTTACATATTAATTTAAAATTTTTAAAATCTTAACATCTGGTTATCGCAAAAAATTTTTCAACTTAGATTTAAATAAAAATATAATAATAAAAAATTTAATAAAAGATTTTTAACATAAAAATAAAAATGTCTTTTATTTTTACCTTATGTTTACAAAATAGGTACCAAAAGCAATTAACTTCTTTTTGATTTTTATTATTTTTTATTTTTTCATTTCTTACAGCATAGAATGGAACGTAATAATAACAAAACAAAATAAAATCGAAGATTTCAGGTTATTTTCTCAATCTTCTTATAGAACAGAAAAAAGAAATCCTACATAACAGATGCACCTATAATTATATAATTTTTTCTTTCTTTTGTTTTTATTTTTACTTTTTTATTACATTCATAAATTTTAACATTGTTTAAAAGAGTCAAACTAGTTTTAACAATTTATTTTACACCAGGTAAACAGAAATTAGAAGAATGAAAAATATTTTTTAAGTTCATATGTACTTAGAACAAAATATAGAGAAACAACTCATATCCTAAAATAGGTAACATATTTTTCTTATTTTTTCTTATTTTGCAGCTTTAAAACTATAATAACAACTTACAACAATTATTGATCTTCTTTAATAAACAAAAATACACTTTGTACCTACTTCTTGTTTACGTTTTGTTTTTATTTTTATTATTTACATCCTGGTATTCAAAAGTACCTATGAATATTCTTATTAAATATTAAAACAAGTTTTTTTCGTTTCTTTTATATCGCCTTTTACGTATGTAGGTATATTTTATTAAGCATGCGAGTTTGTGCAATTTAAAAAAATAAACTTGATTTGACCTGAAAAAAATCATCTTTCTATTTGTATGATATCCTATTACAAAGTATCAAACTATCAACTTATAAGTTAACAACCCACGCGTATAACCTAAACTTGTCCAGTTCATTAACCTTGCATAACAACTTCTACAGTACCAACAACCTTAATTTCCTACTACACAACCACTTGCAAGTTATAAGTTAATAACCCATGCTTATAACGTAAATCAAAACAAACAAAACAAGTTTTTGACCTACTAACCAAGAATAACCTACAATTAAACCCATCAATCAAAATATAGGTCAGTGGGCGTGGTCTTCAGTGCGATATGGCATGATTTTATCCCATCCCCAAGTGCAGGATTACCTACTACAAAAAAAAAAAAAAAAAAGCAGGATTATACGCTTTTTCCAGAATATTTTTTATATTATGTATGTGCTAGATTCACAATTAGGAGGAATTTATTTCATAGTTGGTTTAAAAATTAGAATATTCCCTTTTTTCAGAATATTTATATTAATGTATATGCGAGATTTTGAAAGTCGCGATTTCGTTACAGACCCTATTATGTTGAATGAATTTTAGTGACGTTCATAAATACTAAATATGCAAACCCTCAAAAGAATACGTTTTGATAATTAATTAAAACTATGTATATTTATATATTAAAATGTATTTATAAAAGGAGCGTATCGAAATCTCGCGCATCAAAATCTCGTGTAACAAAACGTCGTGTAACAAAATCTCCTGCTTTTTAAATCCGACGTTTCTAAATCGCGTGTGTCAAAATCTTGTGTCCCAAATTTCCTGCTTCACAAATTCGTGTTTAAAATCTCGCGTTTGTGGGATATTTTTTAAAAAATCTCGCAAAAAGCACAAAGCGAAAAAGTAAAAATACAGTATTAGAAAGTAAGTACAGTGCAAATGTACAGTGAATTAGGAGGTATTTTATGGTTGGTCAGAAAATCTGGTTTTCAATAATTTGTGTAGAGGGGGTTTGGGGGCGGGCAGCCCCCACTATTTGAAAATATTTTTGAATGTTTTAATATTGAAATATTTCGGCAAAAACATAATTGGGAGAGATTTTATAGTTGGAAAATCACCGTTCCAGTAATTCGTTTAGCGCGGGTTTGGCGCTTTATTTTAAAAGTTTCTTTTTTTTAAATATGTACGTAAGAAATATAATTAGGGGGATTTTAGAGTTGTAATCAGATTCAGGATATTGATTAACAAATGTTGCTTTACGTGAATACTCTATGTGTATAGTTTCTTTATGATATGCACTATTAATCTCGTTTCACTAAATTGCTCATTGAAAAACTGGATCATCAATGCTTGGAACACAATACGATATATTATACACAAATCCTAGCCTTGCTACCGACAAAAGTCTATGCAACCGAGTCAATTAATTACCATCATATCGACTCAACTTTGGTCTGCCGTTTGCTTGTTCAAGATTAGATTACTTTGGTTCATTCGATTTAAAAGTGCAAAACAAACGAAAACCATCACATTACAAAGCTTATGTGGTATTATTTGTTTATATGGTCGTAAAAATAATTCATTTAGAATTGGTTACTAATCTCACAGCAAATGGTTTCGCTTACAGGCTTCTCGCTTTTTTCAGAATAAGCATTTTGAGAATGAGATATTAGTGTATATGGTGTGTGGGAATATCTAGGGAGTAGGAGGTTGCAACGTTTGAGTTATTTTAATATATTTGTGTAGGGGTGAAATATTAGTGTAGGGGGAAGTTATTCGTATTAGTACCTATAAAGGAAATGTAATGTGTAGAGAAGAGGTGAATATTAATTAGGAAAGGATTAAGTTATTAATATTAATTTTTAAGTTTAAAAAATTTAATAAGTAAAGGAGAGGTTGAATATTGAATAAGTAGAGAGAGAGTATATAAATATTAGGGTGTAGTTGTTATGGAAGAGGTATTGGACCTGATAATTTAAGTTATTTGAGTAGGGGAGTGAGTTGACTGTCTGATGTAGATATGTTATAGGTGTAGTGATTTTATTTTTGTTTTGGTGAGGGGTGCATAATAAATTGTGGTGTTTGTGTTTAGGGTGTCTCGTTTGCGTGATTTAAGGAATATAATAGAGTGGTTAATTATTAGAGTGGAAATGATGAATATCGTTTTAAGTGAAAGATAAATTGAAAATAGAATAAAAGAAATATTGAATACAAGTGGATTTGATTGGAATACAATGTGAGCTCTTTAACCATTACGCTATAGAGTTTATTGTAAGTTATATGTTAATTGGAGTTTATAAATGAACGGTTGTTTGAAATTTTTGTATCTGTCAGTTATATGATTGAACTTAAAAAAAGATATTGTTAGTTATAAAAATGTCATAATTAAGTACAGTAAAATAGGGGGTTCCGTTTGAGTGATTTTTGTTTTTAGGCAGAATAATAATATTAAATAAAGGTAAGTATAAAAATAGGTACATAATATGTTTTGTTTTTTATAAGCAATATGCAAAATCCATGTGTACATGTTAAAAATTTGAACGTTCTTATTAAATCGTACGTTTTTAATTTTTATTTTAAATTTATATTTGTTTTATAATTTGTTCGTTTTTAGTAAATACATATATATATTTAAACAGTTTTTAGCGGCACATCTAATTTTACAACTTGTTGTGTTATTGTGTATAGGACACATTGATATAAAGTCGTCAATTTTATGTAGCGATGTCATATCTTATGTAAGATCTATTATATTTGGTTTAACAAGATATTTTTTTAAAAAATTTGGTTTTTGCTCTCCTTTTACGAACATTTTTTCAAAAGGTTCAAACTAGTGTTTTAGAACAGCTGGCACTTGTGTATATTCAATTACACCATCATTCCACTTTAACCCGTTGATATTCCTTCCAGAATACTGATTTTGATATTTTGAATCAGTATTAAATTTTTCTTCCGAATATGGTGGTTTAAAATGAATTATAAGTGGAACTAAACTTCCTTTTCCACATCTGCCAATTCTTTTGAAAAATATTGTTTTTCATTTCTTCGGGAAAATTGTAAATCGACTATTAGAAAATGATTTATTTTCATGCAAAATGTAATGAAATGACTAAATATTTTTTAATTATCATGATTGTATACATTGATTTTACTATAAATATAACAGAGACTGCTTTTACTTTTTGGTTTATAATGAATATGTTATCTCACCTTTTCACAATGATGGTAGCGGAACCATCCTGTTGCGGTAAAACTACTTTTATTAGTAACTTAATAGAAAATAGGAATACAGTTATTCGTCCTAAAATAAATATAATTATTTGGTGTAATCCTGATAAAAAGCAGTTCCATTAAATATTAAAGAACTTGCATATATTAATGTTATACCAGACTTGAAAATCACCATCCTTTATTAGTAGTAATATATGACATGATGTTGTATTCAAGTAATAAAAGCGTTGTTTACTAGAGGTTCGTATCTGTAATATTTACAACTCAAAATGTGTTTCATCAGGGAAAATTTTCAAGAGATATTTCTCTCAATTGTAAATATTTGATACTCTTTAAAAACCCCAGAGAAAAACCCCAATAAAATGAAAGAATTCCGAAAAGTATATAAAGAAGTAACGTTACAATCACACGGTTAAGGTGAAGGCCCAGTCTACGCTTTTTTGCTTTGCTTGCTTTACACGCTTTGACAGTTGAAATAAATTACATTGTATCTTATGCAGCAACGCCCAATGACAAAGTAATCAAAGCAAAACAAAGTAAGAAAAGTTCAAAATTGATCAATTTTCAATTAGACTTTATTTACTTTGACGTTTAAAATAATATTTAAAACGTAAAATTTGAATTATTGAATTGAATTTAAAAACAAATAATTTTTTTTTTAAATAAATATTTGAATTATTGAATAAAAAATATTGAAAATTATTGATTATCAGAAATATCTTGCAAATCTTCCATTTTAAACAACGAAATAAACAATAATAAAAAAATTAAAATGTCAAATGTCAAGCAATTTAAAAGCGTACATTGGGATTTAAAATTACTTTGCTTTGTTTATTTGCTTTTCAAAGCAAAGCAAGCGAAGCAAAAAAGTGTACATTGGGCCTTCACCTTTATATATTTATAGATCTTAGTCAAGATATTAACGATCTATTTAAATTGAGAAATGATATATTAGGAGAGAATTTTTATTTTTGTATAAAAGAAGAATTAGATAATTTAAGTGAGAAATATGAAACGATTGAAGGCAAACGAACATATATTGCATCTATTAAAAAACTCTAAGCCGAAATTCCAAAAAATTATTATAAACATAGTGTGAAATAGCGTTGAATATATTGAAAGGTAATTGTAATTTAAGTAAAAAAGCAATAAACCAATTGAAAAAGTAATAAACGGAGTTGATATTGTTAATTTGCCATAAAAATTCTTTACTTAGTAGGCGGAAAACCGTTATTCAGTGGGTGTTTACTCACACTAATTGGAATAATTGGAAAGTTTTAAAATGAATAACATATTTAATAAAACGATTTTAGTAAAACCAAAATAAAAAGATGTAATAAAATGATTTTAGTTAGAGATTTATGAAAAACTCAAACAAAATACAGATAGTGAACTCAGTGAATTAAATAACAGCATAAAAAAATTATCTTAAATAAAAATTAGTCGGCTATTCAAAAATGGTATTTATTTCGTCAAAATTTGCATAAAGTAAGTAATAATAGACGAATCAGCTCATCTCAGAATAAAAACGGTCAACATAAACAAGAAAGTATAAAGCTTTACGAATCAAAGGGTGTTCAAATCAGCTCAATCAGAATTTACCAAGAGTAAATATTTTGGAATGCAATTTCTCGTGGAAGAGATCTATGAATAGGAACCAGCTGATTAAGTATTTGTTGATGATAAAAAGAAGATTACATACATTGTCATCTTTTACAAATAAACTGAATAAGTATATGTGTTATTCTAGTTTGAAAATCGGTGTTTCTGAAATTTATGTTAATGATTTCATTCCAAATACATATGGCGAAGATTGGGAGAAAAGTACCCAGGTATACAAGATTAAGATTTAATAGCAGTCGGTACAACGTACATTTCATATGATGGAAAACAAATATTATGTGATTGGAAGATTTTTCTCTTGCCGACACTAATTCAAAATATTAGGCTATTCCAAAGATTTTCAAGAAAAGAAGTTGAACGACACCTAATTTGGGGGATTTTTAATTTTATAAATGATAATGCCAATTATGTAAAACAGGCAAAACCTGAAGATATGCCCCAAAATATATCTTACACAACTATATGTGTGTCCAAAAATAGATATAAAATTAAAAGCAAATTTTTCTTATTCTTTAGAAGGATTTTTAAAAACATGTTTCAATCAAGTATCATCGAAAATGGCAGATTTTAAGAAATTTAAACCACGTGTAATAGAAGGTTTCAAAATGTTTTTAGATAGTGTACAAATAATTCCAATTATTAAACCAGATATGTTTTTTATATACTCGGATATAAAAAACATATCTGGTTTACAACTTCTTTAAGCCTACATACTATTTATTACCACTCTCCGTGGTGTCCAAATAATTATGTGTATAGAAGTGGCAAGTAATGTGTTAGTATTTAACTCACAGTGTAATATTAATTGTTTTATAATGGAAAATGTAGATACGTTCAAATATTTAGTTATTACAATAGATTCCAAAATGTCATGGTCTGATCACACTCTGAAAAAATACTTTAGTAATGTCATCCGACAATTATACCAAGTTAGTTCATATTATAGTTCCTCAAAAGTTTGTTTAATGTTTTACTATGCACTGTACCATTCCAAACTCCAATATGGGATTACGTGCTGGGGTGGTGCTTATTATAACAAAATTCGTGGGCTCGTTACCTCGCAAGAACATGCTGTAAGAGTAATATATAAAAGAAATAAAAACACACATACCCAATATGTTTTTGTTGGGTCTGGTATTCTTTCTGTAAGAAATTTATATTACTACAAAACTTTAAAGGTTTTTTTCATTAGATCTGGTCACATAATTACTAGAGGTACCATTCACTATAATTTAAGAATTAATAGTAGGAATCTTGTAGATACTCCTCGTTTTCGTAGAAATCATTTCTCTCACTTTCATAATATTATTGCACCAAGAATTTTTAATAAATTGCCAGAGAATATAAGGAATATTAGAGTTCTTTCGAAATTTCTATCAAACATTAAGTCTTGGCTCATAACGTTGGATTCGGTTGATTCAGAAAAACTTCTGGGTGTACTAATTTAGGTATCAACATATTTTCTCATATTCTTCTAATTCTGTGCAAATTTAGTATTTTATCCGATCTTGCTTTTGTTTTCTCTTTTTTCTATTTGTTTGCTTGTACATTGTTAAATTAACTTTAAATATTATTTAATTAAACTTAAATTTTAAATAGATTCTAATGAACTTAATTTAATATTTGGTAATTACAATCTCTGTTTTCCCAACATGTACTTTTATTTTTATCATGTAATTAATTTTGTAGATCTTTTGACACTTACTTCTATAGTAATAGATTGAGCTTAACTATTTTTATTTATTTTATTTTTATTTAATAATAGTCATTTTTTAGTTGCAAGTCTCAATTTTTATAAGAATTTAAAATATCAAATAAAAATAATGAAATAAATAAATTAAAACTTTATTTTTTTATATTATTGAACCACAAAATATAGCTAATAAATATGTTAGATGTTTAAGAACTATCAATCTTTAAACTACTTTTAATCATATAGTAAAAGACTTCAGAAACATTCAATATTGTAAAGTAGAGAAATCATTTATTAGTATTTCAATACTATTATGTGATAAATATGGTTCCAAAGTAAATTTTTCCAATAGTTCAATTCTTACAAAAATTGTATTGCATTTTAAAAAAGTATAAATAAAGCATGTCATTGTAGAAAAATACATCATTTCAAAATGAATCGAGTATATTATAAGTATTATCTGATTCAGTGAGGAAGAGGTTTAGAAGATATTGGTCATTTGTTTTACTCAAGTCTACCGTATCAAAGAAGACGAGGATTAGGAAGTTTTTTCGGTAGATTAATTAGATATTTAAAACCAATATTTACTTCAGGTGTACATATATTATTAAAGAACGAAGCTATAAGCTCTGGTATTAATGCATTATATGATATTGCATCAGTTGCAAATGTCAAGAAAGTGGTGAAAGATCATGGTAAAGAAATTGTTAAAAATATCAGACGTGGTGCTGTTCGAAAACTTAATGAAATGTATGGATCTGGTAAAAAGAAAAGAAATATAAAAACTAAAACTATAAAAAGGTCAGCTTTAAAACGTTTAAGTTATTTAATAAGAAAACGACGCTAAGTTAAGAGCTAAAATAGAAAAAAAGATATTTTTGATTAAAATGAGTGAATGTATGAAATCTGATTGGATATTTTTAAAACACCACCCATTCGGTCCAGCATTTTACGATCTGAAGAAGTTTGTTACAATCCCATTGCTTTTATCAATAATTCATAAACCATTGAATTTCTTACTCTAGAACATGGTGATACATATAGGGATTTATCTTCAACATATTTGAGATTAAAGGTGCAAATAACTAAAAAAGATGAAACTCTTTGGAATAATGATCAAACAACTGATAAACAATTGATACCACAACCTAGTGTAGTTAATAATCTTTTACAATGCAATGGTTCAATTAAATGGAAAAAATATTACTCCATCCGATGGAAATTATCATTATAGAGCATACATTGAATCATGACTCAATTACGGTAACGATGCAGCTACAACTCATTTAGAATGTGCTGGGCGGACGTTAGATAAAGGAAATATAGTAAAATCAGATAATAATGGTTCAAAAGAACGACAAACTTTACAATAATAGCAATGTAGTAGGACTTATGGGTAAATTACATGTCAATATGTTTAATGAATCTACTCTTTTAATAAATGGTGTTCATGTCCGAATTTTACTTAATTTAGAAGTGTTCATGTCCGGAATTTTATAGTTTTCAGCGGATACTGAAAATTTCAAGTGCTAATTGAAAATCATAGAAGTAAATCAGGATATTCGGGGAAGCGATCTAAAAATCCTTTCAATTTTAAACACTTTGCTATTAATCACTTTGCATTATCTGTTAACGGTGTACAACTTGTTTTACACCAATTTAGCAATAAAAACTAATTTATGACGAAAATAATAGTTTCACTAGAGCATATAATACACTTTTCACTGGCACAGGAACACATCACAACGATAAAGAACAACAAAAACAATATTTAATAATGGTTTATTTATGTTGGCATTTGACATAGCAACAAATGCATCGGGTAATGAAATGTGCCAAGGTTTACTCAACCAAGGAACTGTAAGAATTGAAGCAAAATTATCAAAACCACTTCCCTCTACCTTAACAGCTATTTTGTAAGCATAGTTTGATGCAAATATTCAAATAGATAAAAATCGTAACGTTTATACAAATCTATAAATAAAGTATATAAAAACATAAAAAATCCACAAAACAATGATAAATTATTCAGCGCTACAATATTAGAGAGCGGAAATTTTTGAAATGTAATAATAGTACAAAGAAATTATTTAATTGAGTTTGGGAGCTGGATCGTATACCAAAAGTTATAAAGAGACCATCTTTTTTCATAGTTAATACACATATGGCTAAAGATCCTGGCGAACATTGGCTGGTAGTTTTTATACCAAAATAAGGATGTATAGAATATTTTGATTCTTATGGACGACCGCCACGTGTAAAACAAATTCTTAATTTATTTAAAAAGAACTTTGTATTGTATTTAATGAAATACGTTTGCAAAGTGATATTTCAGATCTTGTGGGTGTGGTTGTTGTGTTTACATATACTATCGATATTCTGGTAAAAGCATGAATAATTTTTTAAATTTATTTAATAATGTTGACAATATTAAAAACAACATAGAAATTTATAAGTGTATAGTGAAAGAATTTAAGTATATTTGTATATTTGGAGAAAATAAAAATGTGCAATAATGTGTTCTTAGAATAAATATTTAAATCGGTACTTGTAAATATTTAGTTTATTTATAACAATGGAAGAATATAATACAAATAAAACCTTGTTGTTATACATATTTTTGAATAAGGACCATACATTAGCATTCTCGCTTGGTTTTAATTCAGAGTCTTGTGAAACAAGAATTTCATTTCAACGTATTCGTAATAACCAAACATCTTTTTATAATTAAAACTATGATGAATGGAATGTAGTACATAGTCGGTTTTTAAAAAAAAATTCGTGCAAAACTACTACATAAAAAAATGTATTTAAACGTTAAACCTTATTAGGTAGGTCAAGCAAGGAGGAAGCAGACAAATTTCATAACATTAGTAAATTTCTTAATTTAGTTATAACATACAATAAAAAGACTGAAGATTTTGTGAAAGCATATGTAACAAAATATGTAAATACGTGTCGGCAAAAACAACAACTAACATTAAAAGATGAAATATATATACCACAGGGTTATTATAATGTTCAATGTAATTATTTAAGGCTATTTTTTCAAATACCTATTATGTTAACAGAAAAATTTCTAAAATAATCACAAACAAACATACAAACATAATAAATATTTAATTTAATATAACTACAATATTGTTTCATTTATTTAATATAATATTTTTCAGAAATTAAGGAATAAACTGTAAAACACTATCTATTTCTCTTATTAACTAAATTTTATTGATTTAAATTAGTAATTTTTAAACAAAAAAAGATAAAAGCGATGAAATATTTAATTCTATTTATAGCTTTTACGCTATATGTTTTTATTTTTGATTCAACTCTTTAGTCGATCAAATGAAAACTCAAGTGTAAATCGTAAATACATACATAAAATAACCTTTAAATTTTGAAATATTTAATTTAATTCATTTTCATATTTTCAAGACTTCTTTATTGGTTATTTTTATATATTCTTAATGTGTGTAATTTGTATATTGTGTACGGGTTTAATTTGCATAATTTAAATCCCCGATTTAAAAACTGTATAAAAACGAAGAAATTTATAAGTTTATATTCATTCTTACAATGAAAGCGGTGGAAGACTTCCTTAAAACTTACTCTTCTATTTTACTAGATGAACATAAACAACGGATTTTATATTTACAAGAATATTTAGAAAAATTCAACATACAATTTGGAGTAATTTTTTGTATGCAATTTGGGGCATACACTTTAGTTCATTTTCTTGGGCTTATGATAATTCAACTTCCGGTCAAGACACTTGTGAATGCTATTATGTAGAATAATATGAAGTAGAACTGGACGATTTGATCATATGGTATAAAAATCAAAAATGTCAAGAGAGCAGATTGTTGCTGAAATACACAGACCAGGAAGAGACATATATCTTAGAAAAAAGTCCAGCAAAATGGGTTAAATGATACATGGCAAATTGATTTAGTTGAAATGATTCCTTATGTAAAATTTAATAATGGTTAAATTTAATAATGATTCCTTAATAAAATTTAATTTAAATATATGCTAACAGTAATTTACATGTTTTCTAAGCACGCATTTGCTCAACCTGTAAAAACAAAAATGCTGAAGATATTTTAAATGCATTAAAAAAGATTTTTAAACAAGTTAAAACTTTTCCAAAAAATATTCATTCGGATCAAAGAAAGGAATTTTTTAATTCAAAATTTCACAGCTTTATGGTTAAAAACAAAATCAATCATTATCATACTTACTCGGAAATGAAAGCTTCAATAGTTGAACGTTTTAATCGCACTTTTAAAAATTCCATGTGGAAAAAATGCAGTTTACAAGGCAACTATAAATGTATTTCTATTCTAAATAAGTTGTTGAAACTACACCTCTACACTTCTAAAATAATAAAATTAGCACCCGAAAATGTCTGAAAGAAAAATGAAAAACTTATATTAAAGAAAAGTTATATAACACTTAAAATTTTTCAAAAAAAAAAATATAAAGTTGGATATTACGTCAGAATAAGTAAAAACAAAGGTGTATTTGAAAAAGGCTATCACCCCAATTGGTCAACTGAAATTTTTAAAATAGAAAAAATAAATAATACTTATCTTGTAACATACAATTTGATTAATCATACAATCACTGTAATTTCTGGTGGATTTTATGAAGCAGAACTAATACCTGTAAAATATTTTCATGTTTACCTTGCGGAAAAAGTCCTAAAAAAAACGAGGAAACAAAGTTTTTGTAAAATGATAAGGATTTAATGAAAAGATAAATAAAAAAGACATAATATAATTTAAAACAATTTTATAATTTATTTATTTAGTTTTTATACAAATTTATTTTCTGCTATTCTAATCTTGCTGTTTTGTATCTACAAGGCACAGAACTGTGATCTTCTAAAAATTTTCTTTTCTCAGCTTTTGGACGGTATTTTTTAATTTCTGGTGCCGTGATAACTTCGTGTTTTTCTATTCTACGAATATTATAAGAGAAAATATAAATATCCTCCGTATTTTCTGCATTTAGTAATTAAGACAAATTCCTTTAACTTTGCACATAATCTTTTATGTGTTATCTTTTGTGCAATAAACTTGATATGAATAATTTTTAGGGCCGCCACTTACAAATTCTGCAATATAACTATTAGCACCATAACATTCAAGTTCGTCCGTCATATCGCCAATAAACTCCGCAGTCGGTAGATCATATTCGCCTTCTGTACTTACATAAATAACCGAATCAGTATCATAGTACAGAGCAATATCTCCTTAATTCTAAAGATATAAATACAATTTTGACAGAGCTAGTGCTGTTGTATAAGCAGCAATACAAATATTTACTGTTAATATGGAATCAGAAGCATTTTTTTTTCTTTATTATCGTATTTTATAATACAACAAGTCGAATACAATAGAATACAACAACTAATATAACAGATAACATTCCCTCGACCTTCCCTTTATTTTCTCACTTTTTTATTTTATTAATTTTTTTTAACTTTCTAACACAAATTCTTTAATTCGGGTTTTAAACGTAGGTAGATTCGCAATCTGTTTAAGACTTTCTGAAAGTTCATTATATGCTTTTAAACAATTATACAGCCCATTATTACTTTGGTTATTTGTACGAAACAATGATAAATAAAAGTTCGCTTTGTTACGTGTATTGTGCTTATGAATGTCAATCAATCTATTCAAGATAAAATTATGCTTTATATCATTATTTACAATCTTGAAAACCAAGACATATAGCTCATATTTACAAATGTTTGCTAAACTAATATATTGGGAAGAATATAATAAACTTGTTGGATGTTGATTCGGGTACCGATTAATTATCTTTATGCTTTTTTTATGTAATATGTCTAACTTGTTCAAATTATCTTTGGCAGCTCTTCCCCAGATTGGGTTTAGATAACAAATGTGAGATTTTATATAGGAATTGTAGATCGTGTATAGGGCTTTGTTAGATAAAAAGTTTTTCAATCTATGCAGGATAAATACGTATGGCACTATTCTTGTTTTTACATAAACGATGTGATTGCTCCAGTTAAGTTTATAATCTAAATTTAAACCTAAGTAATTAAAGTTTTTGACAATTTAAATTTTTTCATTTCTAAAGAGAATATTTGTACCTAAGTTCCATGGTTTATTGGCAAAGAGAATTATTTTAGTTTTCTTAATATTTAGACTGATCCTATGTTTATTTAACCACTCTTGAATGAAATTCAGATCATTTTGAATTGAAGTTTTTGTAATTTCTAAAGAGAATATTTGTACCTAAGTTCCATGGTTTATTGGAAAAAAGAATTATTTTAGTTTTCTTAATATTTAGACTGATCCTATGTTTATTTAACCACTCTTGAATGACATTCAGATCATTTTGAATTGAAGTTTTTATAATTTCTTCACTTCTTCTATTTTCAGAGTACTTTAAGACCGCATCATCAGCATACAGCTGTATTTCCCCTTTTAGGGCTAAACGAGTTAGATCATCAATGTATAACTTAAAGAGGTCCGGCCCCAAAATAGAACCTTGTGGTACCCCTTTATATATGGTTTTCTCAGAGCTACAAATATTATTAATGGGGACTATTTCTGTTCTATTAAATAGGTAAGATTCGAAAAATTGTATTTGAATTCTGAAAAATTAAAGTTGGAAAGTTTCAGAAATAAGATTTCATGGTCCACCAAATCAAATGCTTTTTTCTAGTCAAGGAAGACACAGCTGGTATATTTTTTACTGTCAATACTTTTTGATATGAAATCTGTTATATTTACTATAAGATTTAGACAAGCAGCTGTGGTGTTAGATTTTGATTGAAAACCAAACTGCTGTTCACTCAAGATATCATTAGAGTAAAAAAAGTTAGATAATCTAATCTTTATCACAATTTCAAAAATTTTTGAAATTGCTGGAAGAATAGAAATAGGCCTGTAGTTTGAGCAGTCAGTTTTATTTCCGTCTTTATAAATAGGAGTTACAATTGCGGTTTTAATATTTTATTGAAAAATGCCGTTACTAAATGATTTATTAATTAATTTAACAATCGATCCGCAAAATGTTTGATGTGTTTGGTAAAAATATTGTCGATTCCTGTAGCTACTGCAGCATTTAATGAGCTGATAGCCGTGCTTAGTTCTTCGAGATTCGATGGAGTTAATTGGAATTCTGAAGATATTATACGACTGAATTGGCTTAAATAAACATGATCAATAATTGTATTAGATATGTTTATTTCCTTTGTTACATTGACAAAGAAATTATTGAAACATTCTAAAATGTCTTTTGGATTATCTTATCTCATTCTGGCATAAAATTTTAACTTGGTTTTTTGAAACCGGTGTATCAATATTAAGTATAATCTCCTTATATAAATTCCAAAGTTTTTTGTATCACTCGGATATAAAGAGATTTTGTCCGGGCAATATTTTTTTTTTGCCTCAGTAACTAATTTTTTAATTCTATCTCTATATTGAATATGCAAGTTGTTAATATGAGTATTACTCACGTGTTGCTTCTTATATTTAAAAAAAAGAATCTCTGATTTTCATAACACATAAAATCCCTTCAGTTATCCATATCTTTTTTTTTTTAACATTTATTATTTCAATACACTCCGTATTATTATTTATTAAAGCTGAGAGATTATCAATGATGTGATCAACATCATTGTATGATTCAGGGTTTAGCCAGAAATCATTGTTAGTAATATTGGTGTAATTTAAAACAGTTTTGTATTGAATATTATTGCAATTATTATTTTTTTTTATGATTTGTACTGATTAAAAGCATTTGATGATCAGATAAAGAACAATATAAGACATGTAAATTATATTTTTTGTCTACAATGTCGGTTAGAAAATGATCAATTTTTGTTTTAGATTGTGATCCAAATCTGGTAGCGAAAGTTTCAGAAATCTTATTGCAGATAAAGAAACCATTACTTAGCAACATCTTTATATGAGACTATATCCGGGTTGTTTATACTTAGCAAGTCAAGATTGAAATCACCTACTATTATAGATCTTTTGTAGTTGCAAGTCAATTCATCGATTCTATTAATAAAGTTAGTGGTACGTGTTTCGTGCGATCTATATATGCCAACAATATTAAAGTTTTACTTCATTAGTTTAATACCTAATATTTGGTAATTGTCAAATTCTCCAGTAATAGTAATATTACTAGCATAGCGATTTTTTATATAGATATCGATTTCACCATATGGTCTCTATTAATGAAATATGAATCATATCTGATAGATTGATAAATTTATTCTCAGAAGAAAGTAGCCATATTTCAGTTAGAACAATTACATCTATATTACATTTAAAATTCTCGATTAATGTTTCTAATTCAAAGATTTTTTTTTAAACTTTGTATGTTTAAGTACGAAATATTAAAATTATGTTGATACTTTATACTCATTGAATTATGATCGTAATTTAGGTAATGTGCCACCTTGAAATGGCTTTCTACGTTTCCTATTTCATCTTAGTGCATATTGGTTAATATTTAAAGTTGAATAGTTCGAAGTTAATGGATAAGAATTTAGTCTCAAAGTGCAAAATACAATTTTACGAGTTATTAAAATTGTAAAATAGATGTAGTTTATATTAAATTTACTTGTTGTTGTTGAGATATAAATTGCAATTAAATATATAAGAAATAATAAATTACGTTTAAAGACGTTAGTTGACCAATTGTTTATAAATGAGTTAATCTGTATACTGTATAAAACTGAAATTGCTGATTTTGACAAATTGTTTGCTATGAATTAATATAAATTAAATAAAGAATTATGTAGATATAAAAAAGTTAAAAATAAAAAAAGATCTAAAACAATGTTATAGGTTATGTTAATTAAAGTTTTTGTTGTAATTAGAATGTAAAAGTAAAAAGAACAAATTACTAATATAATATTATAGGTTATGTTAATTATTGTTATTTTATTGAAAAGTTAATTAAATCCAAATTTATGTGTAATAATGTGAGAATAACAAAGAAAGAAATTTTATTAATCAAAAATGAATGTTTTGGAAAAAATTTTTTATCTATATTGTATTTATTTGCAAAGTTTAGTTTTAGCAAAGTTAATGTCATTAAAATTTTCTATTCTAAATACCTTTTTGTTTTCATTTTGTGGTAAATAGATTTTATTATTCTTGATCCACATGTATTGACATTTTCCAGCGATTTTAAGCTGCCTAGCCTCATAATGTAATTTAGATAGAAGAGAGGTAAGATGTGGACGAAAAAATATTTGCTTGTTGCCATATTTTTCCAGGGCTACTTCAACTGTGAAAAGGTTTCTGTAGTTAGATTTCTTCGCCATAGCTTCTTCTTTATCTTTATCGGTTTTAATTTTTACCAAGTATAAAGTATTATTGTTTTCCTTATTAATGTTATGCTTTAATAAGGAAATGTTTTCCTTAGCAATTTTGGCTTGAATTTTTTCAAATATGGTACATAAAGTATTTTTTGGATTGTCTAAGTTGGAAGGTAGCCCGGAAATTATAATATTGGACTGGTTTTTATGTTGTTCAATACCATCTATTTCTCTTTTCAATTTGTTTACCAAAGTTTCTAGTTTATATGTCCTATCCTCGTTTAGTTTAATTTGTTTTCGAGGTTGCTAATCTCTTTTAATATCAGCTTATTTTGTTGGAAAATTTCCTCTATTTTAAAGTTAACGAAAGTTAATGAGTTGTGAATGCCATTAACAGCTGACGCTAATTGTTGCAAGCAATTATATAGATTTTCTCCAACACAGATGGCTTGGGTACTGTTAAATCCTTTTCGTTATTACTAATAATGAAGAATTCATTGTTCAAATCGCCTTCACTTTCTTTGTCACCCAGCACAACGAACGATTCATTACTTTTACTAGGACAGTCATTGCATTTCCATGTCGCACTTCCTACCTGGACAGCATTAAAAAGTTCATCATCAACCGATGCACATTTTAGGAGGAAAATGTTTCGGCAAATACCACTACACTGTATTCCTTTTGAATTGGAATTGTTTTTTGCAAATTTTGCATAGTTTGCTCATAATAGAAAATTATTGATTTCTTCTTCAGATATTGAAAATTTTTATTTTTATAATATTTATATAAGTTAAAATCAATAATTTTTGTAAACTTATAAACTCCATTTTGGCGCATTCAGTTGGACTTTGAAATTGTTCGTTTTCCTTTATTCCCTTTTTTTTTATTTTTATTTTTACAATTATTATATAGTATTAAAAAAATTTCTTAATTTTAATTTAATGTTAAGACTTTATTATTTTTAATATTAAGAATTTTATAATTTTTCCGTCTTTTTGTAAGTTTGACAGTTATTCCTTCTTCTTTGTATTGCCAATTTACCACAATATTTTCTTCACTTATTGGTAAAATGTGGCACACATCAATTGCAGGATTTAGGAGCATTTCATATAGCTCTGATGATTTATTTATAATAAGCGTTTTTTGTTGGTTCCGTCGTTGTCCAAATTTACACCAAAAAGAATTTAAAAAAATGTAACAGTAAGCCGATGCAACCGACTTATTTATACCCTATACGTAAAAAATTCAAAATAAATTAAAAATCCAAAAGTAATTTTAATTAGGTATTTAATATAAGCTAAAAAAATAAATGCTTTTACACCCTTTGTACAAAATTTCAGGTTTCTATCTTTATTAAATTCGAAGATATGCTTGTTAGGTATTGAGAAGTGTGTGAAGCCACGCAGACCCCCACCCCAATTCATCTCAAATTTTAGAGACATCATCAGAACAGGGTAAAGCACTCTTATATCAAATTTCAATTTTTTATTATTATTAATTTCGAAGATATGCTTGTTCGGTCTTGAGAGTTGTGTGGGACATACCCGACCAACCATTCCATTTCATCTGAAATTTTAGGCAAATCAGGGATTCAGGAAAATACACACTCGTATCAAATTTGCAGTTTCTATCTTTATTAATTTGGAAGATATGCTTGTTAGTTTTTGGGAGTTGTGTGGTAGGTATCCGAAAAAGTCTTTCAATTCATCTCAAATTTTGGATAAATCAGGGATTCGAGAAACAACACCCTAGTACCAAATTTGAAGTTTCTATCTTTATTAATTTCGAATATATGCTTATTCGATTTTGGGAGTTGTGTGGAAGGTACCGGAACAACCACTCCAATTTATCTCAAATTTTAGGGATATCAGGGATTTAGGAAAATGCACCCTCATACAAAATTTTAAGTTTCTATCTTTATTAATTTCGAAGATATGCGTACTCGGTTTTGGGAGTTGTATTGGAGGTACCCGAACCCATACTCCGATTTCGCCCATTTGCAATCCGCGTCACGTTACGTTAGTCATTGTTAATCTACGGTATAAATTTCATCAAGATAGCATCATTATTTTTTGAATTATCGTGCGTACGGACGGACGGACGGACAGAATATATACATATGTCCATATCTAACCCGCTTCCTTTTGGTGGTTACAAACACCATTCCAAAGTTAATATACCATATACTGTAAGTGTAGGGTATAATAAGTTTGGCAAGAGATCTTAAACCAGAATTTACACAAATTTTATTCGACTCTAATTGAACATCTTCTTTATAAAGAAAGTCAATTACATATTTATTCTTTCATCACTTATGCATTTTCTAGGCCACCCTGAAGCTTGTTGTTTCATTTTTATCAATTTATTCATCATTTTTGTAAATATGTCTTCAGTTTTGCGATTTTTATTATATTGCATAAGTGAATATTCCCATATTTCATAAACTGTTAATATTTTGTAATTTTTTTAAAGTGATTTAACTATTTCATCGTTCACCCAAGTGCCTGTTAAAGCACTTTCATCATCGGAATGATAACAAAACTTTCTTGGTTTTTAGTGTAGCTACAACTTCGGCACAATGAAAATATTAATTTATTATTTTGTTTTATTGGTAATACAGGATGCAACAAAAATTCAGGTGGTAGTATTTTACATTTTATAACACCATTTGTGCTTTGTAAATTTATATATACATAGATTTCTATATCTATCTATATAATAATATAGATCTATATAATTTTAATAAAGTTATTAGACAACTATTTCAAGTCAATTTGTACAGTTCAAAGGAAGTTTCGTCTATGGTCTATTGTGCCTTATTTCAATCAAAGCTTCAATATGGTTAGTATGTTAGCGTGGTACTCATAATAATAAGAATCTATCTATTTTGAAACCCCAAAAACATGCAATTAGATTGATTTGTAAAAAAGGGCGATTAATCAGGGACATGAGACTTATGTTGTATTGGTGCTTCCTTAGCGTATGACTTATCCACCTCCGTTTTTTACTTAATTGCCTCACTAAGAGTTTCTCTCCTATAAGTCTTCATAAATCTTTGTTTCTTATTCTGAGCGGCCAAAATATTCTGCAAATTATGCGCATACAGCGGTTAGTAAAGACCTGTACCTTTTGAATAATGGTGTTGGATAACATCCATGTTTCGCTACCATACATTAGTACGGTTTACACGCAAGCGTTAAAGTCCTTAATTTTGTTTTCCTAGAGATTCGGGTGTTTTCCCATACTGGGTACAATTGTCCGAATGATGCCCTTGTTTTGTTAATTGCAGGTGTTTTACATCTGCCTCCACACCACCATCGGTAGTCATTATACTACCGAGATAGTTGAACTGGTGGACGTATTTAACTGGATGCGTTTTCAGCATGATGAGATGGTTGTTGGTGTTTTTGATATTCATCGCCTTAGTTTTGCTGATGTTGATTTCGAAGCCTACGCTAAGTGCTAGGCTCTCTACGTGTTCTATTTTTTTTTTTTTTACGAGGGTTGGTGGAACACTGGAAAGTCACTAAGACGAACTGCACGTGCTTTTTCAGGGTAGTGTTGGACTTTAACCAACCAAAACCAGCTCCTTTTAAAACCAAATTTTAGGATGGAACCTTCATATAAAAGTGCAGTTTGATTTTGGGGATAGCGATGTGGGAAGGATAATTGGGGAAATTTGGATTATGGCGGAAAATTTGGAGTGACATTTTGAAGAAAGATGTTAATGTTCTTTTTAAACTTATGAAAATCGTACACATAAGAATTACCAACGTTAGGGAACACTTGCGATGGTATTTGGTTCCACAAACGGGACTTGCGCATGACAAACGAATTTCCATACACTGCATTTCGCCATCTTGATTACTCTACATGGTAGGGATGAGTATCTGTTGCTCTCTTTGTTTCTCGTTCGAAGACTTTGAGTGGAGGCATTAACTATTTTATTTCTTTACAAGAGGTGTTAATCCCTACGACGTTATACTCGTACATTATACTCCATTTTCGCCCAAATGTACGTTTTATAGATATTGAGAAGATCAGAAGATCTTACTTATCGCTGTAAGTTTTGCAGCGATACAAAAATCCCAAACATTTAGCTGCGTCCTTGGCTACACCAAATATATGATTTGACCAAGTAGATTTCTGGTTTAACTCGATACCCAGCATGTTTAAATCCGTTAAATGTTGCAAAACTTCTCCCTAAAATAGTAAGTTGGGAACAGTAGTAGCAATTTTCCGCGAGATAAGACAGTATTTTGTTTTTTTTGGTGTTGAAATCAACCCCATTTTTGAATTTTGGCTGAATCGTTATTTAGCTCACTAATAGTGAAATTTTTTGCTGTTGTATTAATCTAGTGATTAATATTACAGCGGCTATGAAACTCATAGGAAGCTACAAGGGTTCTGTCGTCTGCGAAACTATGGATCGGATTGGAGATAATAAAAGTAGGTCATTGATAAATATTAAGAAGAGAGTGAGGGATAAAACTGAGCCGTGGGGGACAGCAGCATTTATTTTAAATTTGTCAGATGCATATCCATCGACCAGTACACGAATCATATGATTCGAAAGGAAATCCCCAATCCATTTTAGAAAGACCGTACCTAGACCTAATGCTTTGAATTTTGCCAATACATCATCGTGCCAAACTCGATCGAAAGTCTTAGAAACATCAAGAGCAACAACATCAGATTCACCAGAATGATGCAGGCTGATGCTTAGCTTCTCACAAAGGTAAGTCATGAGATCAACGGTTGAACGACGCGCTTGAACTCGTATTCACGATCATGAAGCAAACCTTTGTGGTCCAGGTATTTCAGAAGCTTTTAGTTCACAATTTTATCCATTATTTTGGAGAGCACCGAAGCTATAGCAATAAGACGGTAGTTGGAGGGATCACTTTTATTAGCTTTTTGGGAATTGGGAAAACCTGTGCAACCTTCCATTGGGTAGGATGAATTCCCGAAGTAAAGCAGAAGTAGAAAGGGTTGCGCAGAGGTTTTGATATACTGGTATAGGTATTTTTAAGCCTCCATGGTGGTTATACCATCTGGACCGGCTGACTTACTCGTATCAAGATTTTTCAAGATTTTTATCACCGCCCGCGTCCTAAAGTAAATTTTGCCGAAGGAGCAGCCAACTCCTGGAACAGAGGGTGGCATCTAAGCTGACTGTGGCAATGCCGAATTGGAAAAGAATTGCTTGCCAAATAAGTTCACCTTCTCTTTAGAATCTGATACGGTTCTGTTATTATTATCAATAAGTGGTAGAAAAGAAGACCCTCTAACATCTTCTTTTAGACTTTTGGCAAATGACCAAAAAGATTTGCTATCCTTTGGCATGAATGAGGATTATTTTACGTTTCAACTTTTGGTTGAACTAGAATTTTTGCTTATTGAAAACTCTCTTGCATCTCTTTCTTACCACTATATAGTTGGCCTTGTAAGTCTCCGACCTATTGTTTTGGTACAGTTTAAAAGCCTCTTCTTTTCTAGAAATGGCTTCATTGCAAATGCGATTATACCAAGATTTGGGCATCCTCTTAACAGATTTCATGAAATGAGTAATGAAAAACCTCATTTCAAGTAAATAGTTTCACTAATCGCATTTGCAGCAAAGTTAACATTTCTTTTACAGAAGCACAATGGCCAATCAAAGATTTTAAAAAAGTTGTTAAGACCCTACCAGTCAGTATGGCTGTAACGCCAAACTAATTTTTTGGGACGCGACCTCTGGTTGGCTTTGGGGTTACGCGGAAACTTGTGTTAACCAAACAATGGTCGGAATTACCCAACCAAACTGAAATCACATATTTTTCAAGGTGTGAAAACCAACTGAAACCACATATTTTCCAGGGTGTGAACAGATCAAAGAGAAACAGGTGAGGTGAGAAACAGATCAAAGAGGTAACCTCAGCACGGTCCGGGATCCTAGTAGGATTTTTAACAAGTTGAGAAAGATGGAACAGTGTGGAGAATAGTTCAATTTGCTTCCCAATTGAGTTTTGACTCGGGGAGATTTTACTAGAAAAATGAAACGAGTACCGGTTATGAATGTTGAATGTTGCGTCCAAAATGTCATTGATCTGGTTCGATAGATTTTCAATTTCCATAGCAGTTTCTTGTTCATTTGAGTTGGGCGATCTGTATAGAAAACAAATGTGCATGTTATACTTTTCAACGAGAATTTTGACCCAAATGTAGTGGAAGGTGGGCTAGAACATTTGTACTTCGGAAGTGTGTTGAAAGCGATGCTATTTTTTATATAGACAGTGATACCTATTTTGGGTACGAATTGTGAAATAAGTGAGTACCCGGTAACATTAAAGTTATCATTGTGATTACTAACTTGTGTTTCACATAGGGCTAAGATTGCTGGTTTAATGGAACTAAGATGGCAATCGACGGCATGAAAATTCGTTTGCAACCCGTGTATGTTACAGAAATTAACATTAAAATTGATAAATTTGTTAGAAAACAATTTATATATAGCAAAAAATCTAAATAACAATAAAATTGAAATCCACTTTGAAACGAAAATCAAAATCAAAATTAAAATGAAATTGTAATTAAAATTAAAGTTAAACTTAAAATCAATTTTAAGAGTACCCAAGATCAAATTCTGAATTAAAATAAATAAAAGTATGTAAATTAAAAATTAAAATAAAAATCAAAATTAATAAAAAATTAAAATTTATTCAAAATTAAAATCAAAAGTAAAAGTGTACGATTTAAATAACCCGAGCTTGATAACACTTTAAAATAAATTATTATCCATATCAAAACTTTAATATCAACATTAATATTTTTCATATTTTAATATTTTGCCTTGAGTGAGCAAATGGTTTATAACAACGTTCAATAGTTTTTAACATACACTTTTAAGTGACCTTATTGAACGCAGGTACAACCAAAAACTCACCAAAATCAAAACTTACCGCCAGAAATTAATCAATTAAATTACGGTAATAACTATGGTGCAAATATAATAATAATAAATAAAAAAAAAATTTTGTATATTGCTTATTAAATCAAATCAAAAATACTTATCTTGCCGCCATTGGAGTGCAGCCATATAATTAAAAATTTATTTTATTTTACACTACACTTTTATATAATTAGTTAACGGTAAAAGTAAGTGGTAAATCATTCTCGTTCCTAAAATAAATTAAATATTAAAATATAAATTAAATATAAATTGATGATTGGCTTAATTTTTATTATAATTTTGAGCAATCTTAATACAACATAAAAATGGTATTATTTCAAAGAATTGGTTTTAGTAAAATTAACTAAATTGCACTTAGGTGCAAAAAAAAATATGGTGGAGTGCAGTCATTGTGATAGTGATCTTGGTAGAGATCCAGAAGTGAAATATGAAAGAATATGTGGTAAAGTATATTACTGCCAAAATAAATGTTCTGGGATTGACCAATATTCACTTAGTACCATAAATAATAATAAATTGGTGAGGTTTATATATGAAAACTGCATAATGCTTATTCATATTGTTGATGAGGCGATGAATGGTTTGCAAAGCTCTGTTAGCAAAAGCTCGAGTTATGTAAAGCAGTATTGTGAAGAGTTTGAGAAGTCATTAAAAAAAATGAAATTGAATTAAAAAAATTAATGAAATCAATCGAAAGCAAGAATTTACAAAGAATTAATGAATCAAAAAACATACAAAATGACTTCCAAAAAAAGATTAATGAAATTAATAAATCATACCAACACTTTGAAAAATTACAACTTCGTAGCGGTAGCATTTGTGAAAAACTGAATGATGTTAACCTAGGTGATGAAATTAAAAAAGCAATAAACGATGGAATGATCCAACAGGCAAATTCTAAAATTGAAAGAGATATTAATAAAAACAAAATTGGAAAAATTACCTATTCTAATATTGTTAAAAAAATCCAGTAGTATTAATAAAACCAAAATAAAGTGAGCAAAAGTCGAACGTGACAAAAGAAGTTGTCATTCGTAATTCGTACGTCGAGCGAGCGACTAACACCGAACAACTTAAAATTAATTTCCATAAAATATAACTAAAAAAAAACTTACAATTTAGGTATATTTCAATTAAATATTATTGTTGCATTTTCTTATATGTATTAAATCCGAACATATTAATATTAATATTAATATTTTTTAACACATATTATTATTTATATATTGAACTTATTCTACATTTTAATCAAAGGAAAATAAAGCAAAAATGAAGTTTAGTGTTATTTTTTTTTTTTTTTGTTCAATAAATTCAAAAATTTATTGAACAAAAACAAAACAAAATTTTATTAGAATAAATTGTATTTGCCCTAGATAATATAAACCAACTTTTACTTAATAAATTTCTTTACTTAATTACTTGACTTGACTTTTACTTAAGCTTTTCGAAATTACTTGAAAAAAAGAAAAAAAAAATAAGAATAAGAACAATTCAATATAATTAATTAAATCTAACAACAAGTGATATTAAGTGTAACAATAAAAGATTCTAACAATGTAAAAAATTTAGCATCATAAACCAAAATATTTCTAAATAAATTTTTCTTTTATTAACTTAAATCATTAAAATATATTACATAAAATTCACTACATCTATATTACAATTAAAAGCAAATATCATCATAATTAAACATTAAACATTAATTAAACATAAAAACAAAGTATTAATACGAATACAACATAACTTAAAATTGCACTGGATTTTTATATGCTGAATTTTCCTTCTTTCAAATCAACTTTCAACACACGTCAGAACTTCAACCTATTTGCATTTGTATAGAAATAAATATTTTTTTTTTTTTCACATATAATTTATAACTCTTACTCTAGTAGTGAATGCTCTTGATATTTCGAAAGCTTTTGATCGAGTATGGCATGCTGCTCTGTTGAACAAATGTCGAGCTCTAGGCCTTGGTCCAGTTTTATGCAAATGGATTGAAAACTATCTTTCAAATGGTTGTATTCGTGTTCTGGTCGACGGTTACACGTCTGACTCTTTTCAAATAAACGCTGGCGTTCCACAAGGATCCGTTCTTGCACCTACTCTATTTTTGATTTTTATCAACGATCTTCTATCTTCAACTTTCAATCCAATTCACAGTTTCGCCGACGACAGTACTCTGGTGGCATCTTATAATTTTCCGAGAAAGTCAAATGCCACAACTACCGCAATTGAAATAGCTAGGCTATCTATGACCAATACGGTTAACGAGGATCTAACGAAAATCGCTATTTGGGGTTCCAAAAACAGAGTGGATTTTGATTCTTTCAAAACCCAATGCTGTCTCATAACATTAAAAAAAACGAATTATAATCCTAATCTGAGGTTTCTCGGGGAAATCGTGCATCATTTTGGGCATGCAGCTAAATCAAAAAATAATATGGAATGATCATATTTTTGATATTGTGAAAAGTGCTGCTAAATGCTTGGGTTTTCTCTTTAGGTGTAAATCGTATTTCACTTCAAGGGACCTGTCCAAAATCTATAAAGTTTATATACGACCTAAGATGGAATATAACTCACATATTTGGGCTGACGCCTCATCCACTTCCTTAAACTTTCTCGCTCGAGTTCAAAAACGCGCCATTCGTCTAATTAATGACCCCATTGTGAGTAATTCTATAGCCCCGCTTGAAATCCGTCGTAATATAGGAGCTCTTTCTCTTTTGTATAAATATTTTGTTGGTGATGACACTTGCTTAGTTGAAATAAAATTACTGGTGCCTCCTCTTAAACAATTCCAACGCACCGCAAGAGGATAACATTCAGTTTATTGATGACATGAAATTTATAAGAATTTATAAAAATAAAAAGAGATTGAATGACTATAATGCAATTATTGAATTGAATGTAGATGACTTTAGAAAAATATTAACAGAAGGTAAAATTAAAGTGGGGTGGGACAGGTGTAAAGTCTATGAAAGTTATTATGTTCTAAAATGCTATAAATGTTTGAGGTATGGTCATAAAATGCAAAAATGTACAATTGTTGATAAAATATGTTTTGAATGTGGAGGAAACCATTTAAAAAAAGACTGTCAAGGAGAGTCAAAAAAGTGTGTAAATTGCAAAAAGGTCAATAAAGAATTAAATTTTGATTTAAATATTGCACACAATGCCCTAGATTAAGAGCTGTCCAACGTTCTTAAAAAGAATAGAAATTGAGAAAAAGAAAATTTTTAGATAGCAATCACAACAAATTGAATGTCTGTATTTAAATAGTCAAGGTATAATAAATAATTTCACTGAAATTGCAAATCTAATAAGTAGAAAAGATGTTGATGTTATATGTTTATTAGAAACTCATTTGATTGAAGAAGATAGTGATTCTTTAATCGAAATACCTGGTTATAGTATATATAAAATAGAAGGTCATTTTACGCATACTGGTGGTGTGTTGCTGTATTGTAAAAATAAATGGAGTAATAAAATAATTAGTAAATTAAATAAGTCATAGATATTGTTCTTTTAACATAGTGGGTGTTAAAGAGCTCCGAAATATTTAAAGTTAGAGAGTGAATTTTTAAGAACTTTGAAAACTATATAGGCAAGTTAATGGAATTAAAAGAGAAACTGAAAAATAGTAGTGACAATGGGGAATTTTAATATAAATAGGAATAATAAAGATATTGTAACAAAAAAAAAAATAAGTGAAATACTTGAAGAAAATATGTTGAAGCAAATTGTTAAAGAATACACACGTATAACACCAATTCAAAATCATTAATTGATTGGGTTATAATAAACTGTTACGAAAAAACCACTGCCAATGTTGAAATAGATGGAAAAATAAGTGATCATGAAACTATCAAAATAATATTAAAAATAAAACATACAGAAAGATATTATAATAAAAGAAAAATAAAATTTTTTAAATATGATATAAAGAGGTTCAGAGCGAAAATAGTTTCTAATGACATTATGACATTGTATTTCTGCGATGTGGATAGTAAAGCACTTAAATTTAGTACGTCTTTGCATCAAATTGTTAATGAATTTGTTGTATTCAAAAATATAAAAAAATTTGAAGGAAATGGTATAATAATAATTTAGATGAGTTGAAGAAACATAGAAATATCCAATATAAGATGGCTTTATGAACAAATAGTAATAATAATGATTGGGAAAAATATAAACGATTAAGAAATAGATATAAAAACGAGGAAGAATACAGTTGCCTTTGTCAACTCTTAGACACCCGTACGACCCGTTAGTATGCCTATCACTCTGCTTATAATATTATTTTTTTAATTTTTTAGTATTTTAAAATAATTTGGGTGAAATGTTATAATTTCTAGAACTGTGGGTTGTACATATATTCAAACTATATGTTTAAACATTCTTCAAAAACAGATTCTAACCTTCCGAATAACGATTATCTATCTAACTTTTCCAAATATGCTATAGTACTATTTAATACTAAGCGGCAAATGTATAATGCCTAAGTTTAATAATTTATACTATACATAATATGTATAAATTATTTATCATACGGTATAAAAAATGTGAAGAATTGACTTTTCTGGAATTTTGAGGGGCTGTAAGTCCGGAACCCTATATAATTAAAAAAAGCCATTAACATATGTAAAAATATGTTATTGAACCTTTAATTTTCATGTCTTGCCGAGGAAAAATTTTTACAGGTGCCTAAGTTACAGGTGCCTGAAAATAGCAAATTTTCAATATTTAAGGAGTAATAACTCTTAAAGAGGGGGGCGCTACCAAAAAATTTTCTGAGGAAACCTATACTAATTCTAAAAGTTCTTTCTTGTCTCAAAATTTCAGGTTCCTATCTCAAAACGTGCCGGAGTTATAAAAAAAGAAATATCATGCAAAATTTGGTTTTAACATAACGGTAAATTTAAATAGTAAATTACAAACTATTGCATAATTTTGATATTGTTTTATGGAGATAACAAAATTTCCGGTCTTCTAGTGTTTTTAGATTGGAAAACTACTACACAGAACCTGAGATATATACATCTGAAAATAGGGGTTTTTTGAAATTTTGAGGGGCTGTAACTTAGGAACCCTATACAATTAAAATAAACCATTAACACACGTACAAATATATTACTGTACCTTTAATTTTTTTGTCTTTCCGAAGAAAAATGTGTACAAGTGCCTAAGTTAAAGGTGTTTAAAAACAGCAAATTTTCAATTTTTGAGCACTAATACCTCATAAACAGGAGGTGGTCCAAAAAAAATTTCTGCGCAAACTTATACTAATTCTAAGAGTTCTTTCTGCTCTCAAAATTGCAAGTCCCTATTTGAAAGCGTTCGGGAGTTATGAGGGTAGAAAAATCATGCAAAATTTGGTTTTCATATAACGGTAAATTTAAATACTAAATTTAAAAAAAATGTACAATTTTGATACTAATTTATAAATTTAAAACAAATAGCTGTCGAATGACGTTTTCTGATTGAAAAATTCTTAAGTAGAACATGAGACATATGCATTTAAAAATAGGGCTATTTAAAAGTTTGAGGAGCTGTTGCTCTGTAACGGATGGGGCTACAAAAAAAAGTTATTAAAAATAAAATTAATATTTTTATGTTATCTATCAGCAGTTAAAATTTCATGTCTCTATTTCAAAAAAAATGTGGGGATCTAAAAGTTAGGTATTTGAGAGCTACCCGAAGTTGTGGTCGGATCTCAACCAAAAAAAATAGGGAACCTACAAATTGTTGTAGGAATATTTTGTGTTAATTTCAAAACTCTAGCTTTAATTTCAAAACTCTAGGACGGACGGACGGACAAAGCTCAATCGTCTTAGAATTTTTTTCTGATCCGATCCATACCTTTGAAGGTATATCTAGCTAGCTTATTTCGAGGTGTTACAAACGGAGGAGCAATTTTAATATACCCGATCCTTATCGTACGGGTATAATGAGATTAACTATACCGAGAATAATTATATAAAAAATAAAATCAATAACGCCAATGATCAGAAAGCGATGTAGAAAAACATAAAAATGTATGTGTTGAAAAAAATTAAAGAGAAATAAATGAAATTAACTTAATGAAATAGTATATGATAAAAAAATAATAGTAAACAAATTAAATGAATATTTCGTATCAAGTATTATGGATATAAAAAAAAATATACCATTCCTGCCATACTATAATGCAATTGTCGATAACGGTCACGTTTTTAAATTCAAGAGCATTAATTAAATGAAAAAATATGAATAAGAAAATAGATAACAATTTAGTTAAAGCTGAAATGTTAATTGATTCATTTGTTTTGATAGGTGAAAATCTACTACCAATTATCAATAAGTCGTTAGAAACTGGCTGTTTTTCTACTAATTGGAAGGAAACTGTTATTGTACCTGTAGAAAACATTAAGGGAACTATAAAATACGAAGAGTTTCGACCAGTTAACACTGTAATGATGGAGTTAAAAGTAATAGGGAAAATAGTAAATAGCCAACTTGAAGACTTTCTTACAAAATTTAGTATGATCTATGAAAATCAATCTGGCTTTAAAAAAAATCATAACTGCGAATCATTACTAAATCTAGAAATTGGAAACTTGATATTCATGATAGAAAAATCATTATAGCAGTTTTATAGACCTACTAAGAGCCTTCGAAACAATCGATCGTTATATTTTATTACAGAAACTTGAGTATTATGGAGTGAAAGGGACTGGAAAATAAATGGTTCCAGTCATATTGGCAAAATAGAACGCAGAGAACAAAGTTGGGTGATTGTATATCAAGTTCAGTAAAAGTTGATCTAGGAGTGCCTCAAGGGACTATATTAGGTGTACTTCTGTTTATAATTTTTGTGAATGATATGCATAAGTTTATTACTAAATCTAGGTTAGTTTTGTTTGCAGATGATGCACTGCTGTACGTATCTTGTGATAGTATTGGTGAATGTTTGGATATAATAAATTTGGATTTAAAAAATATATGTGATTGGCTAAAGAGAAATAAACTAAAACTGAATGTTAAAAAAACTAAATTTAAGAAAATTAACTGCAATACAAATATAGACTTAAAAATAGATAATGATAAAAGAGAAGAAGTTGGTGAAATGAAATATTTAGGTGTGATGTTTGATAATAGAATGAATTTTAGAAGGCATATCGATTATATACATAAAAAAATCTCGAAAAAAATATACCTTTCCTCAAAAATAAGATCAAGGGTATCCTACATGACGGCAATAAAAATATACAATGTAATGATCAAGCCGCACTTTGATTATAGCTCTTCCATACTTTTTCTAGCGTCCCAGGATGAATTTAATGAATTACAAAAATGTCAGAATCGTGCAATGCGAATAATTTTGAAAGTCAACAGATACATCGCAATATGCTTAATGCTACAAACTTTATGGTGGATTTCCGTATACCGGAGAATTATAATGAATATTTTAGTTATTGTTTTTAAAATGAAACATAAGCTGTATCCGAATTACTTGTGCAATAGATTAGTATACGCCAGTGATATTCATAACTATAATTTAAGAAATATAGGGAATTTTAGGTTAAATTACTTTAGAGATGAAAAAACTAAGAATATGCTACTGTATAAAGGTTTAAAGCTATTTACTAATTTACCAAATGAACTAAAATTTGAAAATAATTTTGAAAATTTAAAAAAAAATATTATTTATATAAGGGGAAATTTTTAATATCCTATTGAAATATGTATAGTTAATATTTATTATTATTATTAGGAATGTTTTGAATTAAAGTAAAAATAAATGTATAAATAATAGTATTAGAATACTAATAAAAATAATAAATAAAAAAATAAAAAAATAAAATAATTCCAACTGAAAGAAAACAAAAAAATTAATTAAAAAAGTTCACTAGTTTAATTTTAATAATTTTTGAATAGAATAAAAAAAAATATAAGTTAAAAAGTTAACATAAAAAAAAATTTTTTTTTACTAATTAAAAGAAGTTTTGTCACTTCGAAGGTCTGACAAAAAAGAAATCAATTTGGACTGCATATCGCTAACTTTGTGTGGTAGCAGTACTATGTCATCTACATAGTCTACGTCTTCTAAGTGACGAGTGAAGCTCCATGTAATACCTCTATTTTGCTTATAAACTTCGGACATTATATTATCTAGGACGATTGTGAATAGCAATGGTGATAGTGGACACCGCTGTTTGACGGCGGTATTAGTTTGGCAGGGCTTGCTGATGTTTCCGTTGTGAATGACCGCCAGTTCGGAGTTTTTGTACAGCTCTTTTATTAACCGGATTATTTTATATGGTACGCCTTTCTCTTTTAGTACTCTCCATATGGCAACTATTTTTACAGTGTCGAAGGCACTTTCTTAAAGTCCACGAATAGCAGGTACAGGAGAGTCCGCCATTCAATCGATTGCTCCATGATAATTCTGGGTGTTTCATTGGTTTACGCAGCTCCTGTGGGGGGGAAGCCTGCTTGTTTGTGGATTAACTTTCTCTTGTAATCTACCTTGTATGATAGTTGCTATGATTTTGTACACTGCATTGAGGAGAGTGATTCTACGCTAGTTGTTGCAATTTTTGATGTCGCCTTTCTTCGGTAGTTTGACTATTGTATTCTTTTTCCACGATGGAGGTAGACTTTGATTTTCCCATGCATCTGTGATATGAGGTGTCAGAAGTTCGGGTGATGTATTTTGGCAGGCTTGTAGAATTTCTGCCGGGTGTGATGGTATTCCAGCTGGGTGTGATGATAACAGCTGGGTGTGATGGTATTCCGGCAGATGGTATAAGTTGCTCTTGGTTATTAGTTATTTCGCTGCCACTTTTATGTTTTATGGGAGGTGATGCTGTACTCTTTTTGTTGATGAACTGATTCACAATTTGGTGGAGTTTTCTCATATCATTTGTCCTGCAGCTGTTTCTGCACCTGAGGCGAGTATCTCAAGGAATTTACTCTTGTCTCTTGTGGAGGCGAGTTTTATTTTCTTTGGTAGCGCTTTGTGTTGCTCCTTGGTGACAACTCCGCTTTCTAGTTTTTTCTTATTCTTTTGCCTCTGTGATATCAGGTTCCATGTGTTTTCAGATATCCATGATATTTGTTCCCTTTTCTTTGTACCGAGTTAATTTCCCGCAATCTTATAGACGGCTTCACTAATTTGATTCCAATCTTACTCGGTGTTTAGGCATCTTACTTGAATTATGGTTATCATACTGCTTTTGGTGTGGGGGTGTTGAAGGCTCCGGAGATTTAACTGTTGTGTCCTGTCATGACGGATTTTGAAGCATTTCAATTTTAATCTGATGTCACTTATAAGTTCGTGGTCGTTATCTATGTCGGCTCTCCTTTTATTTCGCACATCTTGCATCGAACTTCTCCATCTTCTACTTATACATATGTGGTGTCTTTGGTTATGTATTTTCCCATTTGATGAGGAACTGTGTATTTGTGAATTTCCTTATGGGTGAAGATAGCCCCGCCAATGGTCATTTGAAAAATTTGACATGTCTCGATAAGTCTTTATCCGTTTTTGTTCCTTATTCCGCATCCATGTTTTCCCGTTATGTTTTCTGACCCAGAATTTTGATTTCCCACTCTCGCATTTAAGTCGCCCATTAGAATCAAGATGTCGCCTCTCCGGATAGTGTTGAGAGTATAGATGAGCTGTTTGAAGAACACATCTTTCGCTGTATCATCGGCATCTTCTGTTGGTGCATAACATTGTACTAGTGAGATATTTTTAATTTTACATCGGAAATGGGCTGTATTAATCCTATCTGATACGGCTTTCCAGCTATGCAGGGAGTTATGCATCCTTCTAGCTATTATTCCCTCACCGTTTTTTCCACCTACTACTTTACCGCTATACAACAGACTGTTTCCATAAGCCGTGATAATTTCGTCATATCCATTCCATCTAATTTCACTTAAACCCATAATTTGTACTCTATATTCTGCCATTTGCCTTTCTACTTGGACAAGCTTTGATACTTCTCGCATTGTTCGGACATTCCATTGTACAATTCTAGTCATAGTTCGAGCGCCAAGGTTGTTTCCGTGTTATTTTGCTTATTGTATCCGATTTGCCTAATTTCAGTTTCTGTAATCCGCTTATTCTTTCTATGTAGGAAATTAGCCTACTGTGGAAGTTGCCTATTTTGTTTGCCTATCTCACATAACGCCTAATAGGGGAGACGATGTCATTTGTTCTTATCTCTAACATTGAAGATTCCACATGTAAATCCGCCTTAGTGGTGAAGACGACGTCAACTTTTTCCCGCCAGATGTCAGCTTATTCCGTTTCATGTCAGCTTATGTATGATGTTGTTGCGAAATTTTTCCTCCAGATGTCTTTTGCAAAATTTTCTAGGTAGAGATTTGGGAAGGATAATTGGGGAGATTGGAATTGGGAAATTTGGATTATGGGAGATAGGTAGGGAAATTTGGAAAAACATTTTGAAGAAAGATGTTAATGTTCTTCTTAAACTTAAGTAAATCGTACACATATGAATTACCAACTTTAGGGAACACATGTGATGGTATATGGTTTCACAAACGGGACGTGCGCATGACAAACAAATTTCCATAGGCTGTATTTCGCCATCTTGATAACTCAACATGGTAGGGGTGAGCATCTGTTGCCCTCCTTGTTTCTCGTTGAAAAACTTTGAGTGGAGGCATTAATTGTTTTATTTCTTTGGAACAAGTGTTAATTCCTACGAGATACCTATAAAACAAGGTCAGTGACCCAACTGTGGCTGTGTGGAGTGAGCATCGAAGTTACACTGGCGTCGTTGTTCAAATGAGTAGCTCTGTTTTGCACATTATCTAAATAACCCAGTGCTGTTTGAGGCCCTACAGCCCAAATGTGTGCATTATACTCTATTTTCGGCCTAATATACGTGTTATAGATATTGAGAAGATCAGATGCGGAAAAGAAAGTTTTGCAGCGATACAAAAAACCCAAACATTTAGCTGCATCCTTAGCTATATCAAAAATATGATTTGACCAAGTCAATTTCTGGTTTAACCCGAAGCGCAGCATGTTTAAATCCGTTGAATGCTGCAAGATTTCTCCCTGAAATAGTAGGTTAGGAACAGTAGTGGAAATTTTCCGCGAGATCAGACAGCATTGTGTTTTTTTGGTATTGAACTAAACTCTGTTGACTTCACCCCATTTTTGGATTTTTGCTAAATCGTTGTTTAGCTCACTAATAGTGAAATTTTTCGCTGTTGTCTCATAGGAACCCACAAGGGTGCTGTCGTCTGCGAAAATATGAATCGGATTGGAGGTTAATGAGAGTAGATCATTGATAAATATTAAGAACAGAGTTGGGGATAAAACTGATCCCTTGGGGACACCAGCATTTATTTTGAATTTATCAGATGAATATCCATCGACCAGTACACGAATCGTGCGATTGGAAAGGAAATCTCCAATCCATTTTAGAAAGACTCTACGTAGACCTAATGCTTTGCATTTTGCCAATAGAGAATCGTGCCAAACTCGACCGAAAGCCTTAGAAATATCAAGAGCCACAACATCAGACTCACCAGAATGATGAAGGTTGATGCTTTGCTTCTCACAAAGGTAAGTCATGAGATTACCGGTTGAACGACTGGCTCTGAACCCGTATTGACGATCATGAAGCAAACCTTTTTAGTCCAGGTATTTCAGAGGCTTTTGTTTCACTCTTTTCTCCATTACCTTGGAGAGGATCGCTTTGATTACATTTTTTGGGGTTTGGGAAAACATGTGCAACCTTATATTGGGTAGGATGAATACCTGAAGTGAAGGAGAGATAGAAAAGGTTGCGCAGAGGTTTTGAAATAGTGGAGTAGGTATTTTTAAGCACCATGGTGGTTATATCATCTGGACCAGCTGACTGATTTGTATCAAGGTTTTTTAAAATTTTCATCACCGCCCGCGTCCTAAAGTAAATTTTATCGAAGGAGCAGCTAGCTCCTGAAACAGAAGGTGGCACCTAAGCTGACTGTGACAGTGCCGAATTGAAAGCGAACTTCTTACCAAACAAGTTCGCCTTCTCTTTAGAATCTGATATGGTTCTTTTATTATTATCAATAAGTGGTGGAAAGGAAGACCCTCTAACATCTTCTTTTAGACTTTTGGCAAATGACCAAAAAGATTTGCTATTCTTTCGCATGAGGATGATTTTACTTTTCAACTTTTGGTTAAACAAGAATTTTTGCTTATTGATAACTCTCCTGCATTTGTTTCTCACCACTATATATTCGGCCCTGTGAGGCTCCGAACTATTGTTTTGGTACTGTTTAAAAGCCTCCTCTTTTCTAGAAATTGCATCTTTGCAAATACGATTAAACCAAGATTTGGAACTCCTCTTAACAGATTTCATGAAATGAGCGATGAATATCTTCATTCCAAATAAAATAGTTTCACTAATTGCATTTGCAGCAAAGTTAACATTTCGGTTGCGGAAGCAGAATGACCAATCAAAGGCTCTAAAAAAGTTGTTAAGGCCCTCCTATTCAGCATGGCTGTAACGCCAAACTAATTTTTTGGTAGGGGATCTCTGGTTGGAAATTGGGCTTACCCGGAATCTTGTGTTAACCAAACAATGGTCAAAATTACCCAGGGGGCAGCCAACTGAAACCAAATATTTTTCAGGGTGTGTGGCGAGAAACAGGTCCAAGAGGTGACCTTCATGATCAGTACGGTCCGGGATCCTAGTGGGATTTTGGACAAGTTGAGAAAGGTGGAACAGTGTGGAGAATAATTCAACTTGTTTCCCAATTAAGTTTTGACTCGGGGAGATGTTGCTAGAAAAATGAAGCCAGTCCCTGTTATGAATGTTGAAATCTCCCGCCAGAACCATTTCAGTTTCTGGAGATGCGTTCAAAATTTCATTGATCTGGTTCGATAGATTTTCAATTTCCATAGCAGTTTCTTGTTCATTTGAGTTGGGTGATCTGTATAGGAAACAGAAATGTATGACATGCTTTTCAACGAGAATTTTGACCCAAATGTTATGAAAGGTTGGGCTAGAACATTTATATTTTGGAAGTGTGTTGAAAGCGATGTCATTTTTTATATAGACAGCGATACCTGTTTTTGTTACGAAGTGTGAAATAAGTGAGTAGCCGGTAACATTAAAGTTATCATTGTGGTTACTGACTTGTGTTTCACATAGGGCTAAGATTGCTGGTTTAATGGAACTAAGATGGCAATCGACGGCATGAAAATTCGTTTGCAACCCGCGTATGTTACAGAAATTAACATTAAAATTAATATAAAAGAAAAGTTAAGATAGTAAATAATAATATTAAAATTGAAATGTAGTTTAAAATTAAAATCAAAAGCGAAATTAAGATGAAATCAGAATTGAAATTGTAATCAGAATTAAAATTAAACTTAAAATCAACTTTAAAATTAACCAAGATGAAAATCTGACTTAAGATAAATTAAAGTATATAAATTAAGATTAAAGTAAAAATTAAAATTAACAAAAATTAAAATTTATTCAAAATTAAAATCAAAAGTAAAAGTGCACGATTTAAATAATCCGAACTTGACAACACTTTAAAATAAATTACTATCAATGTCAATATACAATACTTTATATCAACATTAATACTTTTCAATATTTTGCTTTGAGTGAGCAAATGATTTATAACGACGGTCAACAGTTTTTAACATACACTTTTAAGTGACCTTATTGAACGCAGGTACAGCCAAAGACTCACCAAAAGCAAAACGTACCACCAGAAATTAATCAATTAGATTACGGTAATTACTATGGTGGTATTAAAAAAAAATTAGCGAATTGAGAGTCGAAGAAGAACACCAGCATCCATCATACATGTGGGAGGAAGATGGATATATAATTGTTTTGTTTACGACAAGTTGATATTAAGATGAAATAAATAAAAAAGAAAAGTAAATTAATGTAAACAAAACCAACCGAGCGCGTTTAATTATAAATTATAATTTGAATCTGCAAAATTTAAAATTATTTAAATTTAAATCTTAAATTTAATTATTTAAAAAATAAATCAAAAATTAAATTAAATCAAAAAAAAAAAAAAAAGTTAATATGTAGATAAATTTATAAGTGTAAAAAAATAAAAAATAAAATTTGTATATTGTTAAATAAATTAAGAATACTTATCTTGCCGCCATTGGAGTTCAGCCATACAATTTAAAATTTAGTTCAATATATTACACTTTTAAAAATATTTTTTTTAGTGAAAGAAAAAAAAAATTGAAAAATTAATTAAAAAAGTTCACTAGTTTAACATAGGCTTTTTGTCACAAGCTTTGTTTAGAACCATAAATTCATCCTGCCAAATGAGACAGAGACTACTAAAGGGAAATTCTTGGTGTCTTTGGAAGATTCCCATCTCCCTTAGGAAAAAAAACATATTGTATCCAAATTTCTTCGGTACCCGTCCAAAGCTAAGAAGAACATTTTTACAAATTTTCAACTAAATCGATAAAACCGTTTGGACGGGACAACGAAAAAACGAAAAAGCTTTAAATGACTCTCGGACCGCAATGGGTTAATGAATCAAAACACCATATAGCCTATAATACTTTCCGGGGTCGTAGAAATGTTCCTTCAAAATTTGTTTGCAATCGGACTGGTGGTTTTTACGTGAAAAGGGCACAAACAAACAAACAAACAGAATTCTGCTTTATATATTAGATTATATTAAGGTTATTTCTGGACCATGGTTGTAGACTGAATATAGGTAATTTATTTATATTATTTATAACTAATTGTTATTTTTATAATTTTAGATATTGTTATTGGGGCATATACTTATTCATATAAAATGAGTGACTATATTTAATTATTGTTATGGGATAAATATTTTTTTTCTTTTTTTATCCCCTATCGGGAGTCGAACCTGACACCACCACACTGGTAAGCATACATTGCGGGGCGTTTACCATTTAGGCTGAGGAGGAGATATTTCCAACTATGTTATTAGTTATTAATTTTGAATTTAATGTTATATGATTATTAATTAGGTTATGCTATGAATAAGTAGAAAGAAAAAGAAATAAAGAAATAAATATCAAAAAAAAATATATATATATTTATATTATCGAAGCCATCAATATGAACTTTGATCAATAGGAAATTTTCTATACTTGCAAACCTATGGATACAATGAACACACATCTATGTATTTAATTTTTTCACCTTCTTTACATTCATAATAGTTAAAAGTATTCCCCGTAACGTCCCCCATAAAAAGCATCTAGTGGGTTTAGTGGTGCATATTGTGGGTGTAAAATAATGTTTTTTGTTTGCTCCTTTGTTAATTGTCTTTCAAGTTCACATGCCCATTTCTATTACTACATAACCAGGTTTAATCTTTCGCTTTTTGTTATTGTTCTTTCATATGTCAGATTAAGAGTATCATTTGAACGATCATGTAGGGGTTCGTCGCGGTTATGTAGTAAACATATAGGATGACCATGCTAATAACACTCATAAAATTCATATATTTGATTAGAGCTTTTACAAAAACCATCTACCTTTACACCTGCAATTATTACTTCTCATTCTCTGGCTGCATGTTTAATATTAATATTCCGTTTTTCCTCCTCTAAAATTAGCCATTGAATAGCTTCTGCGGATTGTTTATCTTTTTAGATCTTGCATCATACAACATTGCAAGATGATGCTATTGTTACAACTTTCAAAAACGGTTCTACATTGCATCACGTTTTTAAGTATTTTGTACATCTCCACTTCACATATTGAATTTTTTCCCCCACTTGCTGAAGTTTTGTGATTATCAAAGCATTGTTATCATCTAAAGTTCCTGTTGCAATCTTAACATAAAATATTTTTCCACATCCACATCCTTCATCCTTCCCACATCCACGAATTCCACATCCTTCATCTGGTATATTAATGCAAACATCTTTTATTAGTTTTTTTGTTTTTTCCGTTAGCAATTTTCCTGTATCTTTTCTAATTTTACAATATTCAGGGTCTTTTTCAGCAATAGCTATTGCTACAACCAATGTTCAAGGTAAACGCAAATTATCCTTGTTGATTATACCAATAATACTTTTACGGATTACGGATTCCTCATCATATGAATTATATCTGTTTCTTCTTGTATTTCCGCGTCCAATAGGAAGTCGTACATTAAAACAACATTTTTCTGTGTTTAAGCCCACGGAATTGCTTTGAAACACTTTGCTAATCATTTCCCACACATCGGACAAGTTTATTTCATTAACATTTTTAAAATTAATCCAACCGGGTCGCCTTTCAAATCCTTCGCCACAAAATGTTATTCCAACCTTATCGGTGGGAAAAAGATTCTGTTGTTGAAAGAAATAGTATATTTTCTATCGACTTTTTTAACCAAACAGTTGGATCTACATTGTCAGGTACATCATTGATTTTAAATTCAATTTTTTGCGCGGCTTAAGTATTTCGATCAACGAAGTTTTAAAAAAAAACAATTTATTTTAAATCAAAAGTTGTGATTTATTCCTTTATCCAAACTTAATTAATTTGATTATAATTTTGCATGGTTTTTATATATTTTAAAAGGTGCAATCTAAACAATTAATTATATAAAATTATTAAAATATTTTGATTTTACAAAAAACTTATCCATTTTTTATTTAGAATTATCACAAAAGCAAAAAAATTTCCTTTTTCGATTAGTATTATCACAAAGCAAAAAATAATTCCCACTTCTTATATTTATACTTATACTTACTACTACCTGTTGAAGATCAAGGTTAATATCGTTATTTACTACACCCCTTTATATTATATCAAATATTTTGCACATATTATTATGGTTATCAAAATGAAACTATTTGTTTTTCTCTTTTTTTTTTACTCTTACAAAGTAAAATATCCTTTTTCATTTTTATAAAAACAATTATATTACGCATAACAATAATATATAATATATATCATATAATAGGGGAAATGGGGTATTATGCGAATATAATTCGTTGCGTAACCAGATATAACAATCTAGCCTTTACTACTCAACACTGAATCTCACCTTCACGTGGTCCCGCTGCAAAGCTGAGCAACCTCAATGAAATATCTGGTATCAAACTCAGGTGGTGTAGTTACGGTCAGCAAACAAACGAGATTGGTGGTTTAAACTGCTAAACCAGTAGTTTAAATTATAGTAGCGTTTATCCTATAAAAGGCGGCTACAAACAGCGTCTGTTCTCTAAAAGGGCGGCTGCATCATAAAGAAGGAAAACTACCGAAAACCCTTTAGAAGGCAACGGGAAAGCACTGAAGTATGCAAGAAAACTACACGGATTCAGTAGAAAATCAACGGCCCTCAGTCTCGGGCAAAATTAGGGTGCTAACAATCCCCGGAGGTAAAACAAAATAAAACCTAAAAATATTAAAATAGGATCATAGAACGTTAGAAGGCTTTATGAAGCTGGAAGATTTAATAATGCAGTTCAAGAAATGAAAAGGCTAAAAGTAGTCATTCTGGGAATAAGTGAAATTGTGTCCTGGTGGCCTGACTCTGGCCAATTCTAAAGTAATGATGTCACCATGTATTATTCAGGCAATAACAACAACCATAGAGGTGGTGTAGGCATAATTCTGTCTAGTAAATAAGCAAAATGTGTGAAAAACTTCGTTTCAATGTCAGATCGTATCATCCAAGCCTCTAAACATCAACATCATCCAAGTTTACGCTCCTACAGCTAATAAGCCTGACGAAGAAATTGAAATGTTCTACGCCGAAATATTAGAGCTACTTAAACTTACAAAAGTTCCCGAAATTAATATTATAATAAGCGACTTCAATGCTAAAATAAGCAATCAACCAGTGGATGATACTGTAGGACCCTGCAGATTGAGAAACAGAAACCAAAGATGAGACAGATTAATTCAATTCTGCCAATAAGATAAGTTTAAAATTGCCAATACGTGGTTCTGCCTTCCTGCTCTTAGGCTACACACTTGGAAATCCCCGCAAGACAGCCCCAACAATATCATTTGGAATCAAATTGACTTCATTCTGATCAATAAAAGATACAATTAAATAAAAGACGACATAAAAGACGATACAATAAATATCCGAAAGTTACAGTAAAAGATGCACTTCCTCTCTTACTAATAACCGAGGTCAAATTGTAATTGAGGAGGAAGAAATTCGACCAATGTGGGAAGAATATATTCAAAATCTTTTCGTAGATCCCACAAAATCGGAATACAAAGGACTTAGTCTATTGGACAAAATATCTGATCCGCCTATAACGACCGATGAAATTTTAATGGCTATTAAAACATCCAAGGATAATAAAGCCCCAGCTCCTGACAATCTCCCAGTTGAAATTTTGAAATTAATTGATGATATTAATTGATAAAATTCTGCTCAGACTGAATCTAAATGCAAGTTCCATGCATTTAAAACTTATATTGACAACAAAGAGCTGAAGTGAGAATCAATGAAACAACATTAAGTTTATATCATATATTCAACCCCTCTATTTACCTATTAAATTTTCTCTATATTAATAACTTAACCCTTTCCTAATTAATATTCACCCCTTCTCTACACATTACATTTTCTTTATACTAATACTAATAACTTCCCCTTACTTAATTAATACTCACGCCTCTCGACATAATTCCTTTAAATCACTTAACGAGAATGACTTAGTAACACCTACTGACGCCAGATTGCTCATCTTGATTCTTACTATTGCTATCTCTTCCTCGCATGGGCCAAATTCCTAGGCCAAATTGACCTAATACCTACTGTTATGTGTTTTTTATTTTTATTTTATTTTAAATTACCAAAGCAAGGTATGTACATGTTTAAAAAAAAAAAGAAGACAAAAAATAACAGACATTATAACATTGATATTGTATTGATAAAATATGATAATGTACGAACATAACTATGAAATTAAATTACAAAAACTTTTTTCTGAAAATTAATACAAAAAAAAAAAACTTATACATTTCAATAAATTTATGAAAAGTATATTTATGTATTGGTTAGAATTAATTGTCTGAGGTCAGTAAATTGAAAAAGTGGTGATGTAAAGTGTTTCTGAAGGTATTTCTGGAAATTGTTGAAAAATAGAGATAACTGATTTTATTGAATGTAATACAACATCTGTTTATCAGTTCATTTCTTCCATATTCTGTACTGCGTTTATATTCCACCAAAAATTTCGTGTATCTTGTTTGTCTCTAACTCTATCATTAAGTCTAAATTTGTAATTAAGTGACTGTATAGCAATATTATTATTTAGAATGTCAAAAGTAACACATGATGAAAATATTTGTCTACGTGAGGACAAAGGGAGTTTAAGAATTTAAGTCGTGTAGTGTAGCTTGGAAGATTTAAAAAGTCTGAAGTGTTATATTGGTTTCTTAATGCAAATAGAAGAAACTATTTTTGAACTGATTCAATTTTGTTAGAATGAACCTGAAAAGCTGGATCCCATATAATGCTGCCGTATTCTAATATAGAACGAACTAGCGAACAATATAGAGTTTTTTTCACAGCTAAGTCACTAAATTCCTTAGCTCTTCTCTTAATGAAACCTAAAATTTTATTTGCTCTTGAAATTAAGTGGTCATAGTGCAGATTAAAGATAAGTTTATTATCAAGTAGAATTCCAAGATCAGTAATACTAAAAACTCTTTCAAGTATTAGATTATCTATTCTGCAGTCATACAGTAAAGAAGAACGTTTACGGGTAAAACTGATAGCCTTGGATTTCTGTATATTGAGCTCTAATTTGTTGGTTGTACACCAATCATGTAATTATGTAATTATGATAAGCTTGATTGAAGTAAAGCTGTATCAGAACTGTCATTTACGACTTGATATATTTTTAGATCGTCAGCAAACACTATGTGCGGTATGGCACCCAAATATACTGAAAGATCGGAAATAAATATATTGAATAAAAATGGCCCTAAATAGCTACCTTGAGGTACACCAGAAGTAACATCGACTATATTGGGCAATATACCTTGCTATTTAATGTTTTGTGTTCTTTCTGATAAATAAGAGTTAAGCCATGCAAGAAAAGAACCCGATTTGTTTGTTTAGCAAAGTGTAATGATCTACACGATCGAATGCTTTGCTAAAATCAGTGTAAATTGCATCAACTTGATATCCTTTCTCCATTATATTCAGGATTTCAGATGTGTATAACATAAGGTTCGTTGTAGTGGAACGACCTTTCCTGAAACCGTATTGTTGTTCGTTAAGTTTGGCATTTATTACAGGAGTAATTTTATCGACAACAATTTTTTCGAATAATTTTAGAATAGTCGATAGGATGGCTATACCTCGATAGTTTTCTACTGATCTTTCACCTTTTTTGTAGATAGGAGTTAAATGAGAGGATTTCCACACATGTGGAAAAACACCATTCGAAAGCGATTTATTTAAAATGAAATGGTGAGGAGTAATTAGAAGAGTCGAGGGATTAGGTCAGGTCCGGCACCCTTCTTTGTGTCAAGACTCATAATAGCTTCATAAATGTCCCTTTCGGAAAGATACAGATCTGTAATTAACAAATTAGGGCTATTAGATAAACAAATAGCAGAGATATCAAATTGTTCTTTTGGACGATAAACTTTTTGAAAACTGTCGGAAAAAAAATTACAAATTGTTTTCGGGTAAGAGGAAAAAGTATTTTCCTTGGACATTGAATTAGGGTAGCAGAATATTTTTCGTTTTATGTTGACAAATACGAATATTTTTTGGGATCACTAATTAATTTATTGCCTATACTAATGACATAGTTTTCATAGGCTGTATGAGCTTTCAGTTTGAATTCATTTGCAAGTAGTTTGTACGAATTCAATAAGTTATCGTTTGGTGCTATTGTGTGTTTAATTTTCTTGTATATTTTATTGCGCTGGTTACGCAAAATCCTATGATTTTTCCAGAATCTTTATATATATATGTAGGTATATGTGAGATTCTGAATTAGGAAGGGTTTTAGAATTTAGAGTTGTATTGTACAACATCAATTTAAATTTAAAAATTTATTTATGAAATTCACACAACCCATTTAGTCAATGAAAAACATTATTTCATTTGAAAATGCGAGATTTTGACACGCTAGATTATGAAACAAGAGATTTCGTCAAACTCTATCAAATGCCTTTTGCAGTTAGTCTCTAGCACATCTAGAAGTGCATCATCTTTTTGATACAAAGTGAGTGATTGAGTGGTTTTATGTATTTGTTAGAAACACCTCTATATATATAATATATATAACTTGTAATATGTGCTTGCATTTGAAAAGCATTGTATAACTGATTTTTATAATAAAGGTCGTAAGCCACCAAGCAGAACGACACGCAACCTCGATTCCCAAACTAAAATTGAGCCGATTTTATACCAAAGGCTTTTAAAAGCTTTCTGAAGTCAATCAGGGCATGCTGAAACCAGAGCCCCAAACAAAAGTTTGTAGAGCTGGCCAAAATCTTTTTAATGATACCCATATGACAATATACCGCTGATTTTTATATTAAGGGCTTCTAAACAGTTTTAGGAACCCTGCAGTGCGTCCCAGAACCATGGTCCTCAACTAAAGTTGGAGAGCTCGCTAAAATCTTTTCAATGAAACCCCACAGGAAAATATATCGTTGTCTTTTATATTAAGGGATTATAAACTGTTTCAGGAACCAAGCAGGGAGTGCTAGAACAATGGTTCTGCCCAGTTTGCCATTGAAATTTGTGACCTAATTCATGAGAGCATATCGTTAAGTCAATGCAGATCAGAGTACTATGTGCACTAAATAGGGTTGGAGAGCCGTTGTTCAAAAGAATTAACTCGTCATTTGCTTCGAGCCATTGCTCTACTATTCTCCCTTTACTGTTTCATACACGGTCTGCCCACATGCAATTTCTTACATTGAAGTCGCCTGTGATTATAAAAGATTTTTGAATTTGCAGGACTAGGGCTTCCAAGTCTTCTTTTCTATATTCTTTTGAATGTTCCAAATACATATTTAGAATAGTGATTGGAATATTTTGGGTATGCAATATTTTGGAAAAAAAAATGATCAAAATGACAATTGTAGTTAAGAAATTCACTTGGATCCAAGATTTTTTTAATATGAGGTTCTAGCAGAGCTATTATAAGAGGTTTGTGTTTTCTAATTAATATTTCTAAAAAGCCTTTATTGGTGTGGTAGCCCTGTATGTTCCATTAAATTAAGTTACTTTTTTGTAGCGGTTGGCTGTATTATTATTATTCATATAGGAATGTTTTTAATTTATTAATATTTGTAAGTTTAATTTCAGCTACTGATATAAATTTAATTTAATTTATAAGAACTAGTTATAAAAATTTAATTTAATTTGTAACTAATAATAAGAATTTAATTGAATACAAGAACTAATTATAAAAATTTAATTTGTAACTAACAATAAGAATTTAATTGAATATAATTTAACTTTTACCTATAACTCAATATTTTTTATTTATTTTATTTTTTATTTATTAATTTCTAATGTTATGTTGTTATTCTATTATAATTGGACTGCTGTCAGAGCTGTACCAACTGTTATTATTACTACTAATAGTATTATTTATATTGCTATTACTATCATGAAAGTTATTGTTGTTGTTAGTTACTGTGTTAGCTAATAATAAAGGTGTAATTAAAATTTCATTATTATTAGTATTTTTATTGTTGAAAATTATATTATTAGAATTATTATTATAATTATTTTGTGTGTTAATTATGTTGTGGTTTGTGTCTATGGTACTTATCGTTTTTTGTTTGGTGTGATTTTTTTCTACAGATATTGTTGTGTTTATTTGTGGTGAGTGTTCTTGATGAAAGCTTGAGTTCAGGCTTGTTGAAGGTGAGTTCAGACTTGTTGAAGGTGAGTTGATTGGTAAATTAAGTGGTGATAAATTATTTGTAGAATTAGTTGATCGTTTTGTTGGAAGCTCGTTTTTACTGATTGTTTGTAGGTGATTTTGCTCATGTTGAGTTTTGAACAACAGGGAGAAGGTTTGACTTTGATTTCTTTGATATGACATATACCTTAATTCATAATGTTTATATGCATCACGTTTAGTGCAATGTAAATCAGTTTTTATTTGTAAATCGTGTGTACAATGGACACGTAAATCGTGTGTACAATGTAAATCGTGTGTACGAAGGGCACTTTGGGATTTAGATACTGCACTATGGGTTGCACCTTCACAATTTATACAGTTGAAAATATTGCACATCGATGTGACTTATCACCTTCAGGTCGTTCCAAACCGCAATCACCACATCTTGGTGAGTTTTGACAATATTTTTGCAAATGACCCAACTTTTGGCATTTTCTGCATCTCATAAGATTAGGATACCACTTCTTTAGTGCAACGATTGTAAAGCCACTCTTGATGTACTCAGGAGCCTCAAAGGAATCGAACTTGACAATGATGGCACAAGTAAAAATGTTTTGGCCATTTTGCATTTTGGATAATTTGAATATGTCAACCACAGTTGTATTTTTTCTTTCAATCCGGCAAGTATTTCAATTGTTTACACATTTATTAAATCCTTATCGTAAATTAAGCCTTTTGAAAAATTTAAGCCCTTATTTAGCTCAACATTGATATCAATTTTTCCCAATTTATTTTGTTTAAGAAATAAGGGAGCAATTCTTTTACTTGGAACTTCGAGCACGATGCTACCTGTTCTGTCCCAGGAGGCCTTGAATTTTGAATTAATATATTCAAGCATCTTGTTCAAGACAAATTTATTTTGCATCCTAAGTGGAACGTTGGTATCAGTTGATTTTATATTTAAAAATTTTTTGAACTCTTCATTTGCATTTGTTATATAGGTTGGAGCATTTGCAATTTTTTTGACTTTTTCCTTTTTTTAGATATACTTTCCTCCAACAGTTGGAAACTGTTTGAGCTCCTCAAAGGAAGCATTTCTTCTTTGTTTTCTCAGCTGTGCAAAGCGATCAGGTACTACTTTTTCTTTTTTTTTGGAACTAAGTATACGAAACTATGTATAGTATCCTTTGCTTAGTGATAAGTTTATACAAAAACAACAACAATTAATAGAGATAATACAAATACAAATATTAGTTTAAAAACGTTCAATTAGTGCGATCCTTACTCCTTAAATTAGTAAGAAGGAGTGATATAGATAATGAAAATATTGAAAATATGTTAAGTTTTAAAAATCATATAGATTTTTTTTATAAAAATATTTCAAAGAAATTGCACTTTTTTTCAATCATAAGAAAAAAATTGTCTGTTTTAACTTCAATTTGAATGTCATAATAAAACCACATTTTGAGTATTGTTTATCTATTATCCTTATGAGTAATGCTAAAATATTAAACACACTACAGAAATTACAAAACAAAGGTGTGATGATTATATTGAAACTTAATATATATATGTAGTTCAGTGAAAATTATGTTGAATACCTTACGATGGTTGACTGTTGAGCAAGGAGTAAGCATCAATATTTTGATAATGATCTTCAAACTAAAACATAAACTAATGCCGTCGTATTTGACTGAATGCTTAATAAATTTATCCGGGTGACAGGCATGGTTATTCCTTGCGAAATCAAACAATCAAACTTTAGACTAAATATTTTTAATAATCAAAGAACTCTTATTAATGAATATTTAATGAATTACCAATCAACTTGAAACGTGGAATTAATTTGAAAAGCTTTAAACGAAACATAGTTCAAAATGTAAAAAATAAATTTTAACTAAGTATATGAATTTTAAAAACAAAATATTAAATACATATGTACATGATTGATATAATCTAAAATAGTGTTAACTTAAATAGTAATTGATACTGAATAAATGAACTAAAGTAAACTAAACTAAAACTTTAAAACCATAATTATAAGAACTTTTAACAAGAAATCTTCTTTAAGAAACAAATATAAATATGACATATACTTTATACTTATTGTTTATATCTATCTATTATCTATAAATACTTTTCTTATGCGGTAATAAAACCAAGTTCTTTTTTAGTTTTACCTATATTTTATTAAGGGTACGAATTTGCGTAATAAAAAAACTTGATTTGACTTGAAAAAATCTTTTCTTACTATTTGGTATGGTCCTATTACAAAGTACTAATAAATTTATTGATAAACCTAGATATCCTAGACTTGTACAGTTGATTAACCCTGCCAACTTATACAGTACCAACAACCTCCACTTCCATTGAGAACTTATAAGTTAAAAACCCATGCTTATAACCTAACTTGTAGCCTAAACCAAAACAATCAAAACGAGTTTTTGACCTAATAACCAAGACTAACCTTATCAAGTGGACGTGCTTTTATTTGATTTTAAATAAAATTAATTTACTTTAACTTTTAATACTGTGCTAAATAAAAGTGCTTAAAACACAAAAATAAAAAATGTTATTTCTTACTTGCACTCACATATATAATATAACTTAAAAAGAAAAATAATTAACAAATATTAACATAAAATTAACAATTTAAAAAAAATTAAACAAAAATAAATATATAACTGTGTCAATTGTGTCAACTGTTATACTTTGCAAACCTTGAAAGATTTAATCATTTAGCTATTAATAATTATAAAATAAAAAAGAAATACAAACATTCTAAAAATGAGTTATACCTGCAAAATTTCAACTTGTTCAAATATTGATAAAAAATAAGAAACAATTAAATGCGGTGGTTTTTGCTCAAATCTAATTCATGCCAATTGTCTAGGTTTAGAAAGAAATTGGCAGTCCTCAAGACTAAAACAATATTTTGTCTGTGATCAATGCCAAAATACTCAGTATATGGGAAAAAAACATTTTGATGAGTTTAATTCAAAAAGACAAGTTATTTGATGAACAAAATACATTTACTAATAGATGCTTAAGGGTGATAGAGTCAAATTCCAAGTCCTTTCGTGAACTCTGTCAGAAAATTAAAGACAACTAATCTTCAATATCGTTAAATTTGAATAGCAGCGAGTTTAATACAGCTTATGCTGTTAAAACGATGGACTTGAAACTTCAAAACTTAAAGAGAGAACTTCATGCTTTTAAATTTGAACTTCAAGATGCAGTTAAACACATTAACTCAGCGTGTATATCGTCCAACGAAATAATCAATCAACTATTTCTATTGTTAGTACTGATGAGCAGACTAGTATTGGTCAAAATGCTATCATGGAATCAATTGATTTTATAGTAAATTCAGTTAATACAGGAGATAGTGCTGGTAGTTAGAAAGAATAACAGTTTATTTCAATATATGTAGAAGCAACATATCTATGAGTTTTTGTAAATAAATTTTAAAATAACTCGCATTAATTGCAAAAATATTACTCCACCCTCCATTAATAAAAAATGAACCTTGTACCACGTTATAAAATTGATGTGGCAAATGAGTTTCGCTCCCTTTTACTTTCAGAGGATAGTAAGAAGAAATGGAAATCACTAAATGCTACTGTTTCTCTTTGGTCAGACACAAATTCTAAACACGTCTTAACATTATACTAATAATAATTCATACAAAATACAAAATATTTAGATAACTTGACTTTTCTTACAACTATAGGGCATGGAAATAGTTTTCCAAGCTTTAGTACTAATAATAACAATACACACACTACTTTTACAAATAGTTTACCTAATGTCACAGGTACTAAAAGCAAGCCCAATAATTACACTAAATCGGTACAAAGTTATCAGAATTTTACTCAAGGGGATTCTCTTGTACCTGCAAGTTTTATTAACCCCCTTGAACCGCTTTCTGTTTGCTTAACTAAGCAATTTGCGTCTGATACGGATAGTAACTTTGTTCTTTCTCGCTTACGTGGTCGTGATTTTTCCACATCTAATATTAACTTTTTCAATAATCTTAAAATGTTCTATCACAATTATAGTGGTATAAGAGGTAAACTTAATAAATTATATGTTGATACAAATTCTTGTGATTTTAGTGTTTTAGCTATCACTGGAACTTGACTTAATGATTCTTTCAAAAATGAAGAAATACTGAATAGTTATTTGGCGTGTTATTTGCTGTTAAAAGCATCTTGACTAGTACACCAATTGTTACTACAACATGTCATTTGTTCGAACATCTATTTATCAAAGTAAACTTGGGTACCAATTATTTATACCTTGGTATTGTATATTTTCGTTCAAACTTTGACAATTCCTCGCATTTTGATTTTTAGGACATATGGAATAATATAATACCTAATATGAACGAGGATGATTCTATTTTTATATTTGGCGATTTTAATCGTCCAGTTATGTCTTTTATCATGGACGACTCTGATAATTTGTTAATACCAATAAATTTTCTTGACGAAATCGATTTCTATCCTATTAGTGCTTTTATTGTAACGATTTACAACAAATAATCAGATATCCTAACAATAACAACAAATGGCTAGATCTTACATCTTGCATGACAGAGTGGAAGTAAACTTCGAAAATGATTCAGATAATCTTTTTACTAACACTACTCACCATAACGCAATCATTTTTGAGTTTTCCACCTTTAACCATAACTTTTCCACATCATACAATAATTCAATTGTATTTGATTTTCAAAACGCCGACTTTCAAAGCATAAATAATGCTTTATCATTAATCAATTGAGTCGATCTTTTATCTATGCAGGATATCAATTCATCTATCTCTATTCTTTACTTAAAGATTTTTGAACCAATTAACGCTTTTGTGCCAAAAATCCGTAAAAAAGATAGAACCACTGAACCCTGGTTAAATGGAGTTCTAAGGACTTCTTTAATACAAAGCGTAAAACATTTGGTTATCCAAATACTATGCCTAGGGATAATACTTTTTCGTCTTGCCCAATTCACATTAGTAATTTCTTTGCCGATAATTTTCAAAAAGTTTATCGTCTGCAGGAATCTTTTACTAATAACGATTCTTTAATTCTCAATTCATTAAATAACTGAAACTTATTGATTTCTGACTTGTATCTTTCCGAAAATAACATTGTCGACGCAATTACGAGTCTTGACACGAAAAAAGGTGCTGGTCCAGATTTGATCTCAACCAATTTTTTTCTATAATTGTGCTGTTTACTTAACTTTTCCTATACATATTATCTTTCACAACTCACTTTCGTCAGGTACTTTTCCAGACGCATGGAAATCGTCTTTTCTTACCCCTATTCACAAAAAATGAGATAGAGCATCTGTTGAATAGCAACCGTGATATAGCAATTTTATCAACTTTACCTAAATTGTTCGAAAAAATTGTTGTTGGTAAAATTGCACCAATTATAAACACAAAACTTAACGAACAACACCATAGATTCAGAAAAGGTCATTCTACCACCTGGAACCTTATGATATTATACACATCCGAAATTCCGAATCAGATGGAAAATGGATACCAAGTTGATGCAATCTACACAGACTTCAGTAAAGTTTTTGTTCGTATTGATCACAACATCTTAGTAAAAAAACTTGCTACTTTTGGCATATCCGGTTCATATCTCAGTTGGCTCAATTCTTACATTACAGAAAGAACTCAATATATTAAATTCCGAGATATATTATCTAACAAAATCGATGTAACTTCAAGTGTACCTCAGGGTAGCCATTTAAGTCCCATTTTGTTCAATATATTTATTTCTGACCTCTCGGACAATCTAGGTAATATACCACACATTGTATTTGCAGATGACTTAAAAATCTATCAAGCAATTAAAGATCATTCTGATATAATGCCTTTGCAATCAAAACTTAATACTAAATAATGAATGGTGCTCATCGAACAAATTAGAACTAAATATAAAGAAAAGCAAGTCCATAAGTTTTACACGGAAAAGATCTTCCATCTTTTACGACTATACAATTGAAAACCTTATCCTAGAAAGGGTATACAGTATTACTGATCTTGGAATCCTTCTTTACGATAAACTCAGTTTTATCCTACACTATTACGTCATGATATCCAGAGCATGTAAAATATTAGGATTTATTAAAAGACGAGCTGAAGAATTCAACAACATAGCAGTAACAAAGTCTCTCTACTGTTCTTTAATTCGATCTATTCTAGAATATGGTAATATAATTTGGAATCCAGCTTTTCAAATAAATTCTAATAAAATTGAATTCGTTCAAAAGCAATTTCGGTTATTTGCCTTAAGAGATAAATTTAATCCCTCTGACTATACTAATCTTCCGATTTACTCCATTAGACTTAATTTATTAAACATGCTAACCATATCGGTTCGCAGACAAATTTTTTCATCTTGCTTCACCTTTGATATTTTAAAGAATAACATTAATGTTCCTTATTTAAATAATTTTAATTTTATTAAGTATATGTCTATGTATACATACATATTATTGCTTGTCGCTATATGTACTTAATTTATATTTTGAGCTTTCTCATTCCTTATTTTTAAATTTTTAAAATTATTATTAAAATATTTTTTTTCAGTTCTAACTCATAAAAATAACTTACTTTTTGTATTGTATAATAATAAATATAATCTTAAGAACTTTTGTAACGACCTTGTTTTCGTTTGAATAAAATAAATAAATAAATAAAAATTCAATGTTCAATTAATTAACCTTGCTTGACAACTTTTACAGTACCAACAACCTACACTTCCAAATATACCTTATAAATTAATAACAAAAGCTTATATAGCCTAACTTAAAACTTAAACCAAAACAATCATACTAAATTTCTGACCTAGTAACGAGAAATGACTTACACAAAACCCATCAATCAAACTGTACACCAATGTGCCGTGCGATATGGGTTTCGCATTTGGTGCGATATGGTATGATTTGTTCCCACTCCCAAGTGGTGTAATAACTACTGATAAGAATTTTTATTCATCATTTAATTTAAATTATATAACCACATAAATATACATTCAACGTTACTCGAACCAACATTTCTTTCTTTCGTTTAGTTTTTATCTAAATTTTCCTCTAAATAATTTATGATATAATGCCAGTAATATTTACATCAATTTTGTTCTTCAACTGTTTCTTCATTTGAATCTGAGTTATATTCTTTTATTGATAATTTTCTAAATCATCAGACTCTTCAGCATCTTCTTCACAATTCGACTGTTCAATTTTATAATTAATTAATTTTACAGACATAATTTTTGCAAACACAATAATAAATTCAGAAACATATGGATTATTATTATAGCAGTTATTATAACGAATTAAAGAAACAAATTTTCTAATGCATCTCGATTGAAACGGGAGAACAGCAAATAAGAACGCTCGTTTGTATCATAAGATGAAAATGTATTTGAACCTAACTCTATAATCCCTGTTAAAGTTTGAACCGTACAATCAATAAGTAAATTTGTTTAGTGAAAATTGGATTTATATTTTGAAAATATAAATCCAATTGTTTTTGAAATTTTGTTTATGTGTTCGATACTTACGTTACATTTCGAAGTCCAGATTTCCAGAATAGGTTTTTCTTCTTAGGCAATCTGTAAAATTCACCATTAAAATTTCTGTACTTCTTTTGCAGATCATACAAGATATACTAGATTTGCATGAATCGTTTTTTATATCTCTGAACATTCTAAATTATTTACAGCACATAAAAGAAATGGATAATATGTACATGCAAAAGATTAAAGTTCAAAAGAAAATAAAACGAATGTGTGCACTACATACATAGTGAATCAATTAATATGAAATGTATCCTGTTCTTTAGTTGTAAAAGTGTGATAATTTTCTATATTTTTTTGGTTTCTTGGAAGAAAAACTCCCATAAAAACTGTTATTAACTTTGTTTAATCTTTACACATTTTGTTTAATCTTTAACATTGCAAGTTCTAAACTTTAATTTATATATTACAATTTTTATCATATCCTTTACTATTTTCAATAAGAAAATTTATTAAAACCAAATTCAACAAATTCGAGCATAGCAAGTTAATTATTAATTAGCACAAGCAATTGAATTATTTTAAAAATAGAAAAAGATACCATAAAAATTTAAGACTTTTAAATGAAATGTGATCATTTTTAACTGTGATTTAAAGATTAAATACCCTTTTTATGTTATATAGAAATAAAGATATGATTGGCTTTCAAAAACATATTTCAAGAAATATAACTAAGAGCGGAATACCCATTAAGCAATCACAATGTACCACAAGTGAAACAATTAAAGTTATTTCAAAAAATTAAAGATATTTATGGCGGTAGTTATACCTGTCATTTAAAAGCATTACTGAAATATTTTTTTTCTTTTTAGGTGTCATAAACTAAAGCAAATTAGTATTAAATTATATTTTATTAAAAATGTTTTAACAGGTAAATTCAGTTGCAATTTCATTATTTTAAACTCAATATTGAATAGAAAAGGAATTTTATTATTTTTTTTTTTTTATTGTTTGTATATAATTTATAAAAAAAAAATATTAATTTACAAAATATACAATTGAGATAAATTCTTTGAGACCTTATCTAAAACGTTGTGTGGCCTTATGCTGTTATTAATTAAATTTAAATTTGCAGACGATGAGAAATAATAAAAAAAATTTCTTTTTTAAAAACCAAAAGTATAAAAATTTAAAAAGTAAAACTTAACACAAATATAATTTATTTGAAGTATGTTATAAATTTAACCCTTGAGTGTTTTTGTACCAAAATTAGTATGTTTTAACAATAGATAAATATATATTGATATATTAGATTTTCAGAACTCAAAATTTCATAATATGTTTTGTATTCCAAGTTCAAATTATTTAACATACGTTAATATTTTTTATTAATATTAATATTTTATATTAATTTTCATGAACTGTGTTCAAGAGTATAATAAATTTTCTATTTCGTTTGTAATAACTTAAAGAAATCGAGTTAGATATAGTGTGAAAGGTATGGATCGGCTCAGAATCGAATTCCGTGTACGTCCATGTACGTCCGTCCGTCCGCACGATAACTGAAAAAATAAAGCAGGTAGGAGGCTTAAATTTTGTTTACGCTATTTTTGCGAAATTCTTAGTGTCACTATTGAAATTCCACATTTTTGGCCGCCGATTCAGGCTTCTTCCAATCCTTGGGACTTAATGAAACTAGGAGTCTGAAATTTTACAAAAGACGATAAAGTTTTATGACAACAACTTCTGTAAAATTTGGTTGTGCTAGTGCAACAGGTTCGAGTGGGTGCCAAACAACTTCTCTTTTTAAATGAAAATAACTCAGTGTCTCCTGAATCTAGGTATCTGAAATTTAATGACGAGATGTCGCATTACATGCCAACAATCTCTGTGAACTTAATGAAGCTAAGCATCTGAAATTTTATAAATGATGATCTAATTTTATGGCAACAACTTCTGTAAAATTCGGTTGTGCTCTTGCAACAGATTCGGATAGCTGTCATACAACTCCATTATTTTCATAAATATATCTCAGTAGTTAAAGTCGGTACTAAAACATCTGAAATTTTTTAAAAGATGATCAAGTTTTTTTACTAAATTTGGTAAAATAGAGGTTCACTTTAGAAAAATAATTGTTGCGGTATTTATTAACTTACGCAGAGAAAAAACACAAACAACAAGAAAAAATTCAAGTACTTCAGACTCGATTGAAGTTTCACTAGGTTTTCCACAGTGAAGTATTCTAGGTGTTTTATTGTTTTTAATATATATTAACGAGATGGAGTTAACATTGGAAACTTGTAAGTTGGAGCTCCTTGCAGTTGGATTATCATATTGTATAGGTGAAAATGTTATAGGATTCTGCAAAAAACTAAATTCTGACTTGTTAAAATTAAATAGATGGTTTAAAATGAACAGATTAAAATTAAATATTAAGAAGGCAGAATGTAAACCAACGGCTTTTAAAAGCGAGTATTTTTAAAAAAATACAAACTGTTTAGAATGTGACTTGCACTAAAATTTAAAAATTTCATATAAGAAAAAATGTGAAAATGGGACTTTTTTGCAATTTTGAGGGGCTGTAAATCCGCAACCCTATATAACTAAGAAAAACCGTTAATGTAAGTAAAAATATATTACTGAAGCTTTAATTTTTATGTCTTGCCGAAGAAAAATTTGTACAGGTGCCTAAGTTACAGGTTTCTAAAAATATGACATTTGAGCGCTTTGAGGTGATGGTACAAAAAAAATTTCTGAAGAAACTTATGGTAATTCATAAAGTTCTTTCCTGTTTTCCCTTCTTGATTCCAAAATTTAAAGTTCCTATCTCAAAGTGTGCCGGAGTTATGAAAAAAGAAATTTTCTGAAGAAGCTTATACTAATTCTAGAAGTTCTTTCTTACTTCAAAATTTCAAGTTGCTATCTAAAAGCGTGCCGGAGTTATGAAGGTAGAAAATCATGCAAAATTTGGTTTTCACATAACGGTGAATTTAAATACTTAATTTAACAAACTAATATAATTTTGATATTGATTTATAAAGGTAAATGCTGTCGAATGTCGTTTTCAGATTGAAAAAATGTTGGGTAGAAAATGAGATATACGTATTTAATAATAGAGTATTTCCAAAGTTGGAGGGATGCAGCTCCATAATGGACGGGGAAAAGTTGTTTTACAACATAAATTTTTTTATAAGACCTACCCAGACAGAGTGAAACAAATAGGCACATTTTTTCAAAATTTTTTTGAATCGATTAAACACTGTTAAGGTTCTTATCCAGACTGAAGGTTTACCTTCAAGCTACAATGGGTTGTTCAATCTTTTCTTGAAGTTTCACGAAACATTAAATATATCAAAAAAGGAAGCTATTACTGATTTAGATTCTTACCGCTCCCTTATTTCCAATAAAAGAATGAAATACATGCAAAGAACTAGAGAAACCTATAATCATTTTTTTCGATCCGTATCCTAATTTCTTAAAAGTAATTCATTCTCCTAAAATAGCAAGCAATAATCATAACAACAGATTGAATTTTTCAACATCTAATACTAACTAAAATAATCAATAATCTTAAAATGATCTATCACAACTGTAGTGATATAAGAGGTAAATTTAAAAAATTATGTGTTCATACAAATTCTTCTGATGTTAGTGTTTAAGCTATCACTCAAACTTGACTTAATGATTCTTTCAAAACTGAAAAAATTCTGAATAGAAGTTGGTCAGTTTATAGGAATGTTAGTGATTTTTTATCTACAAATTGCCCCTTTGAGCAATTTGTGGTGTGTTATTTGCTGTTAAAAGCAACTTACTAGTATACGTATTGTTACATGTCATTTGTTCGAACATCTATTTATCAAAGTAAACTTAGGTACCAATTATTTATACCTTGATATTGTATATTTTCCTCTAAACTATATTTGGCGGTTTTAATCGTTCAGCTATGTCTTTTATTATGGACGACTCTGATAATTTGTTAATACCAATAATTTTCTTCTTCTCGATCTTATTAGTGCTTTTTATGGTAACGGATTACAACAAATTGTCAGATATCCTAACAATAACTACAAATGGCTAGATCTTGCATTTTCTAATGCATATGATAGAGTGAAGGTAAAATTCGCAAATGATGCAGATAATGCAGTTTTTACTAACACCACTCACCATAACGTAATCGTTATTGAGTTTTCCACTTTTAGCCCGAACTTTTCCAATTCATACAATAATCCAATTGTATATGTTTTTCAAAACATAGACTCTCAAAGCATAAATAATGCTTTATCATTAATCAATTGGGTCGATTTTTTATCTATGCAGGATATCAACACATATATCTCTATTCTTTACTTAAAGTTTTTGAAACAATTAACGTTTTTGTGCTAAAAATCCGTAAAAAAGATAGAACCACTGAACGCTGGTGAAATCAAGATCTAAGGACGAAATCAACGCAATAAATTGTATAAAAAAGTTAAACATATTAATTGTTTTGATAAAAAATATTTTTTGTGTGATTTGAGGTTGAGAATAAGAAAATAAAAATTTCATGATTTTGGTTGTATGAACAATGAAAGTGAGGTCAAGAGATTCTTGAATAAAAATAAAAGCAAGAGTTTGTTATTATGAAATAATGAAAACGACGCCACAATAGGGAATTCCTTTGCTTTGGAAAATTTAGATTAAAATAAAAAAAATTACGTCAGGAGGTTTCCTATATTAATTAAAAAACGATTTTTTTTATTGTACATAATTATTTTTTTTTTTATTTAACTTTTTTTTATTACAGAATAAAGTTTTTTATTACATAAATAACACAAAAACTTGTCAATGTTTTGAGAAACAATTTCAAATGTTTCAAACACATTCTACGTGAATAATCACTGTGATTCGTACCAATAATCCAATATTTGTGTATTATCTTTTCCTTATCAAATATATATTCCGCTTCTCTTTTCAATATGTTTGTTCTAACGATTGATAGTTGTTTCACACGTGCAAATCTTCCCAACATTTCAAAATCTACATTATACATGGAACATCTCTCCATATTCTTTTCTTGTGAAGAACTTTCAATAGACTAAATAATAAATAAATCATTTAAAATACTTTTTTGTAATAATTTTACACCTAAAAATTGCATAAAAGGCTAATCTTAATATGAAAAAATACCATAACCTGATTAGACTATTAAGTAGAAACATCATAATGTTTTGTGTAGATATTATTCCATGGGTATAAATATTGTATTTGTGAACGGAAATGGGCTTCAATCAAAATAATTAATTGGAAAATATTTCATGATTTTTTAGAGGTATTCGTAACTTTAGAAGGTGAGGAAAAGATTTTGTTATTTAGAATTGGAAATGGTGAGACATTTACTAAGAAATTCTATTTATCACCTCTGGATTGCCAACATCTGAAAATTGAAGTATATGGTGGTGATATTACCATTATGGGTAAAGTAAGAAATCCAGCAAATAAAAAACATCAAATGCCTAATAATTTTACTGATGATTGCCCATTTGCTACAGCAGAACTGAATCTTGAATGGGAGATAGTTGAGAGGAATATTTCAAATATACTACCACATGATAAGAATAAACGAATTTCACAAGATATTGATTCATTGTCACTGAAAGCAAATGAATATGAAGAAAATCAAAATTAGCAGAAAAAGTCTATGATAAGAAAAAGAATTGATGAAGGAATTTTATTTATAGCAACAATAGGGAATACATATAATGAAAGAAATAATAAATCAAAAATTGGTGACATGTTAACTAATTTTAGAAAATTACTTGAAAAGTTAAAAGAAGAATATTTAGATTATATGGAAGCTTATTCAGATGGGAGAGATAGATTTTTACCGCTCTTTATGCACGTCTGTTCTATTATAAGCCGAGTAAAGTTTATACATAATAAAGAAACTTCTAGAAAATAAAAAGTATAAATTATATTTTTTAATTTCTAATAGCACATTATTGTACAGATCTTCAACAAAGACAAATCATATTTTATTTGCAAAATAATGAAATCATTTTTCTTACTATTTATATTTTATTTGTTTGGTATTCAGCAAATTCAGTTCCCATTTCTAATATTAGATTGGATGAATCAGCTTTTGGAAGCACATATTTTAATATATTACTTCCGAGTAATGAGACTGTGAAAGCAAATTTATCAGTCCAACTATTAAAACATGTAATTTCACCAGAATTAAATACTGCAACAACATATGAAGCAAAAACTGCAACAACAACAACAAAAACATTATCCGTTACAGTTGAACAATTATTAGGAGATAAAGCTGACTCATTACCTCAATATGTATCTATAGATGAAGCATATATTTTATAGACATTTTCAACTGGTAATATTACCAAAATATGCTGATAATAAAGAAATTCATATAAGATGTGCATATGATAGTAATTTTAAGGAAAAGTATCTGGGAATAAAATGTTTAGAATATCGAGAAATATTAGCAGATAGAATTTTAAGTAATGGTGAAGTGGAAAGAGTTCCAATTATGGATACAAGTTTTAAATCTGCTTATACTGTACTTGATTTGCGCTCTATAAAACAAAAATCATCATATCAAATGGAAATTCATTAAAATATAAATAACTTTTATAATTAATATAATAAATAAATAAATAAATAAATAAAAAAAAAAAAAAAATGTTTTTTTCTTTATATTAAATCAGTTTTATTAATCCATGAATTGTGGTTGGATGAGAATCCAAGCCATTTTACAAATATTTTATTATCTTTAGTTTTCATAACCTTTTCAACTAAAAAAATGTTATTATGATTAGATTTTAGTAACTCATACTCATAAAAACTTCCTTCAATAGGCTGACCTTCATAATCTTCTAATAAATAAGTTACTGGGTTGGTAATTTGAACTTTCCTGATTTTAAATATTTCAGTTGTCCAATTTGGTGTATAACATTTCTCAAAAACATGTTTATACTTGCTTATCTGAACTGAATCATCAATTTTGAATTTAGCTGGTGGAGAAATTTTAATATGACTATAAACAGTTGCCAAGAGCTCATCTACTGTTCGAACATCTATTTATCAAAGTAAACTTAGGTACCAATTATTTATACCTTGATATTGTATATTTTCCTCTAAACTATATTTGGCGGTTTTAATCGTTCAGCTATGTCTTTTATTATGGACGACTCTGATAATTTGTTAATACCAATAATTTTCTTCTTCTCGATCTTATTAGTGCTTTTTATGGTAACGGATTACAACAAATTGTCAGATATCCTAACAATAACTACAAATGGCTAGATCTTGCATTTTCTAATGCATATGATAGAGTGAAGGTAAAATTCGCAAATGATGCAGATAATGCAGTTTTTACTAACACCACTCACCATAACGTAATCGTTATTGAGTTTTCCACTTTTAGCCCGAACTTTTCCAATTCATACAATAATCCAATTGTATATGTTTTTCAAAACATAGACTCTCAAAGCATAAATAATGCTTTATCATTAATCAATTGGGTCGATTTTTTATCTATGCAGGATATCAACACATATATCTCTATTCTTTACTTAAAGTTTTTGAAACAATTAACGTTTTTGTGCTAAAAATCCGTAAAAAAGATAGAACCACTGAACGCTGGTGAAATCAAGATCTAAGGACGAAATCAACGCAATAAATTGTATAAAAAAGTTAAACATATTAATTGTTTTGATAAAAAATATTTTTTGTGTGATTTGAGGTTGAGAATAAGAAAATAAAAATTTCATGATTTTGGTTGTATGAACAATGAAAGTGAGGTCAAGAGATTCTTGAATAAAAATAAAAGCAAGAGTTTGTTATTATGAAATAATGAAAACGACGCCACAATAGGGAATTCCTTTGCTTTGGAAAATTTAGATTAAAATAAAAAAAATTACGTCAGGAGGTTTCCTATATTAATTAAAAAACGATTTTTTTTATTGTACATAATTATTTTTTTTTTTATTTAACTTTTTTTTATTACAGAATAAAGTTTTTTATTACATAAATAACACAAAAACTTGTCAATGTTTTGAGAAACAATTTCAAATGTTTCAAACACATTCTACGTGAATAATCACTGTGATTCGTACCAATAATCCAATATTTGTGTATTATCTTTTCCTTATCAAATATATATTCCGCTTCTCTTTTCAATATGTTTGTTCTAACGATTGATAGTTGTTTCACACGTGCAAATCTTCCCAACATTTCAAAATCTACATTATACATGGAACATCTCTCCATATTCTTTTCTTGTGAAGAACTTTCAATAGACTAAATAATAAATAAATCATTTAAAATACTTTTTTGTAATAATTTTACACCTAAAAATTGCATAAAAGGCTAATCTTAATATGAAAAAATACCATAACCTGATTAGACTATTAAGTAGAAACATCATAATGTTTTGTGTAGATATTATTCCATGGGTATAAATATTGTATTTGTGAACGGAAATGGGCTTCAATCAAAATAATTAATTGGAAAATATTTCATGATTTTTTAGAGGTATTCGTAACTTTAGAAGGTGAGGAAAAGATTTTGTTATTTAGAATTGGAAATGGTGAGACATTTACTAAGAAATTCTATTTATCACCTCTGGATTGCCAACATCTGAAAATTGAAGTATATGGTGGTGATATTACCATTATGGGTAAAGTAAGAAATCCAGCAAATAAAAAACATCAAATGCCTAATAATTTTACTGATGATTGCCCATTTGCTACAGCAGAACTGAATCTTGAATGGGAGATAGTTGAGAGGAATATTTCAAATATACTACCACATGATAAGAATAAACGAATTTCACAAGATATTGATTCATTGTCACTGAAAGCAAATGAATATGAAGAAAATCAAAATTAGCAGAAAAAGTCTATGATAAGAAAAAGAATTGATGAAGGAATTTTATTTATAGCAACAATAGGGAATACATATAATGAAAGAAATAATAAATCAAAAATTGGTGACATGTTAACTAATTTTAGAAAATTACTTGAAAAGTTAAAAGAAGAATATTTAGATTATATGGAAGCTTATTCAGATGGGAGAGATAGATTTTTACCGCTCTTTATGCACGTCTGTTCTATTATAAGCCGAGTAAAGTTTATACATAATAAAGAAACTTCTAGAAAATAAAAAGTATAAATTATATTTTTTAATTTCTAATAGCACATTATTGTACAGATCTTCAACAAAGACAAATCATATTTTATTTGCAAAATAATGAAATCATTTTTCTTACTATTTATATTTTATTTGTTTGGTATTCAGCAAATTCAGTTCCCATTTCTAATATTAGATTGGATGAATCAGCTTTTGGAAGCACATATTTTAATATATTACTTCCGAGTAATGAGACTGTGAAAGCAAATTTATCAGTCCAACTATTAAAACATGTAATTTCACCAGAATTAAATACTGCAACAACATATGAAGCAAAAACTGCAACAACAACAACAAAAACATTATCCGTTACAGTTGAACAATTATTAGGAGATAAAGCTGACTCATTACCTCAATATGTATCTATAGATGAAGCATATATTTTATAGACATTTTCAACTGGTAATATTACCAAAATATGCTGATAATAAAGAAATTCATATAAGATGTGCATATGATAGTAATTTTAAGGAAAAGTATCTGGGAATAAAATGTTTAGAATATCGAGAAATATTAGCAGATAGAATTTTAAGTAATGGTGAAGTGGAAAGAGTTCCAATTATGGATACAAGTTTTAAATCTGCTTATACTGTACTTGATTTGCGCTCTATAAAACAAAAATCATCATATCAAATGGAAATTCATTAAAATATAAATAACTTTTATAATTAATATAATAAATAAATAAATAAATAAATAAAAAAAAAAAAAAAATGTTTTTTTCTTTATATTAAATCAGTTTTATTAATCCATGAATTGTGGTTGGATGAGAATCCAAGCCATTTTACAAATATTTTATTATCTTTAGTTTTCATAACCTTTTCAACTAAAAAAATGTTATTATGATTAGATTTTAGTAACTCATACTCATAAAAACTTCCTTCAATAGGCTGACCTTCATAATCTTCTAATAAATAAGTTACTGGGTTGGTAATTTGAACTTTCCTGATTTTAAATATTTCAGTTGTCCAATTTGGTGTATAACATTTCTCAAAAACATGTTTATACTTGCTTATCTGAACTGAATCATCAATTTTGAATTTAGCTGGTGGAGAAATTTTAATATGACTATAAACAGTTGCCAAGAGCTCATTAGCATTTTTTTTATTTATATCTGATGGACGTCTATGAATGGTACGATGTTTTGTATTGTTGTATTGGTGAACTAATGAATCAATTATATGTAACCATTTGTTATTACCATTAAAACTAAACTCTTTCCACATCTTTTCTTTTAAAGTTCGATTAAAACGTTCTACAATAGATGCTTTTAATATGCTAAATGTTGAATAATGATTTATTTGATATTTATTCATTAAATTCTTGAATATTTTATTGAAAAATTCCTTTCCATCGTCAGTTTGTAAATTTTGTGGATGTCTTTTAGAAGTTTCAAAAATATTTCGCATTGCCTGCGTAACATTTTCTGCAGTTTTTGATTTTATAGGGATTGTCCATGCATATTTCGAGAAGGCATCAATCACAGTTAATAAAAATTTAAAACTTTTATTCTCTTTAGCATATGCACCCATTTCTACTAAATCAGCTTGCCAAAGATCATCAAACCCTTTAATTATAACTCTACGACATTTAAAATTTCTACGTGCAGGTTTATGTAGCTCTTCAACGACCTCTCTTTTACTCATTTTATAACTAATTAGAAAATCTTGATTGAAGATGATTTTCCGATGATTACTATCTAGAATTGTGGATATAATATCACTAGTATTTTGAATTCTTTCATTAAATCTATAACGATCTAGCGCTATAATTTCCCAATATTTTGGTCGAGCTAATTTGTATGCTGTATTCCATTTGTAGAATATATATTTTTGGGGTTTTAGCATGAATTTGACTCTCTTTTTTACTTTTTTTTCATCATCATAATCCTCTTCCTCATGGCTCCCTTCAAATGAATCTGAAATATCGTCAGAAACAACTGAAATATCATCTTCCTTTTCGTTACTCTCATCAGATGAATTTGCATCAAGCATCAGGCCAATCGAAAAAATCTACAACTTCATCCTTACTCATCTTGCAAATTATTAATTAAAATATACCTCTCTTTTACTCATTTATAAATAAAATAAATAAAGCAAACAATAAATTTTCAAATTGTAAAATTCATATTCTTTATTTTATATATAGTAGTTTACAAATATGTATGTTTTTATTATAACCTATTTTCTATTCTTTTATATAATTCTATTAGTTTGGAGCAGTTTAACATACATTGTTCTGCTGAATGACATGGACAAGTATCTGGAAGACTTGTAGTAATCTGATGTATAGGGACATATATCCCAATGATATCCACACTCTTTCGTTTCAATTTGTATAGAATTTTTAAATAATTTTAAAAATTTGAAATGATCTTTTAACTGTTCATAATGTTCCTCCAATAAAATATCGTCATATTTATTTAAAAAAATATTTAAAGAATATCGTATTTGATGTATATCCATTTTGAAAACTCAATGAGAACTAATCCCAATTACTTTTTAAGTATTAAATTATTAATTATATCTAATGCCGTCTGAGCTTTGGCTTCAGCTTTTTGTAATCTCTCATTAATAAATTCAATTGGTTTTTTAACTTGAAATTCAATAAAATCATTCATTTTTGAAAATTTTTCATTTAACATAGCAGAAAATTTGATGTGGATATTCTCTAAACTATCTTGTATTTTTTCTTCTAAAATTCTTAATTTTTCTTCTGATAATTTAAGTTCTATAGGCATTGCTTTCTCTGTATGATTAAACATTTCTCCTATGTAGTTTTTTATTAATTCTTTGTGAAAGAAAATTTGGTTATTCACAAATGTTTGCGTTGCTGCATCATTTCCGTTAATGGGTTCTTGAACATTAGATAAAATTTTGTTCTCTAAATCATAATTTCCCTCAGAAGTTAATTTGAAACCTATACCTGGTGGTCCTTTAGTATGTAGTTTTCTAGAAGTAAATGAATCTGTACTACGTCCAAACATATCAATTGGCATTTTGATTGTTACTGATTGTTATTCTTAAATATTATTGAATTATATTAGCTTCTCTAAGCTCTTCAATTATATATATAATTTCATTACGATGATTGTTGTTGCCAGCCGATTGTGATGCAATTAAAAGTCTAAATCTCATTAATTGAGTTGTTGGTGAAGAAGAAGAATAACCTAAACCAGTTTTATTTTTATATCTAGTGTTATAATCATGCGCATATAATTTACGTAATATATTTTTGTATTTAAAACCTTTGTTTGCTTTTATTTGTTCTAAATAATTATGATTTCTTCTATGTGCATTTCTTTTGTCAAGTATGTGGCGATATGTACTTAAATCAGTTTCAGTATAGTTTATAGGTTTTTTTTAAAATATTAATTCATATAGACCACGAGTTCCTTCGAAAACTTCATCATCAATCAATATATTTTTATTAGTTTCATCTATTTGAAAATTAGCATTCCCAAGTTTTCGAACATTTAATGACTCATTAAAATAGGGTCCATATGAGCTATCAAGTTCTGACTTGCTAAAAACAGGAAATTGTGAAATTAATGATTCATCGTTAAAATTATCAATAATTGTAGATGGTGTCTCAGATTTTATAGTATTAGGTGTTGAAGTTTTAAATTTACTGTAAGTATTACTTTTGTTGCGAGGTGTTTTTGTTTCCCACATGGATGATCTCATTAATTTAATGTTATTATCAGCTACATCATCATCGTCATCTGGTTCAATTCCCGGTTTAATAAAATTATCCAAAACTTGTTGTTGTTGTTGTTTAAAAGCATTAACTAATTCTTTCAATGGTTTTGTAATTGGAGTAAATGCTTCTTCCCGATTTCGATCTTCTGATAGCTTCCCTACTTTTAAAGATTGAAATTTCCTTTTTAAACTTTTACGAGTTTTAATTAAATTTTCCATAAGTTGCTCATTCATTTTTAAGTGGCAAATGATCTATTCAATTATCAACTGAATGTTATGAGCTGAACTGAACTGAATGCTATGAACTGAACTGAACTGAATGCTATGAACTGAACTGAACTGCTATGAACTGAGCTGAACTGGAATGTCCTGTTGCTAGCTACCAACTGACAATTAACCTGTTCAATTAGTGACTGTAACCTGTTGACCGTGCTATTCTCTTGTTGCCTAAAATTTAACAAATGTATCAAAATTTTTCCTATAACGTCCATTATTTAAACTGTTATCTTTCACAATTAATAGAAAACCATAGTTATCATTCCAACAGCATGCACTCAATTTCTTAAAATCAATGTAAGACATATCAGAATTTACATGATCATTATAGATATATTTTAAATTTAAATCATCTTGCTTGAATACAATTAGAAAGTTTGCATTATCTCTAACTAAATGCTTTGGGATTTTTGTATATGATTGACATAAATAAAAGCTATCTATTCCTTGGTGACGTCCCATACAAAAATATGCTCTTACATTATCTTGCTTTTCGCAAGCTACATCATCAAATATAAATATTGAGTTTGGTTGAGAAGCTGAGGGTTCAATTACATCAACATTATTTGAAAATTCATTATATCCCATTCCTTTGATAGGTTTTATTAGTTTTTTTAAATATTCATATTTAGATTGATGCAATGATTTTGAGTAAATATATATGTTTTGAAATTTAAGCCCTTTAGGATCTACAAGCATACTTAGCATAACATTTGTTTTACCACAATTTGAAGGTCCTACTATTAATCCTCTTATACTATCTGGAAAGAATTCACCATGTTTTTTGATTTTGTTCTTAGAATTTTGATCGAAATTTTTAACTTTAACTGCATTACTTATTTTTATAAATTTCATTTCTTTAACTATACTGATGAGTTTCTTTAATAGGTAATTAGTGTTTGACCAACTTTCTTAAACTAAACTTCACAAGATGTCTTGCAACAATAAATATACAAGTATTAGTAGTAATAAAAGAACAGTTGTTGGAAGAGGTATTATTAATTCGCTAATTAATAAATTACCATTTGAAGCGCATTTACCAGGTTATAATTATTAATGGTACTGGAACAAAGCTAACAAAACGATTAGCTCGAGGTGATAAAGGAATTAATGATTTAGATGAGGCTTGTCGTATGCATGATATAGCATATTCTCAAAATACTGATCAAAATCAACGTCATATAGCTGATAATATACTTGCAGAAAAGGCTTGGCAAAGAGTTAAAGCTAAAAATTCAGGTTTAGGAGAAAAAGCGAATGCACTTTTAGTTACAAACGCAATGAAAGCTAAAGTTAAACTCGGTATGGGGCTGAAAAGGAAAACAGTAAGAAAACAAAAACAGCAAAACAGGAAAAAACCATTGAAAAATGTTATAAAAGGTGTAAAAACAGCAGTTAAGGCTTTAAAAAAACCTATGAATTATAAGAATATTATAAAAACTGCTTTGCATGCAGCCAGAAAATTTTCAAAAGGACAAAAAAAATTAATTGATATACCGCGAATTATTTCAGTACGTAAAATTGGAGGTGTTTTACCTTTAATTTCAATATTTGCAGGTTTATCTGCTATTGGAGCACTTTCAGGCGGTGCTGCAGGAATATCTAAGGCTATAAACGATGCTGAAAATTCCCACAAACAGTTAAAAGAAAGTGAACGTCATAATAAAACAATGGAAGCAATAGCCTTAAAAGCGGGTAATGGGCTACATTTGAAACCATATAAAAAAGGATTGGGTCTTTATTTAAATCCAAAACACCCTTAAGTGAGCTACCCAAAAGACCACTTACAAATATTGATTTAGAGAAATTTTGTAAAAAATACTTGAAACATTTTCGTGGGGCCTTTATGCGAGACAATTTACCTGCAAGCAAACCATGGAAATTTGAATGCGGTATAATAAATTTAGATAATTCTATTGGAAATGGAACTCATTGGGTAGCTTATTTTAAAAATGATGAAATAATACAATATTTTGATAGTTTTGGAAATTTACGACCACCATTAGAAGTAATTAATTATTTGGGGGATAATCTTGTATAAAATTATAATAAATATCAAAACTTTAATTCATATAATTGTGGTCATTTATGTTTAGAATTTTTATTTTATGTTATAAAAAAAAAAAAGCAAAATTATCAGTAAATAAAACATAACTAAAAAACAAAAAAAAAAATTTTTTTTATTATTATTAGTCTAGCCAGCTTTAATAAAACTAATCTACATTAATAATTTTTGTACAAGTTCAAAGTTATTTTTTCTATTTGAATAAAAAGAATCATAAAACTAATTGATAAGAAATAATTATAATTTATTTGTAATACAAGAATTTAAAGAGAATAATTAGAATTATATAGGTATATATTTATTATGATGATGATAAGTTGCTCATTCATTTTTAAGTGGCAACTGATCTATTCAATTATCAACTGAATGTTTTGAGCTGAACTGAACTGAATGCTATGAACTGAACTGAACTGCTATGAACTGAAACGAACTGGAATGTCCTGTTGCTAGCTACCAACTGAAAATTAACCTGTTCAGTTAGTGACTGTAACCTGTTGACCGTGCTATTCTCTTGTTGCCTAAAATTTTACAAATGTATCAAAATTTTTCCTATAACGTTCATTATTTAAACTGTTATCTTTCACAATTAATAGAAAACCATAGTTATCATTCCAACAGCATGCACTCAATTTCTTAAAATCAATGTAAGACATATCAGAATTTACATGATCATTATAGATATATTTTAAATTTAAATCATCTTGCTTGAATACAATTAGAAAGTTTGCATTATCTCTAACTAAATGCTTTGGGATTTTTGTATATGATTGACATAAATAAAAGCTATCTATTCCTTGGTGACGTCCGATACAAAAATATGCTCTTACATTATCTTGCTTTTCGCAAGCTACATCATCAAATATAAATATTGAGTTTGGTTGAGAAGCTGAGGGTTCAATTACATCAACATTATTTGAAAATTCATTATATCCCATTCCTTTGATAGGTTTTATTAGTTTTTTTAAATATTCATATTTAGATTGATGCAATGATTTTGAGTAAATATATATGTTTTGAAATTTAAGCCCTTTAGGATCTACAAGCATACTTAGCATAACATTTGTTTTACCACAATTTGAAGGTCCTACTATTAATCCTCTTATACTATCTGGAAAGAATTCACCATGTTTTTTGATTTTGTTCTTAGAATTTTGATCGAAATTTTTGACTTTAACTGCATTACTTATTTTTATAAATTTCATTTCTTTAACTATACTGATGAGTTTCTTTAATAGGTAATTAGTGTTTGACCAACTTTCTTAAACTAAACTTCACAAGATGTCTTGCAACAATAAATATACAAGTATTAGTAGTAATAAAAGAACAGTTGTTGGAAGAGGTATTATTAATTCGCTAATTAATAAATTACCATTTGAAGCGCATTTACCAGGTTATAATTATTAATGGTACTGGAACAAAGCTAACAAAACGATTAGCTCGAGGTGATAAAGGAATTAATGATTTAGATGAGGCTTGTCGTATGCATGATATAGCATATTCTCAAAATACTGATCAAAATCAACGTCATATAGCTGATAATATACTTGCAGAAAAGGCTTGGCAAAGAGTTAAAGCTAAAAATTCAGGTTTAGGAGAAAAAGCGAATGCACTTTTAGTTACAAACGCAATGAAAGCTAAAGTTAAACTCGGTATGGGGCTGAAAAGGAAAACAGTAAGAAAACAAAAACAGCAAAACAGGAAAAAACCATTGAAAAATGTTATAAAAGGTGTAAAAACAGCAGTTAAGGCTTTAAAAAAACCTATGAATTATAAGAATATTATAAAAACTGCTTTGCATGCAGCCAGAAAATTTTCAAAAGGACAAAAAAAATTAATTGATATACCGCGAATTATTTCAGTACCTAAAATTGGAGGTGTTTTACCTTTAATTTCAATATTTGCAGGTTTATCTGCTATTGGAGCACTTTCAGGCGGTGCTGCAGGAATATCTAAGGCTATAAACGATGCTGAAAATGCCCACAAACAGTTAAAAGAAAGTGAACGTCATAATAAAACAATGGAAGCAATAGCCTTAAAAGGGGGTAATGGGCTACATTTGAAATCATATAAAAAAGGATTGGGTCTTTATTTAAATCCAAAAAACCATTAAGTGAGCTACCCAAAAGACCACTTACAAATATTGATTTAGAGAAATTTTGTAAAAAATACTTGAAACATTTTCGTGGGGTCTTTATGCGAGACAATTTACCTGCAAGCAAACTATGGAAATTTGAATGCGGTATAATAAATTTAGATAATTCTATTGGAAATGGAACTCATTGGGTAGCTTATTTTAAAAATGATGAAATAATACAATATTTTGATAGTTTTGGAAATTTACGACCACCATTAGAAGTAATTAATTATTTGGGGGATAATCTTGTATAAAATTATAATAAATATCAAAACTTTAATTCATATAATTGTGGTCATTTATGTTTAGAATTTTTATTTCATGTTATAAAAAAAAAAAGCAAAATTATCAGTAAATAAAACATAACTAAAAAACAAAAAAAAAATTTTTTTTATTATTATTAGTCTAGCTAGCTTTAATAAAACTACATTAATAATCTACATTAATAATTTTTGTACAAGTTCAAAGTTATTTTTTCTATTTGAATAAAAAGAATCATAAAACTAATTGATAAGAAATAATTATAATTTATTTGTAATACAAGAATTTAAAGAGAATAATTAGAATTATATAGATATATATTTATTATGATGATAAATTAACCTTGAAAATCTATAAAAGCAGAATGTACTTCTGAATTATCTCATTATATCAATTCAAGATATGTCAATAACATTAAGTTTAAACGGAAACTCTTCCATATTAACAGCTAATTATTTTCCTCCTATAGACCTAAAGAGGGAAGAATATACCTGCAGTTTAGTAGATTTTCAAACATATAATTCAATACCAAATATAGATGAGGAAAATAATAGATTTATTATTGATGATAAATCCATCATTCTTCCCACAGGTTCATATGAAATTGGAGATATTGAAGCATTTCTCAGAAAAAAAATGAATATTGTTAAAGCAGACAATGAGAAGTTAATTATAAGACCTAATAATAATACATTAAAATGTGAATTTTTTTCTGATAAGGAAATTGATTTTGAAAGAGTGGATACTATTGGCGGATTATTAGGTTTTAGCAGAAGAAGATGATCACCAAACAAATGGCATATTTCAGATCTATTTGTTGACATTAATAAAATAAACATAATAAGAGTGGAATGCAATATTATTTCCGGAACTTATATTAATGGAACAGAAGCTCACATTTTACATGAATTCTCTATTACCGTTAGTCCTGGCTATAAAATAATTGAAGTTCCTAATAATGTAATTTATTTACCAGTAACCGTTAATCAGATAAGTTCTATTACTATAAAACTGCTTGACCAAAATGGTAATTTAGTTAATTTTCGTGGAGAAAAAATAACAATTAGATTTCATTTAAAGCCTCAAAATGCTAACATTTAATCAAAATCAATCTCATCAATTCTATATACCTTCACAGAGTAAGAAACAACAGTTTAATCAATCAAAGTTATTCAAAGGAGTAGGAGGTGCCTATCAACATTTAGAATATAAAAAACGACTATCATTTGAGAACAAAGAATATCTAAAATCTCTTGGGTATTTACTAAAAGCAAATTAAAATGGAGCTTTTTAATGATCCTGTTTTTAATGAAACTATAACTAGCGCTCAATGGCATTCATATTCACCATACACAAGTTCACTTGGATTAAGTGATATCATTAAAATACAAATACAAAATCAGAATTTAAATATATTACCTTCAACAAGTCTAATTTATATAGAAGGATATGCATCAAAACATGATGGATCAGCTGTTACGCATACTAAACTAGTTAATAATGCTATACCATTTCTATTTGATGAAATTCGTTATGAACTTAATGGTAAAGAAATTGATCATAATCGTAATGTTGGTATAACTTCAACATTAAAAAACTATATTTCACTCAATCAAAATGAAAGTACCGCTTTATATAATGGAAGTTGGTCACCTAATGAATCAATTAAAATGAAAGGACTTTATTTCAATTTTTGTATACCCTTAAAGAGATTATTAGGATTTGCAGAAGATTATAAAAGTATTATTCCAAATGCCAAACATGAATTGATATTAACTCGCTCTCGATTAAATGATAATTCATTATTATGTAATGCTACTAATGCTGCTATTGAAAAACCGAAAATTCTTACCACAAAAATATATTGGAAGGTTCAACATATTGACTTAGCTGATAATCTTAAATTAAATTTATATAAAAGTATTGAAAATGGTTCGGTTATGAAAATTTCTTTTAGAAATTGGGAATTACATGAGTATCCTACATTACCAGCAGGAACTACACATCATATTTGGAATGCTTCACAACTTGAAAAACCTCGGTTTATTATTTTTACTTTACAAACTGATAAACAAAATAAAATTGATGAAGATCCATCAAAATTTAATTATTGTGATATTGAAAATATAAAAGTATATTTAAATTCTAAATCATATCCATATGAAGATATGAATTTAGATTTTGGTAAAAATCGTTATGCATTAGCATATGAAGCATATTCGAATTTTAGAAGCTTCTATTATAATAACTCAATATCAGAACCTTTAGTTTCATGGGACAATTTTAAAGATGATTCTCCAATCTTCATAATTGATACTCGTTATCAAGATGAGAATTTTAAAATGGGTCGAGTTGACGTCAAAATTGAATTAAAGACTTTAAAAAAAATTCCAGACAATACTACAGCTTATTGTCTTATTTTACATAACCGTTTAGTAGAGTTTAAGCCTATAACGGGAGAAGTTCAAAAAATCGTTTAAATTACTAAATAAAAATAAATGAACTTTTCTACAAAAGAGGAAACAATTAAAGGCTTGAAATCTTGCTGTGTCTTTGATATTCCTTCATGTATTGAAGGTATAGTCTTTATAATCGTTTTACATTGTATAGTCTATTTATTCTATAAAATTTATAAATACATAAAGTTTGAGAGATTTATTAATTCAACATAATCAACATTATCATTTTTCTAACATTAAAATGGATTACGTCATCGTTGATATACAAGGGTTTCGCGACAATAACAATAAATTTATTTTAAAAGAAATAGCTATTCTTACATCGAATGACGAAATTCAACATTTCATAATAAAACAACCTTATGCTTATCATTATTTAAAAACAGAAACAAAATATACAAATGAATGGCTCACTAAAAATCATCACGGATTACAATGGTCTGACGGCAAAACACATTTTTATGATATCATCAATTTTTTAAAAATTTTTGTACCTAATCAAACAAACATTTATGTTAAAGGACAAGAAAAAAAATCTTGGATTAGTAGTATATTGAAAAAGAATAATGTTTTCGATTTGAATAATCACGATTCTACAAGTTTAAAAATATTGAAGAATCAGCAAATTTGTTATTCTAAAAGATGTCCTTTTAATCATGTTGGAGTTTGTGCTATGGAAAATGTTTACTTATTAAAATCGTTGATCTAAACAATATTTTTACTATTTAATCAGATTAAAAACTTGAAATAGAATCAGTCTTAAATTTTTTTTTTCTTGTAAAACAATTTCAAAATAAGTAAAAATCAAAATGGAAAAAGACGCAAAAAAAAAAAAAACCTGGGATTATCGGACAATTAAAAAGAGAGATAAACTGCACTATATTTAAAATGAGGCTCAATTCCAAGTCTAATTCAACCAATTCAGAAAAACTTTCATCATCATCATCATCATCTCAACTGCAGAAGAAGAAATAAATTAAAAATGAAAATCTGAAAAAAAAAATTCTCATCTGTTCCAAAATCATTAAATACATTGTTTATTAAAATGAAATAATCTGTAAAAGCAATCTGAAAATAAAAAAAACTATAAACAACATTTTTTTTTTCTTTATTAATCTTTCAGAAATATTTAGCTTAAACTATAGTGACCCCAGGGCAAAGAGTCATAAGAATTATTTAAGAAGAATCTTTTATTGTCATTTGAATTTAAACCAAGTTTTTTCTGACTTATAGTACTAACATTATGATTTTTTAATAAAATTAAATTTTGTGTAATTGTTTTGTTAATATTTTCATTCAAACAGTTTTTATAATCATCAAAATTTATGTCTTTTTTTATAACTGATTTTTTTACACCCCTAATTTTTTTATAGGTTCTTCGTTTTCAATTTTTAATGTGTACATTTTTGATCTTAAACCAATAAATTCTAAAATATTCTTACCACACATTTCATCTTTCATTAATCCTAATACTTTCTTATTTACCAAAGGAATTCCCCACTTATTATTTATTAAATAATCACTAGTATCAAACCTTTCATGGCAGTTTTTTTTTATAATTTCATACATATCAGTATTAAAAATTTCTAGAATAAGACTGTCAGTATCAGTATACAAAAGATTACAATTTTGTTTCAAATTTTTTTTCATGTAATCATAAAAAAATTCATGTATTGATATTTTCGCTATATCTAATACTGCCATACCTACATATATGGGTTTATTAAAATAAATTTCACTTCTATATAATTCTATGGCAACTAAATTTTCATTAAAAATAGCAGAACTCTTAAAATAAGGTGATGCAATTAATGCGTTAACCCCATAACGACCATGCCAGTAAGTTTTAAGTTTTATGTCGCAGTGTTTTCTCACGTTTTCTATCGTTTTCCCAAATATTGCATTATTCATTAATTTAAAGAGTTCTTTTGAAAAATTGTCTTTCGATTGTGCTCGTAATTTAGTATTCAACTCTATATATGGTCGCAGAAAATCTGATTGAATAAATTTTAAAATTTTATGAATTTTTGTTACTTCAAGACCATTTTTTAAAGCTAATTTTAAACTTCTATAATGAAGAACATACCTTTCCTTATTGTACAAGGTAGCAACTAATTTTTTTTCCCTCGAGGATGTTACTAAATGTTCTGGACAGAAAGGGAGATCTCTATGAATATCGTGAAGTTGTGTAGGATAATTTAAATCCACCTCAAATATATAACCAATATCATTTTTATCAGAAATGTTTAATATAAAATCCTTATCAAATTTGTTCATTTCGGTTTTCAATTGAAAATTTTTTAATGGTAAATACTGACCCATATTGATTATTAACATCAAAATACATTAAATATTGAGATTGCAATGAAGAATCAAAGTCGTTCATGTATTTATTATTTGCTTTTGAATAGCGTTTAGAAACTTGAGTTAAACCTCCTCTTACACAATTTTCGATAAATAATAGCATGTCAATATCTGTTAAAAGTTCAAAATTTACTTTGGTGTATTTGAGCATAGCATCCCAGGAAAACCCTTGCAAAGTAAAATAATGAACCGGATCTAAGTCATATGTTTCCATACAAAATTTTCTGAATTTTTCAAAGATATCTGTTAATAACATAATTCAGTTATAACATAAATCAGTTTTTAAATACAAGTCAGAATATTCACCTAAATTTTTGATGTGAAACTCATTCCAAATTTTTATAGCATGGTTGTAATCTTCATCACTAATATGCGATTTGTTTAATTCATTATAAAAAAAATGTTTTTCATGTAATGATGAAATTAAATATTTTTCATGATTATCTAAATAATCATAAGGGTAAATTCCTTTTTTGCTAAGCAATGAATATTGATTTTCTGTTAAATTTTCAAATTGATCTTTTAAATTTGGAAAATCATCTAAGTTTTTTGCTAAACTATCTAAACTACTTCCCAAAAATTTAAATGAATCTATAAATCTAAATTTTATATCACTATTATCAATATATTTCGTAAAACTAATATATTTCTCTTTATTTATGGGAAGTAAATCTATTTTACCTGATATAACTGAGTTTAATTCCTTTATAATAAAATGTGAATCATAACCGCTTAGGTTATGAAATATTACAGGAACATAGAAAGAATTTTTATAATTTATGTTGCAGTTTTTATGAGCAGCTCCTCGATATTCACCATTTAAATGATCATGATCCTTACATTTAATATTTTTTTCTGTAAATGGTTGATCACAAATAAAACAAGTCCGAGCCTCTTCAAATTGGTAATTTTGTTCTCTAGTGAGAGCTTTCATTTTTACAGGTGATTTTAGATCTGTTTCTAATAAGTTAACAATTTCCTTAAGTTCACTTAAAAACCAATTGATGCAATTTTCACCTCGTAAGAAACGATATTTTGTATTCGTTATATATGTTGATTTTAAATAATATCCAATAGAAGATGGTTCATGTTCTTGAAAAATATTATTATTAATATTATTTGGATTATTTTTCTTTAAAATGCATTCAATATCCGCGTATATAACACACGGTAACATAATTTTATTTTTAAAGTTATTAAATTTTAGAATATTATTTTTTTCAGTTGGCAATGTAATTGCAGACTTATTAATTTTATTGCAATAAAATGAGTGATTATTTAATTTTTCATCTGTATCAAAATAATTAAGACATCTTTCACAAAAATATTTTTTATGACCTTTTTTATTCATATCTTGCGAAAGTAATCTTGATAAATCTTTAATTAAAACGTAATGATATTTAATCTCCACATCATTATCATTAATATTTGATTCCGAATAACAGTTAATTTTTTGTTTCTGTTCATACATATTTTGTATTAATAATAAGTTAACATGTATTTCACTTTTTCCTTTTGTTAAGTATAAGGGCACAACCTCATATTCATTTTTTTTAATTAATTCTAGCCCAAAAACATTTACACTAATTTTATTTAATTGTTCAAATTTGGGAATATCTTTAATTAATTCGGGAAACTTAATTCCATTGAAATTAAGTATCCCCTCATAGTTTGGATAACTTGATCTGCGGTCTGAATGATGTTGGGAAGGATAAAGTGACCCCATTATACTCCACGCAAAGCATGCATTATCAGAATTTTTAATATTTATGCAAGCATGTTTTTTTTTAATAAATTGTGGCAAATCTATATATGAACCTGCCACAAATGCAGTATATGAATTTATATTAATAACTAAATTTATTATTGATGATAAGGCCCAACCGCTGCCTTTTTCCTGAAAATCATCAAATTTAGTTAAAAGTTCACCGATTGTTTTTCCACACCAATCATCACTTTCCCCTCTAAACACAACCGAATTTTCAGTACTTAAATATTTTAAATCATACACATTTTCAATATCATCATTTAAATTTGGTAATACAAATTCACCGCAAAATGTTAAATTTATTTTTAATGCACTATAGTGCATATATGTCAATAATATTTCATTTACTTTACTAATTATAATTTTTTTACACTTTTCCAGAAATATTTTCGGGTCTACATCATTAATGTTTGTTATTAGCCCGGTTTCTAGTCTATTTTGGAATGCTAATGTTAAATTTTTCCATTCCAATTCACTATTGTCTTTATTTAATAACTGAAATTTAATTTTAGTTTTATAAGATTTTAAACTAGAGATCACTGTACTTATGCATGATTTAATTCCACTATTTGGTAATTTATTTTCACTCAATAATTTATTTAAATATATAAGTCTTTTAGTATTACCATTAAATGTTTAAATTTTCTTCAGTCGCGTTCTTTTCATTTTTAAGAGAAAGCCGTATATGCTTTCTTAAAATAATTTTTGATATGTCCGTCATTGTAAAATTATTTTTATTTTAACCGTCCAATAAAAATTTTAATACTAATTTCCATTTTAATAATTTGTTTTAAAAAGAACTACAAAACTAATTTGCGATTTTTCAATTAAATTATCAGTAAGTTTTAATTGATAAATATGATAAAAAAAATTTTCTATTTCGCATAGAAGAAACCTTTGGCTTTAGCTACAATTAATAAATACAACTAGTACACTCTTTTGTACTGGTTCTACTACCTGAAATTAAAATATCTGAAAATGAAAATATTTGCGAAAATGCAACTAGTACACTCTTTTGTACTGGTTCTACTACCTGAAATTAAAATATCTGAAAATGAAAATATTTGCGAAAAATAACTCATTATTTATAGTTTACTTTATTTATTTTATTTAAATTTTTTTCTTTTATAATATTGTTGGTTATCGGCCAATTTTTCTTGTGAGAAAATATCCTCTGGTACCAATTTATATTTACCTTTTTGATGACAAATCATCAGTATGTTAGTTTGTTGGTTTAGTGTTTTAATTTGCTCTTCTGATATGTAGTCCAACATATACTCGGGCAAGAAAAAAACTGAGTTTTCAAACTCCAGCATAAGTCGTTTTTCTTTTGTATTTTATTTATCTGGTAATATTTTCCTAATATTACCTCCCCCACTCGTAAAGCTCTTTTCATAACATTTCGCCTTATAACTTTCTCGTTGAAATTGTCTAAGATGCTATCAACGCTTTCTTCAGATTTACGTTTACATTTACTGTTGTTGTTGCTGTAGTTTTTGTTGTTGTTGTTGCTGTTGTTTTTGTTGTTGTTGTTCACGGTTTTGTGATCCCTACTGGTGCTCGGTATAGCATAATCAAATGCTGATGGTGACAGCGGATCCAAGGGGATGGAGTCAATTATTTGCACTTCACTAGTCATTTTTATTATTTATTAGAAGCAATAATTATTTAACTAATTCTTTTAAACTGAATAATAATTTTCAAACGGCAGTCCTTTTATTTGAAATTTTCAGTTGCATAGGCGGGTTTAATCAATACAAATTTTGAGAAAGGTTATAGTCCAAATTGGACAACGGAAGTATTTAAAATAAGGAAAGTTCAAATCACTAACCCTGTCACATATTTACTGGAAGATTATCAAAGTCAACCCATACAAGGGGGTTCTATGAATATGAATTGTTAAAAACTGAAAAAAAAAATTAAAAAAAAAAATTATGTACAATAAAAAAAATCGTTTTTTAATTAATATAGGAAACCTCCTGACGTAATTTTTTTTAATTTAATCTAAATTTTCCAAAGCAAAGGAATTCCCTATTGTGGCGTCATTTTCATTATTTCATAATAACAAACTCTTGCTTTTATTTTTATTCAAGAATCTCCTGACCTCATTTTCATTGTTCATACAACCAAAATCATGAAATTTTTATTTTCTTATTTTCTTATTCTCAACCTCAAATCACACAAAAAAAATTTTTTATCAAAACAATTAATAAACACACATTATTTTTACATTAAAAGCTCTCCAATTTAATTCATACCATAACAATATACACTATGAATGTTTCTTATCACCACTACAACAAACAAAACAAAAATATAAAAACAAATAACAAACCAACAAACAAAAATATAAAAATAAATTACTCATTTCCTGGTCTAGAATCGGCTTAGTATACCTACTAAGACTAATTTAGCTTATGAAAATTATGTCAATAATCTTGGTAATAAAGTAATTACTGATCCGAAAAAATTCTTTGTGTTCATTAATACAAAGCGTAAAACATTTGGTCATCCAAATTCTATGTTTAGGGATAATACTTTTTCTTTAGTAATTTCTTTGCTGATAATTTTCAAAAAGTTTATTGTCCGCAGGAATCTTTTACTAATAACGATTCTTTAATTCTCAATTCATTAAATAACTCAAACTTATTGATTTCTGACTTATATCTTTCTGAAAGTGACATTTTCAACGCAATTAATGACACGAAAGCGTTTTGATTCCCACCCATTTTTTTCTATAATTGTGCTGTTTACTTAACTTTTCCTTTACATATTATTTTTCACAACTCACTTTCGTCAGGTACTTTTTCAGACGCATGGAAATCGTCTTTTCTTACCCCTATTCACAAAAAAAGTTGATAGAGTATCTGTTGAAAGCTACCGTGGTACGTGGTATAGCAATTTTATCAACTTTACCTAAATTTTTCGAAAAAATTGTTGTTGGTAAAATTGCACCAATTATAAACACAAAACTTAACGAACAACAGCATGGATTCAGAAAAGGTCGTCATCCGAATTTCTGAATCAGATGGAAAATGGGTAGCAAGTTGATGCAATCTACACAGACTTCAGTAAAGATTTTGATCGTATTAATCACAACATCTTAGTCATCAACATCTGATATAATGTTTTTGCAATCAAAACTTCACAACAATGATGCTCATCGAACAAATTAGAACTAAATATACAGAAATGTAAGTCCATACGTTTTACATGTAAAAGATCTTCCATCCTTTACGACTATACAATTCAAAACTTTACTCTAGAAAGGATATACAGTAGTACTGATCTTGGAATCCTTCCTGACGATAAACTCAGTTTTATCCTACACTATGACGTCATGATATCCAGATCATGTAAAATGTTAGGATTTACTAAAAGACGAGCTAAAGAATTCAACAAGATAGCAGTAACAAAGTCTCTCTACTGTTCTTTAATCCGATTTATTCTATAAGATGGTAATATAATTTGGGATCCAGCTTTTCAAATAAATTATATGTGCATTTAAATTATTAATCTACGTATAATATATTAATATATATTATAATATATTAATTCTACGTGCATTTAAATTATTAATCTACGTTTAACTTTAGTCATCAATTTTGGTATTGTTATCATTATAGATTTAAATTTGTAGTTAATTAAAAGTTTTTGTAGTTAATTAAATGCTAGATTGTAATTTAATAACCCAAAAACAATTATATGTTTAATACATAATATGTCAAAATTTATTTTTACTTACAAATTGTCATTTAACGCTTTTAAATAAAATTATAGTAAAAATTTCTTTATATTCTTTATACTTATGATTAAGATATCAAATTACATTTTTTTTATTATGAATATTAAGTATACAAATATATATACAAACTTGTCGCTATAATTATGTACTTAATTTATATTTTGAGCTTTCTTACATATAATTTTTAAATTTAGCTTATAAAAAAGAAAAAAAAATAAATTATTTTTAAAAGTATTATTAAAAATTTTTTTTTAGTTCTAAGTTATAAAAATAACTTATTTTTTGTATTGTATAATAATAAATACAGATATCTTCTTCTTATTTGAAGGGATTCGCATTTGGTGCGATTTGGTATGATTTTTTCCCACTCCGAAGTGGTGTACTAACTGCTCATAAGAATTTTTTTTCATCATTTTTAAAAATTATAGCCACATAAATATACATTCAGCGTTACTCGAAACAACATTTCTTTCTTTCGTTTAGTGTTTATCTAAATTTTCCTCTAAATAATTGATGATATAATACCAATAATATTTACATACATCAATTTGTTCTTCAACTTTTTCTTCATTTGAATCTGAGTTATATTCTTCTAATTGATAATTTTGTAAATCATCAGAAAAAAACTCTGCATCACCTTCCTTACAATTCGACTGTTCAATTTTATAATTAATTAATTTTACAGACATAATTTTTGCAAACATAATACTAAATTCATAGACAGATGGATTATTATTATAGCCGTTGTTATAACGAATTAAAGAAACAAATTTTCTAATGCATCTTGATTGAAACGAGAGAACAGCAAATAAGAACACTCGTTTGTATCATAAGAACAAACAAATAAGAATACTCGTTTGTATCATATATACCGCTTACCGGTTACTTAGAACAGACGCTTTTTATGTCTGCTCTTCAATAATTATTATAAAATTAAAAAAGATAAAAAAAGAAATAAGTAGAATCAAAAGCAAAAATCTTAAGAAAGTGAAGTTATTTTGTAATTAATATATTAATTAATAAGTCTGAGAAGGATAATTAAGGAAGCTTAAAAATGAATACTAGGTCTATTTCTGAAAATGTTTTTAAATTGGATTTAATTTATAACATAACGAATTTGAATCAAATTCTATTTTATGAATAACAATTATCTTATAATTAATGAACTAAGTGAATAATATCTACATTATTATGATTAAATAATGTAGTAAATGGGAATTATTAAGATCGAATAAAGTAATATATTAATGAAGTGAAAAATTTTCGGTCGCCATTATTAAATTAAGTGCACATAGGTTTATAGACATAGTTATCTATTAATATGAAAGAGTGGAAAAATTACAATAATTAACCGAAATTACTAAAAGTTAATTAAAAAGAATCAAACAAAGAAAATAGATAGGTAATTACAAAACCAATACCGGATATTTTCATAAATAATTAAATACCGGAATTTTTCATAAATAATTAAAAATAATTAAAAAAATGATAAACACCAAATTAAATTAATTAAAAAGTTTATAACCTATATCACAATTAAATTGTTATAAACAGCATTTGCAATAAATCAATAATATCATTAAACAAACAGTGGAAATATAAAATTTAAATTGAAACAAATAATTTGAATCTCTGTTTCATATCTTTTTATTTTATTATATAAAATCAAATTAATACACAAGTGATATACATTTGATTTAACTTATCTTTAAAATTTTAAACTTAACAAACTATAAACTATACAATAATAAGTATTATAAACAAAAAGATGTTCTAAGTTCTAATATTCAATTAACTCCAATTAATATTAATAAACAGCTAAATCGGTTTTCATTACAAATTAAAATTAATTTATTTACAACATTCACTATTATTAACAAATGCATGCAATAAATATTGTATAAATATTATACTAAATTTTTAATCTATATTTTATTTAAATTAATCTACTACGCCATTAAATAATAAACAGAAACTATTCATTTTGACATTTGGATATTGTCAAGACAAGTGTTTAAATCAATCAATCTAAGTTAAATTAATTCGAATTCCTAGTAGCACTTCATTCACCTTGCGGTGAAATTTGTAAAGTAACAATAAGAAATTATTAATTTACAATAATAAATAAATAATAATTTGATAACTATATAAAGTGTTGATTATAAAATTTTCTATAATTAATTAATTTAAAAATAAATAAATAAATAAAACAAAATAATAAATAAATAAAAAAATGAAACCCTGAAAGAATATCTCTAAACTATAATTTTTAAAAATAAGTTAATAAATACAAAAATTACACCTTGCCTTTATTTTTAGATATTATACACGATTAAAAAAAAAAAAAATAAATGAATAAAAAAAAAAAAATAAATAAAAAATCACTGAATGAATAACTCTAAAATAATTTTTAAAAATAAGTTAATAAATACAAAAAATTACACCTTGCCTTAATTTTTGGATATTATACACGATGGATTTCAAATTCAATGTATCAACTTGTACCAATACTGATCGAAAATTAGAAACGACATCACCTGTTGTGATGTTTGTTCTTCTAATTTCCATGGAACTTGCTTAGGGCTTGGGAGAAACTGGCAAACATCTAGACTGAAAGAATTTTTTGTCTGCGAACAATGCCAAAATTTACAACTTATTGGTAAAAATTATTTCGAAAAGCTCACATCCAGATGAGACTTACTTTATGTTGAACAAAATACATTCATTAACAAATGCTCCAGAGTAATTGAGTCAAACACTAAGTCATTTACAGATAATTGCATGCGTATTGAAGATATTAAATCATTAATACCATATAATAGGACTGACCCAAACGTAGTAAATAGTATGAAAACTTCGGACAAAGAAATAAAATTGCTAAAGACCGACTTCCATACTTTCAAAGTTGAATTAAGAGAGACCATTAAAAACTTTTGCTTTGGGTCAACCTCAATGTATGTAAATAATAATACGGATTCATCTATTACAAATGAATTATCAGAAATAAAATAAATACTGCCACCTTAATAAACGTAATTATTAAAATTCCTCAGTCAGAGAATATTGTGAGTTTAGATCCCAAATGTCAGTTAAGCGGCGCCCCCGTAGCTCAAATTGAGGATAAGGTTTACAAGCAAACTGAGAAAATAAATTAAGCAGAAGTAGTTATAACACAAAATAACAAAGAATTAACACTATTTGAACCGGAGTATACAGCAATTTATGTAAAAGACTTGTCATTCTTTATAAGAGAACACCACACTTGTGATTTTCTAAGGCTTAACTTTGATATAAATCCAATTAATTGCAAAAATATTACACCACGTTCAATAAATAAAAACAGAGCTTGGTATTGCTGCTATAAAATTGAAGTACCGAAAGAATCCTGTTCTATATTGCTTGCAGAAAATAACATAAATAAATTGGAAACCGTAAATGCAACGACCTCACTTTGGACTCCGGATAACAACAGTAATAAAGATAGCGTTAAGGTGAGAACGAATGGTAACAGTATAAACAACAGTAGTTTAATTAATACTAACTTAAATCACAAATCTAACATAAATTTGAATACTAACAATAAATATATTAATCATAAAATAGAAAGATTTACTAATAACAAACTTAATGAAAACAATAATAATTATAATAATAATAATAATAATAATAATAATAATAATAATAATAATAGTAATAGGTTAGGTTAAGGTGGCTGCCAAAAAGGCACACTTAGACTTTACTTGGTCCATTGTGAGCTTTTCTATCCCACTCGTTAAAACCAATTTGAGCTTTTTGCAAAGCGGAGAATACTCTTCACATTTTTACCTGCCAGATCGCTAAGGCTGTCGAAGAGATATTGCCTTAAATGGGTATTTCTTCTTGCCGACAAGGCCGGGCATGTGCAAAGGAGATGAAGAGTAGTTTCCTCATCTGCTTCATCCTTGCAGACTCTACAATAGTCGTTTGCGGATAAGCCAAGTCTTCTGGCATGCTTCCCTATTAGACAGTGACCGGTGATTATACCCATTGTCATTCCAATGTCTGCCCTTTTGAGAGAAAGCAGATCATCGGATCGTCTTAAATCGGTTCTGGGCCATATCAATCTTGTGGTATTGCACGAGGTTAAGTTTGACCATTTGTAATTTACCATATCCGTTATTTCCTTTCGATATACCGTTTTTCTTGCGGATTGAGATACCCCTAGTCCTGCCCTATCCGGCAGAACTTGTAATGTTGTACCAATTCTTGCGAGTTCATAATTTTGTTCATTTCGCTGGGTACCTCGATGACCTGATACCCAGCAAAGCTGAATGCTAAACTGCCTGGCCATCTCGTTAAGAAGTTTACGGCAGTTTATTACAGTGTTCGAGGTTGTGCATGTTGATTCCAGAGCTTTTAACGCAGCCTGACTGTCTGACAGAATTCGTACTTACATCACAGTCAAAACGCTTCTATTCACCTTTATTCTTTTAGGTGTCATTTGTTCACTTTAGAAAAATAATTGTTGCGGTATTTATTATCTTACGCAGAGAAAAAAAACAAACAACAAGAAAAAATTCAAGTACTTCAGACTCGATTGAAGTTTCACTAGGTTTTCCACAGTGAAGTATTCTGGGTGTTTTATTGTTTTTAATATATATAAACGAGATGGAGTTAACATTGGAAACTTGTAAGTTGGAGCTCCTTGCAGATGGATTATCATATTGTATAGCTGAAAATGTTATAGGATGCTGCAAAAAACTAAATTTTGACTTGTTAAAATTAAATAGATGGTTTAAAATGAACAGATTAAAATTAAATATTAAGAAGGCAGAATGTAAACCAACGGCTTTTAAAAGCGCACATTTCTAAAAAAATACAAACTGTTTAGAATGTGACTTGCACTAAAATTTAAAAATTTCATATAAGAAAAAATGTGAAAATGGGACTTTTTTACAATTTTGAGGGGCTGTAAATCCGCAACCCTATATAACTAAGAAAACCATTAATGTAAGTAAAAATATATTACTGAAGCTTTAATTTTTATGTCTTGCCGAAGAAAAATTTGTACAGGTGCCTAAGTTACAGGTTTCTAAAAATATGACATTTGAGCGCTTAAACAGGTGATGGTACAAAAAAAATTTCTGAAGAAACTTATGGTAATTCATAAAGTTCTTTCCTGTTTTCCCTTCATGATTCCAAAATTTAAAGTTCCTATCTCAAAGTGTGCCGGAGTTATGAAAAAAGAAATTTTCTGAAGAAGCTTATACTAATTCTAGAAGTTCTTTCTTACTTCAAAATTTCAAGTTGCTATCTAAAAGCGTGCCGGAGTTATGAAGGTAGAAAAATCATGCAAAATTTGGTTTTCACATAACGGTGAATTTAAATACTTAATTTAACAAACTAATATAATTTTGATATTGATTTATAAAGGTAAATGCTGTCGAATGTCGTTTTCAGATTGACAAAATGTTGGGTAGAAAATGAGATATACGTATTTAATAATAGAGTATTTCCAAAGTTGGAGGGATGCAGCTCCATAATGGACGGGAAAAAGTTGTTTTACAACATAAATTTTTTTATAAGACCTACCCAGACAGAGTGAAACAAATAGGCACATTTTTTCAAAATTTTTTTGAATTGATTAAACACTGTTAAAGATTCTTATCCAGGCTGAAGGTTTACCTTCAAGCTACAATGGGTTGTTCAATCTTTTCTTGAAGTTTCACGAAACATTAAATATATCAAAAAAGGAAGCTATTACTGATTTAGATTCTTACCGCTCCCTTATTTCCAATAAAAGAATGAAATACATGCAATGAACTAGAGAAACCCATAATCATTTTTTTCGATTCGTATCCTAATTTATTAAAAGTAATTCATTCTCCTAAAATAGCAAGCAATAATCATAACAACAGATTGAATTTTTCAACATCTAATACTAACTAAAATAATCAATAATCTTAAAATGATCTATCACAATTGTAGTGATATGAGAGGTAAACTTAAAAAATTATATGTTCATACAAATTCTTCTGAATTTAGTGTTTAAGCTATCACTCAAACTTGACTTAATGATTCTTTCAAAACTGAAGAAATTCTGAATAGAAGTTGGTCAATTTATAGGAATGATCGTGATTATTTATCTACAAATTGGCCCTTTGAGCGATTTGTGGCGTGTTATTTGCTGTTAAAAGCAACTTACTAGTATACCTATTGTTACATGTCATTTGTTCGAACATCTATTTATCAAAGTAAACTTAGGTACCAATTATTTATACCTTGATATTGTATATTTTCCTCCAAATTATATTTGGCGGTTTTAATCGTTCAGCTATGTCCTTTATTATGGACGACTCTGATAATTTGTTAATACCAATAATTTTCTTGTGAAATCGATTTCGATCTTATTAGTGCTTTTTATGGTAACGGATTACAACAATTTGTCAGATATCCTAACAATAACTACAAATGGCTAGATCTTGCATTTTCTAATGCATATGATAGAGTGAAGGTAAAATTCGCAAATGATGCAGATAATGCAGTTTTTACTAACACCACTCACCATAACGTAATCATTTTTGAGTTTTCCACTTTTAGCCCGAACTTTTCCAATTCATACAATAATCCAATTGTATATGTTTTTCAAAACATAGACTTTCAAAGCATAAATAATGCTTTATCATTAATCAATTGGATCGATTTTTTATCTATGCAGGATATCAACTCATATATCTCTATTCTTTACTTAAAGTTTTTGAAACAATTAACGCTTTTGTGCTAAAAATCCGTAAAAAAGATAGAACCACTGAACGCTGGTTAAATCAAGATCTAAGGACGAAATCAACGCAATAAATTGTATAAAAAAGTTAAACATAGAACTGATCCTAACAATAATTTAACAAATATGTACAACAATTTGGCCTTAGAATTAAAATAGAAGACTAATTTAGCTTATGAAAATTATGTCAATAATCTTGGTAATAAAGTAATTACTGATCCGAAAAAATTCTTTGTGTTCGTTAATACAAAGCGTAAAACATTTGGTCATCCAAATTCTATGTTTAGGGATAATACTTTTTCCTTAGTAATTTCTTTGCTGATAATTTTCAAAAAGTTTATTGTCCGCAGGAATCTTTTACTAATAACGATTCTTTAATTCTCAATTCATTAAATAACTCAAACTTATTGATTTCTGACTTATATCTTTCTGAAAGTGACATTTTCAACGCAATTAATGACACGAAAGCGTCTTGACACCCCACCCATTTGTTCTATAATTGTGCTCTTTACTTAACTTTTCTTTTACATATTATCTTTCGCAACTCACTTTCGACAGGTACTTTTTCAGAAGCATGGAAATCGTCTTTTCTTACCCCTATTCACAAAAAAAATTAATAGAGTATCTGTTGAAAGCTACCGTGGTACGTGGTATAGCAATTTTATCAACTTTACCTAAATTGTTCGAAAAAATTGTTGTTGGTAAAATTGCACCAATTATAAACACAAAACTTAACGAACAACAGCATGGATTCAGAAAAGGTCGTCATCCGAATTTCTGAATCAGATGGAAAATGGGTAGCAAGTTGATGCAATCTACACAGACTTCAGTAAAGATTTTGATCGTATTAATCACAACATCTTAGTCATCAACATCTGATATAATGTTAACAGTAGTACTGATCTTGGAATCCTTGCTGACGATAAACTCAGTTTTATCCTACATTATGACGTCATGATATCCAGATCATGTAAAATGTTAGGATTTACTAAAAGACGAGCTAAAGAATTCAACAAGATAGCAGTAACAAAGTCTCTCTACTGTTCTTTAATCCGATCTATTCTATAAGATGGTAATATAATTTGGGATCCAGCTTTTCAAATAAATTATATGTGCATTTAAATTATTAATCGACGTATAATATATTAATATATATTATAATATATTAATTCTACGTGCATTTAAATTATTAATCTACGTTTAACTTTAGTTTGTGTGGGATATCACATTTGCGTTTAGTATTGGCAAATTTCCAAAATTCTTTTGGATTATAGGTTTAACCGACATGTTCCGAACATATAAATCATAAAGACCGTCAGATAAACTTTTAAACTTGTTGAATAATATTAAGAAATTGGTATAATCAATACTACTTCTTGTTTTTAAATATTTTCGCCAGCATTCTTTTTTTTGTTTCTTAACTTTTTGAGTTCGCGTATGAACCAAGGAGGGCAGGAGCTCGTAGATCTATTTCTGGCCATACGTAAAAACTGCCTAAAACTACTAAAGATAATTTCATAAAGCTTACTTGTCATTTCATTAAGATCTATATTATTTAATATAGAAGATAAATCATAAGGATTTAAAAAACTATTTATAGCTTCATAGTTTGCCTATCTAAAATTGAATTGGTAAACATTTTCAGGACAACAAGGTGCATTAACACAATAAGAAATACATATAGAAGTGTGGAACAGATCAACGTTGATCAAAGAAAATGGAAAATTTATAATTATTAGATTGTTCTAATCTGAGGTAAAGATTAGGTCAAGTTGTTTAACTTGAAAATTAGGTGTAGAAGAAATTTGCTGTATGTTATTTATATTGATATTATCAATAAATGAGCTTTCAAATTCATTATTAAAAGTATCTGTAATCATAAATGATTCCTCGTTGTGATTAATCCATTTTATTTTTGGGAGATTGAAATCATATAAGACATTCGTCAGATTCCACTAGATTGTTACTAATAAAATCAATTACATTATTAACTTTATTATAAATCTCAGCTTTACTGTTAGAAGTAATATAGCAGCAGACAATTAATAAACTTTTATTATTAAATTCAATTTTAACACACAAAATTTCTAGTTGAGTAGAGTCAACAATCGTAACAAGATTAGGGTTAAATTTACTAAGGCCACGAACGTTTTGAAAGTAGCTACATTAAAAAATTAAATAAATTATCATTGGCATTTTTAAATGTAAATTTTTTTTAATGGGATAAGGATTTTAATGGGAATTTCAAGTTTCTAACTTAAACCGTTTGGAAGATTAATGGAATCAAGAATTTTGCAAAATTTGAGTTTCGTCTAACGGTAAATTAAGACACCGTATGCCACAAGTATATATTTATTGTATATATATAGCTCCGTAACGGGTGGGACTACAGAAAAAAGTTGTAAAAAATAAAATTAATATTTTTATGATATCTATCAGCAGTTAAAATTGCATGGCTCTATTTCAAAAAAAATGTGGGGATCTAAAAGTTAGGTGTTCGAGAGCTACCCGAAGTTTTGATCGGATCTCAACCAAAAAAAATATGGAACCTACAAATTGTTGTAAGAATATTTTATGTTAATTGCAAGACTCTAGCTTTCTTAGTTTATGAGTTATCTTGCTGACAGACGGACGGACGAACAAAGCTCAATCGACTCAGCATTTTTTTCTGATCCGATCCATACCTTTGAAGGTATATCTAGCTAGCTTATTTCGAGGTGTTACAAACGGAGAAGCAATTTTAATATACCCGATCCTTATCGTAATATGATTGCAAAACTTTAGCTTTTTTGACTGTTATAATATAAAAGTGAATTGCTAGTGCAAGCATTTTGGACTGTTATAATATAAAAGTAAATTGCTGGAATAAAAAAGAAACACGAACCTCAAATTTCCTAGATTTTTATTTAACCTTATTCCAGCAATTTACTTTTATATTATAACAGTCCAAAATGCTTGCACTAGCAATTCACTTTTATATTATAACAGTCAAAAAAGCTAAAGTTTTACAATCAATTTTATTTTCTACTTCTTAGGGGGCGAATTTGGTTTCGATAAAAGCATATTTTAAAAAATATTTTTTTTACATATTATTTTATTTTATACTTTTTAGTTTTAAATGTAACACATAATTTGAATTTAAAAATATGGGATATTTTTTATTCATACATACATTAATTATTGTTTCTGATATAAAATACGTTTTATAATTTTATACCAAATGTTTAAGTAAATTAAGAGATGTTAAATCGATTCCATTACAGCAAGAGTAAAAATTTTTTATTGCAGTATGTAATTCATAAATAAAGAAAGTACCTCGAAGGGTAAAATATGTACCAAAATACTGTGATTATGTAAATATTACAATCCAACAACATAACTCGAATGAAAATAATATACATAAATGTACCTTACTGTATATTTCTATAGTATACTATTAGTAGTATATCGTATATCCAAACAAACATCTAACCTTGAAGACCTACCTACCTAATCGCTTAATAAGATCATGCAGTAAAAAATGTTGACAAATATCTTGATTTAAATTATAAACAAATGGAGCGGAACAAAATAATTTAGGAAATTAGTTTAACATAATATTATGTGTATCCAGCCATTGGTGCAGTGGTTGACGCACCGCTTCACATTCATAAGAGGATGAGAGGTCTCGGGTTCGATTCCCAGCTGGGTACAATAATTATAATATAAAAAAAAAAAATATTCATATATCGCAATATGTAAATACTTTATAATATATCATTATATCACGTACACATTCCTACCAGGAAACAAGGGTATAGCTACCTGGCACATTTATGTACCACGGTACCTGAATATAAATAAATAAATAAATAAATATTATGTACATACGTACGTACATATTTACATACGTAGTTTTAATTTTTTGTGTTGACAAAATTTTGTTTGTAAATCATAATTTGTAATGCGCAAAAGCATAATTTTGTAATGATCTTTACTTTTTACATTCTTTACTATGTACAAAAATAATATTATGTATGTATGTAGTTTGAATTTGGCAATTGGAATTATTTTGAATAAAGTTTTATATGTATATCTATATATACACAATATACATAATAATGTTGCTAAATAAAACACATAAAACCTTAATTTTTAACGCCATGCATATTCAATATGCAATAAAAAATGTTGACAACAAATATTCTTATTTAAATCCTAAACAAATGTTTTAAATCAAAATAATTTAGCAACATAAAAATATTATATGTACCTATATATGTATATTGTGTTTTGCTAAACCCTAATACAAAACCCATGTGCACATCAAGATTGATTGAACTAAATTATTATAGCAGGAAATATCAAATACATGTGTACTGTATGCATGAATTATGAATAAGAAGAAAAATAAAGTTTTGAATCTATTATACATAAAATTTTATTTAAAAAATATTGATGAATAGAGTTAAAAAAAAAAAAAAAAAATTATTCATATACGAATTGGATTCGAACCACAGTCCACACATCAACACTCACTTTCAAGACCTGTACACTTTCCTCTGCACCATATATGCATTAATTCAATATGCATTAAAGAATGTTGACAGCAAATATTTTGATTTAAATACTAAACAAATGTTGTAAACAAAATAACTTAACAACATACATAAAAATGTTGTATGTATGGATTGTGTTTTGCTAATTATGCTAATACAAAACACCAGGAAAGATCAAAAATATAATGTGTATGTTTGTATGCATGAATAAGAGATAAAAATGTAAGTTTTAAATTGATATATATAAAAATGTATACATATTTTATTCAAAAAATGTTGATGAATAGATAGTTAAAAAAAAAAAAATGTTGCACGTGAACTGGATTCGAACAACATGATCCCCACTTTTGAAACCTGTACACTATCCTCTGCACCATACTACAGTTACAAATGTTGCTAACAGATTACGAAGATAATAAAAAGCGTGACAGAATGACAAATAAATAAATAAATAAACCGACAGCGACGAGTTAATATAAAAGCATATAATATAATATAATATTTAAAATTATATTTACTGTTTTGTACTTAGTAAATTTAATATACATTTACCATTTAATATTAAATGGTACTATAGAATATTTGAAAAAGTTTTGGATTGATAATCGTTATGTGGAAGGTTAGAATCTGCTTTTGAAGAATGTATATATAAACATATAGTTTGAATATATGTACAACCCATAGTACTAGAAATTATAAAATTCACCCAATTATTTTAAAATACTAAAATATTAAAAAAATAATATTGTAAGCAGAGTGACAGGCTGTGAACATACTAACGGTTCGTACGGGTATCTAAGAGTTGACAAACTCAACTGTATTCTTCCTCGTTTTATATGAAATATTTTTAATAATTTTATCTGATTGTAATTATTTGTAAATTTCTTAATGATCAAATTTTAAATAAATTCACTTTCCCATGAAATTCTTAAAACAAAATTCCTAATTAATTATTACGCGTGTTGTGAATATCATATTCTATTTTTTTTATTAAAATACTTTTTTACAATTTTATGTGAAAACAATTATTTTCAAATTCACAAATTGAAATACCATATTTCATAAGAAATCAAATCATAAAAAAATTGTAATAATAAATAAATAACAAGAAATTGTGTCCATATTTAAATTTTTTTTTATTAAATTATTAAAAATTTAATTGCTGGATGCTAGTAAACTAAAACAACTAGTTGAGTCAACTAGTTTACAACAAGTTGAGTTAACTAAACTGAACAACAATCTACAAACTAATTAAACTAAAACAAATGTGGTGTTCATGTGTATTTCTATAAGAAAACTTCCTATGCATCTTCAACAACCGCTGCGTCCAGTGAGTTACAAAATTTCATCCTTATATCCAGTAATCACAGTGTTCCAGTAATCCACTTACCTATAGGTATTTCAAACTAATTTTTTTATATAAGTAAATTAGTTATTTTTCTTGTAAAATTTGATATTTTTTTTGCTCTTTGTAAAATTCCAATATTTTTTTTTTCCTCGAAAAATATTTGGAAGAAAATTTTCTACAAATATATATATATTATAAAATTTCCTTTCCACATAGAAAGGAAAAACTTTGTTAAAAATTTCATTATATAAAACTAATTATATTTCAAATTGATTTTTTTACATCATTACTGAAACTTAAAATTAATATAAAATTAATTGTTCTCCTAAACTCAACCCTAAATTCTATAAAAACAGAAATGGCTAACGAACAGAATAGAAACAGATTAACAATAGACTCCTTAAAATATTTGGGTAACTTTCCCGAATTGAACGGTAGTTTAACCGATCTCCAAAACGTTTGCAATCTAGTTGATAGAATTATTCCTATATTATTAAAATGACATTTGACGATGTTGCTCAAACTGTAATGATGGGCATAATTAAATGCAAGATAGTCAGTAAGGCTAGAGACACGTTAAAAATTAATTGTCAAGCCAGGAGTTGCGCTGCAATTAAATAAATATTACAAAGCTACTTCGGCGACCGATTAAATTGTGAAGAGTTGTTTGACGCAATGAGAGGGGTCACTTTCAAAACAAATTCTTTAGCCTTAATTTACGAAATTAAAATGAAACTGAGAATGTTAAATAATAAAACCTTATTGACATACGGAGTAGGAATGGTGAGCGACAATTTAGCAAAGAGAAATAGAAATTCTTCTGAAAATTTCAATCAAAATACTTTTAACCCCAGCCGGCCTTCAACCAAAGAAACAATTATAATAATAGACGTAATAATAATACCAATAGATATAGCAATAATAACAATAGAACTCAAAACCAAAGAGAAAACAACCTGTATAGAAATAACAATACGCAACCTCGAAACTACTGCCAAACCAATATAATAGACGTTTTGTCAACCAACAGCAGAATAAATACAACCACCACCCGAACCAACAAGACCACAAACCTATGGATAAAATTTTCAATGCTCTGTCTGGGAAAAATCTTACCATATATAACAGTCTTAACTTAAAAACTACATTTAACCCTCTAAAATTCATCATTGACACTGCAGCCACATATTCTATAATCAACCCAGATTTGTGTGACTCCAAGTGGAAAACACCCATTACTAATATCACTCGCAAAACGCTTCAACATACAGTCAATATTGATGATATAGTAGAAATAACATTAATAGAAGAATTAGGATTAGAAGTTTAGCCGACATGTTACGAACATATAATTCATAAACTCGTTGAATAATATTAAGAAATTGGTGTAATCAATACTATTTTTTGTTTTTAAATATGTTCGCCAGCATTCTTTTTTTTTGTTTCTTAACTTTTTGAGTTCGCGTGTGAACCAAGGAGGGTAGGACCTCGTAGATCTATTTCTGGTCATAGGTATAAACTGCCTAAAACTACTAAAGATAATTTCATAAAGCTTACTTGTCATTTCATTAAGATCTATATTATTTAATATAGAAGATAAATCGTAAGAATTTAAAAAACTATTTATAGCTTCATAGTTTGCCTTTCTAAAATTGAATTGGTAAACATTTTCTCTTTCAGAACATTAATGCACATTAACATAATAAGAAATACATATAGAAGAGTGGGACAGATCAACCTTGGTCAAAGGAAATGGAAAATTTATAATTATTAGATTGTTTCAATCTGAGGTAAAGATTAGGTCAAGTTGTTTACCTTGAAAATTAGGTGTAGAAGAAATTTGCTGTATGTTATTTATATTGATATTATCAATAAATGAGCTTTCAAATTTATTATTAAAAGTATTTGGAATCATAAATGATTCCTCGTTGTGATTAATCCATTTTATTTTTGGGAGATTGAAATCATATAAGACATTCGTCAGATTCCACTAGATTGTTACTAATAAAATCAATTACATTATTAACTTTATTATAAATCTCAGCTTTACAGTTAGGAGTAATATAGCAGCAGACAATGAATAAACTTTTATAATTAAATTCAATTTTAACACACAAAATTTCTAGTTGAGTAGAGTCAACAATCGTAACAAGATTAGGGTTAAATTTACAAAGGCCAGGAACGTTTTGATAGTAGGTACATTAAAAATTAATTAAATTATTATTTAATTGGCATTTTTAATTGTAAATTTTTTTTAATGGGATAAGGATTTGTTATTTTTTGTAGTTTAGGCTTGGAAGTGGACAAAAAACTTCCCATTGTTTTCTTTTATTTTTTGAAGATAGTTAGTTCTTTCTGAAGGGGTATGGGACTGTCTGATTTAAGATCCGATGAAACTTTTTCAGAAGTTAGACCAAATCTTTCATTAAAGCTATCAAATAAAAATCTAACCTCTGTCAAGTCAGTAGGTAGACCTTCTTGTTGAAGTGAAACCTTAATGTAAATGTTCATTTTACCGTTTATGCAAACATGGTTAGGCTTATTATGGAGATATGCAAGAAAAAGTTTGACGTTAACGATATTAATATTCCGTTAATATTCCGATCTCGTAGAGGAGCAAGCAAATAGCTGCTATCATTAGAAACTAAGGATAGTTTTGTTAGCTTGACAATAGGTGGAATTAGTGGATCAAGAAAAGAGGGAGTATTGGATACAGAGCTAATATACGAAGAGGTTGAAGGCGTATCTGAATTTACAAGACAAGTGCTTGGTTTAGTTGGATTAGTTGAAATTGACAAAAATGATGTAGTAATTGGATTAGTTATAACAGATGAACTAAAGTGCGGAATGATAGAAGCTCATTCATTTAATGAACAACGTCTTAAGCGACTACATTAACAAAATCTGTCTAGTCTACTTAGATGACCTAATCATCTTTTTCATTTCTTTACAAGAACATCTGGAATGCATTACAAAGATTTTTCAAAGACTAAAGGATACAAATCTAAAAGTCCAATTACACAATTCCGAGTTTCTAAAAAGAGACCGAATTCCTCGGTCACGTAGTGTCAAACGAAGAATGAAGGAATGACCGAATTCTCATAAAATATGTTTTGTTCGGCAATTTCCAATTCCTAAGAATCCTAAGAAGATCAAACATTCTTCGCAGGATACTATAGGAAATTTATAAAAGATTACTCAATGATTTTAAAACCTATGACGAAATATCTTAAGAAAGATATGAATGTAAACATGGAAGACCCCGAATACATAAAAAGCTTTGAAATACTGAAATTAATGCTCACAAATGATACTATACTTTACTATCCGGATTTTTCCAAAAGGTTTACTTTGCAAACCCGTGCAAGTAATTACGCTCTGGGTGCGATTCTTTCGCAAAATGATCATCTTATTTGTTACGCTAGTCGTACGCTCAACGACCATGAGTGAAACTACAGCATCATTGAAAAAGAGCTTCTAGCAATTGTATGAGAATGCAATGCTTCCGTTTATACCTTTTCTGTAGAAAATTTCTGATCGCAACAGACCGCTGCACTCTAACATGGCTCTTTTCGATAAAATAACCTAATTCAAAGCTTGCTCGAGATCCTAAATAAAAGCTGGAGATTGAAATTAGCGGAATACGACTATCAAACAACATATAAAAGAGGAGTTCAAAGTGAAAACGCTGACGCACTCTCAAGAATTATAATTATCCTTAACGAAGCCGAAGGTTTCTTTATCAGCAAATCTAATTGCCCTGTAAATATTTATAAAATACAAATCATCATAAGAAAAAAGATGCTGATTCATTAAAAATCAAAAATCTAAAAATTTTCAAATCCGATAGAAAAATTATCTATGTAAAATCACTCGACCGACAATGATACTATAATTACAATAGTAAAAAACCATTTTGGCATGAATAAAACTAACGCAATCCTAATTGAAGATGCGGTATTTATTAACAACTTCATCAATACTGTAAGAAACCACTTTAATAATAATAATAAATTCAAAATTCTTAATTGCAGGAAACTACTTAAAGACATAAGGGACGAAAGCGAATTGGCACAACTTATCGAAAATGTACACCTCCGAAATAATCATCGAGGTATAAATGAAAATTATATGCAACTTAGAGCAAAAATCTACCATCCCAAATTAAAAGAAAGAATTACAATATTCGTCAATAATTGCGAAATATGACAGGAAATCTCTCAAACAAAAATACAAGCTTACTGAAACTCCTACCAATCCTAGGAAAATAATACACGCGGGTTTCTTTTATATCCTCAATAAAATCGTGTTCTTTACAACGATCGACAAGTTTACAAAATACTCACAAGCTATACAAATTGAGAATCGCAGTTATGTTGAATTTAAAAGAGCCCTTATCCAATATCTCATTATAGTTGGAAATTTCGAAAATTAGTCTTTGATATCGAACTTGGTTTAAAAGCTCTTCCTTTGCGAAAATTTTTTGAGTACGAAAATATCAATGTACACTTTACCTCTAAGAACAACCACACCTCCAACGCCAGCACAATACGATGAACGAACATTTACGTCTTTTAAGACTCGACGACAAAGTATAGGAAGACTCCATAGAAGAAAAATTCATAAAATAAAAAAAATCTATAATAACTATAATGTATAACACAAGCCTCATACCCCGATATAAAAGAAAGAATACAAAAAAACAAAAAACCATCGAAAAACAGAATCAAAATAATTAAGACTTAGATATAGAAACAGGACCATAATTTATAAAAGAAATAAGGGGAGCAAAAAATCACCGCAAATTCAGAAAAGTAATACCTCAACAGTTAAACGAAGAACATATTACAACGCCAAACGGTTACAAATACTATAAGTCACATTTAAAACGACGAAAAAAAAACACCAAAATAACAATAATCTTACAGTTGAACCTAAAATAAAAATAAATCCACATATACTTCCAGAAACAAAGCATGATAACGAAGAAAACACTTTTAATCGGAACATTACTAACAACAATTTTGTCTAAAACAATAGAAATACAGAACCTTAATCAAAACAATGGCTACGCCATCATAAAAACCGGCGAACTCTTATACGAAAACATTAAAGTAATAGAAAGCTTCAATTTACTAGACTCTCAAATCAAAAAACTGAGACAAAACGTAAGACCTAAACGTGGATTTCTTAACGTAGTTGATACAGGTCTAAAATTTTTAATAGGCACGATGGACAATGAAGACGAAATTCTTATAAAAAACGCGATAGACAAAGACAACCTATCTAAAAACAATCGCCAATTAATAATCGAAACAAACAAACAAGTTACAATAAACAAACAACTGTCTGACCAAATTCACAATATAACCAAACACATAAATAACCAACAAAAATTAATCTTTACAATCTTTTCAAATTATACAAATGGTATTGAAATGAACTACTTAGAAAGAGAAGTAAAAATTTTCGAAGAAGCGTACCAAATAAACCACGGCATAAACCTTCTAGGAGACCACATCGACTACATCGAACTAATCGTTTTAACAATTAAGACTTATGTATAATAAGTATGTACACATGTACCTTAAAAATATTTTGCATTCTTTTAATTTCTATTTACCTTGTGTAAAATAAATCGTAAAAACTAGTTTAACTCTTTCAAACAATTTGGAAACTTATGACTGCTAAAAAAAAAAAAAAAAAGAAAATATGGAATTATTCTGTATATCTGTTATGTAAGATTTTTCTTTTTCTACTCTATAAGAACATTGAGAAAATAACCAGAAATCTTTCATTTACTTTATAGTTGATATTACACTTCGTTTTATGTTGTAAGGTAGGAATAAAGATAAGTTAATTACTTTTGGTATTTATAGTAAACACAAAAATAAAAAATAAGAACAGATTAAGTTATATGTTTATTTTTATTTATTTGAAAAAACTTTTACAATTTTGCGATGATCAGATGTTAAAATTGCTCAAATAGTGAAACCAACTTTTTCTATACGTCTTTGAAATATACTTGTATCACGTGCGTACTCTTCCCAATGACCTTTCCGTGCTGATCTGTAAGCATACTCCCATACATGCATAATGTGAATTTTTTTTTTAATGTTGAAGTGAACTTGTTTAGTTTTGTTATTTAAATTCATATCGTGCAAGTATGAAAATTGAAAATCTTAATCTAACATGTTTTCCTTTAAAATATACATATATGCATTATAGCAATTTTTAACAGCACATCTGAAATTGTTGTTTGATAAGTGTATAGGACAATTTGATTTAAAGTTATCAATCTTTTGTAATGACGGCAAGTTTCTGCTTAAATCTACTATTTTAACACTGTCAATGTACTTTTGAAGGAAAAGTTTTTTTTGTTCTCCTTTAACGTTATTCCATTTAAGTCCATTAATTTTATTTTCGCAATATTGGTTATTATATTTCATATCCTGACTAAGTTCTTCTGCGGGATACGGTGCTTTGAAGTGATACACAGTATGAATTAAACTTCCTTTTTCAAGTGTGGCTAACTCTTTTACGAAATATTGCTTTTCATTTCCTTGCAAAAATTGTAGGTCAACTATTAAAATTTGTTTAACCATAATTTATTAATTTCTGGAGGTAAGTTTTGCTTTTGGTGAGTATGTGGTTGTACCTGCGTTCAATAAGGTCACTTAAAAGTGTATATTAAAAACTGTTGAACGTTGTTATAAACCGTTTGCTCGCTCAATCCATAAATATTAAAATATTAACAAAATATTAAAATATTGAAATTATTAGTATTGATATTTAGGTATTGATATTGATAATAATTTATTTTAAAGTGTTGTCAAGCTCGGGTTATTTAAATCGTACACTTTAACTTTTCATTTCGATTTTAATTTTGAATAAATTTTAATTTTTGTTAATTTCAATTTTGACTGTAATCTTAAATTACATACTTTAATTTATTTTAATTCAGATTTTGATTTTGGTTAATCTTGGTTTTAATTCTATTTCAACTCTGATTCTATTTTGATTCCGATTTTCATTATAATTTTGAATTGAATTTAAATTTTAACGTTTTTTTTATTGCTTTTTTGTTTTGCATTAATTGTTTTCCAACAAAATTACCAATTTTAATATTAATTTTTGTAATATACGCGGGTTTCAAACGAATTTTCATGCCGTCCAGTGCCATCTTAGTTCAATTAAACCAGCAATTTTAGCCCTATGTGAAACACAAGTCAGTAATCACAATGATAACTTTAATGTTACCGGCTACTCACTTATTTCACACTGCGTACGCAAAAGAGGTATCGCTGTCTATATAAAAATTGACATTGCTTTCAACACACTTCCAAAATATAAATGTTCTAGCCCAACCTTCCACTACATTTGGGTAAAAATTCTGGTTGGAAAGCTTGTCATACATTTCTGTTTCCTATACAGATCACCCAACTTAAATGAGCAAGAAACTGCTATGGAAATTGAATGAAAACCTATCGAACAAGATCAATGAAATTTTGGACGCATCTCCAGAATCTTAAATTGTTCTGGCGGGAGATTTCAACATTCATAACAGGGCCGGCTTCATTTTTCGAGCCACATCTCCTCCAGTCAAAACTCAATTGGGAAACAAGTTGAACTATTCTCCACACTGTTCCACCTTTCTCAACTTGTTAAAAATCCCACTAGGATCCCGGACCGTGCTGATCAAGAAGGTCACCTCTTGGATCTGTTTCTCACCTCACACCCTGAAAAATATGTGGTTTCAGTTGGTTGCCCCCTGGGTAATTCCGATAATTGTTTGGTTAACACAAGTTTCCGGGTAATCCCAATCCCCAATCAGAGGTCTCCTCCCAAAAACTTAGTTTGGCGCTACAGCCATGCTGACTGGGAGGGTCTTAACAACTTTTTTAGAAAATTGATTGGTCATTCTGCTTCCGTAATAAGAATGCTAACTTTGCTGCAAATGCAATTAGTGAAACTATTTTACCTCATTCCAAGAGGTTATTCATTCCTCATTCCATGAAATCTGTTAAGAGGAGGCCCAAATCTTGGTTTAATCGCATTTGCAAAGAAGCCATTTTTAGAAAAGAGGAGGCTTTTAAACTGTATCAAAACAATAGATCGGAGGTTCACAGGGCCAACTATATAGTGGTGAGAAACAGATGCAAAAGAGTTATCAACAAGCAAAAATTCTTGTTCAACCAAGGGTTGAAACGTAAGGTCATCCACATGCCAAAGAATAGCAAATTCTTTTGGACATTGCCAAAAGTTTAAAAGAAGACGTTAGATGGTCTTCTTTTCCACAACTTATTGATAATAATAACAAAACAGTATCAGATTCTAGAGAGAAAGCGAACTTATTTGGCAAGCAGTTCGCTTCTAATTCGACACTGCCACAGTCAGCTCAGATGCGACCTTCTGTTCCCCTAGTTGGCTGCTCCTTTGGAAAAATTTACTTTAGGAAGCGGGCGGTGATGAAAATCTTGAAAAATCTTGATACAAATAAGTCAGCCGGTCCAGATGGTATAACCACCATGGTGCTTAAAAATACCTACTCCAGTATTTAAAAATCTCTGCGCAACCTTTTCTACCTCTCCTTAACTCGGGTATTCATCCTACCCAATGGAAGGTTGCACATGTTTTCCCAATTCCCAAAAAAGGTAATAAAAGCGATCCCTCCAAGTACCGCCCTATTGCTATAACTTCGGTCCTCTCCAAAGTAATGGAGCAAATTGTGAACCAAAAGCTTCTGAAATATCTGGATCACAAATGTCTGCTTCATGATCGTCAATACGGGTTCAGAGCCCGTCATTCAACGGGTGATCTCATGACTTACCTTTGTGAGAAGCTAGGCATCAGCCTTCATCATTCTAGTGCATCGGTTGTTGTGGCTCTTGATATTTCTAAGGCTTTCGATTGAGTTTGGGACGATGCTTTATTGGCAAAATGCAAAGCAATAGGTCCAAGGTACGGTCTTTCTAAAATGGATTGGAGATTTCCTTTCGAATCGTATGATTTGTGTACTGGTCGATGGATATTCATCTGACAAATTCAAAATAAATGCTGGTGTCCCTCAAGGATCAGTTTTATCCTCCACTCTTTTCTTAATATTTATCAATGACCTACTTTCTTTAAACTCCAATCCATTCCATAGTTTCCCAGACGACAGCACCCTTGTTATCCTTCCTATGAATTTCATAGCCGCTGTAACACTAATCACCAGATTAATATAACAGCAAAAAAATTCACTATTAGTGAGCTAAATAACGATTTAGCCAAAATTCAAAAATGGGGTGAAGTCAACAGAGTTGATTTCAAAACGAAAAAAACACAATGCTGTCTGATCTCGCGAAAAATTTCCACTACTATTCCCAACCTATTATTTCAGGGAGAGGTTTTGCAGCATTCAACAGATTTAAACATGTTGGGTATCGGGTTAAACCAAAAATTGACTTGGTCAAATCATATTTTTGGTATAGCTAAGGATGCAGCTAAATGTTTGGGTTTTTTGTATCGCTGCAAAACTTACTTTTCTGCATCTGATATTCTCAATATCTATAAAACGTACATTCGGGCGAAAATGTAATATAATGCACACATTTGGGCTGCAGGCCCTCAAACAGCGCTGGGTTACCTAGATAATGTGCAAAACAGAGCTATTCGTCTTATCAACGACCCCAGTGTAAATTCAATGCTCACTCCACTCAGTCATCGTCGCACAGTTGGGTCACTAACCTTGTTCTATAGATATCTCGTAGAGATTAACACCTGCTCGAATGAATAAAACAGTTAATGCCTCCGCTCAAAGTTTTCCAGCGAGAAACAAGGCGGGCAGTAGAAGCTCATCCCTACCATGTAGAGATTTCAAGATGGCGAAATACAGCTTATGGAAATTCGTTTGTCATGCGCACGTCCGGTCTGTGCGCATGTGTTCCCTAAAGTTGGTAATTCTTATGTGTACGATTTACTTAAGTTTAAGAAGAACATTAACATCTTCCTTCAAAATGTCCCTCCAAATTTTCCTACCTATCCCCAATAATCCAAATTTCCCAATTCCAATTTTCCCAATTATCCTTCCCATATCCCTATCGCCAAAACCAAACTGTACATTCGTATTAAAGGTTCCATCCTAAAGTTTTGTTTTAAAAGGCGGATGGTTTTCGTTGGTTAAAGCCCAACACTATTCTGAGGAAGCACGTGCAGTTCATCTTGGTGACTTTCGAGTTTTCCACCAACCCTCGTAAAAAAAAAAAAAAAATGTCAAAGGTTTGTGGAAGAATGTTCCATAGAATAACTAAATTACATTTATATTCACTTCGGGAAATGAGCTTTTCGTATAAATATAGGTTAACAGAGTTAATTTTTAACTAATATAACTATGCTGTTTCACCCATTTACTATGATGGTGGCTGGTCCATCATGCTGTGGCAAAACCACTTTTATTCATAATTTAATAAAATATAACAGTTTACATATATCACGCATCGAGTGTACATGTGATTAAAGATACGTGTGCACCTTTGTTTCTGTTTTTAATTCAATTCAATTTTTTTTTTTTTTTTTAAATAATCGTAATATAAAAAAAAAAAAAAAAGGAAGTAAAGAAAAAATAAATAAATTATTATAATAATAAAATTCATAACTAATTGAACTTGTTTTTTGTTTTTTTTGGTTCAAAATAAAAAATATATACATTTTACATATATATTTATAGTGAACACAACAACAAAACAACAAAAAGTTTAAGAAGTTTAAACTTTTGTTGTTGAACTTTTAAAACTGTTGAACTTTTTGTTGTAGAACTTTTTGTTGTTGTGTTCCGGTGAACACAACAACAAAAAGTTTAAGAAGTTTAAGAAACTAAATAATTAAAAAAAAAATTTTAATTTTGAAGTTAAAAGTTTAATTTTGATTTGGTTTTCATTTTATTTCACTTTAAAGTAATTCACTAACTTTAGTAAACAGAAAATAAATTAAAAATAAATACGCTAATAATTAAAAACAACATACATACTGAATATCAAAAAGTGGCAGCCATTTTCCGGTGATTTTGATTTCGACAACGTTGGACCATCAACATATACTAATATTTTGAAATTAACTTAATTTAATTATAACATTTATCTTATTTATTTTATAACTTAAATGCATCTATTTGATCTAACTTAAGATTATTATTATTATTTTTTTTAACCAATAATTCTTAGAAAAAAGGAAAAACACTGTTTATATAATATTGATCTGTAATTTTGTTTAAATTATATTTTTTATTTCAATTAATTTTTGACTAATTTTTTTTTTTTTTTATGTAATTTAAATTTAATTAATTAAACTTTGGGCTATTCTTTTTAACCTAATGAAACTTAAAATTTTTATGGTATAATTTATATTTTGTAATTTGAAACTTTGAAATTTTTATTTTTGTTTAAATTTTGTAAATTAATTTTAATTTTGTTTACTTAATTAATTGTCAAAACTAGTATTAAACAATGCACGCTAACTAATCATCCTTTTCTATCCCATACCTTTCTTTAGCAGCATATTTTTTATTTTCTTTTTCATTCTACTCTTATTCATATTAATTAATGCTGTTAATTTTTTTTTCTAATTTTTATTTATATATACTACCAATATTAGATGTAGGATAAAGAAAACATAATGTTTTGAAAAAGTTTGTGTCTGTGCTAATTTAGTGGTGAATTTTGCAGGCAATCTCTTGGTACAATAAGGTAAAAACTGTTGTATTCGGATTTTCGTTTGTAATGTTTGTCGCTATTTTGGTGCTTGCACTATTATCTCTTATCTCTGTTATATTATCTTTTTTTTTTTTTTTTTCTTCACTATTTTCGTTATATCTTATAATTACTGTGTATGTTCAATGGGTGATTTATGTTTTCTAATATTTTTTTTAAATATTCAAATTTGAAATTAAATCTTTTCAAATTTAAATTTTTCAAATCTCTTTCCCTCCTTTTCCGCCCGCAAGTTGTAATTGATGGGAACAAATTTTTTATTAAAATTCAATTCAATTTATTCTGCCAAATATTAATCATATTTACATTATATACTTATTACTTAAATTATTCAGAGTTTAGACATTTTTGTTATAGTCTTTTCAACTGAGTTATTTACATTTTTACATAATATATTACATTTATTTATTTAATAATTTCAAGGAAAATGGAGATGAAACAAAAACCTTATCTGAAAACTTTGTTATTAATAAAACTTAAAGCTAGTTAATTATACTACTTAGCCTAATTTAATTCAATATGAAAAATATATCTTAGTTCTATCAACGTTTTGGAATTTTACAATTTTATTCAGTTTTAATGAAAATATTTTAATATTTATTTACTATTAGATTTTTTTTTTTTTTTTTTTATTTTTTATTTTTTTTTTTTTATTTTTTATTTTTTATTTTTTTAAATACAGGAATACAGGAATGTAACAAGAATTATTTTTAGTGTTATATTGCGAGAGTTAGCTCTTTAATTATCTTTAATTTTACGTTTGAAGATTTCTAATTAGAACATTGTCTGAGTAGCATAATTTATCAGAAAATGTTTCTATTATGTTATTAATTTTTTCGCCAATGAATTGCATACCAGCTTTGTCGTGTAGTTTTTTAGTTGAGAAATGAAAAGGTAAATTATACATTAATTTTAGTAGTTTGTTTTGTAAGATTTGTAGTTTATTTATGTGGCAATTTGCACAATGACCCCATACTGGTGCACCGTATGTCATTATTGGAATGAAGATGCATTTTAGAATAATCATCTTGTTATCTGTGGACAACGTGGATCTGCGATTTATAAGCGGGTAAAGTATTTGGATAGTTTTATTAATTTTGTTGACGGTTTTACTTATGTGAAGTTGAAATGTTAGTTTTTTATCCAGATGTATACCAAGGTATTTGACAGAATCAGCCCAAGGAATACATTGCTGGTTCATAATTAAATTATTTTGGGGGACATAACAGTTTTTACGCTTGCGAGTAAAGAAGACAGCATTTGATTTTTATGCATTTGCAGAGATTTTCCATTTATAAAAATAATTTGTGAGTGTATTTAATGCCACTTGCAATTTTTTTTGTCTAATAAGTTTACCTTTTCTACTTTTGAGACGTAAACTTTCTTATTGCATTTTAACGGTGGGATATTTTGGTTGCTATTTTTAATAACTTTAGTTATTTTCCAGAATGGTTTGGAGCATTTGTTTAAGGACTTAAGCTTGTTACTCCATTGCATATTTCTGAAAGTATTAATTTCATGTTGTATTTTTTCATTGAACTCATTTTGAATTTTGAATTTTGAATTGAACATTGAATTTTCATTGAACTTTCACAAAGCTCAACTTAGGTTAGCTTTGTGTATCAAATTACGACTTTTAAGCCAATTTCTTTTTATGCAATTTCGCTTTTTAATAAGAACAATTATTTCTGAAGGAAGTTGTGTGCTGTAAGATTTGCATTGCTTTCTAGGGACCGTCAAATTAATTGCTTCAGCAATTTTATTATTTTAGAAGCATATCATGTTATCTATCCTGGACTGAGAGGAAACTGATCTGCTTATATGATTAGTTTTTTTGAATTCCGCGTCAATGTGCTTTTTGAACATTTTCCATTTAGGATTTGAGTAATCTAAATAGGAATGTTCGACTGCACTGTAGCTGGTAGAAATCTTTAGTAAAACCGGGAGATGATCAGACGATAGATCAGTTATTACCCTTGGTTGTGAAGCAAGTTCTGGTGAGTTTGTTAAGAATATGTCTAGAGTTGAAGGCTTGCTTTTACTACTTGTTGGTATATATGTTGGTTCTGGTGAAAAAAGTATCTTAAATTTATTAATTGTAATTAAGTTGTTTAGGATGTTGCCCCAACAATTAGCCCTTGCACAACCCCAAAATTGATTACGACAGTTTAAATCACCGCCCAAAATATATTTACATTTTATTCGTGAAAATTTAAGAATATCAAATTTGAACATTTGTTTTATATGCAATAAATTTTTTTTTTCCTTTTCTATTACTTTGCAGTTGGTATTTAAGCAAGTGGCAGACTTTCCAGGGAAATAGGTTGCATAGATTTGAAATTTTTTATTGGTTTCATCGTTGATTTCTATTTCAATTCCTAAATTTTCTATAACATGTGTATTTAAAATTGGTAATAAGTTGTGTTTTATCGTTTTCTTAATAACAATGGCTACTCCCCCTCCTTTTTCAATATTTCTATCATTTCTATGCACTACAAATAGCGGATGATAAAATTTTTTATTATAATTTAACCAAGTCTCACTAAAAAGACTAATATCAACATCATTAGCAATTAAAAAATTAAAAAATTCAATAGATTTGTTTTGAATTTCTCGGGCATTCCAAATTAGTATATTTATTTTATTAACAGATTTAACCATTAATATTATATAAATATTTAACAGTCAATTCTGTTATGACTTGAAATTGTTATTGTTTATTAGTACATTTACTCAGTTTATTAAGTAAGTCAATAGTTAAAGAGTTAATCTCACTTACAGTGAATAAGTTGTTAATATTATTGTTAGTGGTATTATTTAGTTGCTGGCTACAATTAATACTACTTACAAAATTATTATTATTGCTGCTATTGTTGTTACTGCTACAGTTGCGTTTTGATATTAATCTACTCCAATTTATTTGTGTTGTTGTTGGGAGAGTATTACAATTATTGAGCGAAGTACTGCTATTTTTGCTATTTCTTTTTTGCATAGCAGGAAAGTTATCATTATAGTTGTTGTAAGCATTGAAGTTTGTGTTATTTTTATTAGATTGATAATTAACATTTGCATTATCTGCTCTAATACTCACAGCCTTTTTACCACTACGCTTGTTTAGGAGATTTACATATGATGCTCTACATGGACAAGAGAGGTCTGAAGAGTGGTGATTCCCGCTGCAGTTTGCATATTGCAGATTTGTTTTATTTTCACATGTGGCAGTTTTGTGATTTTTGGAACAGTAAGCACATGATGTTGCTATATGACAGTGGCTAGGACCATGACCGTACAGTTGGCAATTATGGCATTGTGTTAATTTATTTTGTGATTTCGTTTTATATTCTCACCTTACTTTTGTGTGATTTATGTAACAAAAATCGTTTTTTAATTCGTGTAGAGTGATAGATTTATTTTCAAAATAAATCACGTACATAACAATGTTAAAGTTAAATTTTGTAACCTTTTCAATAATTTTGACTTCAATACATTTGAGATTCATATTAAGCAAAAGATTTTTTACTTCCTCGCAAGACACTCTATCCAAACCGGATAAAATCACTTTATATGGTTTTGTGTATTTAGTGGCATAAGTGAAAAACTCAAAGCTGTTTGATTTTAGTAACTCACAAGTTTTTTGTATGATTCATCAGATTTTAGGTACACTTTGATTCCGATAGATATACTTTTAATATGGTAGTTGACTATTTCGGATTTTTTCATAAGACTAATTACAACCAGCATTTTTTTTTAGTATTGTTATAGGAGGAATAGATTTTATTGTCTCCTTAATTTCTTCATCAGCAATATCCACAGTTTCAATTTCTTTTTCATTTGCAACAGTTTGCAAATTTAAGAAATAATTATTGTTTTCAGTATTATTGTTATTATTGTTTGTAAGTGATTTATTTTCTTCTTTTTTTTTTTGTCATTGTTTCTTCTTTTGTTGCAGTTCCCGCAACAGTATTGTCAGAACTCTTACGTTTACAACTAATTTTATTATTTTATTTCGTATTTCGCATTTTTAAGAATTTATTAATCAAGCCGATACGATTTAACGAAGTGCACTCTATGCAAGCATAAAGAGAACTAAATTTTTTATTACAATTTTGTAATATTAGAGGCTTAGCATGTAATTTCCAATCAGTTGAAGCCCATCTTCACTCCGAAAGACTTGCCTTAAGCGAGACTCAAGTTGTAGGTGATGATACTAATTATAAAATCAACGGCTATACACTTATTTCGCATTTTATACTTCACCGAGGAGTCGCTTTATATATACGTTTTAATATAGCTTTCAACACCCTTCATGATCTTAAAAGCTACAACCCGATTTTTCATTATCTCTGGGTTAAACTTCGTGTTGAAAATGCTACAATATTTTTCTGTTTTTTATACAGATCCCTTCAAGCCAGTGAGCTGGAAACTACTGTGGCCATCGAAGAATTATTCGACAATATCAATAAAATTTTGGAAAAGAATCCTGAATGTGAGATAGCTCCGACAATTGCCTTGTTAAATCCAGCTTTCCAATTCGTACATCGCTCAATCGAAATCCTATTCCTAAAAGATTAGTCTGGCACTATAACCGGGCCTATTGGGTAGGTCTGAATAGCATTTTGTGAGGTTTTGCTTGGTCAATATGTTTCCGTTATAGGGATGTTGACTTTGCTGCGGATGCCATTAGTAAAACAATCATGCTAGGAATAAAACTTTTCATTGCTAGCTCATATAAACCGGTTAAAACTAAATCCAAGCCTTGGTTTAATGACTTCTGCAGGAAAACAATTCAAGCCAAGGAAGAGCATTTACAAGGAAAATGTGTCTGGGTTCTCATTTGGGGACTATAAAGTTGCCAGGAACAATTGCAAGAGAATTATCAATCAGCAAAAGTTTCTTTACAACGAAAGATTAAAACGTAAAAAAATTAATTTACCGAACTGCAATCGTTATTTTTGGACATTTGCGAAAGGTGTAAAGAATAACTTTTGCGAATCATCCTTTCCGCCGCTGATTGATAACTATAATTCTATCATATCAGATTCAGTTGGTAAAGCAAATTTGTTTGCAGCAAATTCTACACTACTTCCTACAGTACAAACTCCACCAGTACTACCCTTTGTTGATACTACTAGGGTTAAAATTCTTCATAGGGTGTACTTTAGAACACGTACTGTAGTGAAAGTGCTTAAAAATCTGAATGTTAGAAAATCCACTGGTCCTGATGGAATTCCTGCGATGGTTCTTAAACATATTGTCTCTCCCATTTCGAAACCTCTGCGCAATCTTTTTTCATTATCATTTTCGACTGGCAGATATCCCAGTTAATGGAAAGTTGCTCATGTCTCTCCGATTCCCAAAAAAGGTGACAAAAGCGACCCCTCCAACTACCGGCCAATAGCAATTATTTCGGTCATTTCCAAAGTTATGGAAATTCTCGTAAAAGGCTAATGAGATACCTTGATTGTAGAGGTAATTTTCATGTTAGGCAATATGGCTTTAGAAGTCAAAGATCTTCAGGTGATCTTCTAACATAGCTCAGCGAAAAGCTCAACACGAGTATTCACTGTTCAGCTGAATCTGTGGTTGTTGCTCTTGATATCTCAAAGGCTTTTGATCGAGTATGGTATTCTGCTCTTTTGAACAAATGCCAAGCTATTGGTCTTGGTAATCCGTTTGGCCAATGGATTGAGGATTTTCTTTCGAACCGTCGTATTCGTGTCCTTGTCGACAGTTTTATGTCTGACACTTTAGAAATAAACGCTGGCGTTTCACAAGGCTCCGACTTATCACCAACTCTTTTTTTAATTTTTATCAACGACTTACTCTTCTCTACCCTCAATCCAATTCTTAGCTTCGCCGACGACAGCACTCTAGTGGCATCCTACGATTTCCTTAAAAAGTCTAATGTCACACCTACCGCAATCAGTTCGAAAAGAAATATTATGGTTACTTTAGTAAACCATGATTTAGCTAAAATAGCTGATTGAGGTAAAACTAATAGAGTTGAGTTCCATACCTCAAAAACTCAAAGCTGCTTGATTTCCTGCAAAAGAAATCACTTTAACCCAATTATGCGATTCCAAGGAGAAAATATACAGCGATCAGAAAGTCTAAGCATTTTATGTTTGCAGCTAAATCAAAAAATGCTGTGGAATGACCATATTTTTGATATAGCTAAACGTGCTGTCAAATGTTTGGGTTTTCTGTCCCGCTGTAAAACATATTTCTCTCCAAAGGATCTGTCTAATATCTATAAAGCCTACATTCGACCTAAGATGGAGTACAACTCTCACATTTGGGCTGGCGCATGCCAAACTTCTCTGAGTTACCTCGACAAAATCCAAAACCGCGCCTTACGCCTAATAGGCGACCCTGTCGAACAAGTAACACTTACTCCACTTAACTCGCGTCGTAATATTGGAGCTATTTCTCTGTTTTATAGATATCTTGTAGGTAATGACACTTGCTCTATTGAACTTAAATCAATTATGCCTCCTCTTAAACAATTCCAACGTAACACCAGAGGAGCTGCAAGTGCTCATTTCTACACTGTGGAAATTCAAAGATGGTTTAAAACTGCTAAGATGTGGAACATGCTTCCATCTAATGTGTTCCCCTCTGTTAATAACGTTCCGTACCACAATTTGCAAAAATTCAAAACGAATCTTTATAGGTTCGTTTCCAATCTTCCCATTAATTCCCCTTTAACATCCTATTTTCCTAATAACTAAACCTACATATGTACAAAGGAATCCGTTCCTAGCGTTTAGTTAGCGTGTAAAAAAGAAATAAATAAAAAAGAAAATATACAACCACATATTAATAGAATAATTTGGTGTAATCCAGACAAAAATGTCGTTCCAAAATATGTCAAAGATATGGAATATAGTAACACTATTCCAGATTTTAGTGATAATCAAAACCTTTGCTAATTATTATCGATGATATGATCTTAAATTCTCATGATAAGTATGTATGTAATTTTTTTACTAGAGGATCACATCATAGAAATTTATCTGTAATATTTGTAACACAAAATGTTTTTCACCAGGGTAAATTTTCAAGAGATATTTCACTTAACTGTAAATATTTAGTACTTTTCAAAAAACCAAGAGATACATCGCAGATATTACCTCTAGCTCGTCAAATATATCCCAATCAAATTAAAGCATTTGAAAAAGTATATAATGATGTGACGTCAGTCCCATATGGCTATATATTAATAGATCTTACTCAAGACTTAATGATATATTTCGATTAAGAAGTGATATATTTGGAAAAGGTTTGTGTTATTGTACGAGAGATCAATTAGAACAATTTGGGAGGAATATGAAACGTTTGAAGACCAATCGACATATATTGCACCTATTAAAAACCTCTAAACCAAAATTCCAGAAAGTAATTATAAAACACTGTGACCCTGAAGTAATAAAAACATTTTGCGAAATCTCTTTAAATATTTTAAAAGGTAATTGTAATCTGAGTAAAAAAGCAACAACCCAATTGCGAAAGTATAAAAAAGAATTAAGATCACGTATTTGCGGGAAAAAATTTATAAATAGCAAAAGAAAAATCATTATTCAACGTGATGGATTTTTACCTACACTTCTTGGTGCAATACTATCAGGGATAAGCGGAAATTTTATAAAATGAATAATACAACATTTAATAAAATGATAATTTTAAAATCTGAGATTTATGAGAAAATGAAGCAAAATGTGGACGTTGAACTTAATGAGTTGGATAAAAATATGAAAAAAATATTGTTAAATAAACATCTCAGGGACACTCAAAAATGATATTTATACAGACAGAATCTATTTAAAATAAGAAACAAAAAACGACAACTTCCTAGAAATAAAGAGGGGAAAATAAAAATTAAATCATGTCATATCGCACCGAAGACTACGCCCACTGACCTATATTTTGATTGATGGGTTAAATGTAGGTTATTCTTGGTTAGTGGGTCAAAAATTTGTTTTGTTTGTTTTGGTTTAGGTTATAAGCATGGGTTGTTAACTTATAAGTTGCAAGTGGTTGTATAGTAGGAAATGAAGGTTGTTGGTACTATAAAAGTTGTTAGGCGAGGTTAATGAACTGAACAAGTTTAGGTTATAAGCATGGGTTGTTAGCTTATAAGTTGCAAGTGGTTGTATAATAGGAAATGAAGGTTGTTGGTACTGTAGAAGTTGTTAGGCAAGGTTAATGAACTGAACAAGTTTAGGATATTTAGGTTTTTCAATAAATTCATTGATACTTTGTAATTGGATATCATACAAATAGAAAGATGATTTTTTTCAGGTCAAATCAAGTTTATTTTTTTAAATTGTGCAAAATCGCATACTTAAAAAAATATACCTACATACGTAAAAGGAGATATAAAAGTAACGAAAAAAACTTGTTTTTATTATTTAATAAGATAAATATTTATAGGTACTTTTCAATACCAAGATGTAAATAATAAAAATAAAAACAAAACGTAAACAAGAAGTACAAAGTGTAGTTTGGCTTATAAAGAAAATTAATAATTGTTAAGAGTTGTTATTATAGCGTTAAGGTGCAAAATAAAAATAAAAAAAATATGTTACCCATTTTAGGATATGAGTTGTTTCTCTATATTCTATATTTTTTTCTAAGTACATATGAACTTAAAAAATATTTTGCATTCTTCTAATTTCTGTTTACCTGGTGTAAAATAAATTGTTAAAACTACTTTGACTCTTTTAAACAATGTTAAAATTTATGAATGCAGTAAAAAAGTAAAAATAAAAACAAAAGAAAAAAAAAATTACATAATTATAGGTGCATCTGTTATGTAGGATTTCTTTTTTCTGTTCTATAAGAAGATTGAGAAAATAACCTGAACTCTTCGATTTTACTTTGTTTTGTTATTATTACGTTCCATTCTATGCTGTAAGAAATGAAAAAATAATAAAAATCAAAAAGAAGTTAATTGCTTTTGGTACCTATTTTGTAAACATAAGATAAAAATAAAAGACATTTTTATTTTTATGTTAAAAATCTTTTATTAAATTTTTTATTATTATATTTTTATTTAAATCTCAGTTAAAAAATTTTTTACGATAACCAGATGTTAAGATTTTAAAAATTTTCAATTAATATGTAAACAAATTTGAATGATTTACTTATCAACACGTGATTTTTTCCTGTTATATCCATACGGTAAAGAACTACCATCTTCATTAAATTTTCGTTTTTCCGATTTTGGTTGATATTTTTTTATTTCAGGAATCGTAAGTACATCGTGATTTTTATTTCGACGAATATTTTCTGAAATGACGTATGTGTCTGTACTATTCAATGAATTTAAAACTGCTTCCTTTATGCTATTAAAATTAATTTTTAGTGAAGCTTCATAACTAAGAGAGAATCCTTTAACTTTACAAACAATTTTTTCGGTATTATCTTTTGTACAGTAAATTTTTTAGGCGTAATTCTTGGAACCACCACTTACAAATTCTGTAATATAACTCCCTATACCATAACACTCTAACTCATCTATCATGTCTCCTATAAATTCTCCTGTTTATGGTTCATATTCTCCTTCTCGACTAATATACAACACCGAATCGGTGTCATAATATAATACTCTACTATCTAGCTTCTCTAGATAACTGTAAAGTTGAAGACGAGCATGTGTTGTTGTGTAAGCAGCGATACTTACGTTGACAGTAGGTAAAGAAGTTGCTGCTTCTTCTTTATACTTTCAGCTAGCCACTATGTTTTCTTCATTTACTGGAAATATGTGACATACTTCTACAGAGGAGTTTGTTATTAACTCGTAAAGTTTAAAAGGTTGATTTATAATGGTGGTTTGTTGTTGATTTTCGTTTTGCCAAAATTTTCCCCAGAATGAGTTTAAAATAATATTAGCAAAAGATCTTAAACCAAGATTATTAACTACTTTATCGTATTCTAATTTAATTTCTTCCTTTTCAAAAAAACTATCAATATATTCTTCCTTTTCTTTTTGAGTTTGACATTTTATTGGCCACCCAGAAGCTTCTTGTTTAATCTTTATAAATTTATTCATCATTTTAGTGAATAAACCATCAATACCATTGCAATTGTCATATTTACATACTGTTTCGTATTCCCAAACTTCATGAATATTTAAAAGTTTATACCCTTTTTCAATTGCTTTTTTAATTTCATCAATTACCAAAGTTTCTACTAATGCTCTTTCATCATCTGTATGTTGACAGTATTTTCCTTGATATATTTGTTCACTACAAGTGTTACATAGTGAGAACATCAATTTATTATTTTGTTTGACAGGTAACACGAGGTGTAATAGATTTGTTGGTGTTAAGATATTACATTTAATAATAACGTCAATAGACATTCTGTTTAACTTAGAGCAAGTATCTTCTCCAACATAAATCTTAGGATGGTTTAGGGGAAATTTTCCTCGTGTGCAAACATATGGGTAGAAGGAACATACATCTATGTATTTAATTTTTTCTCCTTGTGTACATTTATAATATGTGTAAGTATTTCTCGTTCTTCCGCCATAAAATGCATCACAAGGATTTAAAGGAACTAAATTATCCCGGAATTCATTAGCTCCCGGAATTCACATTCCCACATATCAATAACTTTATATCCACATGATTTTATAAACTCTGATTTCATTAATGTTTTTTCATATTGTAGATTCAAAGTATCGCCAGAGTTATCATGTAATGGTATATCCCTCTGGTTTGTTAAACATTTTGGATGTCCATGATAATAGCAACCGTAAAATTCAAATATTTCTTTAGTCTCTTCGCAAAATCCATCGACTTTAACATTTCCGATTTCTTTTTCTCTTCCATTAAATGCACATTTCAAATCAATTTTTCTCAAATCTTTTTCCCAAATAAGCCATTGCAGTGCAATTTTTGACTGATTGTTTACCATCCTATATCCTTTTCTTGGTATAATTCCTATTGTATTCGATTTGAGAAAGTTTCTTCTATATACAAGATTACAGGCTGAAGCTATTGTTGTTGCTTCTACAAATGGTTTCACATTACATTCTTCTATAAAACATTTTCTGAAAACCAGACATGCTCAAGTTAGAATTTCAACATCATTTATACAGCATTCTAAAATATCTTTCTCCATATTAAATTCTGGGTTTCTATTTTGTTCATACCACATTAAAAATTCATTACGCTCATCTGCTTTCATTGTATTAGAGTTATAGTATTTAATTGCTGGAAGTGGGCCAATGTAATTTTCATTTTCCAATTTATTAAATAGATGCGGAAAATAACCCTTTTTCAAATTGATTGATAAATTAAAAGCTTTTGATAATTTTGCCAAGGCCATAGGAAAGTAATTCATAGAATCTATAAATTTAATATTATCAATTATCATAACAATAACTTCTGTACCTCGCATAATTAACTTTGGTTCAAGTACAGTTTTATTGAGTATATAATTCAGAATAAATTGATGGTCAAACACCTGATCATTATGAGCAATTATGACAATCTTTTTGAATTCCTTTCTTAATTTTAAAATAAATTCCATGAAATCCTCTATCACATTTTTCGTTTTAAAAATTCTCTCTCTTAATTTACATTTTCCACAGAAGTATAGAGAATCAATGTTAATACATTTAAAGCATCTTAGCTGAGCCACACATAAACTTGGAACATGTTCTTTTATTTTTGTAGAGCTAATTTCTTCTTGTCTTGTTTCTAAATCATAAAATACGTAAATGCAATTTTCAAAATTTACTTTTGTTTTGTCTTGCTGAATGAAGCATTTATCAAGCAGGAACATGATTATCGCAAATCTTACAAAAATATTCTCCACATATATGAGTCCTACTGCTTTTATGAACTATAAAACAAGATTTGCATTTTCTAATTTCTTCACAGATGCTTCTATTTTTTGAACTGGAAGGCTTATGGCTTTCAAAACATGTTTGACCACGAAATGTTCGATTACACTGCATACATAAAATATTTTTAACATTAAGTGAACAACAAGGACAACTTTTCGAACATCTATGTTAATTTTTCTTAGAATACGGAATATGACATTCATCAAAATAAAATGCTGTGCAAAAAGCAGTTGTTAGTGAGGTTATTACATTGTAATGATTATTATGATATAACAAGTTAATTTTTTTCCCATTATTCAATCCTTCAAATATTATTTCTGCACCCCTTGTTCCATATTTATATGGAACAATCTTGTGTTTGTGTAAAAATTTTTGAAATTGATTCAATTCACGAATTCCGCAACCTTCAGATGGAATTGTTATTTTTGATTTTTCTAATAATTTTAAAGCTGTTAAAGTTTGAATTTCGAATTTTTTCGAATATTATTTTTTCGAATTTTTTCATAATCATTAAATTTTTCAATTTTAGCTATTGAAACAACAAGTGCACTTGGTAAACATAAATTATCGCTATTTTTTATTGCTTTTATTCCTCTCCTTTTTAAGCATTCCTCATCAAAATTTGAATATTTATTACTTCTACCTCTACCAACGGGTAATTTAACATGGGTAACTGTTAAACAAAAAGTGTCTGTACTTAAACCTGTAGACGTAAAATAAAAATAGTTTATAATAAATGAAGCCAAAAATGTATTATAAATAACTACCTTCAGAATTACTTTGGAAAACATTAGAAATTACATACCAAACGTCGCTAAATTTTAGTTCATGAGTGGATCTAACACTGAGATACGCAAGACCTTGATGTTCAAAGCTCTCTCCACAAAATGTTAATCCAATCTTATCCCTGGAATTTACATCTTTCACAGCAATGTTGATTATTTGATGTATAGCATCCTTAATCCAGCTAATTGGTTCTCTATTGTCAGGTACGGATTTAATTACAAATTTTATTTTGTGCCCGTTCATATTAAACCGTTTAACAAATGTCGAATTTTCACTTTCGATTATATAAGGTGTTATAGTTTCGGTAAGAAACTTTTGTAAAATAATTTTTTTCGACATTTTCTTTATACGAATTTTAGATGTTAAATGCTTGAATAACAGAATAATATTAAATTTTTAATACAGATTCACTCTGATAAATGAACAATTACATTGTAATCAAAAGTCGCTTTAATAAATTATAGTTGTTTAACTAGAATCCCATCTTAATCCTATCTTAAAATAGAAGGAATTGAAAAACAAAAAGCAATCTAAATTTATCTTCAATACATTTTAATTAGTATAAATACATTGGGATTTTATACAAAAAATATCAGTTTAATTTCAAACAAGCAATATATGGCACAGGAATATTTAAACTTCTTCATGAATGCAGAAGAGGCTGCAACTGCTACAACTGCTACTACTAGTACAGCAGTACCTGTACTACTAGTACCTGCGAAAAGGAGAAAGGCGAAAAATGAAGATGACGCTTCTACTCATCTTCATCAACAACAACAACAACTACATCAACAGCATCATCATCAACAACAACAGCAACAACCACAACAACAGCGACAATCGCAACAACAGCAACATCAACAGCAACAACAGCAACTATAACAACAGCAACAACAAGATTATCAGAGTAAGGTAACATCAAATTCCATCAGAAAAGGGAAACTGGTGGAATTATTTAATTTAAAAAAAAAAAATGTTTTTAAATTTTTAAAAGTTAAACATATGGAGTCAAGTAGGCTCTATAAAATAAATTAAATTAAAGAGTTAAACAACGTTTACGGTAAAAAATGGGTCTTCGAGACCCTAAATAATATTATATTTATACCGCATCAAAAAGTTGGGGTATTTGAAGATAATGATTTCCGTGAGGAAATCGAAAAAAATGATTTGATTTTGAATTCGCCACAAATCAGTAATAGTTTTAGACTAATTTTATATAAAAAATTTTATTTCAAAGAAATTTTCTACTGTTTTAATTTTATTTTCATTTTTCAGATGTTAAGATTTTATTTAATTTTTCTGATGTTAAAATTTTATTTTATTTTTCAGATGTTTCAAGTTTTATTTTCAGGTGCTTATTAGAGTTTTATTTTACAGATATTAAACAATATTTGTTGAATTTATGCAAGTATTATGTGTTTCAGCAAAACCTAGCCATTTAACAAAAACTCTATTTCCTTGCTTTTTCAGAATTTTTTCTACAAGATAAGTATCTGGATATTTTACAGGTGTAAGCTCAGCTTGATAAAAACCTCCAGAAATTGCCGTATCAGTATAGTCCGATAATTGATATGTAACAGGATAAGTATTATTGATTTTATCAATCTTAAATACTTCAGTTGACCAATTCGGTTGATAACCTTTTTCGAAATGTCCTTTATATTTACTTATTCTTACAAAATTTCCAGTTTTATATTTACTTTTTTGAAAAATTTTAGGCTCAGTATATACATTCCGCAGTATATTTTTTTCGTTTTTCTTTGTAATTTTTTCAGGAGGAAGTTTTGTTGTGCTATGTTTTGTTGAATTATATTCTTTTATTAATGATTGTATAATAGGTGACCATTTATAATTCCTGTTTAAACTAAATTTTTTCCACATAGAATTTTTTAATGTACGGTTAAATCGTTCAATAATTGATGCTTTTAATTCGCTAAATGTGTGATAATGATTGATTGATTTTTCTTTCATATAATTTTGAAATTGTAAATTAAAAAATTTCTTGCCTTGATCAGAGTGAATATTTTTTGATATAACTTTAGCTCTAATAATAATTGTTTTTAAGGCATTTAAAACATTTTCAGCATTTTTTGTTTTCACAGGTTTAGCATAGGCATATTTGGAAAAAGTATCAATGACCGTCAGCATATATTTATAACCATTATGAAATTTTCCATAAGGTATCATTTCGACTAAATCGATTTTCCACGTGTCATTTAGACCTTTCTGTTTGAATTTTCTTCTAAGAAATTTACTTCTTGCCTGTCAATGAATTTCAGTCACTATTTGAGCTCTTGACATTTTGTTTTAAAAATGTTAAAGGTAATGTTATAATAATTCGTATACATAAAATGATAGCATGGTTTAAACTAAACCAAAGCATGGTTTAAACAAATCATCTAATTGAGTTTAATTTGCTTTTATACTTTTCTACATGAGTATATAACTCAACTTTTATTTTCAAATTTAATTCATTTCCATTCTGACTGCTCAACAACTCACTGAAATGCTGCGTGATTCCACATCATTTCCATTTAAAGAAACTGTAGATGATGTAAATACACAAGGTCAGATACAAGAAAATGAAATTACGTCCACCATGGACGACGAAGATTTAGCATAAACTGAGGAATTTATACCACCGTTCCAGATAGTTGAATTAGAAGACGAAGAAGTGGAAGAAGAAATTGAGGAAGATGAGGAAGCAGTTCCATTTAATGAAATTTGGGACATAAATAATCAGCAGGGAGATCTTGATTATTTCAATGATTTATTATTTTAATGAAAGTTGTACAGAAAAATATTTGTCTATCTAAAACATATAAATAAAAAATAAAAATTTTATATTATTTGTTGTGATTTATTTTGTTTGTTTTATGTAGTATATTACAGATTTGTTCCTTTAAAATTACAGGAATTTCAAAAAAATAACCTTGAACAATTACATTGTACATTAAAACGTTGTATTGGTACATAAATTTCTCTTTCTAACCTAAATACTTGTTATTCGACACATAAATTTAGATATTCCTGAACATAGTCTTTTACATTTAACTCAGCAGATTTATAATAGGTCATCACTGCGTGAAGAAAATCGCTTAAATTGTAAAACTGCTCTGCTTCTTCTTTGTTAATACTTATACTTTGCCTGTTCGCTGATTTTGGCCCATAATGAAAACACTTTTTTATATCTTTTATTATCAGCTTATCGAGTTTTTTGTTAAATTCGTAATAAAATTTATTCCATTCATGATATTTTAAGACAATTGACTTTTTACCTATACGGTGAATTATACTTGAGGCTTCAAATGACTCACAGTCAAATCCAACAGCAATTTTTAATGTATGACTCTTATTGAGAAAATATGTGTAACTTAGCAAAAAATTTGTGTTCTAAATTTGTGTTGTTATACGTTTTAGGAACACAAATTTGTAATGAGTTATATTTTCCAAATACATTTTGAAAGGTACTTAAAATATACTTATCGTTTTCTAGTTGATTTCCTTTATTAAATTTTTTTAAAAAAGCGTTCATACTATAACCGCAACATCTATACCACGTATAAACACAACAATATTGCCCACAGACATCTCAATAGTTACTTTGTAACTGTTTCTTATTAAAAATTATACATTGGTTTTTTAAGTAACTTAAAATTTCTAATTTATCTGGTTTTCTACCAAACGAATCAAAATATTCAACACAACCATTCTTTGGTTTAAAAATAGCTTATCAATGTGTTCCCGGATTTTTTGATTTATCAGTGTTTACAATTAAAAAAGTTTGTTTTTCAATTATTCTGGGGAGTTGATCCAGAGCAAAAACTCCTTTAAAAAATTTACGTGTGTGTTTGTTACATCTTAATACGTCACTTATCTCTAGGGTATTCATCAATCAAATTGACTCAAGTCATATATTTTGATTGTTTCTTTAATATAATTTGATAAAAACTCTTTTTTGATTTTTTTATTTGTTATAATAATATCAAATTTTTCTAGTATTTGACAGAGCTCTTTATTTATTTTATCGTTGTACACAGTTCCAAAAGAGTAATTATCAAATTAACATTTATAAAATCCCTAGTTGGAAATTTATACTTGAGCTCTTTTACAAACTTTTTACAAGGTTCTTTAAAACCAACTATACAAATATCTTTCGCAAACAAAGTATTATTATCATCACTACAAAATATTACATCCAGAAGTGCACAAGACAGTGACATTTTGTCAAATATTCAAATTTACTTTTATATATGCTATTTATAGGTTTGAGAATATATTTCGGTTTTTATCAATTTGTAAATTTGCATCAAATTCTCCATAAACAATAGCAGTCAGTGTAGATGTAAGTGGTTTTGATAGCCTTGCCTCAATTCTAACTGTACCTTGATTTAGTAGACCTTCATTTCACACTTCATTTCCTGATGCATCTGGAGTTAAATCAAAAGCTAGAATGAAAAACCCATTAGTAAACATGGTTTTTGTTATCTGATGACCTTTATCATTATGGTACATTCCAGTTCCTGAAAAAAATGTACTGTTATGCTCTTGTACAGCAATTATTTTCATCTAAAAAAATGGTTTCAATTGCTGAATTAGGTATTTGAATCCAATTTACGTTTAACACAAATTGTGAAATATCAAATGTTTAAAATTGTATGGGTTTTTTGACCTTTTTCCAGAGTAACCTGCATTTTCTGTCAGCAAAAAATGATTTTGTTTGGCAACTGTCCAATAAAAACATTATCAAGTGATATTGATGAACTATTCTGTGAAATGGTAAAAGTTTTTACCTCTACCCGTTTGTAATTGTATTTGGCATTAGTTTTTTGCAATACAGCATTATGTGCTAATAGCACACTAGGATTAATTGTTACATGTCTCATAAATAAAGTGGCTTCTAAAATTTTCAGTTGAGATTCATCAGTATCATCTGCAAAAAGGTGAAAAACTGGTTTTTCTAATGTTAGGACAACTTGAACATCGACATTGTTTATGAGAAGTGTAGGTTGGTTAAATATATCTAAATGTAGTTTCCCCATAAGTTCCACTACATTGCTATTTTGGTATAATTTTTGACGTTCTTTTGAACCACTATTATCTGTTTTTGCTATATTTGACTTATTTAACATCCATCCACCACACTCCAAATGCGTTGTAGCGGCATCCGTACCATAATTTAACAATGATTCAATATAAGCTCTGTAATGATAATTGCCATCTGATGGAGATATATTCTTTCCATTTAGTTGAACATTGCATTGTTTTATTAATGAATGTAACATATTATTAACCACACTTGGTTGTTGTATAGGTGTTCCATCAGTTTTTTTATCTTTATTCCATTGAGTTCCATCTTTTTTTAAAATTTGTACTTTTAATTTTAGATATGTCGAAGACAAGTCTCTATATGTATCACTGTGCCCTAGTGAAACAAATTCTATGACAGATGGATTATCTAAAGAAGCAATAGGGTTATAGGAAACTTCTTCAGATCGTAAGATACTTGACTGAATAGGCTGTGTTTTAAAAATATCAAGCTCTGATTTCATACATTCAATCATAATTATTCAAAAATATCGTTTTGTTTGTTTTTGTTATTAACTTTGCGTCGCTTCAACGTAAAATAATTTAAATTATTAATGAGAGGTCTTTTTTATAGGTTTTCTTGGTTTTCTTTTGCCTTGTCCATACATTTCATTGAGTTTCCGAACTGCACCTCGTCTTACATTTTTCATTATCTCTTTACTTCGATCTTGAACCACTTCTTTTACATTTGCACCTGTGGCAATGTCAGATAATACATTAATACCAGAGTTAATAACCTATTTTTTTAATATATTAGCTCCAGACGTAAATATTGGTTTTAAATATCTAAAAAGACCATCGAAAAAGCTCCCTAACCCTCGTCCCCTTTGGTAAGGTACAATTGAGTGTAACAAAGGACCAATATCCTCAAGACCTTTTCCTATTTTCCTATTCCTATATTACAATTTTTGTTGGAATTGAACTATTGGAAAAGTTTATTTTGTATCCATATTTATCACATAAAAGTAATGAAATGTTATTAAATGATTTCTCCACATTGCAATCTTCTAATAAATAAGGAAGAAATTCTGTTTGTTTGTTTGTTTGTTTGTGCCCTTTTCACGTAAAAACCACCAGTCCGATTGCAACCAAATTTTGCAGGAACGTTCCTACGACCCCGGAAAGTGTTATAGGCTATATCGTGTTTCGGTTCATTAACCCATTGCGGCCCGAGAGTCATTTAAAGCCGTTTCGTTTTTTCGTTGTCCTGCCTAAACGGTTTGATCGATTGAGTTGAAAATTTGGACAAATATTCTTCTTATCATTGGACGGGTACCGAAGAAATGTGGATTCAATATGTTACCCGGATTCGGCCCGGCGGGCTTCCAAAAAAATTTTTATTTCCGATTTATGTCCAATTTTGTATGGTGGTTTTATGGTCTGAAAAAAAGCCTGTGACAAATTTTTATGAAGATCCGGTAACCCGTTTGGGTTTGGTTGGATTCCTGCTTAAACGGTTCAATCAATTGATTTGAAAACTTGCAAAACTGTTGCTCTGTAGCTTAAAAGTCCACTAAGTTAATTTGGTTATGATCCATTAACCCGTTGCGGCACCATGTCTCAATGAAGTTTTTTAATTTACTTAATTGTCGCACTTAAACTGTTCGACCAATTGAGTTAAAAATTTATCAAAGTGTAGCTCTTTACAACAGGAGCTTACTGAGTTGATTTGGTTACGATCCATTAACCCGTTTCGGCACCAGGACTCAATGAAATTTTTCAATTTCTTTGTTGTCGCGCTTAAACGGTTTTGCCAATTGAATTGAAAATTTACAAAAGTGTAGCTCTTTACCACAGGAGCTCACTGAGGTGATTTGGTTACGATCCATTAACCCGTTTCGGCACCAGGGCTCAATAACATTTTTTAATTTCTTTGCTGTCGCTCTTAAACGGTTTTACCAATTGAGTTGAAAATTTACAAAAGTGTAGGTCTTTATAACAAAAGCTTTCTGAGTTGATTTGTTTACGATACATTAACCCTTCAGGCTTCAGGACATGAAATTCTCATTTTTTGTTGTTGTGCTTAAACGATTTGACCCATTGAAAATTTGCACAAGTATTGAACTTTGACACACAAACTCATTCAATAAATTTTGTTGTGATACATTAACACATTTCGACACGATAGATTGTCAAAAAAAAAAATTCGTTTCTAATTTCTGTCTAATTTGGCAGGATGAATTTATGGTTCTAAATTAAGCCTGTGAAAAAATGTTTGTTAACGTTTGTTAACCTATTTCCGCACGAGTACTTATTAATAATATTTTGCCTAATTTTGTGTATTGTTATTATTATTAAAAAGATATTTCCAACACTCTTTACTTTTATCTATACTGTTTCTAATATTCCATAAAAACCTTTCAATGCAAATTTCTAATATAGAACAGTAATTAAAGTAACCTTATTAAGTATCTTAAGAATACTGTGTTTAAGTCTTAACAACATAACATTTTCGGCCGTTTTTAAAAAACAGAAACTATCTCCTAGATTAGACAATCATCATGTCATCATTCAGAAATGCATTACTTACATGTGCTCTTTACATGTGGTCTACCTAAATAATATGCATGTGTATAACAAATAAAATAAAATATAATTGAAATATGTACATATAGTATGTATAATATCTGTATATTTAAAAATACTATAAACTTAATCAATTAAATTAGAAAACATATTCACATTTTTGTATAATATTTAATCAAAAATGAGTACATACATATTTAAAGAACAGAAAACCTTACATTCTTATCCATATACAATTTTTACACATATTTTTAGCCAATCAATTTGGAAACATAATTAGAAAAACTAAAGGTAAAAATATTCAGGTTGATTTATAAAGGTAAAAAACAATCATGTATTTTTTATATTGAAAATATGTTAAATAGAACCTGAAATGTACGCATTTAAAAAGAAGTTTTTTCAAAATTTGAAGAGCTGTCGGTGCTGTAGGATCTCCAACGGTGAGGGTACATAAAAAAGTTGTTCTACAACATTACTCTTTTAAGAGACCTAAGCATAGTTAATATTTCATTGCTCTTTATTAAACAGTATATAAGTTTTAACAGACGGAGGGACAGAGCGAACTTAATAACAAATTTTTCAAAATGTGCTTAAAAGGATAATTCACCAAAACATGAAGTGACATTACTTACAAAAAAAAAATTGATTACATTATGGTCTTTCATAATTTAAATACGATTTTATGTCTCGGCATTAAAGAATATATTGTGGAAATTCACTTCGCCGTAATTGTGTACTCAATAGATAATTGATTCCTTTAAAAATTTTTTGTAGAAGAATTGTCTCTAAGAATTGTCTTCTTGGCTCTGTTTATTCAATTTAATTAAATCTAATAAAAAATAGAATATAAACTACCAGCATCTGTAAATGCATAGTAATAAGTTAACTATATTAATTAAATTATATTAACGCAGAAACAAAAGTTAATAATTTTTATTTCATAAAGCCAATAAAATACTCCGGGCAACGCCGGGTACTCTGCTAGTAATAAATAAGAAAGAAATTCTGTTTGTTTGTTTATTTGTTTGTTTGTTTGTTTGTTTGTGCCCTTTTCACGTAAAAACCACCAGTCCGATTGAAACCAAATTTTGCAGGAACGTTCATACGACCCCGGAAAGTGTTATAGGCTATATCGCGTTTCGGTTCATTAACCCATTGCGGCCCGAGAGCCATTTCAAGCCGTTTCGTTTTTTTGTTATCCTGCCTAAACGGTTTGATCGATTGAGTTGAAAATTTGGTCAAATATTCTTCTTATCATTGGACGCGTACAGATGAAATTTGGATTCAATATGTTACCCGGATTCGGCCCGGCGGGCTTCCAAAAAATTTTTATTTCCGATTTACGTCCAATTTTGTATGGTGGTTTTATGGTTCGAAAAAAAGCCTGTGACAAATTTTTATGAAGATCCGGTAACCCGTTTGGGCACGAGAGCCGAACGAAGTTCATTAAATGTTTTTGTTGTCCTGCTTAAACGGTTCAATTAATTGGTTTGAAAACTTGCAAAACTGTTGCTTTGTAGCCTAAAAGTCCACTAAGTTAATTTAGTTATGATCCATTAACCCGTTTCGGCACCAGGTTTCAATGAAGTTTTTTAATTGACTTAGTTGTCGCACTTAAACTGTTCGCCCAATTGAGTTAAAAATTTATCAAAGTGTAGCTCTTTAAAACAGGAGCTTACTGAGTTAATTTGGTTACGATCCATTAACCCGTTTCGGCACCAGGTCTCAATTAAGTTTTTTAATTTACTTAGTTGTCGCGCTTAAACGGTTTTGCCAATTGAATTGGAAATTTACAAAAGTGTAGCTCTTTACCACAGGAGCTCACTGAGGTGATTTGGCTACGATCCATTAACCCGTTTCGGAACCAGGGCTCAATAACATTTTTTAATTTCTTCGCTGTCGCACTTGAACGGTTTTACCAATTGAGTTGAAAATTTACAAAAGTGTAGGTCTTTATAACAAAAGCTTTCTCAGTTGATTTGGTTACGATACATTAACCCATCAGGCTTCAGGCCATGAAATTCTCATTTTTTGTTGTTGTGCTTAAACGATTTGACCAATCGTTTAAGCACAACGAAATATATTCAATAAATTTTGTTGTGATACATTAACACATTTCGACACGATAGTCAAAAAAAAAATTTGTTTCTAATTTCTGTCTAATTTGGCAGGATGAATTTATGGCTCTAAATTAAGCCTGTGACAAAATGTTTGTTAACGTTGGTTAGCCCATTTCAAAACGGCACTTATATTAATAATATTTTGCCTAATTTTGTGTATTGTTATTATTATTAAAAAGATATTTCCAACACTCTTTACTTTTATCTATACCGTTTCTAATATTCCATAAAAACCTTTCAATGCAAATTTCTAATATAGAACAGTAATTAAAGTAACCTTATTAAGTATCTTAAGAATACTGTGTTTATGTCTTAACAACATAACGTTTTGGGCTGTTGTTAAAAAACAGAAACAATCTCCTACATTAGATAATCATCATGTCATCATTCACAAATGCATTACTTACATGTGGTCTTTACAAGTGATCTACCTATATAAGATGCATGTGTATAACATGTTTCCCATAAAATATCATTGAAATATGTACATATAGTATGTATAATATCCGTATATTTAAAAATACTATAAACTTAATCAATTAAATTGGAAAACATATTCACATTTCTGTACATCATTTAATCAAAAATGAGTACATACATATTTAAAGAACAGAAAACCTTACATTCTTATCCATATACAATTTTTACACATATTTTTAGCCAATCAATTAGAAAACATAATTAGAAAAACTAAACGTAAAAAAATTCTGGTTGATTTATAAAGGTAAAAAACAATCATGTATTTTTTATATTGAAAATATGTTAAACAGAACCTGAAATGTACGCATTTAAAAAGAAGTTTTTTCAAAATTTGAAGAGCTGTCGATTCTATAGGATCTCCAACGGTGAGGGTACATAAAAAAGTTGGACAACATTACTCTTTTAAGAGACCTATGCATAGTTAATATTTCATTGCTCTTTATTAAACAGTATATAAGTTTTAACAGACGGAGTGGCCGAGCGAACATAATAACAAATTTTTCAAAATGTGCTTAAAAGGATAATTCACAAAAACATGAAGTGACATTACTTACGAAAAAAAATGTACTACATTATGGTCATAATTGAAATGCGATTTTATGTCTCGGTATTAAAGAATATATTGTGGAAATTCACTTCGCCGTAATTGTGTAGTCAATAGATTATTGATTCCTTTAAAAATTTTTTGTAGAAGAATTGTCTCTAATTCTTGGCTCTGTTTATTCAATTTAACTAAATCTAATAAAAAATATAATATAAACTACCAGTATCTGTAAATATATAGTAATAAATTAACTATATTAATTAAATTATATTAACGCAGAAACAAAAGTTAATAATTTTTATTTCATAAAGCCAATAAAATAATCCCGGCAACGCCGGGTACTCTGCTAGTATTGAATATTACTGAATTCTTTTACAGTATCAGTGAAAGAATTTTGTATGTTAACAGATCTTAAACACCTTTTACCTCTATCACCTATTTTTTGCGGTTCAATTATGTCTGTGTATATAAAAACATATCTGGTTTACTAATGGGAATCAATTGTACACTATCTATAAAAGTTTTGAAAGCTTCTATTACACGTGATTTATATTTTTTAAAATCTGTAACTTTAAAAGATACTTGATACAAACATGTTGTCAAAAGTCCTTCGAGGGTATAAGCGTAATTTGCTCTTATTTTTATATCTATTTTAGGGTTAGTAACACATATTGTGGTGTAACTTAAATTTTTAGGCATCTCCTCAGCTTTTGTTGGTTGTGTATAATGAACTTATAAAATTAAAAATTTCCCAAATCAACTGTTGTTCAACTGCTTTTCTTGTAAACCTATTAAGTGGGCGTGTATTTTGAATTAGTGTTGGTAGTAGAAAAACTTTCCAGTCGCATATCATTTGTTTTTCTATGTATGGAATATATGATGTTCCAACTCCTATCATATCTTTCTGCAAACCTTTTATACATATTTGAGTACTTTTTTCCCATTCTTCACCATTCACATTTGGAACGAAATCATTAACATACATTTCTGAAATACCGACTTTCCACCTGGAATCACACATGTATTTATTCATTTTATTTGTAAAAGATGATAATGAATTTTCTGGATAATAATTCATAGATGAATCATTGAGTAAAATGACGTAAAATTCATCATTTACTTGTATGTTGTCCATGAGCTTGCGCATTTATTCTTACGAATTGGAAAATTAAGTTCTGTTTGAGTATTACCTACTGCTGACCTTAAAACACGTCTTGATGAATTATTCAACTCTTTGCTCTTTATATTTTTTTCTTTTTTTGTTGGTGGGCTTGGGCTATCTAAAGGAACAGTTATAATGTCTCCTGTATCAGTTTCAAAAATTTGTACATTTTGATTTCTAATTGATTTTCTTTTTCAGAGACGTTCTCCAACTGAAGCAGCTGACAATGCTTTTGTTAAAACATTTTCCTGAATTTCATCATCAAATACTTCGTCATCAGCTTCTTTTTCATATACTTCTTCTTCTTCAGGAACAACTTGTATTCCAACATTTTTATATTCAGGAAAATGCGATTGAGGTTCCGCATCTATATACATTGGTTTTGCACGAGTTTGACTACCTTTTGTTTCCGAAATTTTTATTTTCTCCTCTTTATTTCTAGGAAGTTGTCGTTTTTTGTTTCTTATTTTAAATAAATTTTGTCTGTATAAATACCATTTTCGATTATCCGTGAGATGTTTATTTAACAATATTTTTTTCATATTTTTATCCAATTCATTGAGTTCAATGTCTGCATTTTGCTCCATTCTTTCATAAATCTCAGGTTTTAAAATTATCATTTTATTAAATGTTGTATTATTCATTTTATAAAATTTCCGATTATCCCTGATAGTATTGCACCAAGAAGTGTAGGTAAAAATCCACCACGTTGAATAATAATTTTCCTTTTGCTATTTATAGATTTTTTCCGGCAAATAAGTGATCTTAATTCTTTTTTGTACTTTCGCAATTGGGTTGTTGCTTTTTTACTCTTTTACCTTTTAAAATATTTAAAGAGATTTCGCAAAAAGTTTTGTATTACTTCAGGGTCACAGTGTTTTATAATTACTTTCTGGAATTTTGGTTTTGAGGTTTTTAATAGGTGCAATATATGTCGATTGGTTTTCAAATGTTTCATATTCCTCCGCAAATTGTTTTAATTGATCTCTCGTACAATAACACAAACCTTTCCCAAATATATTCTTTCTTAATCGAAATATATCATTAACGTTTTGAGTAAGATCTATTAATATATAGCCATATGGGACTGACGTCACATCATTATATACTTTTTCAAATGCTTTAATTTGATTGGGATATATTTGGCGAGGTAGAGGTAATATCTGCGATTTATCTCTTGGATTTTTCAAAAGAACTAAATATTTACAGTTGAGTGAAATATCTCTTGAAAATTTACCCTGGTTCATTCTTTTACAAACCTTCGACATGGTTAAAGAAGTTTTTATAGTTGACCTACAATTTTTGCAAGGAAATGAAAAACAATATTTCCTAAAAGAGTTAGCCATACTTGAAAAAGGAAGTTTAATTCCAACTGTGTATCATTTCAAAGCACCGTACCCCGCAGAAGAGCTTAGTCTAGATGTGAAATATAATAACCAGTATTGCGAAAATAAAATAAATGGACTTAAATGAAATAACGGTTTAGTGGAATATTTAGATGTAAAATGTATATTAAAACACTATTTAGAGTCAGCGGAAAAAATATATCTTAAAGGAGAACAAAAAAAACTTTTCCTTCAAAAGTACATTGACAGTGTTAAAATAGAAGATTTAAGCAGAGACTTGCCATCATTACAAAAGATTGAAAACTTTAATTCAAATAGTCCTATACACTTATCAAACAAGAGTTTCAGATGTGCTGTTAAAAATTGTTTTAATGTATATATGCATCTTTTAAAAGAAAAAAATGTTAGATTAAGACCTTCAATTTTCATACTTGCACAATATGAATTTAAATAACAAAAAAAAGTTTACTTCAACATAAAACAAGAAATTCACGTTATGCATGTATGGGTCTATGCTTACAGATCAGCAAGGAAAGGTCATTGGGAAGAATACGCACGTGATAGAAGACGATTTCAAAAACGTATAGAAAAAGTTGGTCTCGCTATTTCTAAAATCTTAACATCTGATCATCGTAAAAAAATTTTCCAACACAGATTTCTGTAAAATTGTAAAATATTTTCAAATACAAAATTATTTCAAATATATAAATAAATTTGTTTTATTTTTGTTTTCAAATAGGCACCAAAAGCAATTATCTTGCCTTTTTGATTCCTTACAGTATAGAATGGAACGTAATAATAATAAAATCAAGTAAATCAAAGATTTCCGTTTATTTTCTAAATGTTATTATAGAACACAAAAAATCTTACATAACAGATGAACCTATAATTCCATAATTTTTATTATTTTTATTTTGCAGCTTTAAAACTATAATAACAACTTACAACAATTATTGATCTTCTTTAATAAACAAAAATACACTTCTACCTACTTCTTGTTTACGTTTTGTTTTTATTTTTATTATTTACATCTTGGTATTCAAAAGTACCTATGAATATTTTTCTTATTAAATAATAAAAGCAAGTTTTTTTCGTTTCTTTTATATCTCCTTTTACGTATGTAGGTGTATTTTATTAAGCATGCGATTTTGCGCAATTTAAAAAAATAAACTTGATTTGACCTGAAAAAAATCATCTTTCTATTTGTATGATATCCAATTACAAAGTATCAATGAATTTATTGAAAAACCTAAATATCCTAAACTTGTTCAGTTCATTAACCTTGCCTAACAACTTCTACAGTACCAACAACCTTCATTTCCTACTATACAACCACTTGCAACTTATAAGTTAACAACCCATGCTTATAACCTAAACCAAAACAAACAAGACAAGTATTTTACCTACTAACTAAGAATAACCTACATTAAACCCATCAATCAAAATATAGGTCAGTGGGCGTGGTCTTTGGTGCGATATGACATGATTTTTTCCATTTCCAAGTGCAGGATTACCTATTGATACGGGAGACATTATAACTGTTCCTTTAGATAGCCCAAGCCCACCAACGAAAAAAGAAAAACTATAAATAGCAAAGAGTTGAATAATTCATCAAGACGTGTTTTAAGGTCAGCAGTAGGTAATATTCAAACAGAACTTAATTTTCCAATTCGTAAGAATAAATCCGCAAGCTCATGGACAACATACATGTAAAGATGAATTTTACGTCACTTTACTCAGTGAATCATCTATGAACTATTATCCAGAAAATCCATTATCATCTTTTACAAATAAAATTAATAAATACATTTGTGATTCAAGGTGGAAAGTCGGTATTTCAGAAATGTATGTTAATGATTTCGTTCCAAATGTGTATGGCGAAGAATGGGAAAAAAGTACTCAAATATTTATTACAGGTATGCAGAAAGATATGATAGGAGTTGGAACATCATATATTCCATACATAGAAAAACAAATGATATGCGACTGGAAAGTTTTTCTACTACCAACACTAATTCAAAATATACGCCCACTTAATTGGTTTACAAGAAAAGAAGTTGAACGACAGTTGATTTGGGGAATTTTTAATTTTATAAACGACGACAATCATTTTTTGTATGACAGAAAATGTGGGTTACTCTGGAAAAAGATCAAAAAACCCATACAATTTTAAACATTTTGATATTTCACAAGTTGTGGTAAACATAAATCGTGTTCAAATACCTAATTCAGCATTTGAAACCAGTTTTTCAGATAAAAATAATTCCTGTACAAGAGCATACAGTACACTTTTTTCAGGAACTGGAATTTACCACAATGATAAAGGTCATCAGATAACAAAGTCTATGTTTAGTAATGGGTTTTTTATACTAGCTTTTGATTTAACTCCAGATGCATCTGGAAATGAAGTATGTCAAGGTTTACTAAACCAGGGTACAGTTAGAATTGAGGCAAGGCTATCAAAACCACTTGCATCTACACTCACTGCTATTGTTTATGGAGAATTTGATGCAAGCATACAAATTGATAAAAATCGAAATATATTCGCAAACCTATAAATAGCATGCATACAAGTAAATATGAATATTTGGCAAAATGTCATTGTCTTGTGCACTTCTGGATGTAACATTTTGTTGTGATGATAATAATACCTTATTTGCGAAAGATATTTGTATAGTTGGTATAACCTTGTAAAAAGTTTGTAAAAGAGCTCAAGTATAAATTTCCAACTAAGGATTTTATAAATGACGATTTTGAAAATTATTCTTTTGGAGCTGTGTATATACATTAAATAAAGAGCTCTGTCAAACACTTGAAAAATTAGATATTATTATAACAAATCAAAAAATCAAAAAAGAATTTTTAACGAACTACATTAAAGAAAAAACAAAAGTTTATGACTTTTGTCAATTTGATTGATGAATACTTTAGAAATAAGTAATGTATTAAAATATAATAAGAACACACGTAAATTTTTCAAAGGAGTTTTTGCTTTTGATCAATTCCCCAAAATAATTAAAAGCCAAACTTTTTTAATTGTAAACACTGATAAAGCAAAAGAACGGGGAACAGATTGGTTAGCTATTTATATTCCCAAGAATGGTTGTATTGAATACTTTGATTCTTTTGATAGAAAACCTAATAAATTAGAAATTCTGAGTTACTTAAAAAACAAATATATAATTTTTAATGAGAAACAATTACAAAGTAACTACTCAGATGTATGTGGACAATATTGTTGTGTCGTGGTTATATTGCTGCGGTATATATTGTTATACGTGGTATAGATGCTGCGGTTATAGTATGAACGCCTTTTTAAAAAATTTTAATAAAAGAAATTATGTAGAAAACGACAAATTGATTCTAAATACTTTTCAACATGTATTTGGAAAATATAACTCGTTACAAACCTGTATTCCTAAATCGTATAAATAAAAAGCAACATAAACAATTTTTAGTAAATTTAAAGCAATGGAGGAACCAGGTCAAACAACAAATTTATTGCTAAGTTATACATATTTTCTCAATAAGAGTCATACATTAAAAATTTCTGTTGAGTTTGATTGTGAATCGCTTGAAGTTTCAAGCATATTTCATCGTATTTGTAAAACGACAATTGCTTTAAAAATTCATGAATGGAATAAATTTTATTACCAATTTAACAAAAAACTCGAAGAACAGATGATCAAAGATATAAAACAGTGTTTTCATTATGGGCTAAGATCGGCGAACGGGCAAAGCATAACTATTAACAGAGAAGAAGCAGAAAATTTTTACTATTTGAACGAGTTTCTTCACGCAGTAATGACCTAATATAAAACAGCTGAGTTAAATGTAAAAGAATATGTTGGAGAATATCTGAAATTATGTTATGAACAACAGGTATTAAAGTTACAACAAGAAATTTATATACCAATGCAACGTTTTTTAATGTACAATGCAATTATTCAAGACTATTTTTTGAAATTCCTGTAATTCTAAAAGAAAAAATCTGTAATATACTACATAAAAACAAATAAAATAAATCACAACAAATAATATAATAATTTTTTTTTTATTTATATGTTTAGATAGAGAAATATTTTTAATTTGATTATTTAATTAAAATTATTTAGGATTATTAAATCATTAAAATAATCAGGATCTCCCTGCTGATTATTTACATCCCAAATTTGAGGAAACTGAACTTCTTCCTCTTCTTCTTCAATTTGTTCTTCAATTCCTTCTTCAGTATCATGTTCTGATTCATCTGTCTGCAGAGACGGCACAAATTCTTCTGTATCTTCCAACTCCTCATCTTCCATAGTTGATGTAATTGTATCGCCCTGAATCTGGCTTTCAGTATTTACTCGGGCAGTTTCGTCAAATTGATATGTTGTAGAATCAGCTTGCATTTTAGAGTTTTGTTCCATAAAAGTCAGAATGGAAATTAATTAAAATTACAAATAAAAGCTCGCTTATATACTCATGTAGAAAAGTATAAAAGCAAAATAGATTCAAACAAATGGTTAGTTTAAATCATGCTTTGGTCTATTATTTTATATACAATAATTATTATCTTCATACCTTTAACATTTTTAAAATTAATTGACATAATTGTTTAATATAAATAAAATGTCAAGATCCCAAATAGTAACTGAAATTCATAGACAGGCAAGACGTAAATTTCTTAGAAGAAAATTTAAGCAGGTTTAAATGACACATAACAAATCGATTTAGTCGAAATGTTAGCTTATCGAAAATTTAATAATGGATACAAATATATGTTGACGGTCATTGATACTTTTTCCAAATATGCCTATGCTGAACCTGTGGAAACAAAAAATGCTGCAAATGTTTTAAATGCCTTAAAATCAATTATTAGTAAAGCTAAAGTTATACAAAAAAATATTCACTCTGATCAAGGCAAGGAATTTTTTAATTCACAATTTCAAAATTATATGAAAGAAAAATCAATCAAACATTATCACACATTTAGCGAATTAAAAGCATCAATTATTGAACGATTTAACCGTACATTAAAAAATTCTATGTGGAAAAAATTTAGTTTAAACGGGAATTATAAATGGTTACCTATTGTACAATCATTAATAAAGCAGTATAATTCAACAAAACATAGCACAACAAAATTTCCTCCTGAAAAAATTACAAAGAAAAACGAAAAAAATATACTTAGAAATGTATATAATTCAGCCTAAAATTTTTCAAAAAAGTAAATACAAAGTTGAAAATTTTGTAAGAATAAGTAAATATAAAGGATATTTCGAAAAAGGTTATCAACCGAATTGGTCAACTGAAGTATTTAAGATTGATAAAATCAATAATACTTATCCTGTTACATATCAATTATCGGACTATACTGATACGGCAATTTCTGGAGGTTTTTATCAAGCTGAGCTTACACCTGTAAAATACCCAGATACTTACCTTGTAGAAAAAATTCTGAAAAAGCAAGGAAATAGAATTTTTGTTAAATGGCTAAGTTTTGATGACACACATAATACTTGGATAAATAAAAAAGACATTATTTAAATAATTGTAAAGTTATTAAGTATTTATTTACATTTTGCATTTATAGTGATTTGTTTTATAGAAATTCTAACATAATATCAAATTCTAGTTTTATTTGTTTTTATTTTTTAATATTCTTTTTGCAGTCGTTTATATCCATATGGAAAAGAACTACCATATTCATTAAATTTCCGTTTTTCTGATTTAGGATAATATTTTTTTATTTCGCGAACTGTAAGTACTTCGTGTACTTTATTTCTACGAATATTATCTGAAATTACAAGCATATTTTCGTTTTCTGCAGGATTTAAAATCGCTTCTTTGATCGTATCAAAATAAATTTTTTGTGAAGCCTTATAACTTAAACGAATTCTCTTTACTTTGCATACAAATTTTCTGCTGCTATGTTTTGTGCAGTACACTTCGTATGCATAATTTTTAGGACCTCCACAGACAAACTCTGTTATGTAACTTCCAGCACCAAAGCACTCTAATTCATCTGTCATTTCTCCTACAAATTCCCCTATTGAGGGGTCAAATTCGACTTTTCGAGATATATAAATGACAGAATCTGTGTCATAATATAAAACTCTATTATCAAGCTTCTCCAAATAACTGTAAAGTTTGAGACGAGCTTGTGTTGTTGTGAAAGCTGCTATGCTAACGTTAACAGTTGGTAAAGAAGTTTCAACTTCATCTTTGTATTGCCAACTCACCACTATATTTTCTTCATTTATAACGGCTGATTTAAAATGGTAGTTTGTTGCTGGTTCTCTTTCTGTCCAAATTTTCCTCAAAATGAATTTAAAATTATTTTGGCAAAAGATCTTAAACCGGGATTGTTAACAATTTTATGATATTCTAATTTAATTTCTTCCATATTGAAAAAATTTTTTATATATCTTTCCTTGTCTTTCTCACTTATACAATCGAGAGGCCAACCTGAAGCTTGTTGTTTTATTTTGATAAATTTATTCATCATGGCGGAAAATAAACCATCAATATTATTCAGTTTATCATCCTTTATCGTTTTATATTCCCAAACCTCATAAATGTTCAGAAGTTGATAGTTCATTTCAATAGCTTTTAAAACTTCATCTATTACCCATGTCCCTATTAAAGCTCTTTGATCATCAGAATGTTGACAAAATTCACCTATATGTTTTTCTTCGCTGCAAATTTTGCATAACGAAAACATTAGCTTATTATTTTGTTTAATTGGAAAAACTGGATGTAGTAAATCAGTTAGCGGTAAAATTTTACATTTAATGATCCCATCGACCTGTTCTAAGTTCAGTTTTGAACAAGCATCCTGTCCAACATATATTTTAGGGTGAAAAACTGGAAATTTTCCTCGTTTGCAAACATATGGATACACAGAACACACATCTATATATTTAATTTTTTCTCCAGCTTTACATTTATAATGTGTATACGTATTTCCGGTTCTTCCTCCATAAAATGCATCTCTGGGGTTTAAAGGTGTAATATTAATTAATGGATGATTTTGCAAGTAGTCCATATTTTAATTATATCTCATTTGTTCACGAAATTCACATTCCCACATTTAACCACTGTATGGCAATTTTTGAATGTTTAACTCCTAGTCTGTATCCATTTTTAGGAATAATACCTATTGTATTAGGTTTCAGAAAATTTCGACGATATGCGAGGTTACATGCAGGTGCTATTGTTGTAGCTTCCAAAAATGGTTCAACTTTGCATTCTTCTAAGAACATTTTCCTAAAACTCACACATGCTTCAGCCAAAATTCTTACGTCACTAGCACAATATTCCTTAATTTTCTTCTGCATATTGAATTTATAATTCTTATTTTCTTCATACCATTTTAAAAACTCTTCGCGTTCACCTTCTTTCATTGTATCAGGGGAATAATATTTCATTTCTGGTAAACATCCTTCGTAATTTTAATTTTTTGTCGTGTTGAATAAATGCGGAAAATAACCCTTTTTCAGTGTAGCTGTTAAGTTAAATGCTTTTGGCAATTTTGCAAGTGCCATTGGGAAATAATTAACCGAATCTATGAATTTTATATTATCTACTTTCATAAGTATAATTTTTGTTCCTCGCATAATTAGTTTTGGTTGAATGGAGGTTTCATTTAAGATATAGTTTAAGGTAAATTGGTGATCAAAAGCCTGTCCGTTGTGAGCAATGACAGTAATATGCTTAAATGTGTTTCTCAAGCTTAAAATGTACACAATTAAATTGTTTATTATAAATTCCTTTTCAAACTGTTTTTCTCTGTAACCGCAACTTTCTCTACAAAAAACTAAGGAATTGTTTTCGATACATATATGACATCGTTGTTGAATGACACATAAATTTGGCTCGTGTTGTTTTATTTCCGTTGACATAATTTTTTCTTGTCTAGTTTCCAAATCATAAAATATCTATAGAAAGCTTTCTTCTTTATTCTTATTTTTACTCTTATTTTTGGCCTGTTGAATGTAACATTGGTGATCTTCTGACACAAAGTTGAAGCAAATTTTACAGAAAATTTCTCCACATGTATGTTTTTTTCCTGCTTTATAAACTTTTAGACAGGTTTTGCATTTTCTAATTTCCTCACATAAGCTAATATTGACTGAAGTCGAGGCTTTATGATTCGCAAAACACATTTGACCTCGAAAGGAACGATTGCAGTCCTTACATAATATATTTTGTATATTTTGAGGACATATGGGTGATTTTTGACAACAACGACAGCTCTTTGAACATCTATGTTGATTTTGATGATGATGTGGAATGTGACATTGTTCGAAATAATAATTTACAGAAAATGCAGCAGTGAGTGAAATGCAGTGAGCAGTGAGTGAAAATTACATTGTAATGATGTTTATTGTGTAACAAATGAATTCTTTTACCGCTATTGCCTCCAGCAAATATTACTTCTCTGCCTTGTGTTCCATATTTATATACAACAATGTTATAATTTTTTAAACTATCCTGGAATTTTTTTAATTCAGGTATTCCACACCCTTCCAAAGGCATAGATACTCCTGATATTTTTATTAACCACAAAGCCAATTCTGTTTGAAGCTTTCCAGTATCATTGAGCACTTTTTTATATTCTTTATAATTTTCAATTTTTGCTATTACGACAATAATTGCTCGCGGTAGACATAAATTATCTTCATTTCTGATGGATATTATTCCTTTTTTCTGTATAGATTCCTGCTCAAAATTTATAAATTTTTTACTCCTTCCGCTTCCAACAGGTAACCTGAAATACGTAATTTCCAAACAAAATTTGTTGGTACTTAATCCTGTAAATATGAAGAGAAAGTAAATAAAAAATTAGCATATTAAAGTTCTTTAATTTAAAACTAGGTTGTATCAGAGGGTAAGAGTTACTCTGAAAAACTTTCGAAATTATATCCCAAATATCAGAAAATTTTAATTCCCTAGCCAATTTAAAATTTAGGAATGCAGGGTCACGTTTTTCGAAGGTTTTTCCGCAAAATGTAATTCCAATCATATCGCCTGGATACACATTTTTCGTACCATCTTTTACAATATCGTGTAGAGCACCTTTAATCCAATTTATTGGATCTACATTATCTGGTACTGGTTTAATGATAAATTTTATCTTACGACCGCGTATATTATACCGTTTCACAAAAGTCGAACTGACATTCTCAATAGAATATCGTATTATTTCCGAATTTACCGAGCTTGAATTCAAAAATTTTTGTAAAATAAATTTTTTAGACATCTTTTTATATAGAGAAACTAAACACGATTAACGAATAATATCGATTTTTCCTTCTTATAAGGTTCTAATTAAAAGACATTCTAATGAATTATAGTTCCATAAAAACTAAAACAAAAACATATTAAGTCTAACCACATCCAACTTAAAATAAAACAGAATTGAAAAAATTCGCAACATTGTAGTCAAAAGACATTTTGCTAAATTATAGTTTAATACAACAAACACAAAAATGCAAACTTAAACCGATCTTAAAATAGAAAAGACTTTAATTTGCAACATTGTAGTAAATTGCCATTTTGATAAGTCATAGTTTTACATATTAAAAATAAAATAAAAACAACATATATGTACATATCGTGTATATCTCAAAATTGAAAAGAAATAAAATTATAATTTGCAACATTGTAATCAAGACATATTAATAAATTATAGTTCTGTAAAAATAAAAATAAAAATACGATCTTAAGTCTATTTAAAAATAGAAAAAGCATAATTTGAAACACTTTGGTTAAATACCTAAATGCCATTTCAATAAATTATAGTTTTTGAAAACAAAAACAAAAGCTAAATGCAATACGTCGTAAACTAGTATAAATACAGTGAAATTTATATATTAGTTACAGTTAAATTCAATAATTACAAATAAAAATGGCTCAAGAATTCATCACCATGGTTTTAAATACTCCTGATGATGCTGTTTCGTCCGGGCGTCTTCCTGCAAAAAGAAGGAAGACTAAAAATGAACAAGAAGAGTATCAGCAGTATTATGTGCAACATATGCAACAGCAACAACAACAAGAACAGCAATTACAACAACAGCCACAACAATATCAACCTCAACAACTTCAACAAGAACAAGGACCGTCCCCCTCCAAGAGAAGAAAATATACAAATTTATGTAATGCATAAACAATATAAACCACTTTAAGAAATTTTTGTAGCAGAATGATATAAAATCGGAACGGTTCTATATTATTGAGAAAATTAGGAAATATTTGACAAAAGAAAAGAAGGAAAAGTGTGTTTTCTAAACTCAAAACTATATTATTTTTGCGCCATACGTATACGCAAAAATTTTAATTTTTAATTTTATTTTTAATTTATTTCAATTTACATTTTTTGATAAATAATTAATCATTTTTAAAATACAAATAGAGTAAAATAAAAAGTTAAACAAACAATGAAAAATTTTTGTTTTTAGTTTTTTAGTTTTGTTTTAGTTATTTTTCAGATTGAGGAAAATAAAATGGGTATTTTTAAATTCCATTGAGATGAAAATTTCATTTGAGAAACTATGAGAAAATACAAATAAACCAAGCAAAAATAATAAAATTCTTTTTTCTTTTAAAAGTTCTAGGTCATCTAAATAACAAATTTATTATATAGATTTTATGCTAAATAAAAATTATTTTAAACATGTAAATAAATCTGTTTTTATTTTTATATTCTTGTTTTCAAAATAGGTACCAAAAGTGATTAACCTGACTTTGAACTTATTTTTTCCATGCACATAACACAACATAAAATAAAGCTAATAAGTAAGTATCTTACGCATTTTCGAATTCTCGTTTGTCTTCTTTTTATTTATTTTTTCAATCATTTTTTTCATGAACAAAACCAATAAAAATAAAAAATGTAATTAATGGTTTTTGTTTCCTTTTTCTTCTTTAAATAAAAAAGGAAGAAAAAATTCGCAAATAGTTATAGGTAAACTTCTAAATGTTAGCAGAAAAACAGGTTACCCAGTAAATATACATTTTTTTTTGCTTTTCTCTTTAACCCTTTCACGGACATTAATTTTTTTTTTTTGGTCTTGTAAAAACACACTTATGACGGAAATGTACCGTCATTTGCTCATTTGAGAACTTTTCTTTTTAAAAACGATAATGACGGTAATGACCGTCAGACGGTAATAGCCTTCATTTCCCATTTAAGAACTTTTGTTTTTAAAAAAGCTAATGACGGTTATAACCGTCAGACGGTAATAGCCGTCATTTCTCAATTGAGAACTTTTGTTTTTGAAAAAGGTAATGACGATTATGACCGTCAGACGGTAATAGTTGTTATTTCCCAGTTGAGAACGTTTGATCTTAAAAAAATAATGTCGATTATAACAATCAAATTTTATTATAGACGTCTCTTGTGTAAGTAAGAAAAAGAAAGTTTGATTTATAAAAACTTGAGCCAAGATTTTAGAATATACATTTATTCAAAAAAAAAATTTTTTTAATTATAAATTTTAAACTTAATATAAAATTTAATAAAGAAACTATAATATATTAGTTGATAAAAGAAAAACAAAAAATTAAAATTAAAAATATAGTTTACCTTCAGAATATAGAAATAATTAGTTCTGTAAATCAGTTCTTTTATATTAAATTACTAAGTTACGTAAACCTTAAACTTGTACTTAGCTTACATTCTATTTAATTAAAATATATAAAAAATAAACAAAACAAAAACATCTCCATTTTTAAATAAAATAAAATAACATTTCATTAATTGATTAATAAAGTTAAACTTATACATAACTTACATTCTACATTATTAAAATATAAAAACAAAATATTTCCATTTTTAATAATAAAAATAAAATTTAATTTTAATATAGAAAAATTTTAACTTCGAATCACATAGGTACATAATAATATTTTATAAATAAACTTAATATTATTATCAAAAGTCTTCATTGAAAATATTTAAAAAAGTAATAATATAAAAACATAATAATAAATATTTAAATTTTTTTATTTTTGCGAAGTGCTGGCTAATGGTTCAGTATGATAAGATTCGAAACATTCCGGGCACATTGGAACTTTTTCCTCACAAGTTTTGCAACGATATGAGGTTTCCTTTCTGATACCATTTGAAGTACATACTCTGCAGCATAAGAAATATGTCTTTCGTTTATATTGTGGTGGTGCAGGTATTTTTTCTAAGAAGTGTTGAATGCTTTGCGAAGTTCTAGGAAAAGTTGGAGGACGACCCTTTGGGGTTTCTAAATTTGATGAGTTTATTGCACTTGAAATTTTTGATTTGTCAATGAAAGATGTAATAAGAGAATCTCTAAATGATAAAAATGATTCCTTCGAATGAAACTTTTTATACAAACAGTAAGAATTCCATACACACGTGTCAAGTAAATGGAATATCATCTTTTTATACCAACGGACTGTTTTCCGTGGAGTTGAATAATAAGAGCACATTTGATCGGATTTATCTACACCTGACATGTAAAGATTATAATCTGCTATAATATTTGGCTTAACTAGGGTTTTTCCATATCTATTTTTCGTGTTAACAAGTTTTGGGTGATGAGCAGTCGTAATTGTTAATATATCTCTCTTATTAGGTTGTGTGGGTTTTATAATTCAAAAGCGTTTCTGATAAGCTCACACTGTCATAGAAATTATCCATGAATAAATGGTGCCCTTGATTCAAATATGGATTCATTAACCGTAAAACTATTCCATCCGTTTTTCCTGTTTTTCCAAGGTTATCTTCAGTTTCCTTTCTACCTTGGTATACTTCCACATTCAAAATATAGCCATCACTTGTAGCTAACTGATACATTTTTATTCCAAATTTGGCTCTTTTTCCTTTTATATACTGCTTAAAACCAAGATTGCCTTTAAATAAGAGTGAAGATTCATCTAAAGATAAATTTTTACATGGAATAAAAGCCCGCTGAAAACTTTTTATGACAGCTTGCAACATTGCATAAATTTTATGTAATTTTATTTGGTTTTCTTTGTCTAAATTTTCTTCATAATATACATCTAAACATCTTAGAATCTGTTCAAATCTTCGCCCTGACATAATTTTTGGGAAAACTGGGTGTTGGTACAACATTTTATTTAAGAATATGTGACGAATTGACGGAAACCTTATCTGTCCTTGCAACAAACATATTGCAAAAAAACTTAAAAGTTCTTTTTCATCTATTTTGTCAAATTTTACAATTCTACACCCTCGCGTTTTAGGCCGATCAGGTTTACAAATATTTTCTCCGTAAGCATTTGTACAATCAATAATCATATTTCTAATATCCGGAGTAAAAATATAATCAAAAATATTTCGAGGGGTTGAATTGACGTCAATATTTATTTGAATACCGCATTTGTTTTCATTAAAATGAAAATCTGGTATAATAGTAGTATCACTCTGCCAGTTATTATTATTATCTGATGAATCTTGTTCTATAATTTCTTCACGATTAGTAACTGGAATATAAATGTCATCTTCATCATGATAGTTTATTGGAAAATGTTCGTATTCCTCTTCACTCTCCAAATCTGGTGGTTTATAATTTGGATCATTTCCGTATTCACCATCATCAGCAAATGCATCATCTTCTGTTTCCACTTCACTTTCAATTTCAGAGAAATCTTCATCTTCTTTATCTTTATCAAGCAAATCTAAAATTTTCTGGCGCTGGGTTTCATAAAGATCCATTTTATCCAAAGTTACTCTAAGTTTATTAAAAATATGTTAAATATGAATAAATTATTCAAATTATATGGTAAAAAATTAATTATACTCACTTAAAGAATTAGTTTAAAATGACGGTTGGTACAATATAAACAAATTTATCTTTGAAAAATAGATAATAACAACTAAACAATTTTACTTATACTGTATAAAAATTGATTTGTATTTTTAAATAAATTTAACTGCGCATAAAAAAAATTGATCTTTACACTTCGTTGAAAAATTTCTTCAGCGAGCTAAATTTCATCCGATATTTTGGTATATCTCCGATATTTTCTAAACGCTTGTACAATTTTGGTGTTAATTCGTCCGATATTTTTGTGTTTTTTCTCTGTCAGACAATTAGTGTTTTTGTATCTTCTGCCTATGCTCTAACAAATATTGCCGATATTTTTCTTCATGAAAATTAGCCTTTAACGATCAAATTTCAAATAAATTTACTTTCACATGATATTCTTAAAATAATAAAATAAATACCTATAAATAGTATAGGTATTTTAAATTAGGATGAAGCTATATGAAAAATTTTTGAAATTTTTTTTAAAGTATAGAATTATTGTTATTGAAAAAATGAAAACTTTTACGTTGGGATCAGTTATATTTTAAATAACATTTAAAAACTTAGCGGTTAGTAAATCAGTTATGTTTTAATTTCAAATACAAAAAGCTTAAGCTATATTATTATTATTATATGCTTTTATATTAACTCGTCGGTGTCGGTTTATTTATTTATTTGTCATTCTGTCACGTTTTTTATTATGTTCGTAATATGTTCGCAACATTTGTAAGTGTTGTATGGTGCAGAGGGCAGTGTACAGGTTTCGAAAGTGCGGTAATTTTGTTCGAATCCAATTTACATGCAACTTTTTTTTCTTTTAACTATCTATTCATTAACATTTATTGAATAACATATGTATACATTATGTATACATATATGAATTTAAAACTTATGTCGTTTTCTTTTCTGAAAAAAGTTTTAACCTGGGGTTGCAAGGTTGGGGTTTTTTTTCAAGTAAAATTTTTTTCATTCTTTTCTGAAAAAAAATGCTAAACTGAAAAACATGTACGTGTTCTTTTCTGAAAAAAAATTAGGGCAAAACTCGCATAGGGCAACAAATATTTTTATGTAGGTATGTTGCTAAATTATTTTGTTTTACAACATTTGTTTAGGATTTAAATCAAAATATTTGATGTCAACATTCTTTAATGCGTATTGAATATGCATTGGTCTTAAAAATTAAGATTTTATGTTCGTAATCTGTTCAGAAAATATTTAAGTGTTGTACAGTGCAGAGGAAAGTGTACAGGTTTTGAAAGTGAGAGTGATAGTAGATAGGATATGGGCATCCAATGTATGAAACCAATGAGCGGCAGTTTTAAAAGCTTTAAGCTATAGGGTATGATGTAATGTATGAAAGCTTTGACTGGTAATTAAGGGTTTTAAGCTTTAGGTATCTTTAGGTTGATATAAGCACATAAAGATCGATCGTTATGTTTGAAAATGAAGCTTATTTGATTATGAATTTAATTAAAAAAATTTTGAAGTAAATAACAAGAAGCTTGAACTAGTATAAAATTTTGAAAAAGAAATGAAGTAAATATTTTATATTAAAAGTTTTGAAAGCTTATTTAGGTGAAAAGTTTTTAAAGTTTAGTTTAAATATAAAATTATTAAAGTTTAAAGTAAATATTTTATATTAAAAGTTTTAAAAGCTTATTTAGGTGAAAAGTTTTTAAAGTTTGGTTTAAATATAAAATTATAAAAGTTTAAACTTAATTTTTGAATTTAAAGTAATAAAGCTCATACATTATTTTTATTTAGGTGAAAAGTTTTGAAAGTTTTGTTTAAATATAAAATTATAAAAGTTTAAACCTAATTTAATATTTATTTGAAAAATTATAAAAAGTATTTAAAGATAGTTTTGAATACTTCATTAAAAAGGGCTTTTAAAAGCTTAATTTAAAATTGGAGAATTATTATGATCTCTATAATAAAAATGTAAAATTGTTGAATGTTCATGACTTTTGGTAAATATGTTTTTACTTTAATAAAATCTTTGAATTAAACGGCTGATAATATATTGTTAATAATATAAGGTGTGATTATGAAATAGAAATTAAAAACGTGATCAAGTTCAAGTTAAAAGTAAAAAAAAAAAATAAAAAACTTGGTTTTAAAAAGTTGTTTTTAATATTAAATAATAGCATTACATTTTTTTACTAAAAGTTTATAAATTATTATTCATTAAATAATATCTTTTTTATTTATCCATGAATCATGACTTTTATCAAAGCCAAGCCACCTAACCAAAACTTGATTTCCTTTTTTTCTTATTATTTTTTCTACAAGGTAAACATTAGAAAATTTAACAGATGTAAGTTCAGGTTCATAAAAACTACCTTTTATTAGTTTTTTAGTGTAATCAAATCAATTATATATAATTGGATCTGTTCTTTTTATTTTCGTTATTGTAAAAATTTCTGTTGACCAATTGGGTTGATAACCTTTTGTAAATATACCTTTATATTTACTTATACGAACAGAATTTCCAATGTTGTATTTGGGTTTTCGGAATACTTTTAATTTATTGTAGACAGTTTTTAATAATAATTTCTCATTTTTCTTTGTAACGTTTTTAGGTGGAAGTTTAATTGTATGATGATATGTTGAGTTATATTTTTCTATTAGCGATGGTAGAATAGTTAACCATTTATATGTGCCTTGTAAACTGAATTGTTTCCACATCATGTTTTTCAGAGTGCGATTGAAACGATCTACAATTGATGCTTTTAGTTCTGAATATGTATGATAATGGTTAATTTTATTTTTCCTCATTAGATTTTGAAATTTTTTGTGGAAAAATTCCGTACCTTGATCAGATTGTAAATTTTTTGATTTTTTACCAGCACGCTTAAAAATATTTTTCATTGCGATTAAAACATTATCAGCGCTTTTGTTTTTAATCGGTTCAGCATACGCAAATTTTGAAAATGTATCAATAACTGTTAATAAATATTTATATGCCTTATTAAATTTTGCATATGGAATCATTTCAACCAAATCAATTTGCCAAGTATCATTTAAACCCTTTTGAATAAATTTTCTTCTAGCACCTCTATGAATTTCTGACACAACTTGTAGCCTCAACATTATTCTCGTACCATTTAATTAAATTTTCCAAAGTGATTCTATAATTTTCTATTGTATGACATTCACATGTGTCTGGTCCAGAAGTAGAACTATCATATGCCCACGGACAAAGGGCAAAATGAGTACCATAAATTGAAGTGAATTTATTTACTCCGGAAAAATTTTTAATGTGTTTATATAGATGTAATATTACTTTCTTATGATCATCTAATAAGACGGAGCAATAAATATTTAAGAACTCCTCTACTTCCATAATTTAAAATGACTGTACTAAGAATATGTTCGTTGCTTTTATATGATCTCTAAATTATATTTTAAATTCAGTTTCTTATTAGACACAGACCAAAAATGATTAATTTTATTCATCCATTTGCAATGATGATAGCGGGACCATCTGGTTGTGGAAAAACAACATTTGTGTGTAATTTAACTGAAAATATTGAAAGATTTATTTATCCGAAAATTGAAAGAATAAAATGGTGTAACCCAGAAATTTCTGCTATTCCAAAAAATCTAGCTTTTCCTGATATAGACTTTCATACCAGTATCCCAAAAGAAATAAGTGGTAATGAAAATAAACCTACTTTAATTGTTCTAGATGACTTAATGTTAGATTATGCAAATAAACAGGTATGTGAATTATTTACTAAAGGTTCGCACCATCGTAATTTATCTATTATATTGTTAACTCAAAACGTTTTTCATCAGGGAAAATTCTCAAGAGATATTTCATTAAATTGTAAATATTTAGTGCTTTTCAAAAACCCTCGAGACAAATCACAGATTTTTCCTCTTGCAAGACAACTATATCCGGAAAATATAAAGAGTTTCTTGAGAGTATATAATGAGTCAACATTAAAACCACATGGTTATATTGTGTTGGATTTAACACAAGATATTAACGATTTATTTCGTATTAGAACTAATATTTTTTCCAAAGAATATTGTATATGTTTCTGTGATACGGGTGATTTGAATAACAGCTGTCAAAAATATGAAACGATTGAAGAAAAACCAACATATATTACATGTACTACGAAAGTGCAACAAGAAGAAATTTCGTAAAAATATTCTTAAATATTGTGATGATGATATTATAAAAACTATTGCTGAAATTACAATCAATATATTAAATGGATATAATAAAATAGCACCAGCACAAAAAGCAAAATTAAAAAAACATAAAAAACAATTAAGATTTCTAGCCTGTGCTAAGAAAAGTATAAAAGCCAAAAGCAAAATATTAGTTCAACATGGTGGATTTTTACCAACTTTAATCGGAACTATATTATCTGGTGTAATAGGGAAATTGCTCAGGAAGACATAATGCAGCGATTGATTGTTATGTCACCAGAAATATTTTCAAAATTTAGTAAATTATTTCAAGATGATAAAAACTTGGATTTATTAGATCAAAAATTGAAAACAGTTTTATACGATAAAAAATTAAAACCATTGCAAAAATGGTACTTATATCGTCAAAATCTCCTCAAATATGGAATTAACAAAAGACACGCAAACAAATTACCAGAAAAGACTAATAATCTTACATTTGATACAGGCACTCAAACAAAATTCTTTTCCAAACGAGATGCATATACAGAAACTGAATTACCTAAATACAAATCAACATCAGCACAGACGAATTTTGCACCATTAGTTACTGATGAAGTGTTTGAATATGATCCTAAAAAAGAGCATTCAGACATGGGGATCGATTTAACACATTACGATTTAGATGATGATGCAAATTCATTTAAAAAATTAGCTCAAACTGAAATGTTGAAAGGTGAAAAACTAATACAAAGACCATCTCTAAGCTCTGATTATCGAATGTTTGAAACACCAAGTGGTGATGCAATTACCGTTGCTGTACCATCTCCTAAAAAAAAGAAGACACTAAGATCGGCCGGTAGTTCAATTTCCTCAACTATACTTTCACAGTTTCCTGAAACAAAAAAACGAAAACTGAAACCTTTACTAAGAAGTCCAAAACTAAGAACTTCATCAACACCGGAATGGACAACATATAAATAATGCAACATTTTATGTTTTAGAAGAAGTTAACAAAGATGGATGGTCAATATGACTTTTATGTAACATTGTTTAGTAATGATAATTTAAAACTGTTTCCAGACAACACTTTAGCTTCATTCGAAAATAAATTACCTATTCACTTTGATTTAAGAAACGGAAACTGGAAAGTAGGTCTTTCAGAAATTTATCTGAACGATTTCCTACAAACGGAAAAATTTAACAAAGAGAATTGTGCTCTTATTAATATCGGGGAGTATAATGTTCATGTAAGAAACATTGAAAAACCTCTTGAAAAAATCAAAGTAACCAAATCTATAGGTTATACATATTATTCATATGATGATTCGGAATTACATTTGGATGATTGGAAGTTTAATTTTTTGCCAACGCTTACTAAAAATATAACTCCTAATGAGGGATTTACTCGAAACCAAGTTTTCAAAGAATTTTTTAATGAAATTTTGGTATATATCTCCAATACTAAAAATTACGATGATGTAACTTTTCGAAAAGTAGCAGATCAAAACGAAAAAGGTTTAATTCGAATATCACAGACTTTTATGTTGATGAAGATAGTTTCTTTATAAAAGTTAATCACAGTTATAATATAAAAACATTGTTAAAAGAATTATTTCAACAGAAAAGAGGTATAAAAAATTTCAAAACAAAATTACCTGAACTATTCAAATTAGCTGTTGCTAATAATAAAGACGAATTAAATGGAATGGTGATGATTTATTCAGATATAGTTCAATCATCTGTTTTTGGAAGTTGCAAAGTACGTGCATTGAGAGCTATCAACGTAGAAAATTGCAGAATACCTACAAATATTGAATTTGAAAATGTCCAATACATACCAATAGAAAAAAACTGTTTTGAAACGGTAGCGATTAAAATTTGCAACCAATACGGCGATGGAATAAATTTTGTTTCCAGTTACTATCCAACCAAAATTGTATTACACTTTAAAAAGCATTGATTGTCTAAAAAACAATATAAATACTACTACTCAAATATGATATCATATCAAACATGGAAAGAGCTTACGTGAGATATTATTCCTCTCAAGTAGGTGGAGGAATCAACGATATTGGATCCCTATTACAATTTTATCCGGCTATTCAAAGAGGTCGTGGTTTTGGAAATATATTCGGAAGTTTAATTCGTTACTTAAAGCCAGTTTTTACATCAGGTTGGGACTTAATTAAAACAGAGGCTGTGAACACAAGTAAAAATATTTTGAATGATATAGCATCTGGTGCAAACATAAAAGAAGCTGTAATGGATCAAAGTAAAGGAGGCATGAAAAATCTTCGAAAATCAGTAGTTAATCAACTGCATTCGATGTATGGTGGAAGGCGAAAAGCCATAAAAAGACGATCACTTTCTAAAAAGACACATTTAAAGTCGAAACGACGAAAAAGACAAAGAAAAACCTCTGATATATTCAATTAAATATGGAGTGTATGAAATCTGAACTTGATCTTTTTGCATCATTACCAGTACAAACAAGTATATTGCGTTGCGTAGAAGAGGTAGCATACAATCCTTTAGCTTCTTTAGAAGCGTCACCGTCAACTATTGAATTTGTTTCGCTTGGAAATGGAGATACATATCGAGATTTATCATCAACCTACATCAAATTTAAAATTCAAATATTAAAAAAAGGTGGATCAGTTTGGAGTGCAAATGATAAAGTAGGAACCGGAACTGATATAAAAGCAGCGCCGCAGCCCAGTGTATTAAATAATTTATTACACTGTTTAATTAAACAATGTAATGTAACTCTAAATGGGAAAAACATCACTCCTTCAGACTCCTTATACCATTATAAAGCATACTTAACTACTTTACTAAATTATGGTACAGATTTCAGTCAAACACATCTGGAAGCATCTGGTTGGGAATTGGATGAACCAAATGTAAATGATTTTAACAATTCTGGTTCTAAATCAAGGCAAAAATTATACAACAATTCTACAATAGTAGAATTAATGGGAAAATTACATGTAGATTTCTTCAACACTCCCAAATTACTTTTAAATAACGTAGACATTCGAATTGCTTTGGCATTAGAAAAACAAGATTTTTTTATTTTCTTTAACGATAACGATGATAGTTATTTAAAAATTCTCGATGCTACATTATACATGAAACATTTAACAATTAATCCTAGCATATTAATAGCACATAATACTGTTTTGGAAAAGGCTAACGCAAAATATTTTTATACGAGAAGTGAAATCAAAACATTTACAATTCCAGCTAACACATCCAACATATCATTGGATAATATATTTATAGGGCAAATACCAAAAGCTCTTCTATTTTGCATGGTTAATAATGAAAATTTTAATAGTAAAAGATCAAAAAATCCATACCATTTCGATCATCAAAATCTCACACAATTTCAATTATATGTGAATGGATTGGCTGCACCAAACTCTGCAATTGAAACAAGTTTTACATCGAATAACAATTGCAGTTCTCGTGCATATTTAACATTATTTAGCGAAACAGGTATACATCATTCTGATAGCGGGCATCAAATTTCAAAAGAACTATTTTCAAAAGGTTATACCATACTAGCTTTTGATTTATCACCAAATGGTTCTGGAACTGGTACATGTCAAAGTTTATTAAACCAGGGAGTTGTAAAGATTGAAGCAAGACTCAGTTCTCCATTAACTTCAACATTAACATTGTGCATTGTGTTTGCAGAATTCGATGCCAGTATCGAAATTTGATAAAAATCGCAACGTCTACTTAAACATATAAAAGGAAGCTTATTGGACCATCTCTATTCATTTGAAAATGGCATACGCTGTAGTAGATTTATCGTTCTGTACGGACGATAACAATACAGTATTTGTAAAAAATCTAGCTGTAGCTGGAATAAAAGAAAACTGTAAAACTATTGTAAAGGAATTAAAGTGCGGGAATATGTATTCAAGTATTTCGACAGATGTATTGAAAGGAATAAACTGAAATTGGAACAAGAAAATTTTTACATTCCTATGAATTTACATATAGCTCAGTGCAATTATTTTAGACTATTTTATGAAATACCATTGTTTATGTCTGAAAAAATATATTGTGCAACAATAAATAAAACAAATATTTTTTAAAACCAATTATTATTATCTTTTATTAAATAGATGTACAAGTTTATACAATTTTTTACAGCACATCTTTGCAACAAATTTTCTGTATTATGATAGTGAGGGCAAATGGTGATGTAATTTCTTAGTTTCTGTAGAGATGGAATTTTGTTATCTAAATTGATAACTTTTACTGAATTTGAAATAAAAGTGTCTAAAAATTGCTTTTTTTTAAGACAATGAAATGGACAATGAAAAAACAACTAATAATTTAATAAATTTGCTTGAAAAATTCGATATAGTGTTCACAAATGGTAAACTTTTACTTGAATTTTTAACAGCATACATAAGTGGAAATACTCAGCTAATTGATATTTCTCGTTTACAAAAAAATGAATACACTTCAGATAACGAAAGCGCTGAAATGTAATAGTGTCACACATAAATTGTTTAAAGGTGTTTTTGCTCTTGATCAAATACCGAAAAATATTGCAAAACCTGGTATTTTAGTAATTAACACCGACACTTCTACCAAAAAAGGAACACATTGGTTAGCAATTTTCGGGCCAGTTCAAGGCTGTGTAGAATATTTTGATTCATTTGGAAATCCACCATTCCACAATGAGATTGTGAAATTTCTACAAAATCAATCAAAATGTTTTGTTTTCAACAATAAGCGTTTACAAAGTGACCTTACATCAGTCTGTGGAAAATATTGTTGTGTATATTTATGGATGGGTTGTAACTGCAAGAGCATGAAAAATTTTATTAATTTATTCAACACAATATCATCCCCACTCAAAAACGATAAAAAAATACAGAGAATGTTTCGAACAATTTTTAAAAAATGTTAAGTTTAAACACTATAAATACAAAACTTTCAAGCTATAAAACTAAACAGTTTAAAAAAAACATGGAGCCAACATTAAATGCTGAAGTATTTATCGAAAAACAAATAAACAACGACGTCAATAACGATAACGACGAAGCGCAACAAAAAAATCTTTTATTAAGCTATATTTACTATTTGGATAAAAATACAAATTGGATTTAATGTTGAAAATTTTGCTGCAACAATAATTTTCCAACGTCATCGCAAAGTCATTAGCGAGATGAATTATTTGCAGTGGCATGCTTTTTATGTAGATTTTACAAACATTCAACCTAAATTACATTCAAATAAATTTCCACTCAAATTCAATCATACAGAGCAAACTAAAAAACTAACATTGGAACTAGATGAGTACACCCGCTTTTGGCTTATGTTGGACTTTATATAAGCAGTGATGTCATATAACAATGGAGCTGAATTAAATGTGCGGGAATATGTATTCAAGTATTTCGACAGATGTATTGAAAGGAATAAACTGAAATTGGAACAAGAAGATTTTTACATTCCTATGAATTTACATATAGCTCAGTGCAATTATTCTAGACTATTTTATGAAATACCATTGTTTATGTCTGAAAAAATATATTGTGCAACAATAAATAAAACAAATATTTTTTAAAACCAATTATTATTATCTTTTATTAAATAGATGTACAAGTTTATACAATTTTTTACAGCACATCTTTACAACAAATTTTCTGTGTTATGATGGTGAGGGCAAATGGTGATGTAATTTCTTAGTTTCTGTAGAGATGGAATTTTGTTATATAACTTTTACTGAATTTGAAATAAAAGTGTCTAAAAATTGCTTTTTTTAAGACCTTTTACATAAACAACATCAAATATAGTTGTTAAATGTTCCTCAAAGACTTTTTTAACTTTTAAATACTCTATAAAGCCATCATTCCAATCCAAGTTATTAATGTTCTTTTTGTTGTACTCATTTTGTCGTTTAACATCACTATTTAACTCTTCAAATAAGTACGGTGCTTTAAATATAAATAACATTGGTATTAGAGAACCATCATCTATCAAAGAAAATTCTTTCAAAAAATATTGTTTGTTACTTAAACGTCTTTCCTGCTACCACAACAGCTACTGCTGCTGCTGTTGTTGTTGTTGTTGTTGCTATTCATTTTGTTCTTTATTATAATAAAAAACTAATAACCAAGCCTTTTATTTATAACTCTGATTTCATAAACAAAAGTGGGGATACCTAGATATACTACATAAACAAAAGTGGGGATATCTAGATATACTAAAGAGCAGTAAATTTTTAAAGCTATTAACGGACCTGAGCAGACCGTTTTCGGACCTTCAAAGACCGTTTTCGGACCTTCAAAGACCGTTTTCGGACCTTCAAAGACCGTTCTCGGACCTTCAAAGACCGTTTTCGGACCTTCACAGACCGTTTCGGACCTTCACAGACCGTTTCGGACTTTCACAGACCGAAACTAGTCTTGAATACAGGCCCCTCGCGCCAAGGGGCCCCCTTAGCACCATCATAAGTATCTGAAAAAAAAAATAATTTTTTCTTTTCTTTCAAAATAAATAAAAAAAAAAAATAAAAAAACAAATTAAATTTTTAATATTATACTTTATTTATTTAAAAAATTTTTCCTGCGATTCGATATTATCCGATGGAATTAATTCAAATAATGCCATATTTCGTTTGTCTTTATCCCGTCCCAAAAATTTTAAATAAAAATGCGCTCTATTCAATTCCTCTAATTCCGGTTCGTTTGTTACTTTTTTTGAAAACCTGTCCGGCATGAAAAATATAATTTTTTCATTGGTTATTGGATCTTCTACCTCATATAGCACCACCGTTTGACCTCTTTTCGTCTCTAAAAAGCGGCAGGAAATCACCTCGTATATTTTATTTTTGTGTAAAATATCAATATTTTGATATTTTTGACATGAACCCACTCCCAAATCCATTAAACTTTTTAAAAAACCCAACCAGCCTAATTCAAAATAGAAAATAGAAAAATAAAACAAAAAAAAAAAAAAAATATCTTACCATATTGTTTGTAATATTATGTACTCTTAATAAAGTAAATAATTTTGAATGATAGTAAAGGAAAATTGTTGTCTTTATATATGAAAAAACTTTATATATGACTTCCCTACTCATTAACTCATTATGTAATTATGCAATTTTTTTTTTTTTTTTTTTTTATGATTAGAATAGTAATGCAGGTGTGCGCCTTTCTAAAAAAGTTAATATGGTAATACAATGCAACATTGTTGTAGTATTTGAAAAATATAATATAGATTACAAAGTTGATTAATTAATAGAAGTTGATTAATAGATTACAATATTGCGGCTGATGTGGTGTATCAAAAAAAAAAAAAAAAAGTTAATATGCTAATAAATTAGCATATATGCTAATATGCTAATTTATAACTTATAGTAAGTAAATTCATATTGAGCTTTTTAAATGTATTTATCCGGTGGTTTTTAAAAGTATATGATCTTATGTTATAATCCATTTTTAGTTACCAATCATTTTTACTTAAATTAAAACTAACAAAAAAAAAAAAAAAAACTAAAAATGAGTTCAGCTAACAAAAAAGTTCAAATAAAAAAATGAAATTGGAATGTAATGAGTGCAAAAAAGTTTTCACAAGACCGGATAATCTAAAAAGACATAAATGTTACAACACAATTAAAACATAAATGTGGTTTATGCCAAAAAACATTTAGTAGAAAAGATATTTTATTACAACATATAAAAAACCACAGAAATTTACTCATAGCTCAGTGTAACTATTCCAGACTATTTTATGAAATACCTATATTTTTGTCAGAAAAAATATCTTGGTCAATAATAAATAAAACAAATATTTTTTAAAACAAATTATTTTCTTTTATTAAATACATATATAAGTTCATACAATTTTTAACAGCACATCTCAAATGATTTTCATTATGTTGAGGGCAAATAGTTATAAAATTCCTTATATTGCGAAGAGATGGAATTTTATTATCTAAATTGACGACATTTACTGATCTTGGAACAAAATTATCTAAAAATTCCTTTTTCTTACACCCCTTTACATAAATGACATCAAATGAAGCAAAATATTCATTTATGATATTTTTAATTTCTAAATATTCTATAATTCCGTCATTCCAGTCAAGACCATTAATTGCATGTTTGTTGTATTTGTTTTGTTGTTTAGCATCTTAATTTAACTCCTCAATTGAATGGGGCGCTTTAAATAGAAACAATCTTGGGATGAGGGAGCCTTCAGCTACGAAAGCCACTATTGCATTGCCACACAATTTTTTTTATTTTGTTATATTTTTACGCGACAAATTAATTCAACATAAAATACAATGTAAACCACTGTATTCTCATATGTTGTAACCTTGTTTCACTTTTTTTTTAGAAATTAAATCATTAATTACAAAATGATTGATTAATTGATTGTATGCATTTAATTCTGTAGTTTATAAATGATATACAGGAATGTGATTATGAAAATCATGACTAGAACTGGGGTGGTTGGTTAAAAGAATTATGTAATCTGCAACATTAGATAAATTCAATATTCATTTTATGTTATGTTATAAAAAATTTGTGTATATATACCATTGACTGCTTGAGTTTGCGTTTTAGATCAATAAAGTTAAGTCTAAGTTAAATTTGTTTATAGACAACAAATTAAGATTGATTTTTAAAACAACCAACAAAGAACTTTTATATAGTGAAATGGAGCCAGAAGCAAAGAAAATTAAATTAACTGGAAAAGGAGTAAGTTACGTTTGTGAAACTTGTTCAAAAAGTTTTACAAGAAAAAATCATTTAAAAGAGCACATGAGAATTCACGAAAATTTGAATAGAAGTAAGTGCAACATTTGTAATGCTGAATTTTCAAGACATAGGAATATGTTACGTCACATGAAGCAACATAGGTTTTGTGAATATTGTAATGTTAGAGTTAACAATTGGAGCAACCATATTCGCTCAAACATTCATAAAAACAAAGCTGCCGAGAAATTTGGTGATAATATAAGATTGATTAAAGAGTCATTTGAAAACCGAATCCAAACTTATATAATTTACAATACTGATGAATCTATAATTAATCCTACTGAGTTTTTGAAAACTATTAAAGAAGAAGCATGCACACTTTTGCGGATAAGCTTATTAGAATTTGACTGTTTTAAAGTGAATGCTGAAATTTTTGCTGAATATGCAAAGATGAGTAACGGCAATGATGATGATGAAATGGCTATTTCTATAAAATCATTTCAAACCCAAATGGTTGCAATATTAAATCAAGATGATATTAAAATTGAGTTTGAAAATATATTATATAAAATACAACAACGAACAGAAGAATTTCAAGAGAAAGATAGCGGCTGGGGTTTAATAAGAATTATAGGTTTAGAATTGAATATTAATAAATACCAACCCATAAGAGGATCCGGTTTTATAAAACTACCAAAAGATATAGAGGGTAAACGTGCTTGCATTAACATAAAAAATTCTGACAATTATTGCTTTAAGTGGGCAATAATATCGGCTTTAAAATTGTCTACAAGTAATCCAGAAAAAACTACTTATTATAACATAGCTGATATCAACTTAGAAATTATTGATCTAGAAGGAGGATTAATATCAACTGTTGACTTTAGTAGCATTGATTTTCCAGCAAAGATAACTGGTTTTGGTTTGAAATTAAACAAAGAAAAAAATGAATTAGTGGGGCCGTATTACTCAACAAAACAGAAGAAAAGACATCACATTAATTTACTTTTAATTGAAAAAAACCAAAACTATCATTTTGTTTATATTTATAATCTTTCAAGATTATTAAGGAGCTCAATTACATCACATCATGGTCAAATATATATTTGCAACCGATGCCTTTTACATTTTTATGGCAATAATCAATATCAAATTCATAAAAATTAATGTAACTGCATTGTAACAAGCTTACCTAATACAGAAACAAATACTTTAAAATTTGAAAATTATAATCTGCAAATGGAGGCTCCTTTTGTTATATACGCTGACTGTGAAAGTATTTTGCAACCTATTTCTACATGCTTACCTGATTCAAATATCTCTTCAACCACCAACATTCAACAGCACATACCTGCTGCTTTTTCATATTTTATAAAATGTTCTTTTGATAGTAGTGTAAATAAATATGTGGAATGCATTGGTACTGATTGCACAGAACAGTTTATTTAGAAACTAGCTGCCGATTGTACCTTGCTATACAAAAATTATAACATGAAGCCAAAACCAATGAATGAACTTACTCTAGATGAACAATTAAAACAACTTACTGATATTAATTGTCATATATGTAACAAGGAATTAGATTTCAGCGACAGAGTTCGAGATCATTGTCATTTTACTGGGAAATATAGAGGTCCTGCACATAATCAATGCAATATTTTATATAGACGACCGCATTTTTTCCCAGTATTTTTTCATAATCCGGCTATGATTGCCATTTGTTATTTAAAGCATTGAATTCAGTTTCTGGTGATATCTCAGTTATACCTCTTAATAAAGAACAATATATATCCTTAAGCTAAAAAGTATTTGTTGCAGAAGAAAACAGTTACTTTACATTGCGCTTTCTTGACAGTTTTCGATTTATGGCAGCCAGTTTAGATTCACTTTGTAATGATTTAAATCAATCAGAAATGATCCATATAAAAAGTGTTTTTGGAATTAATTCAAATTTGATGACAAAAAAGGTGTTTTTCCATATGATTATTTAAATAGTTGGGAGAGACTAAATGATAAAACCCTACCTCCTCAAATAGAATTTTATAACAAAATGACTGAAACACCTTGTTCAAATGCTGATTATAATCATGCGCTTGAAGTGTGGAGAACATTTAATTGCAGCAACATGTTTGATTACCTAAAATTATATCTAAAAACGGATGTTTTTATTTTATGTGACGTTTTTGAAAAATTTCGAAGTATTTGTAAAAACATTTACAACTTAGATCCAGCTAATTTTTTTACAGCACCTGGTCTTTCCTGGCAAGCAATGCTAAAGTATACACAAATAAATTTGGAGTTACTTACTGACATCAATATGTATAATTTTTTAAAAAAAGGAATGCGTGGAGGAATAAGCCAATGCTCCATGCGTCATGCTGTATCCAATAATAAATACGTGGCTGAAAAATACAATGAGAATTTACCTTCAACTTACATAGCTTACCTTGATGCAAACAATTTATACGGTTGGGCAATGTCTCAGTTTGTACCATATAAAAATTTTAAATGGAGTAATGTTGATATAGATGTATCAAAAATTTCAGATGATTCAGAAAAAGGGTATATCTTAGAAGTTGATTTAGATTATCCAATTGAATTACATGATTTACACAATGATTTACCTTTTTGTGCTACAAATAAAATTCCGCCTAATGGAAAAATGTCAAAACTAATATTAGATCTCTACGAAAAGAAAAATTATATAATTCAGTACAGAAATCTGAAACAGTGCCTTGTACATGGATTAAAATTAAACAAAGTTCACAGAGTTCTCGAGTTTTCGCAGAGCGACTGGCTTAAAAATTATATTGACTTAAATACAGTACTCAAGCAAAAAACAATTTTGAAAAAAAATTTTTTAAATTAATGAATAATTCTGTATTTGGAAAAACTATGGAAAATGTTGATAAAAGAAGAGATATTAAAATTGCTACCTCTTGGGAAAGTATAGGTAGGCATCAAGGAGCACGAGCGCTTATAGCCAAACCAAACTTCCACAGTTTAACTTCTTTTACATCTGATCTTATTGCCGTTGAATTAAAAAAACCAAAGTTTTTTACAACAAACCGATATACATTGGGTTTATCGTTTTAGAACAATCAAAAGTATTCATGTATGATTTTCATTATAAATATATAAAACCGAAATTTGGAAATAAAATTAATTTAAATTATACAAGATTAGAATTTAAATAAGACAAATCCGTATGGTTTCCCTTTGTTAAACAAAAAACAATTGGGACTTTTTAAGGATGAATTGAATGGTGAAATTATATCTGAGTTTATTGGACTCCGTTCTAAGATGTATTTTATTCAAACCTTCACAAATCAAAATATTAAAAAAGCTAAAGGTGTGAAAAAATATGTAGTTAACGGTTTAACCATAGAAAATTATCGAAACTCATTGTTGAATAACTTAATTTTTTACAGAAATATGAGAGTTTTTAGATCAAATTTACATGATATATACACACAAAATTTAAACAAAATAGCATTAAGCTCCTCAGATGACAAAAGATATATTCATTCAGATAAAATTAAAACTTACAAATGGGGGCATTATGCAATATCAGATAAAATGCTTCTTTAGTATATAAAATTAATTTAGTTTTTTAAAATAAGTTTTTCATTTTTGCTTTACATTAATGCAATAATATATGTTACATTGTATTTTTTACAATGTGAATCTAATGTAAATTTTTTATTTTATTTCAATTTCTTACGAATAAAAATAAGTCTGAATTCAAAATATTATTAAAATGTGTTTCATTTTTTTTTTAAAACTTTTTTAGTTAAGTTAATAATAAAACAAAAAACTTCCATCGGTTTTTTAAGCTTTTCAACTTTAAAATTACAGTTGGCAGCTTAATTTTCAAACATAATGGACGAGCTTTATTGGCTTTGAATTCAAAACAAACTTTAAAAATTTTTTATACTAGTTCAAGCTTTTTATTATTTATTTCAAAACTTTTTTAATCACATTCATAATCAAATAAGCTTCATTTTTAAACATAACGAACGATAATATTAAATTAAGTTTAAACTTTTATAATTTTATATTTAAACCAAACTTTAAAAACTTTTCAACTATATAAGCTTTTAAAACTTTTAATATAAAATATTTACTTCAAACTTTAATAATTTTATATTTAAACTAAACTTTAAAAACTTTTAGCTTTAAGTTTTTAGCTTAAAGCTTTTAAAACTGCCGCTCATTGGTTTCATACATTGGATGCCCATATCCTATCTACTGGTGATTTGGTTTCGAACCCAATTCGTGTATATATACTTTTTTTTTTAACATTTTTTGAATAAAATTTTATGTATAATAGATTCAAAACTTAATTTTTATTCTTATCCATGCATACAATACACACATATTATTTGAACTTTCCTCCTGTAATAATTTAGTTCAATCAATCTTAATGTTTACATGTGTTTTGTATTAGGATTTAATTAGCAAAACACAAAATATATATAGGTACAAATGTACAATATTTTTATGTTGCTAAATTATTTTGCTTTAAAACATTTTGTTTAGGATTTAAATCATATTTTTTGTCAACATTCTTTATTGCATATTAAATAAGCATGGCGTTAAAAATTAATGTTTCATGTGTTTTATTTAGGAATATTTATTATGTATATTCTGTATATAGATAAACATATAAAATTGTACTAAAAATAATTACAATATATATCTATATATTCTGTATATAGATAAACATATAAAATTGTATTAAAAATAATTACAATTGCTAAATTCAAACTACATACATACTTTGTTTTTTTTTAATAATAATAACAATAACAAATAAAAAAAATACAGTTATTTTTTCTTCTAATTTTTAAATAATTTAATCAATTTTACATATTATTAATCACAAAAACATCTGCTCTTAACAAAACAATTTTTATTTTATTATTTTCTAATTTTTTTATTTTTTATTATTATTTATTTTATTTTAATAAAGTGAATAGTTCATTTTTAAAAACGGGGGATCACAACCCCAGAAATAGTGATATTAACAACTTTAACATATTTTTTAATAAAAATCGAGGTCCTCGATTTTTAGTAATTACCAGAGTTGATAGCAATAATCAATCTCTAGAAAAAGTGTCACCTTTTTTATTTAAAACAAGTAAAAGGAATAGTAAGTCGATGCAACCGACTTATTTATACCCTACACCTAAAAAATTCTTAAAAGAATTAAATTAAAAATCCATAAGTTATTTTAGTTAGGTATTTAATATATCTAAGCTAAAAAAATAAATGCTTTTACAACCTTTGTACAAAATTTTATTTTTTGTTAGATGTTGGGAAGTGTGTGAAGGCACGCGGACCACCACCCCAATTCATCTCAAACTTTAGAGACATCATCAGAACAGGGTAGAACAATCTTATATCAAATTTCAAGCTTTTATATTTATTAATTTCGAAGATATGCTTGTTTGGTCTTGGGAGTTATGTGGCAGCTACCCGAACAACCATTCCAATTCATCTAAAATTTTAGGCAAATCAGAGATTCAGGAAACAACACCCTCGTATCAAATTTGCAGTTTCTATCTTTATTAATTTCGAAGATATGCTTGTTCGGTTTTGGGAGCTGTATGGGAGGTACTCGAACAAGCCCTCCAATTCATCTCAAGTTTTAGGGAAATCAGGGATTCAGCAAACAGCACCCTCGTATCAAATTTGAAGTTTCTATCTTTATTAATTTCGTAGATATGTTTGTTCGGTTTTGGATGTTGTGTGGGAGGTACCGAACAACTCCACCAATTCATCTAAAATTTTGGACAAATCTGGGATTCAGGAAACAACACCGTAGTACCAAATTTGAAGTTTCTACCTTTATTAATTTCGAATATATGCTTGTTAGGTTTTGGGAGTTGTGTGGGAGGTACCCGAACAACCACTCCCATTCATCTCAAATTTTAGAGATATCAGGGATTCAGGAAAACACATCCTCATACAAAATTTTAAGTTTCTATCTTTATTAATTTCGAAGATATGCGTATTCAGTTTTGAGAGTTGTATGGGAGGTACCCGAACCCATTGTCCGATTTCGTCCATTTGCAATTCCCCCCTTATTTGAGTCATTGTTAACCTACAGTATAAATTTCATCAAGATAGCATCATTATTTTTTGAGTTATAGTCCGTACGGACGAACGGACATCGCTAAATCGACTCAGGAGGTGATCCTGATTCAGAATATATATACATGTCCATATCTAACTCGCTTCTTTTTGGTGGTTACAAACACCATACCAAAGTTAATATACCCTATACTTTAAGTGTAGAGTATAAAAATAATACAAAGTATAGCGGGTGATATTAAATCTTACAGTAAATTAAGAAATGGCACAGTTCTTGTGGAAACTAAAAGTTTACAACAATCTCAAAAATTAGTAAACTTATCCCAACTCAGTGACGATATAAAAGTTACGGTAACAGAACATCAATTTCTAAATAAACGAAGAGGTGTTATCTACTATACAGGTTTTGATTGCTTACAACAACAAGAAATCATTGAAGTCATTGATGGTTTAAAAGATCAAAATATCATTCATGTACGAAGGATGAAAACAAAAAACAAAATTACAAACGAAAGAGAAAACAGTCATCTATATGTGTTAACCTTCGGGACAACAATTTTACCAGCAAAAATTGAAGTTATGTATAAACTTATTTCAGTAAGGGAATATATACCGCCACCACTAAGATGTTACAATTGCTTACATTTTGGGCATATAACAAACAATTGTAAATTGCAAAAAAAATGTTTTAATTGTGTCAAGATTTTCACGTAAATGAAAATGATTCATGCGAAAGAGCAGCAAAGCGTATCAATTGCTCTGATACACATAATGCTTTTTCTAACAAATGTGTAAAATTTATAACAGAACGGGAAATAATAAAAATTAAAACTATTGAAAAAGTTAAAATTTCAGAAGCAAGACGCACGTTTAAATAAAGAAATCCGTTTACATACAATGAATCGTATGCAGCAGTTACCATTTCCAACAAAATTAATAACATTAACTCTAAAGAAATAGTTTCGTGTTCATCCCATCAGTTAATCAATAAAGAAACCAATTTGGATAAACTCCCAAACGATTACGTAAATATACAATCCCTACAAACTGATAATGATAACAATAATAAACATGAAAATGTAATTAATAATGAAAATAATAATCCTATCCAAATGAGTAACACAAAAATATTACCTAAATAAAATAATAAGTAAAAAGTAAGTAAGTAAAAAAAATAATTTTTAAAATACATATGCTTTTATCAAAACCTAATTCGCCCTCTAAAAAGTAGAAAATAAAATTGATTGCAAAACTTTAGCTTTTTGGACTGTTATAATATAAAAGTGAGTTGCTAGTGCAAGCATTTTGGACTGTTATAATATAAAAGTAAATTGCTGGAATAAGGTTAAATAAAAATCTGCGAAATTTGAGGTTCGTGTTTCTTTTTTATTCCAGCAATTTCAACACTCTCCTAGGCACTATACAACACTTAAATATTTAATGAACATATTACGAACATAAAATTAACCATGCATATTCAATATGCATTAAAGAATGTTGACAGCAAATATTTTGATTTAAATACTAAACAAATGTTGTAAACAAAATAATTTAGCAACATACATAAAAATATACTATTATAGGAGAAAAGATCAAAAATATATTGCGTGTGTATTGTATGCATGAATTTAGGAGATAAAAATTTAAGTTTCAAATTCATATATACAAAATATATACATATTTTATTCAAAAAATGTTGATGAATAGATAGTTAAAAAAAAAAAAGTTGCATGTGAACTGGACTCGAACAACATGACCCCCACTTTTGAAACCTGTACACTTTCCTCTGCACCATACAAAACTTACAAATGTTGCTAACAGATTACGAAAATAATAAAAAGCGTGACAGAATGACAAATAAATAAATTAATAAACCGACAACGACGAGTTAATATAAAAGCATATAAAATACAAACAAAAGAACTATCAAACTATTGAAAAAAGAACAAAAAGAGAAAAAATAAAGCCTAAATCAGAAAGTCTTATGTTTAGTGATTCCTCAATAGAAGGAATGAATATAAATTAGAAGTATATATAATTATATAGTTATATTTTTTTTTTTGTTTTTTTTCTTTTCTTTTTATGACTAATAGAAATAATATAAATATAATTCAATGAAATTGTAATGGCTTTTATAAACATTACAACGAATTCAAAATTTTATTACAAAAATATAAGTCTTTTATAATTTGTTTACAAGAAACAAAATTTAGCCAATTTCATGAACCCAATTTTAAAAATTTTGACGTTTATCATAAAAATTATTTGATAGGAACAATAGCTCAAGGTGGTGTAGCCACTTTGATTAATAGTAAATTCAGTAGTGAAGAATTTTATATTAATACCAGCCTTCAGGCTCTAGCTGTTAAAGTAGTTTTTCCTATTAAATTTATTATATGCAACATATATTTACCAGGTTCACGCAATATTACAGAAAAAGATTTAGAAAATTTAATTAAGCAATTTGACGCTCCATTTATGATTGTTGGTGATTTTAATTGTCAGCACCCTTTATGGAGATCAACTAAAATGGGTAATAGAGGAAATATAATAGAATCAGCAATAAATAAAAACAATTTAAATATCCTAAACAACGGTGATACTACTCACTTCAGTTTAACTTATAAATCAATAAGCAGTATAGATCTTACAATAGTATCACCAACTCTCCAAAACTATTTTGATTGGTTTGTTGATAGCGATTTACACAATAGTGATCATCATCCAATAATTATACCATTAATTAATTCAAATAATACATATACTTTGAGACAAAAATTTTAAGTACAATAGGCAGATTGAAGTTTATTCCAAAGCAGTTTAAATTTTGATTTTGCAAAAGAATTTACAGACATTAACGAATATGAAAATGTTATCACTTCACGAATCATAGATGACGCAAAAAAATCTATTCCAATTTCACATACAAACATAAAACATAAGATTGTTCCATGGTGGAGCAATGAAATAAAAAATCTAATCCGAAATAGAAAGAAATATTTACGTAAATATAAACGAACTGGTAGTTTAGAAGATTATAAAAAATTTATTAAAGCTAGACTTTACTCAAGAAATCTAATACGGAAAAGTAAAAAGCGGTCATGGGCAGAATATATTTCTACCATTAACAGTAGAACTGAGCCAACCAAAATATTTGAAAAGTTAAGGAAGCTAAACGGTAAAAGTATTTCTTCCAATATAACCTCTATAATTGATGGACAGAAAATTTTAATAGATCAATCCAAAATCTAATGATAATTATTCTTCTTCCTTTTTGAATTTTAAATTGTCAAAAGAAACCAAAAATATATCTATAAAACTAAATAAGAATCAGTCATATAACCAGGAAATCACAATAGCAAAATTCCGTAATGCTCTTGCAAGTTGTAAAGGTTCATCTGCTGGCCCAGATATGATACATTAGGACATGATTAAAAAAATGTCTATAACGAAACAATAAATTATACTCAGATTTTTCAATAAAATTTATATCAGTGGTAAATTTCCAGACAATTGGCGAAAATCAATTATGATACCAATTTTGAAACCGAGTAAGGATCCAAAAATTACGACCAACTATAGACCAATTTCTCTGACTAACGTCCTATGCAAAATTCTGGAAAGAATTATAAATAAAAGATTAGTATGGTTTTTAGAAAAAAAAACAAATAATTTAAAACCAAAAAAATTAAGCAAATATCAGTCAGGTTTTAGAAAATTCAGAGGCAAGATAATTTGACCTATTTAGAATCTGAAATTACAGAAAGTTTTAACAAGGATCAATTTCTCGTTTCAGTCTTTTTTGATATAAAAAAGGCGTATGATACGGCATGGAAATACAAGATAATTCAAGAAGTAGTTCGTATGGGACTAGAAGGAAATAGTAAGGTTTATAGAAAATTTTTTATTTAATTTAAAGTTTCAAGTTTGTTTAGGTAATACATTTTCCAGCGAGAAGCATATGGGAATCCGTTTTGATTGTATCACTTTTCCTCATAATGATTAATACTGTAACAGAATTTTTATCTTTACTGTGATGATTTAGTTGTGTTTTCAAGTTCAAAAAAATAGGTCGTTTACAAAACAAACTGCAAAACGCTTTAAATAAGCTTATAAATTGGTCATTCGAAGTTCGACTTTCCTTTTCCTTACAAAACACGAACGCTATGCTTTTCAAAAGAAAAACAAAAAATGTTCAGATTCCCATCTTGAAATTACAAAACAATTGTATTAGATTTGTTCAAAAACAAAAATTTTTAGGAATAACTTTCGACTCGACAATTACTTGGACAAAGCATATTGATGAAATAAAAGCTAAAAAGCTAAATGAAAGTTACCAAAAGCCTTAACTTATTAAAAATGTTATCGCAATTCAATTATGGAAGTGATAGAAAACTTTTATTAAGACTGCTGAACTTAGCTGTTCTTCCAATATTAGACTACGGTGGCTTCTTATATTCAAACGCTAATAAAACACTATTGAAAAACCTTGATATTGTTCTCAATTCAGGTATTAGAATAAGCACAGGTGCGTTTAGAACTAGCCCAGTCGATAGTATTTTAATTGATGCAGGTCAATTAAATCTTTACCATAGAAGAATTAAACAATCTCTAATGTATGGTGTAAAAGTCTTAGATTCTAAAGACAATCCTGTATTTGAAAAGATCATTAATCAAGAGATTTGTAATAGGTTTAAACCAAAATCCATAGCTTACCAGCCATCTTACTCTAGAATTCGAAATAAACTTGATGAGTGGAATATTTTTGATAATATTGATTTCATTGATAAAAAATTTCCAAATAACCCACCTTGGATATCACCCAAAATCAAAATTGATTTAACTCTGACTAATTTTAAGAAAAATGAAAACAACGCTAAGCTGTTTCTTTCACATTTTAGCGAACTTATTAATAATAATTATCTTGATTTCGAAAAAATTTACACTAATGGTTCTGTCTCAAATGAAAATTCTGGCTGTGCTTTTAAGTGTGAAAATATGGAAAAATCTTATCACCTTCCAAATAATATGAACATTTGTACAGCTGAGCTTTATGCAATCTTTAAAGCTGTAAAATATGCTTGTAAAAGACGATACAAAAACGTTGTTATTTGTACAGACTCATTAAGTTCTCTATTAATCTTGCATCAAATGTATCCAATTCACACTTTTACAATAAAAATTAAAGAAATTATATACAAAACAATGAATGATAGTCGATTTCTTTGGATTCCTAGTCATTGAATATTGGTTTTAATGAACAGGTAGATAAATTAGCAAAATAGTCCATAATAAAAGAAATTGATAACGAAGTTGAATTTTACTATCATGATTTAAAATTTTTAATTAATAAAATCATAAAAGAAAAATGGAATGAAAAATGGATTAATATCCCAATTACAAATAAATTATGATCTATAAAGAACGATAGTAAATATTCTAAAGTAATTGATGACTTAAATCGAAAGGACTCCATTATTATTACCATAATTCGTATTGGCCATACGCGTATTACGCATAGATATTTAATAGATAAATCTGAACAACCTATTTGCCCTTGTAATCAAATTTATTTCACCATTAAACAACTCTTTACTGATTGTAACAAATTTTATTCAGTAAGAATAAGTAATAAAGTTAATTTCGAAACATTAAATTCAGATGATATAAAAGATCTGAGAAATATATTAAAATTTTTGAAGGACATTAATATTTATGATAAAATTTAAACTGTGAACTTGGTTAATTATTTTAAACTTTAATTTATAGTATTAATCCTATAATATTTTGATTTATAAGAATTCCTTGAAATATAATTCTTTAATTGTAAATTTTACTAAATTTAAAATAAATTTGAAAATGAAATTTAGAAATAAAATACCAAGTAAAACATAATTATAAATAGATAGTTCTTATGTAAATTATTGATGTTATTAAAAAAGACGAAAACAAAAAAAAAAATAAACAAAAGTATTATGTAATAGATATGTTAAAAGAAGTAAATTTTTTTAATTTGTTTTTAAACTTGATAATAACTTTATGTTAATTTAAGTATATTAATTATTTTAAGTTAGAAGAAGAAATGGTTTTGTGTTTAGATTAAGAAAATATGAATTGTAGATTTAATTTAAGGAACAAAAAAAAATGTATATATTAAGAAATTTTAATAATAGGGCCTGGTAAAACCCAACGAGTGTTAGAAGGCCCATTAAAAATAAAAAAAATATTTAATAAAAATAATATCTTACAAGCCGGATCGGAACACTCAATTTATTTTGTACACAAATAGCCTTTTTTTCAAAGTTTTCGTCGAATGTTCCGGCTTGTAAATGTAAAGACGTTGTTATAAATATCGTGCATTAAAATAACTTTTTTGCTGTTCATGTAGTTGTTTCTTCTTACTTAAATTTTTTTTTGAAAAGATATGATAAAAGAAAAATGAGAAAATATGAGAATAGAAAAAAAATTATATAATTAAAAAATATTACAGCAGCACTTTGACAGTTAAAATTTTACATAACCTAATTTATTAATGTTTATATTCATATTTAGTTAAAAATTTAAAATTTTTTATTTATAAAGTTGTTAAAAATAATATACATAGTTTATTAATAATATTTTTATTTGTTGTTTATTTTTTTGACACTTCAAAATTTAAATACCATGGTAGTGAAATTTTTTTGTAAGATATACAATTTTTGCATACATATCTAATTCGTGGATATTTATGGTTACTTTCTTGGGTATTTTCAAATGTTTCATGGATATTTTTTTAGCTTAATCTCTTTCAAACACATATCATTTGTGTATGTTCTGCCTAAGCTCTAACATTTTCGTGGATATATCGGTCTAATGAAAACCAGCCTTAATATATGTTATTATACATTCAGTAAATTTGATCTTAACTTACTATACCTTTGTGGGTCCACAAAGGTTAATACTAATATTTTAGAAAATTTCAATATTCCATCCAAAAATATTTTTTAATTTTTAGAAAAAATATTCTTCTAAACAAAAAAGAAAAAAATAAAAACAAATAGATCTCCGTTACAATTTAACACTTGCAATTTTATAATAAAATTTTGTTCACCTTCAAATATTGTCTATGTGTTGTGTACTATTCTTTATGACATCTATAAAATTACATTTTAAAATTATAAGAAGATTTGTTTGTGATGCATAGTTAAATATGAATGTATGTATATATAAAATCAATTTTTAGAGAAAAAAATCAGTTCGAATAAAATGAATTATGAACTGAATGAATAAAAAAATATTTTTTTGTTTCGTTTTTCTTTTGTTCTTTGATGGTATACCAAAAATAAGGTTATCTTTTTACGAAATAACGCCAAATACGATCTTGGGGTGATTTCAAATCAATGAAATTGATTACGATTTTTTCTTCTACATGAGTTCTCTATGTAAATAGTTACTTTATCGTAGTATTTATATAATCTTTGGTATAAGGTAGATATTATTTTTATGCTAAAAATTTGAACCCGAGATTTTGGCATTGTTGAAAACAATTAAAATTTTGGTGTGCGTGTGTGTGTTAATGGGTGCATTTGTAGGTGTGTATGTGGGTGTGGGTGCGGAAGTGGGTGTGTGTGTGTGGGCACGTGTACAGCCTAAAGCACTGAGCGGAATTTTTTGAAATTTAATATTTAAGGTTTTGACTTAAATATCTCGGACTAATAAGCTTTTAGAGCAAATTGGACAAGCGGAAGTAGTAGTTTACTAGTATTAGTTTTAAGTTTTTTAAGAATATTTCGCAAAAAAAAAAATATTATGAGAAAAATTAATAAAAAGAAATCGTTACACAAGTAACAGCTTTGTCATAGAACATTTTTTGATCCGACTAATTTTAACTTTTATTTCATAAGTCAAAAGGTCATGCTCATTATTATTATAACACGCCTTATAAATTTATATAAACAATTTTTTTTGCGTTATTTTTTTCATAAAATACATCTGTTTCATATTCTATTTATATTAAAAAAGAATTAAAATAGCTTGAAATAATCAAGTCAATATGCATTTAATTCACATTTTTTAATTTTTATCGCAAAACTGTAAACATTCACTACATACTATAGGATATTTTTGAATTCATAACACTACATCTTTCCAATATAATATAGTCTATTCAAAATCAGAAAACAAAAAAAAAGAACGTTGATACATGCTCCCAATAACTTCGGCGGGGTCCGATTCAGTCCTAAAGATCCGCTTCGGTCCTTGCCACTCCCAGCGACCCCCTTTCAAATCATACTACCAAAGCACTAATTCCATCACATTTTTTAAGGTTCAAACCTTCCATCTTGAGATCCTAAATCTCCGAACTTGTCCCCTTATGATTTTATTCCAATTCTCCGAACTTGTCGAATTCCCAACTTTTCCTTTCCCAAATCTCTTAACTTGTCGAAGCTTCTAATCTTATATTATCGTACCAAAGCCTTAATTTTTATTTAAAGCCAGCCAAATTTTTATTTAAATATCAAAACGAGTTAGCAAACTCAATAAAAAATTATATTAATGAAATGTTTGAAAGTGGAGAATTTTATGATCAATTAAAAATAAGAGCTATTATACCGGTTTTTAAAAGAGGTAACAAAACAGAATGCAATAACTACAGACCCATTACTAAATTAAGTGTAATAGATAAGGTAGCAGAAGAAGTTATACTAAAACAATTAAAATTTTTCGTTAAAGAAAATAATTTAATACATTAAAACCAATATGGATTTGTTGACAAATCAAGAACGCTAGCAGCATGCTTAAATGCAGTTGAAAAAATATATGAAAACTTAAAACGATTGACATCAAAAAAGCATTTGATTCAGTAAATCATAAACTTTTAATACAAAATTAAGGATGAATGGACTAAAAGAACTTTAATTCTTGTTCTTGAAATTGATGAAAAGTTTTTTAACAAATCGAAAACAATATGTTCAGATAGGTGAAAAAAAATGTAATTTGGAATTACTTGAATACGGCATACTACAAGGATCGAAACTGTCAGCAACATTATTTTCCATTTTTATAAATTGTTCAATCCTGAATCAGCAACCTAAAATATAACCACAAAGCATTTCATTTTTATTTTTATAATACAAATACTTATCTAATTGAGCCTATTTCACATTCAACAACTTGTCCAGCATCTATCCAATGTGTGCAGTGTTAGTAATTAAAAGTTTATTATTAAAATATTTTTGTTAATAAATTTATGGCAATATGCATATTTATGTTAGTTATCCAATATCTGGTTACTTAAATGTTTACAATTATCAATAATTACCCAAATGTGCTTTCTCGCTTTTTTAAAGGGAACCCTTATTGTCATTTCACAATTATATAATAATTTTAATAATAATTAACAAACTTCCCTTTCTCTTTTTTACTAAAGCTAATTTATTAGTATTATTTCATGTTGTAACATATAGTATAATAATTAATTATATTATTTCATTCTTAACTCTATTCATCACCAGATGTCATCGTCATAGGATGATATATTAATTTAATTAATTTTTAATCATCGCTTTTGAATAGATTTCTTATGTACTAAGATTATATGTCCCTTATGTAATATCGAATATCTTTCATTTAGTATATAATAAAATGCAATTCGTTACTGCTAAGTTCAATGAACTATATTACATAAGGAATTATATGATTATAGTGTTAATAGTATATTGGTCAGTTGGAATAAAATTGTTTTACTATATTTTTAACTTTTAAATTTTAATCGAACCGTCTTATAGTTAGCATTATATCTGAGTTTTCTAAATTAAATTATATTCTTAAATTAAATTACTTGTTTTTGTATAGACATTTTTTATTAAATAATTATTATATTAAACTTTTTGAACTGTTGTAATAATTGAATTTTTTTTTGAATTATTAAAATATACTAAAGCATTATAAGAAGTTATTTCTTAGAAAAAAAAATGGGTGTTTTTTTTTTTTATAAAATTATTTTAAAATGTAAACCTTAATTTTAAATTAAAGTTCGTCACCGGAAAATGCTGGTTGCATCATATGGTTAGGTAACGTTAGGTTAAGGACGCTGCCAAAAAGGCACACTTAGACCGTATTTGGTTCATTGTGATACCACATAGAAGCTTTTCTATCCCACTCGCTAAAACCAATTTGAGCTTTTTGCAAAGCGAAGAATACTCTTTTGAGGTTGTGCATGTTGATTCCAGAGATTTTAACGCAGCCTGATCATCATATTGCATCATATACGGAGAAGGGTTTTGAAGAAGCTAAGTATTCTTATTTTGAAAAAATATATTTTCTAGTATTAGTCAATTATATTATGCAAATTATGGTTTGATAGCAAGTGAAATGAATGAAAAATTTCCCGACGTTAATGAAGGTTGTGAACCAGCATCGGTCACAATACGTGAAGCTACCACTCCTACAGCAATACAACTCCCAAAAATAACGTTAGAGAAATTTCACGGGGATTATCGAAAATGGCCGTCATTTCATGATTTGTTTTGTTTGTTCATAAAAATTCTGGGCTTGCCCCAGTACAAAAATTGCAATACCTGAAAATGCATCTGACTGGAGAACCTGAAAATTTACTTAGGCAATTCCAAATAACCGATTTAAACAATCAAAGTGGTGGCAACTTTTAAAAGATAGATATAATAACAAAAGAATTCTAGTAGGGACACAATGTTTTTTTTACTCAACCTTCTCTTGTACACGGATTATCTCAGGGTATATACAGAGTGTCTACAAGCTCTAGGAAATTTAAATATAGAGGTAACTAATTGGGATCCAGTTATTATTTACAGTATTGTGAAAAAGTTACCACCGGAATCAGTTATGAAAACAAAGTATTAGTAACAACACAGAGTTATCCCCTGGAGACAGCTCCAAAGCTTTTTAGAAGCGGGATTTCGCACTTTGGAAGCCGTAGCTTACAAATCTTACTCGTGTAGTAATGATAAAAGAACTAATCCCCTTAATATTTCAAATAAGTTCCAAACAAATGTCAGAATTTTTCATGTAGCAGCAAAGTCAGTTTGTGTCATTTTCGGTGGATCACACAAAAATTTACCACTTTGAATTCGACGAAGAGATTCGAAGTAGCTAAGAAAATAGGGCATATATAGTTATGCATATACATAGTTAATGCATACTGCTTACAAACTGGGCACACAGTTACAAATTCTTCCAGCTCCGCCAATTGTTTTAATTGCCAATAACGGCATCACATGCTGCTATATAGAGACCCAATTTTGGCTAATCATGCTCAAGAGTCCACCACGCAGGACCAACTAGAAATTATTAGAGTTCCTTTCATCAGGACAAAAACATTTGTTCAATTAATAACAAATCACCACAAGCTACTATGTCAGTTTCAGCAGCAGTTTTGTACCCAATGACCAACTTTCGACGTCTTCAGCCAACGTTTATACATGTGTTACTCCCACTGACAGTTTACAGGTACTTTTAGCTACGGCTCAAATAAAAATAACTTCTCCAGTCACAGGCGACGAAAAGATTGTACGGGCGCTCATCGATCCAGTTTCGGAGACGCAAAGCAAAGATACAGGGGGTTAGTGAAAATCTGTTAGCTACATCGACAACACAAGTCAATTTCATACTCATTAGTTTGAATAATTAAAGTGCTATCGAAGCTAAAAGTTTTGTTTTAGGCAAGCTGACAAATCTTTTACTTAGGCAAACAATCTCAGCTGCAAGGTGGCCCCATTTAGAAGGACTTGAGCTTGCAGATCCAGAGTTTTTCAAGCCCGGTGCGGTTGATGTGTTACTTGGAGCTGACCTATATGGCCTAATATTACAAAGTGGTTTGAAACAAGGACCTAAAGGATCTCCTATAGCTCAAAGCACCATTTTCAGTTGGGTTCTAACAGGAGAAATTCATAATACTGAACACGCTGTTTATATCCAATTTTCATATAAATATAAACTTGGAAGATGCTTAAGAAATTCTGGGAAATAGAGGAAGGCACTAGAACCAAAATCTTGACCGAAGAAGAAAAGGCGTGCGAAGAACACTTCAAGAAACTCACAAACGCTTGGATGACGGCACTTACCAAATGGATTTGCCATTTCATGAAAATAGTTATTCAACACATGGTAATTCACGAAGTATAGCAATTAGTGGCTTACTCTCCATGGAACGTCGTTTTGTATAAAATGAAACTCTTCAAGAGGGTTACAGTAAATGCCTAAATGAGTACTACAACTCGGGCACAGGGAAAGGGCGGATACAACTGAAGAAAACTTTCGAAAATTGTCATCCTCTTCAGAGAATTACTTATGTTGTTATTTACCACATCACAGCGTGGTAAAAGAAACTAGCTCAAAAACAACAAAATGATGAAAGGCCCTGTAATACAGGACGACTTAGCCATACATTTACTAGAGTGGCGTAAGTATAAAGTGGCATTCACCGCCGACCTCGAAAAAATGTACGGTTGTTTGGAGAAATTCAACAAATTCCATCATTAAAGATTACAAACTAAAAAACCGTAACTTTCGGAACAAAGTTTGCTCCATTTCTGACCACTCGTGTATTGCAACAGCTAGCCATCGATGAAAAGTCAAAATATCCCATTGGATCTCAAAAGGCACTCGACTTATTATATGTCGACGATCTACTTTCAGGGGCGAACTGTATAAAATCAGCGCTTGAACTACAACGGCAAATATTAGCATTAATAAGAACAGAAGGGGTCTCATTACGAAAATGGGTCTCAAATCATGAAGAAATTTTAAATGCCGTTCCTGAGAGCTTTCGAGAGGTAAATATTCCATTCAAAATCAAGTCGGTGATTTGTTGTTGTGATAAATTTACTGATTATTTTTCGATTTTAGCTAAGAAAACGAGTAAGGTTGAACACCACTGGACACCGGTTGAATATCGTTGGATTGAATGCGCATCAACACGACTCGACCATGCAAAGAGAATAAGGAATCAGAACACATATAAGTGAGAATAAACAAATGACAAAAAAATATATATATATATATATATATGTGTACAAGTATTGTAATCAGTATATTAGTATTATTTTTAAGTAGGTGTTCTCAGGTTTAAGTAGATGTATTGTGTAGAATTGTTATCGTAGGTGTTCTGGGTTATTGTGTAGAATTTGTACTAACGCTTGCAAATAATGCCACCGCATTAAACCGATGTATATTTATATCGGCGCCTTTTTCTTGTGGTGCTGCTGTCTTTGAATCGCCGATTAAAAAGTGTGCTGGTGCCAGGGGTGTGAGATCTTGGGAATCTGAACTGATTTCTGTCAATGGGCGTGAATTTACACATGCCTCGATTTGACACACCACCTTATTAAATTCTTCGTATGTATTGCCCAAAATCCTTCTCAGATGATATTTTGTGGGGTTCACTCCCGCTTCTCGCAAACCTCCAAAATGTGGGGCAGAAGGTGCGTTAAAATGAAACGTAACTCCATTATTCTCCATCAGCCCGGCAACTTCAATATTTAAGTCTTGAATAATTTTTTTACTTTGTTTAGTTAAAATTCTATCACCACCAACAAAATGTGTGCCATTATCGCAGTATACATTTTTACACACGCCTCTTCGGGCAAAAAATCTTCTAAATGCAACGACAAAGCCTTCAGACGACATATCACTTACTAGTTCCAAATGCATAGCCTTGGTAGCCATACAAACGAATAGAGCAATATAAGTCCTACATTTTGTGGAGCCTCTATATTTATGATACTTTATTTCAAAAGGACCACAATAGTCCAAGCCTGAATTTGAAAATGGTCTTGCCATTTGTACTCGTGCATTTGGCAGGGTTCTCATTAGTTGTTTACGTGTTTCGGCCTTTTGTTTGAAACAGGTGATACATTTGTGAATATGATATCTGAAAGAATTTCTAGCGTTAATGATCCAAAAAGTTTTTCTAATCTGAGATAACATTAACTGAGTTCCACCATGCAATGTTTCCTTATGAATTTTGTCGATCAATAGTACTGTGAAATGATCTCGATCCTTTAGTATGATTGAACATTTTTCACTGTAATTTAGGTCGCTTGCGTTATATAATAGACCTCCCACCCTTAATATTTCGTCCTTATCAATAAATGGATTTAGTTTGATTAGAACATTTTTATTTGAAATTGGTTTGTTCTCTTGCAGTAATTTAATTTCTTCACGAAAACTTCGGGTTTGTGAGCCTTTTACCAGAATTGTCTTTGCTTGTGTTATTTCTTGAGTCCGTAAATATCCTTTCAATTTTATAGGTTTTTTCTTTGCGTTGTTGATAAAGCAGCAACAATAAACTATGCTTCGTGATAATTTGGTCAACGATAAAATTTGCATTCGAAATCATCTTGCGTTGTGTTCACATGACATTCTACAATTTTCTTTCTTCTAGTTGAGTTTCCTCCTTGTTTGCTGCGAGGCCAAGACTCTGCTGGTTTGGACAGCCATTCTGGCACATTCCACCAAAGTTGAAAGTTAGCTAATCCAGCTGGATATAATCCCTTTGTTGCACAATCCGCAGGGTTTTGCTTTGTCGGTACATAGGACCACCCAGTTTTTCCAATATGTTGTGAATGTGTGACGAAGTTGGTCCATCTACTGGGATGTTCCCTCAGCCAAGCCAATACAATTTCTGAGTCGCTCCATCCATAAACTGTGACGTTTTCGGTTAATTTCAGTGATCTTTTGACGAGTTGAGCTAATTTACCTACCAAGCTAGCCGCACATAATTCCAAGCGTGGTAACGAGATTGTTTTGATTGGAGCTACTTTTGTTTTTGCCGCGATTAAACTTACAGCTCTTAGTCCTGTCTGGTCGAACTTTTGATACATCTGTTAACTGGTTGTAGTATGTGTTCCATTGAGGACGCTCATGTGATTAACCAAGCGATTGACACTAGAGTCCGAAGTGGCCTGGGCAAAGGAAAAGGTTGCCTGGGCAATTAATAACTTCGCTCCATGCAAAGCCGCAGGTTTAGACGGCATTTTTCCAAAAATGCTGCAAGAAATGAAGGGGCTTGTAGTTCCATTAATTAATAAGATGTTTAGAAGCAGCCTCACTTTTGGTCATATTCCCCTGCAATGGAGGCGGGTGAATGTGATCTTTATACCAAAAGCTGGTAAAAGGAAGCACGAAACCGCTAAAGATTTTAGACCGATCAGTCTATCATCCTTTTTTTGAAAACCCTCGAAAGAACACTCCAGTTAGAGCTTAGAAAAGTACTAGAGGGTACTCCGCTATGTAAGTACCAACATGCCTATTGTAAGGGCAAGTCAATAGAGACTGCACGGAGTGAACTAGTTCGGGTCGTGGAGCAATCGATTCAGTTTAAGGAATATACATTAACTACCTTTTTAGACATAGAAGGAGCCTTGAATAATGTACATGTAGTGGTCATACAGAATTCACTGGAAGAACTAGTGGCAGAAACTGTTCTTAGTCAGTGGATTGTTAATATGATGCAATCAAGAGAGATCCAATCGGAACTTGGTAACCATAAAATTACTAGAAGAGTAAGTAGAGGTACACCCCAAGGCGGGGTATTATCACCACTACTGTGGCTTCTAGTAATGAATGGAATACTGTAAGAACTTCAAGATTAGGGAATCAAAGCCATTGCATACGCAGATGATCTAGCAGTATTAGTGTCTGCAAAGTTTCTTGACATAATTAGTGTAATTATGGAAAGAGCTTTAAGAAGGGTTAGTAGATGGGCCAATGGATGTGGCCTCTGCGTCAATCCGGACTGAGCTAATGCTATTCACAAACAGAACAAAGATACCGGAATTCACCAAGCCTAGACTGGATGGTGTATATATGAATTTAAACCCTAATGTCAAATACCTAGGAGTGGTACTTGATACGAAACTGAAGTGGAGACTTAATAGTGAAGAAAGAGCCAAAAAGGCCTGTGTAGCCCTGTATTCTTGTAGGAAAATGTTAGGTAAAAAATGGGGATTAAAGCCAAGAATGACTTTAAGGATGTACACAGCTACAATACGCCCCATTTTTACCTACGGGTCATTAGTCTGGTGGCCAGTGCTGGAGAAGGAGTATATCCGAACCAGACTTGGTAAGGTTCAGAGAGGTACATGTCTAGGCATTACGGGTGCGTTGAGATCGACAGCAAGTAATTCACTAGATGCACTTCTTTATCTCCTCCTCGTTGACCTTCATATAAAATTTCTACCTTTTGTAGTGAGGCCAGACTCAGAGAAAATGGACACTGGCGCACGAAACCTTACGGACATAGCAGTATTCCAAGCTCGACAGCTGGGGATCTGCCAGATTCCAGAGACTACATTATTCCAAGTTTGGAAATTGTTAAGAATTTCAAAGTAAAGATTTCATCAAGAAGAGAATGGAGACATGGAAACCCTTTGGGTGAAGTAGATATCACGCTCTTCACTGATGGGTCAAAAATGGACTGCGGTGTCGGTGTTGGTGTCTATTCAGAAAAATTCAAAATAGAATATTCTTTCAGACTTCCCAATAAATCCAGTGTATTTCAAGCTGAAATGCTAAGAATCTGGAAAGCATGCCAAATACTTAGGAGCAATACTTCTCTGGGGGAAGCATTGTCATTGTCACTGATAGTCAAGCAGCAATCGCGGTTCTTAACTCTGCGATGATAACATCCAAGCTTGTCAGAAAATGCTCTGACAAGCTTAAGAATATAAGCTATCAAAACAATGTTACATTACTGTAGGTTCCGGGACATAGGAACATTACAGGAAATGAACATGCTGATGAATTAGCAAGAAGAAGTTCCAATCTGAATGCTTCACTGGAAGAACAGGTGGATCCACTACTAAACAGCTATAAAAGGGATATCTTTCTACACTTTTTATCCCTAGCTAAAAGAAAGTGGAAAAAATTAACCTCATGCCGTACGACCAAGACAATATGGCCGACGTACGACAACAAAGAAACGGACAACCTGTTGAAGCTATCTCGGCGGGACATAACCGGAGCAATAGGTGTGTTCACGGAACACTGGCCAATTGGCTAACATGCGGCCAGATTAGTTATTTCATTCAACACATCATACTGCAGTTGTGGTGAACAGAATGAGAAAGAAACCAATATACACTTCACGTGTAAATGCCCATCCAAAAGAACAGCTCTGGGTAGCCATGAATTTAACGATCTTAGCGATCTAGCGTCCAAGCAACCTGCAGAAATAGTAAGGTTTCTGGTTCCAAATGAGTCCCAGTGTAGGCACTTCATCCTGATCTTCTTCTGAATGTGAAGGTAAACTTCTTTCTTCTCCAGCACCTGGATTTGCTGAGCTCAACTCTTTTGCATTCCACTTTCTCAAGGAAAATCCTCCTGTCTGCATTAACTCTGTCATTTGTCTCTGAATTTGTAGAGCTGATTCTATGTGCCGTCATAAAAATCCGATGATGCAACTTTAGTTGCTACTGGATAATTCTCTGAATCGTCACACGCTAATCGTTGCATAGTTTTTGTTGCTAGCTGTTGTTGCTTTTGTTGCATTTCTTTATTGCTCTTTATTGGGACCATTTATGACCCAACTGTAAGTATTCGTTGATGACTTTCGCATATTCATTTTTGAATTTCACATTACGTTTAAACCGAGGTTCTAGATGATGCAATCGTAGTAAAGCTATGTTCCGTGACGCTTTTCGAAATTTCATATTTAAGGTTTTGATATAAATATCTTGTATTGATAAGTTTTGGGAGCAAATCGGACAACCGAAAGAGGTAGTCTACAAGTGTCTTTTTAACTTTTTACGAATATTTCGTAACAGGAATATATTAAGAGAAAAATTATTAAGAAAATGTTGTTACACAAGTAAAGAGGAACAACTTTGCCTTATAATATTTTTTTGATCCGACTAACTTTAACTTTTATTTAATTTTTTTTTATAACGCAAAATTTAAATAGTAAAATTTTTGTTAGCAGATTCGATATTAATGTTACGTTTGTTTTGTATTTGTTTACAGTTTTTATTATTTTTTTACTGCTAATATTTTTAAATGAAAAAAAAATTAGATACATACAAAATTAGATATGTATGGATGTATTAATGAATATACATATATTTTTACGATTAGGTCATTGCTTTTTATTGTTAATGAATAAAAACGAGGTAGAATGAACAGTAACGGTTTTTAAAAGGGCACATTTCCAAAAGATAATACAAACTGTTTAGAATTGTGACTTGCACTAAAATTTGAAAACTTCATATAACAAAATATGTGAAAATAAGGCTTTTTTGCAATTATGAGGTACTGTAAATCCGAAACGCTATATAACTATATGGAAAAACCGTTAATGCACATAAAAATATCTTACTGGAACTTTAACTTTTATATCTTGCCGAAGAAAATTGTTTACAGGTGTTTTTGAAAATAGCAAATTTTTGATTTTTGAGCTCTAATAGCTATTAAACAAGGGGTGATCCAGAACAAATTAAGGAAACTTTTAGAAAACTTATACTAGTTCTAAAAGTTATTTCTTGCATCAAAATTTCAAACCCATATCTAAAAGTGTGCCGGAGTTATTAAGGTAGAAAAATCATGCAAAATTTGGTTTTCACTCAACGGTGAATTTAAATACTAAATTTAACAACCTTATATAATTTTGATATTGATTTATAAAGGTAAAACAAGTGCCTGTCGAATGGCGATTGAAAAAATGTTAGTTAGAACATGAGATATACTTATTTAAAAACAGGGCTTTTTCAAAGTTGGTGGGGCTGCAGCTCCATAGTGGAAGGGCCTATATGAAACAATTGTTCTGCAACATTCTTTTTTTTATGAGACCTACCTATGGTTCAAATGTTTTTTCTCGATCTTTAATGGGGTAGAAGTTTTATAAACAGATGGATAGACGAGCATAGTGAAACTAATAGGCCCATTTTTTTTACATTTTTTTGGAAATTTGCTAAAAAATGTTATTAAATTATTAGACGTTATTTTCCTTCGATATTTTTAAAATTATTATGTAACAAATAATAGAAAAAGAATTTTGGCATTGTACTTTTCGTGTAGAGGCGGTCGGTCCTGTAGTGGAGAGAGCTGATTTGTTTATTATATTAGCTACTTCTAGTATTTTAAATCCTTTGACTTCAAGTTTTTCTTTAATATCTTCTTCATGAAGGATGCAAGCCCCTGGCCATAACTCTTATTTGCCTGGTCAATTTACTTTCATATAAGTATGTCACTCCAGTTTAGTGTTAGTTATTGCCTAAGCCAACTCCCTATATTCCGTTTCCTCTTCGACATTAACTGTTTATTATTCATCATGTTAGCTTTAAATTTTATTTTAGACTCTTGCATGACTTTTTGCAACTGGGGATATTCTACAATGTTGACTGGAGGAGGTTAATATGACCGGAGGAGGTTTATATTTCTTTAGTGCGTTTTTTTTTTTAATTTCAATTGAGCTAAATTTGTTTTCTCTTTTAGATTCGCTGAAATTATTTTAGGTGACCGTTCTGCTTTCCTTTTTTAGACATTCGTTTTATTATCCAGTCAGTTTCTTGAGCAAGTTCTTCTTCGTCTGTGTTGTATTCAACGAAATTCTTGACATCTTTGTCATTATCTGCCGTTGTTGTTGTCTTTGTCATTTCTTCTCTTTCTTTTAACTTTTCATTTTCTACTCGAAGTATGCAAATTTCCCTTTTTCATTTTTCGCACAGATTTTATAGCTCACTTATTCCTAAGTGAAATTGGATTTAATGTTTTCTTAGCCATCCACCAATGTTATGAATGAATCGCCGATTAAAAAGTGTGCTGGTGCCAGCGGAATCAGGTCTTGGGAATCTGAACTGATTTCTGTCAACGGGCGTGAATTTAGACATGCCTCGATTTGACACAACACCGTATTAAATTCTTCGTATGTATTGCCCAAAATCCTTTTCAAATGATATTTTGTGGCTTTCACTCCCTCTTCCCACAAACCTCCAAAATGTGGGGCAGAAGGTGGGTTAAAATGAAACGCAACTCCATTATTCTCCATCAGCCCGGCAACTTCAATATTTAAGTCTTGAATAAATTTTTTACTTTTTTTAGTTAAAATTCTATCACCACCAACAAAATTTGTGCCATTATCGCAGTATACATTTTTAAACAGGCCTCTTCGGGCAAAAAATCTTCTAAATTCAGCGACAAAGCCTTCAGACCACATATCACTTACTAAATTCCTTTCCCACATATTCACTTCCAAATGCAGAGCCTTGGTAGCCATACAAACGAATAGAACAATATAAGTCTTATATTTTGTGGAGCCTCTATATTTATGATATTTTATTTCAAAAGGACCACAATAGTTTAAGCCTAAATTTGAAGATGGTCTTGCCATTTGTACTCGTGCATTTGGCAGGGTTCTCATTAGTTGTTTACGTGTTTTGGCCTTTTGTTTGAAACAGGTGATACATTTGTGAATATGATATCTGAAAGAATTTCTAGGGTTAATGATCCAAAAAGTTTTTCTCATCTGAGATAATATGAACTGAGTTCCACCATGCAATGCTTCCTTATGAATTTTGTCGATAGTAGGTAATCCTGCACTTGGGGATGGGAAAAAATCATGCCATATCGCACCGAAAACCACGCCCACTGACCTATATTTTGATTGATGGGTTTAATGTAGGTTATGCTTGGGTAGTAGGTCAAAAACTTGTTTTGTTTGTTTTGGTTTAGGTTATGAGCATGGGTTGTTAACTTATAAGTTGCAAGTGGTTGTATAGTAGGAAATGAAGGTTGTTGGTACTGTAGAAGTTGTTAGGCAAGGTAAATGAACTGGACAAGTTTAGGTTATAAGCATGGTTTGTTAACTTATAAGTTGCAAGTGGTTGTATAGTAGGAAATGAAGGTTGTTGGTACTGTAGAAGTTGTTAGGCAAAGTTAATGAACTGTACAAGTTTAGGTTATAAGCATGGGTTGTTAACCTATAAGTTGCAAGTGGTTGTATAATAGGAAATGAAGGTTGTTGGTACTGTAGAAGTTGTTAGGCAAGGTTAATGAACTGAACAAGTTTAGGATATTTAGGTTTTTCAATAAATTCATTGATACTTTGTAATAGGATTTCATACAAATAGAAAGATGATTTTTTTCAGGTCAAATCAAGTTTTTTTTTTTAAATTGCGCAAAATCGCATGCTTAATAAAATATACCTACAAACGTAAAAGGAGATATAAAAGATACGAAAAAAACTTGTTTTTATTATTTAATAAGAAAAATATTCATAGGTACTTTTGAATACCAAGATGTAAATAATAAAACTAAAAACAAAACGTAAACAAGAAGTACAAAATGTAGTTTGGCCTATAAAGAAGATTAATAATTGTTAAAAGTTGTTATTATAGCTTTAAGGTGCAGAATAAAATTAAGTAAAATATATTACCCATTTTAGGATATGAGTTGTTTCTCTGTATTCTATATTTTTTTCTAACTACATATGAATTTAAAAAATATTTTGCATTCTTCTAATTTCTGTTTACCTGGTGTAAAATAAATTGTTAAAACTACTTTGACTCTTTTAAACAATGTTAAAATTTATGAATGCAGTAAAAAAGTAAAAATAAAAACAAAAGAAAAAAAAAATTACATAATTATAGGTGCATCTGTTATGTAGGATTTCTTTTTTCTGTTCTATAAGAAGATTGAGAAAATAACCTGAACTCTTCGATTTTACTTTGTTTTGTTATTATTACGTTCCATTCTATGCTGTAAGAAATGAAAAAATAATAAAAATCAAAAAGAAGGTAATTGCTTTTGGTACCTATTTTGTAAACATAAGATAAAAATAAAAGACATTTTTATTTTTATGTTAAAAATCTTTTATTAAATTTTTTATTATTATATTTTTATTTAAATCTCAGTTAAAAAATTTTTTACGATAACCAGATGTTAAGATTTTAAAAATTTTCAATTAATATGTAAACAAATTTGAATGATTTACTTATCAACACGTGATTTTTTCCTGTTATATCCATACGGTAAAGAACTACCATCTTCATTAAATTTTCGTTTTTCCGATTTTGGTTGATATTTTTTTATTTCAGGAATCGTAAGTACATCGTGATTTTTATTTCGACGAATATTTTCTGAAATGACGTATGTGTCTGTACTATTCAATGAATTTAAAACTGCTTCCTTTATGCTATTAAAATTAATTTTTAGTGAAGCTTCATAACTGAGAGAGAATCCTTTAACTTTACAAACAATTTTTTCGGTATTATCTTTTGTACAGTAAATTTTTTAGGCGTAGTTCTTGGAACCACCACTTACAAATTCTGTAATATAACTTCGTATACCATAACACTCTAACTCATCTGTCATGTCTCCTATAAATTCTCTTGTTTGTGGTTCATATTCTCCTTCTCGACTAATATACAACACCGAATCGGTGTCATAATATAATACTCTACTATCTAGCTTCTCTAGATAACTGTAAAGTTGAAGACGAGCATGTGTTGTTGTATAAGCAGCCATACTTACGTTGACAGTAGATAAAGAAGTTGCTGCTTCTTCTTTATAGTTTCAGCTAATCACTATGTTTTCTTCATTTACTGGAAATATGTGACATACTTCTACAGAGGGGCTTGTTATTAACACGTAAAGTTTAAAAGGTTTATTTATAATTTTGGTTTGTTGTTGATTTTCCTTTTGCCCAAATTTTCCCCAGGATGAGTTTAAAATAATCTTAGCAAAAGATCTTAAACCAAGATTATTAACTACTTTATCGTATTCTAATTTAATTTCTTCCTTTTCAAAAAAAACTATCAATATATTCTTCCTTTTCTTTTTGAGTTTGACATTTTATTGGCCACCCAGAAGCTTCATGTTTAATCTTTATAAATTTATTCCTTATTTTAGTGATTAAACCATCAATACCATTGCAATTGTCATATTTACATACTGTTTCGTATTCCCAAACTTCATAAATATTTAAAAGTTTATACCCTTTTTCAATTACTTTTTTAATTTCATCAATTACCCAAGTTCCTACTAATGCTCTTTCATCGTCTCTATGTTCACAGTATTTTCCTTGATATTTTTGTTCACTACAAGTGTTACATAGTGAGAACATCAATTTATTATTTTGTTTGACAGATAAAACGAGGTGTAATAGATTTGTTGGTGGTAAGATTTTATATTTAATAATACCGTCAATAGTCATTCTGTTTAACTTAGAGCAAGTATCTTCTCCAACATAAATCTTAGGATGGTTTTTCTCCTTGTTTACATTTATAATATGTGTAAGTATTTCCCGTTCTTCCGCCATAAAATGCATCACGAGGACTTAAAGGAACTAAATTAATTAATGAATGATTTTCTAAATATCTCATATTTTCATTGTATCCCGGAATTCATTAGCTCCCGGAATTCACATTCCCACATCTCAATAACTTTATATCCACATGATTTTATAAACTCTGATCTCATTAATGTTTTTTCATATTGTAGATTTAAAGTGTCGCCAGAGTTATCATGTGATGGTATATCCCTCTAGTTTGTTAAACATTTTGGATGTCCATGATAATAGCAACCGTAAAATTCAAATATTTCTTTAGTCTCTTCGCAAAATCCATCGACTTTAACATTTCCGATTTGTTTTTCTTTTCTATTAAATGCACATTTCAAATCAATTTTTCTCAAATCTTTTTCCCAAATAAGCCATTGCATGGCAATTTTTGACTGATTGTCTACCATCCTATATCCTTTTCTTGGTATAATTCCTATAGTATTCGATTTGAGAAAGTTTCTTCTATATACAAGATTACAGGCTGAAGCTATTGTTGTTGCTTCTACAAATGGTTCCACATTACATTCATCTATAAAAAATTTTCTGAAAACCACACATGCTCTAGTTAGAATTTCAACATCATTTATACAGTATTCTAAAATGTCTTTCTCCATATTAAATTCTGGGTTTCTATTTTGTTCATACCACATTAAAAATTCATTACGCTCATCTGCTTTCATTGTATTAGAGTTATAGTATTTAATTGCTGGAAGTGGGCCAATGTAATTTTCATTTTCCAATTTATTAAATAGATGCGGAAAATAACCCTTTTTCAAATTGATTGATAAATTAAAAGCTTTTGATAATTTTGCCAAGGCCATAGGAAAGTAATTCATAGAATCTATAAATTTAATATTATCAATTATCATAACATTTATTTTTGTACCTCGCATAATTAACTTTGGTTCAAGTACAGTTTTATTGAGTATATAATTCAGAATAAATTAATGGTCAAACGCCTGACCATTATGAGCAATTATGACAATCTTTTTGAATTCCTTTCTTAATTTTAAAATAAATTCCATGAAATCCTCTATCACATTTTTCGTTTTAAAAATTCTCTATCTTAATTTACATTTTCCATAGAAGTATAGAGAATCAATGTTAATACATTTAAAGCATCTTAGCTAAGCCACACATAAACTTGGAACATGTTCTTTTATTTTTGTAGAGCTAATTTCTTCTTGTCTTGTTTCTAAATCATAAAATACGCAAATGCAATTTTCAAAATTTACTTTTGTTTTGTCTTGCTGAATGAAGCATTTATGGTTTTCAGGAACATGATTATCGCAAATCTTACAAAAATATTCTCCACATATATGAGTCCTACTGCTTTTATGAACTTTAAAACAAGATTTGTATTTTCTAGTTTCTTCACAGATGCTTCCATTTTTTGAACTGGAAGGCTTTCAATACATGTTTGACCACGAAATGTTCGATTACACTGCATACATAAAATATTTTTAAGTGAACAAGCTGGTGAGTTTTGACAGCAAGCGCAACTTTTCGAACATCTATGTTCATTTTTCTTAGAATACGGAATATGACATTCTTCACAATAAAATGCTGTGCAAAAAGCAGCTGTTAGTGAGGTTATTTCATTGTAATGATTATTATGATATAACAAGTTAATTTTTTTCCCATTATTCAATCCTTCAAATATTATTTCTGCACCCCTTGTTCCATATTTATATACAACAATCTTGTGTTTGTGTAAAAATTTTTGAAATTGATTCAATTCACGAATTCCGCAACCTTCAGATGGAATTGTTATTTTTGATTTTTCTAATAATTTTAAAACTGTTAAAGTTTGAAGTTTTCCTATATTTTTTCGAATTTTTTCAATTTTAGCTATTGAAACAACAAGTGCACTTGGTAAACATAAATTATCGCTATTTTTTATTGCTATTATTCCTCTCCTTTTTAGGCATTCCTCATCAAAATTTAAATATTTATTACTTCTACCTCTACCAACGGGTAATTTAACATGAGTAACTGTTAAACAAAAAGTGTCTGTGCTTAAACCTGTAGACGTAAAATAGAAATAGTTTATAATAAATGAAGCCAAAAATGTATTATAAATAACTACCTTCAGAATTACTTTGGAAAACATTAGAAATTACATACCAAACGTCGCTAAATTTTAGTTCATGAGTGGATCTAAAACTGAGATACGCAGGACCTTGATGTTCAAAGCTCTCTCCACAAAATGTTAATCCAATCTTATCCGTGGAATCCACATCTTTCACAGCAATGTTGATTATTTGATGTATAGCATTCTTAATCCAGCTAATTGGTTCTCTATTGTCAGGTACGGATTTAATTACAAATTTTATTTTGTGCCCGTTCATATTAAACCGTTTAACAAATGTCGAATTTTCACCTTATATAATGTGTTATAGTTTCGGTAAGAAACTTTTGTAAAATGATTTTTTTCGACATTTTCTTTATACGAATTTTAGATGTTAAATGCTTGAATAACAGAATAATATTAAATTCTTAATGCAGATTCACTCTGTTAAATGAACAATTACTTTGTAATCAAAGGTCGCTATAATAAATTATAGTTGTTTAACTAGAATCCCATCTTAATCCTATCTTAAAATAGAAAGAATTGAAAAACAAAGAGCAATCTAAATTTATCTTCAATACATTTTAATTAGTATAAATACATTGGGATTTTATACAAAAAATATCAGTTTAATTTCAAACAAGCAAGATATGGCACAGGAATATTTAAGCTTCTTCATGACTGCAGAAGAGGCTGCAACTGCTACAACTGCTACTACTAGTACAGCAGTGCGTCTTCCTGCGAAAAGGATAAAGACCAAAAATGAAGATGACGCCTACTCATCTTCATCAACAACAACAACAACTACATCAACAGCGTCATCATCAACAACAACAGCAACAACCACAACAACAGGCACAACCGCAACAACAGCAACATCAACAGCAACAACAGCAACTACAACAACAGCAACAACAATATTATCAGAGTAAGGCAACATTAAATCCCATCAGAAAAAGGAAACTGGTGGAATTATTTAATTTAAAAAAAAAAATTTTTTTTAATTTTTAAAACTTAAAGATATGGAGCCAAGTAGGCTCTATAAAATAAATAAAATTAAAAAGTTAAACGCCGTTTACGGTAAAAAATGGGTCTTCGAGACCTTAAATAATATTATATTTATACCACATCAAAAAGTTGGGGTATTTGAAGATAATGATTTCCGTGAGGAAATCGAAAAAAAGAGGAAAGCCAATTAAATTTAAAAGAAGAACGTGGTGATTTTGAATTCGCCACAAATCAGTAATAGTTTTAGACTAATTTTATATAAAAAATTTTATTTCAAAGAAATTTTCTACTGTTTTAATTTTATTTTCATTTTTCAGATGTTAAGATTTTATTTAATTTTTCAGATGTTAAGATTTTATTTTATTTTTCAGATGTTTTCAAGTTTTATTTTCAGGTGCTTATTAGAGTTTTATTTTACAGATATTAAACAATATTTGTTGAATTTATCCAAGTATTATGTGTGTCATCAAAACCTAGCCATTTAACAAAAACTCTATTTCCTTGCTTTTTCAGAATTTTTTCTACAAGGTAAGTATCTGGGTATTTTACAGGTGTAAGATAAAAACCCACATAGAATTTTTCAATGTACGGTTAAATCGTTCAACAATTGATGCTTTTAATTCGCTAAATGTGTTATAATGATTGATTGATTTTTCTTTCATATAATTTTGAAATTGTAAATTAAAAAATTCCTTGCCTTGATCAGAGTGAATATTTTTTGCTATAACTTTAGCTCTAATAATAATTGTTTTTAAGGCATTTAAAACATTTTCAGCATTTTTTGTTTTCACAGGTTCAGCATAGGCATATTTGGAAAAAGTATCAATGACCGTCAGCATATATTTATAACCATTATGAAATTTTCCATAAGGTATCATTTCGACTAAATCGATTTTCCACGTGTCATTTAGACCTTTCTGTTTGAATTTTCTTCTAAGAAATTTACGTCTTGCCTGTCTATGAATTTCAGTCACTATTTGAGCTCTTGACATTTTGCTTTAAAAATGTTAAAGGTAATGCTATAATAATTATTGTACATAAAATGATAGACCAAAGCATGGTTTAAACTAATCATCTAATTGAGTTTAATTTGCGTTTATACTTTTCTACATGAGTATATAACTCAACTTTTATTTTCAAATTTAATTCATTTCCATTCTGACTGTTCAACAACTCACTGAAATGCTGCGTGATTCCACATCATTTCCATTTAAAGAAACTTTAAATGAAGTAAATACACAAGGTCAGATACAAGAAAATGAAATTACGTCCACCATGGACGACGAAAATTTAGTAGAAACTGAGGAATTTATACCACCGTTCCAGATAGTTGAATTAGAAGACGAAGAAGAAGTGGAAGAAGAAATTGAGGAACATGAGAAAGCGGTTCCATGTACTGAAATTTGGGACATAAATAATCAGCAGGGAGATCTTGATTATTTCAATGATTTAATAATCTTAAATAAATTTAATTAAATAATCGAATGAAAGGTGTACAGAAAAATATTTGTCTATCTAAAACATATAAATAAAAAATAAAAATTTTTATATTATTTGTTGTGATTTATTTTGTTTGTTTTATGTAGTATATTACAGATTTGTTCCTTTAAAATTACAGGAATCTCAAAAAATGACCTTGAATAATTACTTTGTACATTAAAACGTTTTATTGGTACACAAATTTCTCTTTCTAACCTAAATACTTGTTGTTCGACACAGAAATTTAGATATTCCCGAACATAGTCTTTTACATTTAACTCAGCAGATTTATAATAGGTCATTACTGCGTGAAGAAAATCGCTTAAATTGTAAAACTGTTCTGCTTCTTCTTTGTTAATACTTATACTTTGCCTGTTCTCTGATTTTAGCCCATAATGAAAACACTGTTTTATATCTTTTATTATCAGCTTATCGAGTTTTTTGTTAAATTCGTAATAAAATTTATTCCATTCATGATATTTTAAGATAATTGACTTTTTACCAATACGGTGAATTATTCTTGAGGCTTCAAATGACTCACAATCAAATCCAACAGCAATTTTTAATGTATGACTCTTATTGAGAAAATATGTGTAACTTAGCAATAAATTTGTGTTCTGACCTGGTGCTTCCATTCCTTTAATTTTACTAAAACCTGTTTATATTGTTTTTATTATTTATACGTTTTAGGAACACAAATTTGTAATGAGTTATATTTTCCAAATACATTTTGAAAGGTACTTAAAATATACTTATCGTTTTCTAGTTGATTTCCTTTATTAAATTTTTTTAAAAAAGCAACATCTATACCACATATAAACACAGCAATATTGCCCACAGACATCTGAATAGTTACTTTGTAACTGTTTCTTATTAAAAATTATACATTGATTTTTAAGTAACTTAAAATTTCTAATTTATCTGGTTTTCTACCAAACGAATCAAAATATTCAACACAACCATTCTTTGGCTTGAAAATAGCTAACCAATGTGTTCCCGGATCTTTTAATTTATCAGTGTTTACAATTAAAAAAATTTGTTTTTCAATTTTTCTGGGGAGTTGATCCAGAGCAAAAACTCCTTTAAAAAATTTACGTGTGTGTTTGTTACATCTTAATACGTCACTTATCTCTAGGACAAATTGACTCAAGTCATATACTTTAGTTGTTTCTTTAATATAATTTGATAAAACTCTTTTTTGATTTTTTATTTGTTATAATAACATCAAATTTTTCTAGTATTTGACAGAGCTCTTTATTTATTTTATCGTTGTACACAGTTTCAAAAGAGTAATTATCAAAATTGTCATTTATAAAATCCCTATTTGGAAATTTATTCTTGAGCTCTTGTACAAACTTTTTACAAAGTTCTTTAAAACAAACTATACAAATATCTTTCGCAAACAAGGTATTATTATCATCACTACAAAATGTTACATCCAGAAGTGCACAAGACAGTGACATTTTGTCAAATATTCAAATTTACTTTTATGTATGCTATTTATAAGTTTGAGAAAATATTTCGGTTTTTATCAATTTGTAAACTTGCATCAAATTCTCCATAAACAATAGCAGTCAGTGTAGATGTAAGTGGTTTTGATAGCCTTGCCTCAATTCTAACTGTACCTTGATTTAGTAGACCTTGACACATTTCATTTCCTGATGCATCTGGAGTTAAATCAAAAGCTAGAATGAAAAACCCATTATTAAACATGGTTTTTGTTATCTGATGACCTTTATCATTATGGTAAATTCCAGTTCCTGAAAAAAGTGTACTGTATGGTCTTGTACAGCAATTATTTTCATCTGAAAAACTGCTTTCAATTGCTGAATTAGGTATTTGAACACCATTTACGTTTAACACAAATTGTGCAATATCAAAATGTTTAAAATTGTATGAGTATTAAGTATTAATTATTACATGTCTCATAAATAAAGTGGCTTCTAAAATTTTCAGTTGAGATTCATCAGTATCATCTGCAAAGTGGTAAAAATCTGGTTTTTCTAATGTTAGGATAACTCGAACATCGACATTGTTTATGAGAAGTGTAGGTTGGTTAAACATATCTGAATGTAGTTTCCCCATAAGTTCGACTAAATTTGCTATTTTGGTATAATTTTTGACGTTCTTTTGAACCACTATTATCTGTTTTTGCTATATTTGGCTTATCTAACATCCATCCACCACACTCCAAATGCGTTGTAGCAGCATCCGTACCATAATTTAACAATGATTCAATATAAGCTCTGTAATGATAATTGCCATCTGATGGAGATATAATCTTTCCATTTAGTTGAACATTGCATTGTTTTATTAATGAATGTAACATATTTTTAACCACACTTGGTTGTTGTATAGGTGTTCCATCAGTTTTTTTATCTTTATTCCATTGAGTTCCATATTTTTTTAAAATTTGTACTTTTAATTTTAGATATGTCGAAGACAAGTCTCTATATGTATCACCGTGCCCTTGTGAAACAAATTCTATGACAGATGGATTATCTAAAGAAGCAATAGAGTTATAGGAAACTTCTTCAGATCGTAAAATACTTGACTGAATAGGCTGTGTTTTAAAAATATAAAGCTCTGATTTCATACATTCAATCATAATTATTCAAAAATATCTTTTTGTTTGTTTTTGTTATTAACTTTGCATCGCTTCGACGTAAAATAAATTAAATTATTAATGAGAGGTCTTTTTATAGGTTTTCTTCGTTTTCTTTTGCCTTGTCCATACATTTCATTGAGTTTCCGAACTGCACCTCGTCTTACATTTTTCATTATCTTACATTTCTATTTACTTCGATCTTGAACCACTTCTTTCACATTTGCACCTGTGGCAATATCAGATAATGCATTAATACCAGAGTTAATAACCTCTTTTTTTAATATATTAGCTCCAGACGTAAATATTGGTTTTAAATATCTAAAAAGACCACCGAAAAAGCTGCCTAACTCTCGTCCCCTTTGATAAGGTACAATTAAGTGTAACATAGGACCATTATTTTCAAGACCTTTTCCTGATTGAACTAAATAATATTTGTAATACGCTCTCTCCATAATGAATAAAATAAAATAATATATAGTTTTGTAAAATCGCTTTTATTTATAAAACATATCTGGTTTACTAATGGGAATCAATTGTACACTATCTATAAAAGTTTTGAAAGCTTCTATACACGTGATGTAAATTTTTTAAAATCTGTAACTTTAAAAGATACTTGATTGAAACATGTTGTCAAAAGTCCTTCGGAGTATAAGCATAATTTGCTCTTATTTTTATATCTATTTTAGGCTTAGTAACACATATTGTGGTGTAACTTAAATTTTTAGGCATCTCTTCAGCTTTTGTTGGTTGTGTATAATGAACTTCATCGTTTATAAAATTACAAATTCCCCAAATCAACTGTCGTTCAACTTCTTTTCTTGTAAACCTATTAAGTAGGCGTATATTTTGAATTAGTGTTGGTAGTAGAAAAACTTTCCAGTTGCATATCATTTGTTTTTCTATGTATGGATAATATGATGTTCCAACTCCTATCATATCTTTCTGCATACCTTTAATAAATATTTGAGTACTTTTTTCCCATTCTTCACCATACACATTTGGAACGAAATCATTAACATACATTTCTGAAATACCGACTTTCCACCTTGAATCACACATGTATTTATTCATTTTATTTGTAAAAGATGATAATGAATTTTCTGAATAATAGTTCATAGATGAATCACTGAGTAAAGTGACATAAAATTCATCATTTACTTGTATGTTGTCCATGAGCTTGCGAATTTATTCTTACGAATTGGAAAATTAAGTTCTGTTTGAGTATTACCTACTGCTGACCTTAAAACACGTCTTGATGAATTATTCAACTCTTTGCTATTTATAGTTTTTTCTTTTTTCGTTGGTGGGCTTGGGCTATCTAAAGGAACAGTTATAATGTCTCCCGTATCAGTTTCAAAAATTTGTACATTTTGATTTCTAATTGATTTTCTTTTTCTAAGACGTTCTCCAACTGAAGCAGCTGACAATGCTTTTGTTAAAACATTTTCCTGAATTTCATCATCAAATACTTCGTCATCAGCTTCTTTTTCATATACTTCTTCTTCTTCAGGAACAACTTGTATTCCAACATTTTTATATTCAGGAAAATGCGATTGAGGTTCCGCATCTATATACATTGGTTTTGCACGAGTTTGAGTACCTTTTGTTTCCGTAATTTTTATTTTCTCCTCTTTATTTCTAGGAAGTTGTCGTTTTTTGTTTCTTATTTTAAATAGCTTTTGTCTGTATAAATACCACTTTTGAGTGTCCGTGAGATGTTTATTTAACAATATTTTTTTCATATTTTTATCCAACTCATTAAGTTCAATGTCCACATTTTGCTTCATTTTCTCATAAATCTCAGGTTTTCAAATTATCATTTTATTAAATGTTGTATTATTCATTTTATAAAATTTCCGATTATCTCTGATAGTATTACACCAAGAAGTGTAGGTAAAAATCCACCACGTTGAATAATAATTTTTCTTTTGCTATTTATAGATTTTTTCCGGCAAATGATCTTAATTCTTTTCAATTATTATACTTTCGTAATTGGGTTGTTGCTTTTTTACTCATATTACAATTACCTTTTAAAATATTTAAAGAGATTTCGCAAAATGTTTTTATTACTTCAGGGTCAGAGTGTTTTATAATTACTTTCTGGAATTTTAGTTTAGAGGTTTTTAATAGGTGCAATATATGTCGATTGGTCTTCAAACGTTTCATATTCCTCCCCAAATTGTTCTAATTGATCTCTCGTACAATAACACAAACCTTTCCCAAATATATCACTTCTTAATCGAAATATATCATTAACGTTTTGAGTAAGATCTATTAATATATAGCCATATGGGACTGACGTCACATCATTATATACTTTTTCAAATGCTTTAATTTGATTTGGATATATTTGGCGAGCTAGAGGTAATATCTGCGATTTATCTCTTGAATTTTTGAAAAGTACTAAATATTTACAGTTGAGTGAAATATCTCTTGAAAATTTACCCTGGTGAAAAACATTTTGTGTTACAAATATTACAGATAATTTTCTATGATGTGATCCTTTAGTAAATAAATCACATGCAAACTTATCATGAGAACTTAACATCATATCATCGATAATAACTAACAAAGGTTCTTGATTATCAATAAAATCTGGAATAGTGTTACTATATTCAACATCTTTCATATATAGTGGAACAACATTTTTGTCTGGATTACACCAAATAATTCTATTAATATGTGGTAGTATATTTTCTTCTTTATATTTTATTAAATTACGAATAAATGTGGTTTTACCACAGCATGATGGCCCCGCCACCATCATTGTAAATGGGTGAAACAACATAGTTGTATTAGTTAAAACAATCATTCCTAACCTATATTTATATGAACAGCTCTTTTTCGAAATGAATATAAACGTAAATTTAGTTATTTCATTGAACATTCTTTTACAAACCTTCGACATGATTAAACAAGTTTTTATAGTTGACCTACAATTTTTGCAAGGAAATGAAAAACAATATTTCCTAAAAGAGTTAGCCATACTTGAAAAAGGAAGTTTAATTCCAACTGTGTATCATTTCAAAACACCGTACCCCGCAGAGCTTAGTCAAGATGTGAAGTATAATAACCAGTATTGCGAAAATAAAATAAATGGACTTAAATGGAATAACGGTTTAGTGGAATATTTAGATGTAAAATGTATATTAAAACACTATTTAGAGTCAGCGGAAAAAATATATCTTAAAGGAGAACAAAAAAAACTTTTCCTTCAAAAGTACATTGACAGTGTTAAAATAGAAGATCTAAGCAGAGACTTGCCATCATTACAAAAGATTGACAACTTTAATTCAAATTGTCCTATACACTTATCAAACAAGAGTTTCAGATGTGCTGTTAAAAATTGTTTTAATGTATATATGCATCTTTTAAAAGAAAAAATGTTAGATTAAGACCTTCAATTTTCATACTTGCACAATATGAATTTAAATAACAAAAAAAAAGTTTACTTCAACATAAAACAAGAAATTCACGTTATGCATGTATGGGTTTATGCTTACAGATCAGCAAGGAAAGGTCATTGGGAAGAATACGCACGTGATAGAAGTAGATTTCAAAAACGTATAGAAAAACTTGGTCTCGCTATTTCTAAAATCTTAACATCTGATCATCGTAAAAAAATTTTCCAACACAGATTTCTGTAAAATTGTAAAATATTTTCAAATACAAAATTATTTCAAATATATAAATAAATTTGTTTTATTTTTGTTTTCAAATAGGCACCAAAAGCAATTATCTTGCCTTTTTGATTCCTTACAGTATAGAATGTAACGCAATAATAACAAAATCAAGTAAATCAAAGATTTCCGATTATTTTCTGAATGTTATTATAGAACAGAAAAAATCTTTCATAACAGATGCACCTATAATTCCATAATTTTTATTTTTTTTATTTTGCAGCTTTAAAACTATAATAACAACTTACAACAATTATTGATCTTCTTTAATAAACAAAAAACCACTTTGTACCTACTTCTTGTTTACGTTTTGTTTTTATTTTTATTATTTACATCTTGGTATTCAAAAGTACCTATGAATATTTTTCTTATTAAATAATAAAAACAAGTTTTTTTCGTATCTTTTATATCTCCTTTTACGTATGTAGGTATATTTTATTAAGCATGCGATTTTTCGCATTTTAAAAAAATAAACTTGATTTGACCTGAAAAAAATCATCTTTCTATTTGTATGATATCCTATTACAAAGTATCAATGAATTTATTGAAAAACCTAAATATCCTAAACTTGTTCAGTTCATTAACCTTGCCTAACAACTTCTACAGTACCAACAACCTTCATTTCCCACTATACAACCACTTGCAACTTATAAGTTAACAACCCATGCTTATAACCTAAACTTGTCCAGTTCATTAACTTTGCCTAACAACTTCTACAGTACCAACAACCTTCATTTCCTACTATACAACCACTTGCAACTTATAAGTTAACAACCCATGCTTATAACCTAAACCAAAACAAACAAAACAAGTTTTTGACCTACTAACCAAGAATAACCTACATTAAACCCATCAATCAAAATATAGGTCAGTGGGCGTGGTCTTCGGTGCCACATAGCATGAGTTTTTCCCATTCCCAAGTGCAGGATTACCTACCGTCGATTAATAGTACTGTGAAATGATCTCGATCCTTTAGTATGATTGAACATTTTTCACTGTAATTTAGATCGCTTGCGTTATATAATAAACCTCCCACCCTTAATATTTCGTCCTTATCAATAAATGGATTTAGTTTGATTAGAACATTTTTATTTGAAATTGGTTTGTTCTCTTGCAGTGATTTAATTTCTTCACGAAAACTTCGGGTTTGTGAGCCTTTTACCAGAATTGTCTTTGCTTATGTTATTTCTTGAGCCCGTAAATATCCTTTCAATTTTATAGGTTTTTTCTTTGCGTTGTTGATAAAGCAGCAACAATAAGCTATGCTTCGTGATAATTTGGTCAACGATAAAATTTGCATTCGAAATCATCTTGCGTTGTGTTCACATGACATTGTACAATTTTCTTTTTCCTAGTTCAGTTTCCACTTGTTTGCCGCGAGGCCAAGACTCTGCTGGTTTGGACAGCCATTCTGGCACATTTCACCAAAGTGGAAAGTTAGCTAATCCAGCTGCATATAATTAATCCCTTTGTTGCACAATCCGCAAAGTTTTGCTTTGTAGGTACATAGGACCACCCATTTTTTCCATTATATTGTGAATGTGTGACGCCCTGTTTTCCACAAAGTTGGTCCATCTACTGGGATGTTGCCTCAGCCAAGCCAATACAATTTCTGAGTCGCTCCATCCATAAACTGTGATGTTTTCGGTTAATTTTAGTGATTTTTTGACGAGTTGAACTAATTTACCTGCCAAGCTAGCCGCACATAATTCCAAGCGTGGTAACGAGATTGTTTTGATTGGAGCTACTTTTGTTTTTGCCGCGATTAAACTTACAGCTCTTAGTCCTGTCTGGTCGGTGAAACACAAATAAGCAACCGCAGCGTATGCCTTGATAGATGCGTCTGAAAATACATGAAGTTCGTCCAGTCCAGAATTTTTTATTGAATATTTGATCCATCTTAAAACTCGAATTTTTGATACACCAGTTAACTGGTTGTAGTATGTGTTCCATTGAGGACGCTCATGTGATTAACCAAGCGGTTGACACTAGAGTCCGATGTGGTCCTGACGAATGGGTTAAATCAATTATAACGGAGGAAAAGGTTGCCTGGGCCATTAATAACTTCGCCGCAGTTTAGACGGCATTTTTCCAAAAATGCCGCAAGAAATGAAGAGGCTTGCAAATCCATTAATTACTAATCTGTTCAGAAGCAGCCTCACTTTTCGTCATATTCCCCTGCAATGGAGGCGGGTGAATGTGATCTTTATACCAACAGCTGCTACAAGGGGGCACGAAACCGCTAAAGATTTTAGACCGATCAGTCTATCATCCTTTTTATTGAAAACCCTCGAAAGAACACTCCAGTTAGAGCTTAGAAAAGTACTAGAGAGTACTCCGCTATGTAAGTACCAATATGCCTATTGTAAAGGCAAGTCAACACTGCACTGAGTGAACTAGTTCGGGACGTGGAACAATCGATTCAGTATAAGGAATATACATTAGCTACCTTTTTAGACATAGAAGGAGCCTTCAATAATGTACATGTAGCGGCCATACAGAATTCACTGGAAGAACTAGGGGCAGAAACTGTCCTTAGTCAGTGGATTGTTAATATGTTGCAATCAAGAGAGATCCAATCGGAACTTGGTAACCATAAAATTACTAGAAGAGTAAGTAGAGGTACACCCCAAGGCGGGGTATTATCACCACTACTGTGGCTTCTAGTAATGAATGAAATACTGTAAGAACTTCAAGATTAGGGAATCAAAGCCATTGCATACGCAGATGATCTAGCAGTATTAGTGTCTGCAAAGTTTCTTGACATAATTAGTGTAATTATGGAAAGAGCTTTAAGAAGGGCTAGTAGATGGGCCAATGGATGTGGCCTCTGCGTCAATCCGGACTGAGCTAATGCTATTCACAAACAGAACAAAGATACCGGAATTCACCAAGCCTAGACTGGATGGTGTATATATGAATTTAAACCCTAATGTGAAATACCTAGGAGTGGTACTTGATACGAAACTGAAGTGGAAATTTAATAGTGAAGAAAGAGCCAAAAAGGCCCGTGTAGCCCTGTATTCTTGTAGGAAAATGTTAGGTAAAAAATGGGGATTAAAGCCAAGAATGACTTTATGGATGTACACAGCTACAATACGCCCCATTCTTACCTACAGGTCATTAGTCTGGTGGCCAGTGCTGGAGAGGGAGTATATCCGAACCAGACTTGGTAAGGTTCAGAGAGGTACATGTCCAGGCATTACGGATGCGTTGAGATCGACAGCAAGTAATGCACTAGATGCACTTCTTTATCTCCTCCTCGTTGACTTCCATATAAAATTTCTAGCCTGTTGTAGTGCGGTAAGACTCAGAGAAAATAGACACTGGCGCACAAAACCTTATGGACATAGCAGTATTCTAAGCTAGACAGGGGATCTGCCAGATTCCACAGACTACACTATTCCAAGTTTGGAAATTGTTAAGAATTTCAAAGTAAAGATTCCATCAAGAAGAGAATGGAGACATAGAAACCCTTTGGGTGAAGTAGACATCACGCTCTTCACTGATGGGTCAAAAATGGACTGCGGTATCGGTGCTTGTGTCTATTCAGAAAAACTCAAAATAGAACATGCTTTGAGACTTCCCAATAAATCCAGTGTATTTCAAGTTGAAATGCTAGGAATCTGGGAAGCATGCCAAATACTTAGGAGCAATATTTCTCTGGGGGAAGCATTGCCATTGTCACTGATAGCCAAGCAGCAATCGCGGTTCTTAACTCTGCGATGATAACATCCAAGCTTGTCAGAAAATGCTCTGACGAGCTTAAGAACGAGCTGTTTAACATGTTATCCGCAGTTGGAAGAGTCTCCGATTTGTCTTTATTACAAAGGTAGGAAGATGGACCATGAGTCTGCTTATCTTCCTTTCTCTTAAAAATTATGGAGCGCATTCTGGATTACCATATTAGGCAACGCTTTAAGGGAACTCACGAATCGAAATCACAACATGCGTACTTAAAAGGTAGGTCTATAGAAGCGGTTCGACATTCCATTTAGTAGAAACAATATACCTTAGCCACTTTCTTAGAACCTCTCCCTTCACTGAAGAACCTCTAACCCAGAGTCAGAGGCAGAGCAGTTTTTGAAGCGTTGAATTATCTCCATGGTTAATTTCAGAATAATTCATGCGAAAATGGGAAACAGTAGTGTTACTAAATTAATCAGCAGAGGTACACCACAGGGAGGTGTAATACCACATTTACTATGGCTAATTTTTAAGCAAGGTTCACAACTGGGCCACAAGTTGAAACTTAACAATCATACTTTAAAACTGACTACGAGAGCTAAGTATCTAGTCGTAATTCTAGCTCTCTCCTGGAAAGTTAACATCGAGGTTTGACATAAGAAAACTTGCCGTGCTCTCTATGCTTACAACAAAATCATGGACAAAAAATGAGGAATGCAGCCAAAGGGGGCTCTATGGACTTTTGCCCAGTTCTGGCCTATGGAACGCTAGCGATGGATAGGATATACGAAAACTAAATAGAGTACAGAAATCGGCATCAGTGCGGATTATAGGTGAATTACGATCATGCCCGACTGACACTGTGAATACTATTTTATTTCTTTTACCCCCTGATCTATACATTAAATATGCTGCAACAAGCAGTGCAGTACGACTCATAGAATTCGAAAAAAAAGAAACGTCGCCATCTGTGTGGACAGTCAATCCATCATTAAGATTATTAACGCAAACCTGACAATTTCAAAGCTTGTTAGGCAGTGTCAAAAGAAACCTGTTCTAATAAGCGAAAAGATAAACATATTTATCATGTGGGTGCACAGGCATAGTAATATTGAAGGAAACCAAAAAGCTGATGCATTAGCAAAGAGAGGAGTTACTCTGAACACTAACTTTCCTGAAAGAGTCAGTTTTCCAATAAGTGCCCTAAAGGAAAGTATACTATATATTGTATTGTATACGTATTGTATATAGAGAAATCACAACAAAGGTGGAGTAATCTGAGCAATTGCACCATATCTGGAACTTTGTGGCCTACCTACAACCTCAAGTAGGCGACCCCACCCACAACAAAAGAAGTGCAAATGAGTTGATATTCAAATAACGCATAGACACCGCCAGGTTAGTGGCTACACAGGCTACAAGCACGCAAATTACGTTTTTCGCGGTCTTTAGAACGAAAATAAAATAACTTAATCATTTTGCTATGGTCTTAACTGCATTTATTGATATTTTAATTTTAACTTATACTAAAATCAAAAATTAATTTATTGTTAAGATCAGCAATTATTTTATATTCAATATATTTTAATGTAATATAATTTAGCCTTGACCAACCAAAGTTAACATTAATTCATTCAACTTTTATGAATAAATTAATTAAATAACAGGAAATGGAATTTAGCATATCTGTTAACTTATTTTTGGTTAGTGAAGTTCAAATTACATATATGTAACTCGCATGCAGTCACACTGGAAATTCCTCAAAACACCTCCTGCAGGAGTTGCAAAGAAGCAAACGAAAGTGAGAACCTTGAGCAATTTATTTGCAGATGTCTAGCCATACCTAGAGCCAGAATCCTCGGCAAACCATTCTACCACAACCTTAGCGGCCACTCTGAACACAGAATTAAAGAACTGATTTCGTATCTGAACTCCTCGGGTTGGATATAAAATCGCAAATAAACTCAAAATATAGGTCACAGTGGTATCAAACTGGCGCAATCTAATGTTAATTGGGGCATTCACGCAGCATCGTGAAGGTCACCACCCTATCTACCTATCTAAAGAACCTAAAAAATAAATTCAAACCATGACAAGTGGCACTTTTCGAAAAGATAAGTTTCCTTAAGATGATTTGTGTCTGTTCAGTTGCGAAACTCTTAATCGTTCCCCAAAGGGTAATAAGTTCTGGGAAAGCTCATTGTTCCACTCTCAAAACTACCATTTGCAGTACATTTAATGCATTCACTGTAAGAATTGAAGTTAACAACGCCTAAAAATTTTAAACTATAATAAATTTGGTGTAGGTGTACATTTAAAACAAGATAGAATGTAAACCAACGGTTTTTAAAAGCGCACATTTCCAAACTCAATACAAACTGTTTAGAATTTTGACTTGCTCAAAAATTTGAAAATTTCATGTAATACGAAAAAACGTGAAAATAGGACAATTTTGAAATTTTGAGGGGCCGTAAGTCCGGAATCTATATATAACTAAGAAAAGCCATTAACACGCATAAAAGTATATTATTGAACCTTTAATTTTCATGACTCGCCGAAGAAAAATTTTTACAGGTGCCTAAGTTACAGGTGTCTAAAAATAGCAAATTTTCAATTTTTGAGACGTAATAACTCTTAAAGAGGGGGTACTATCAAAAAATTTTCTAAAGAAACTTATACTAATTCTAGAAGTTCTTTCTTGTCTCAAAATTTCACGTTTCCATCTTAAGGCGTGCCTTAAAAAGAAATTTCATGCAAAATGTGGTTTTCACATAACGGTAAATTTAAATAGTAAATTAAAAATATTGGATAATTTTGATATTGTTTTATATAGATAATAAAATTTTCAATCTTCTGGCGGATTTAACTTGCAAAACTATTACGCAGGACCTGAGATATATACATCTGAAAATGGGACTTTTTCGCAATTTTGAAGAGCTGCAACTTTGCAACCCTTTACATCTAATGTAAACCTTTAATACACATTAAAATATATTACTGTAGCTTTAAGTTTTATATCTTGCAAAAGTAAAATGTGTACAGGTGCCTAAGTTACAGGTGTTTAAAAATAGAAAATTTTCAATTTTTAAGCCCTAATAGCTCATAAACAGGGGGTGGTCCAAAAAAATTTTCTGAGCAAACTTGTACTAATTCTAAAAGTTCTTTCTTGCCTCAAAATTTCAAGTCCCTATCTAAAAGCGTACCGGAGTTATGAAAGTAGAAAAATCATGCAAAATTTGGTTTTCACATAACGGTAAATTTAAATACTAAATTTAAAAGAATTGTATAATTTTGATATTAATTTACAAAGATAAAAGAAATACCTGTCGAATGGCGTTTTCAAATTGGAAAAATCTTAAGCAGAACATAAGATATATGCAGTTAAAAATAGGGCTTTTTCAAAGTTTGAGGGGCTGTAGGTCCGTAATGGGAGGGGCTACATAAAAAAGTTGTTCCACAAAATTATTTTTTTATGAGACCTACCCATGATTAAAATTTTTTTTCTCTATCTTTAACGGTGTAGAAGTTTTGTAAACAGACGGACGGACGGACGGACGGACAAAGTGAAACTAATAAGCACATTTTTTCAAAATTTTTTTGGAAGTGTGCTAAAAAGCACACATTACAATTTTTCATATATACCTTTAATAAAGGCACGCGCTGGAGAATGACTTTAATTTTGACTTTCATATACTTGTTTCTACAACTTCTAAAAAATCGTCAACAAATTGTTTTAAATAGGTCAATAAAGGTGCTTTTTCTTCGCCATGAAGTTAATTAATTACAACGGGATTCTTCTTCAGCTGCTAATCCATTACTGGATGATAAGCGATCACATGTTATTGTAGATTTGTAATGATTTTGGCATACTCTTCTCTGCATTTTGCACTATGTACTAATTCTCCTATTGTGTTAATACCTGTCCAGTTTCAGATGTTTCTAAGCCACGACATTTGTTTTCTACCTATGTTTCGCTTACCTTCTATTTTACCTTGTATTATTAGCTGGGGTAGTTCATATTTAGGATCCAAAGTAACTTAGTTTTCTGCGCTTGATAATTAGAAGTAGTTCTCTATTTATATTTAGCCTCCCGAGAACTTCTTGGTTTGTAACTCTGTCTATGTATGAAATTTTCAATATTCTTCTATAACACCACATTTCAAACGCCTCTAATTTGTTTAACGCCGTCACTTTTAGTGTACACGTTTCTACTCCATATAAGGGCACAGACCAGACATATCATTTTAGGTACCTTAATCGGAGTTTGATGTTTATCTCACGATTACACAGTACTTTTTTATATTTAACAAAGGAACTTCTTGCCATTTCAATTCTACATCTTACTTCTTTATCTGTTCAACCCTCATCAAGTTGGCAACCCAAATATTTAAAACTGACAACGCGTTCGAGATGTTCGTTATTAATAGTGATAACCCCGTCATTGACTAAGTTGTTGCGTCTGCTAACTTTCATGAATTTTGTCTTTTTGATGTTCATATAAAGACCGTAGTTATTTCTATGCACATTGACCTTGTCAACCAGATACTGTAGATCACTTAAGTTGTCAGATATTAGAGTCGTGTCATCTGCATATCGAATTTTATTTATGAAGATTCCCTTTACTTTAATTCCTTTATTAATTGAGCTAATTGCCTCCTGGAAAATATGTTCAGAGTACAAATTGAATAGTAATGGCGACAAAATGCAACCCTGTCGGACACCTCTACTTATTTGCGAGTTACCTGATGTCAAATTTTTAATTTTAATCGCTACAGTCTGGTTCCAATAGAGATTTTTGATACACTGAATGTCCTTGCCATCGAGTTGCATATTTCCGAGAATATCTATCATTTGTCGTGTTGCACTCCGTCGAACGCTTTTTCATAGTCTATGAAGCACAATTACACGTCCTTTTCTATATCCTTGCAATTTTGCACTAGATTCTGTAGACTAAATAAGGCTTCTGTTGTTCCCATTCCTTCTCTGAACTCGAATTGTGTGCTTCCCATTGCTGCCTCGCATTTTCTGTGCAATCGATTATGTATAATTTTAAGGAATACTTTTAAAGCGTGACTCATTAAGCTTATTAGTCTGTACTTGTTGCATCTCTTGGCGCTAGGTTTTTTCGGAAGAGCTATGAAGGTTGGTATTAACCAGTCCATAGGTAGTATTAACCAGTCGTGTTTGGTGATAGGAGGACCAGAAAATTGTGCTGATGACACTTCGATGATAGTAGATCGTGTATTGTCTGAAAAAAGTTGGTTTATGTAGCTTTTCCAAATTTCTTCTTTTTCTTCCGCACTTGTAACGATTTCGTTTTGGCTATTTATCAAGAGGGATGGAGATGTTTTACGACAAATTCCAGAGGCTTGTTTGATTATTATTATTTTTATTATTATTATTATTATAATAATAATAATTATTATTATTATAATAATTATTATTATTATAATTATTATTATTATTATTATTACTATTACTATTATTATTATTATTATTATTTATATTATTATTATTATTATTATTACTATTATTATTATTATTGTTTATATTAATTATTGTTATTAATTATTATATTTAATGCGCACTTTTTGTGCACATTAAAATCGTCGTGACGATGTTGTAAGCTTTCAATCTCGGAACATTCTCGATCGAGCCAGATAATTTTAGCCTGTCTAATTCTGGATCGAATCACTTTTTGAAGACGACTGTATTGTACTTGATCGATGTGGCGGTATGTTCTTCTTTCCTGCATAAGATCAAGTATTTCGTCTGTCATTCACCTTTGCTTGGCCTTGTACGTTTTTGTTCCTAATTTTCGTTGCGCCACACTTTTTAAAATATCAGTTGTTTGATTCCACAAGGATGTTATATAATTTTCATGATAGTTAAGAGAATGAAGTTGGTTGTTTATTTCTGTTTCGAGATTGGCTCTTATTTCGTTATTTTTCAGCTTATCCAGATCAAGTTTTTGTTTCGTTTGTTGCCTACGAGTTGAAGATAATTTGATTTTTATTTTAGCATCAAGTAGATTGCGATCCGATGGAACATCAGCCCCTGGAAAAGTGTTGACTTTTTTTACTGACGTGCTAAATCTTTTGTTTACTACCTGACAATATGTTTCTTGGTATCTCTAGAGGAAATCCAGGTATATAGTCTCCTAGGTGGTAAGCAGAACCAAGTATTGGTGGTGACTCGATATATTTCCTCTTGGCAGAACTGTACTAGCCGATCACCGCTTTCATTTTTAGTTCCTAGACCATAATACCCTACAACATCATCAGTTTTTCCTTTGCATCCGTAATAATGTTGAGTTCATGTGGCTTTGTGTTTTTAAGTAGATTTTTTATTTCTACGTAGAAACTTTCGACTTCTTCGTCGCTAGCATCAGCCGTTTGGGGCATAAACCTGAATGACATTTAAATTGATTGGTGTCCTGTTAAATTTCAGAAGCATCGTTCTGTCGGAATAAAGTATAAAATCTGATACAGAATATATTAGTTTTCCTGAAACAATTATGCCTACTCCTTTTCTGTGTTGTGCAGTGTCATTGCCTGAGTAGAACATTTTTACCCCTTCGGTTTGACAGTGGCCACTATTCGGCCAGCACGTTTCACTAATTCCGAGTATGTCTATATTTAGTCTTTTCATTTCGCTGATAGTGTTGACAAGTTTTCCAGCTTCGAAAAGACTACGTACATTCCAAGTACCAATTTGAAGATGTTGTTTTATTTTACCTCCGGGGATTCTTAGCACCCTCTATTGCCGGAGACTGAGGGCCGTGTTTTTTCTGTAGTTTTCATGTGATTTTTCTAGGGATGGTAATACTTCAGCGGTTTCCCGTACCTTGTGAAGGGTTTTCGGTAGTTTTCCTTCTTTGTAACACAGACGCTGTTTGTAGCCGCCTACTCTAGAACAGACTCTACTATAAATTAAACTTCCAGTATACGCTCGGAAGCTTAACCCACCAATCTCGTTTGTTTGCTGACCTCAATAACACCACCTGGGTTGGATACCTGATTTTTCGTTGGGGTTACTTAGCGTAACAGGAGGGACCACGTGAAGGTGAGATTTGGTGTTGAAGTAGTAGAGGCTAGGTTGATGTATCTGGTTACCCATCAAATATAATTGCATACTGCTCCGTTAACCCTCCTTACAACGGGATTGGCGTTAGAAATTTTATTAATGCTCCACAGAATTAGGCAAAATTGAATTTTTGAACTATTTGTCACTGATAAACCATCCACGTTTATTAAAAGTTCTATTACATCAGAGTTTCTGTTGCGTTCTGTAATTGTCGCCAAGTCTTTTTTTCAATCGTTGTGCCATTACTTACCACAAGTCATTTCCGTAATTTCAATAGTTTTAGGTGTGTGTAATAGAATTTTTGCGTCTTTTTATACCAAAGTACCAAATCCATTATTTCTCAATAATGTTAATAAATTTGTGGCACCTATTTGAGATACCTTAAAACTCAATGCCCAGATTTTCAATTCTTCACTGAAAGTTATTTTTACTTCATAACTTATAAAATTCAGATTAGTTATGTTAGTGGCGTCATCATCTCGGTTATCTTCACTCCTGGAATCAATGTATGTTTCATCTTCTGCAATGTTTTCTGCTTCATCAATATTTTTATTTGTTTTTTCAAGGCTAGATTTTTTAATTTTTCTGTATTAAGATGTAGTTTTCTTGAAAGCCCTTTTCTTTTTTGAAACTATGAAATTCATTTTAAATTATGACACTTTATTAATTATTAATTGCAAAACTAATCATACGAGAATATAATTTCTATAACCATTATTTATAAAATACTAACCTTATAATTAAAATATTTACTTCAATAACTCAATAACCCAATTAATTTTCAAATAAACGTCATCTTTTTCAAATTGATTAATAGTGAATATTATTTCGAGACAAAAGTTTTTTTAATCTAAACGCTGCCAGAGATAGACAAAAACTGTTTTATCTAAGGCGCAGACAACGCTCTGTGACTAATTTGAAACAATGCACGACAGACTCATTTTAAGAACAGTTACCAATATGTGTCCAAGCAGTAACATACAAGTTGTTGTTATACTTGTATACTTTTGGTAATGCACTAATAATTTGGGCACAAACACGTAATAGTTATCTGCTATGTTACAAAAAAGACAAAGTTAGCGTTTTTGTCGCGGTTGCAAACAAGTACTTGTAGAAATAATTGTTTGTATATTGCTGAAACATCATTGCGTTCAAAAGTGAAAAAAGATGACGTGTTGACGTTTGACGTTTATAGAAAGCAGATAAGAAAATTTTCTTCTTCTTACAAAATATAAAAAAAAATTAAAATAAATATTATAGCTATAACTAAAAAAAATTCTAAATCTATACTAATTGTAAATTAGTAACATAATATTATAAAATAAATTGGAGTAATATAAAACTAAGTGTTAAATAAAAAGAAAACAAAAAAAAATTGTATTAAACTAAATACGTATTCAGAATAACTTTTGGCGCCCAAATATTATTTATTTATTTATTTATAACTTTCTATTTACATGTTTATAAACTTAACTTACTATGATTTCAAATAAAATGTTAAATATACTATGAAATAAAGTTATATTATACTTATTCCGCACTTAAACATAGTATTCAATAATTCAATACTTAGTATAATTGCTAAAAGTAAAATAATATGTCATCAATATATTTTCAATAATTGAAATAAAATAGTAGAGATGCTCACAAAACATTAAAATGCCCAAACAATGCTTGAAATGCAAAAGAGGTTTTATCGGCAAAACAAAAGGAATATAATGCAGCTTATCTCGTAGCTTCTTCAATGTGAGATGTGCCTCTATAGCAGAGGGTGTTGTTTCAGAAGTGGAAGCTGGATCTGCCACATGGAAGTGACTATATTGTCCAAATAGTTCAAATGAATCATTTGCAATTGTCGGTGATGATGAGTCCGTGGCTGTCGCATCACTGAATACAAAAGAATCCATTTCATAAGAAATCGCCAATCTCCATCATATAACTCCAGGAGAATGCTCAGTAAACACACTGGCCTCTGTTGTAAATTAGTTAATGTTAGTGGTCAAGGATTTCCATCGTTCATTAAATTTTTTCAATAATAGTATTGACGACCTAATAAAAATAAACGTTAGAATACAGAAGGAAAATATCGAGATAAAAAGAAAACTAAGCGATGCTGAAAGTAAGGCTAATTCAATGAATAAACGGCTAAATTATGTAGAAGAATTACTAGATAAAAAGCAGTAAACAGCAAATGAAAACAAACAAAAGATGTAGTTTTTAACTTAAGCAAACACATTCAGGCAAACATCCAAGTGCAGGACATCAACTCGGTTATCGAACTTCAGCCTAAAATAAAAACCAAAGACAAATTAATTTCTAACACAAATCTATACCATTTGGAGTGCAAATCGGAAGTTGTTAAAGCTGAACTAATGAGCAGGAAAAACATAGCAAGACATATATACACATCGAAAACTGGTTCAGCTGAGAAAGGCAACCGTAATATATTTTTTCGTGAGCACCTTACACAACTGCAATCAAGACTCTATTACGAAGCTAGACAAATTAAAACCAGCAGCAATTGCAATTTCCTATGGATCAAAAATTATATCATCCACATTAGAAAAACTGAGTCTTCTAAGGTTTTTAAAATTAGAAATAATAACGATATTTTCTATACTAAAAATAATATTAATTGAATTTATATTAATCTCTTTAATTACTCTGATTGTATTAATTTCTTTAAACATTAACAAATTCTTACATCAAAAACAATTTTTTAAATATACTAATTACAATTCTAAACACTTTATTAACGAGTTACTAATTTATGTTAATATTAACTTACCAACAAGAAATTTTTTGTAGCTCTTTTTATTTTTTATTTCAAAACACAAATAATATTATATTATTTATTTACTATAAGGTTATATTTTTCTTTATTCAACATAAAGATTTATTGTTTTTTCAATTATTTATTATACTAAATCACGGTAGTTTTATTAACATCACTTACTATACATTTAATATCACAGTTTTAATTTTATTAATTTCTCAAATTATAACAACTAATTAAGTTATAACAACTAATAAAACTTTCTTTATTTGTTTAAGTTTGCTTTACATAATTGTGTCAAAAATTATCCTTCAATTCAATAATTGTTCAGCAATTATTTTTTATTTTTTTTATTTATGTTCTTTTGATTTTATTAAGTTTCAACAATCAACGATAACTTAGTTCATTTCTTTATCTAAATATTACAATAACTTATAACACGGTATGTTTCAACAACTATTCAGCGATTTGTCTTATTTCTGTTCTTTTGATTTTATTATTTTTCAACAATCAACAACATGAACATCTTAGATTAATTCATTATCTATTCATCTATCTATTTATCTATCTTTCTTCTTTGTTTTAATTGTTTCTCAACAATAACTCACCTTATGATATTAATTAGCGTTAACGACAATGTAACTATTTGTGTATTTACTAATTTCTACCACGCTATGATAATATGTTTAAATAATGGTCGATGATGTAGCATAAAACATAAAACAAGTACTAAGTATAGATTATTTTACGCATATTAATCTCAATAAATTAAACCAAACATACCAAAATAATTTTAACATAGTTTATTTAAACATCTAAAGTTTAAGAAATAAATTACATAATGTAGAGGCTTTATTAAATTATCACTTCAAAAATAAAATTCATGTAATTGTACTAACTGAAATCTGGTTACATATCTCAAAAAATAAATTCAATAATATTAAATGGTATAATGCTTACTTTGCCAATAGAGATAATTAATTTGGTGGGGTTGCTGTTTATGTTAAAAATGATATTAATAGTTATCAAATATACGATGAAGAATTTCAAAAAAGTAACATTCTAGGAGTTAAACTAACGAAACAGAACATTAATATTTTTGGGGTATATAGAGCACATGAAACCACTATTGATTATTTTATTGATAATCACTTTCATATTCTAAATTCGTGTTTATCTGATCATCAAATGTTTTTTATAAGTATCAATTAAAACCCAATGACAGAGGAAAAAACCACTTATAAAACAATTCTAAATTATAATAGTATAGGTGTGAATAATTTTTTGAATGGCCAACCTTTCATTGAAGGTTTTGACGACTTAGTTTATAAACTGAAAGATATTATCAACATTAACACACATAAAAAAGAATAAGAAAAAAAAGCTTGTATTACTCAAGAAATCTTAAATGAAATGAAAATAAGAGTGAGTCTGTTTAAATTTAAAAAAATGTATCCAAATGATTCCCATACGGAAGCGTTATACAAAAAATACAAACTCAGAGTTAAAACTTGAATAATCGAAGGAAAGAAAAAATATTATTCTAATTTGGTTCTTATTAACTAAATAATAAAAAGAAGCTTTGGGATTGCTATAAACACATGTTTAATTCCAATATTTCTAATGCAAACCAAACAATAAAAGTATTACATTATAACTCCATGATACTGGAACGTGAAAATGAAATTGCGAATGCATTCATTGAACATATTTTAGAAATAATAAAAAAATCAAACATGCTGATTAGATACTTACATTTACATATAAGTTACTAATCGAAGTTTGTTTTGTTTTGCTATTGCAAGTATTGTAGCAGAATTGTTTCAATATTGCTTCTTAAGTTAAATTTTTTTTAAAACATTTATGTTTTTACCCATCGCATACATTAATGTATAAGGTAGGTATATTATTTTAATAACAGAACAGAACAGAACAGAACAGCTTTATATATTAATTGAACAAATTTTTTGATTTAACTTTTTTAAATTTATTTATGCATGTATGTATGTACTTACTTATGCATATATTCTCTTGTTGATGACGAAAAATTCAAACTGTAAAATTGATGGCATATCATAATATTTAATCGGCTTAATTTTTCCCATACAAACATAAGTATCCCTCTACAGACCAAAATACTGGATCAATTATAATGAAACAACAGCCAAAAAAAAGATCTTTTTTGCTTTCATCTTCTTCTTTCATTTTTTTTTAATTATGCCATATTTCAGGTGAAAAACAGCTATACATTTAGCATAAAATAGCCACGCTGTTTAGCTTTGTGAAATATTTTGAGTCGACTTTCTGTAGCAATGTAATTAATTTTCGGTTGTGATTCGTGGCTCAATTAATTTATTATTATGCGCCGACTTATTTTTTTCTTTTTATAAATTTTTAACTAAGTTGTTGAAATGAACAAGGAGATTAAAATCTTTTTAAATTTTTTTTTCTTATTTTGTTTTTTCTGTACCCAAACATAAAGTTTTGATACTATTCTATGATATAAGTTTGTGTGTCATATCAAAAATTAGATATAGAACAAAATAAATATATAACTACTTAAATAGAAAAATCTATATAAAAATATATGCATGCTTTTAAATGAATTTTTTTTGGAACGAATGTTCGTAAATATGTACATATGTATGTATATTGAATGTGTATATTTTTATATACCCATATAATTTTTTTTAAACGTTTATTTTAAAAAAAAAGCGGGCTTTTATTTTTTTTTTCTCTTAGTTGTTGTTTTCGTTTGGTTTAAAATTATTAAGCAAGCATATTTATTACAAGTGCTTAAAAGAAGTATTATGATAAAAGAGTAATTTTAAATTATAGGTATATTAAATACAACATACGAAATCATTTCTATGTATTTGCTCCTTCCAGTAATAAATTGTCGTATGTTTAACATACCACATTTTAATACAAGGTTATAATAAGAAATTGTTGTATGCCTTAACATACCACACAAAAATATTCAAATATTAATATTTATTTGTCGTATGTGTAATACATGTAATAGCAAATTACATGTAAACGATTATAAATTTTTAAAAAAGTAAATTAGTACCTATTTGTTTTTGTTTAAATGACGAGCATAATGGATGAATCGCCGCCGCCAGTTTTACCAAAAAAAAATCTTGAGTACGTAAAATTATATTTTTGTTTTATTTATTTTTTTAACATTTTAAATTAATTGTTTTTTTTACTTTAAAATACGGCAAATGAAATATTTGACGATGTCGAAGAAATAGAACAAAGCAATATCATGAATTTTAAAAATTTTAATTAGAATGAAAAATACTGTATCAAAATTTTTAATTATTAATTTTATAAATATAATAAACGATATAATAATATACGAGAATATAATAATATATATACGATTATAATGAATTCGAAATATACGATTATTTTATTGAAAATTTTGTTAACTGATAGTTGTTGAATAATTTCTTATATTTAGTTATTTTATTACATAGTATTTTGGTTTTTATAGTTTTAATTGAAATATTAAAATAAATTAATTGAAAAGAAACCAGATTTATTATTTTTTTTTTAACCTTTATATCGCAACGTTATGAATGCTTTTGATCCATGATCAGGATCTGTTATATTTTAAAATAACATTATTCATGAAATTTCTTAAATTTCATTTAATAATGTTATAAATAATTACCATTGATATACGAATAAATAACTTATGTTTTGTCAAAATTAATTTTTTTTTAATTTTGAATTTGGTATAAATGCAGATATTGCTAAGTACAAAAAAAATTTTTTTTTTATTGATTAAGACACTTAGAAAATATTATAAAGTAGGTACAAATATTTTTTATTTTTGTATTACCTATTAAATAATTATGTACTAAGAAGTAATTTTGTGAAATAATTTAACTGAAATCAATAATTTATGTTATTAATTATTATTTGGGTTACTAAAATTTTGAAATAAAATTTAATATTTAAAAAACTATTTTTAATGTATTTTTTAATAACCCAGCAAGTAGTTATAAAAATAGGTGTAGATATTTTAAGATAACTAAAACACAGAAATACAGAGTTTAACAATCAATGTTATAAGTTATTTTATTCACTGAAAAAGAAAATATTTATTATTTAGCAATATTAACATACGACATTTATTATTAACATTTTCGAATTAATTTGTTGTATATTAAGTAACAAACTGTCGTATAATACATTACAAACATCGTATAATACAAAAAATTTTTCTTACGAAAAACTAACATACGACATTCTCATTTTGTAGTTTTTGTTAAATCATACTATAAATTGCGAAGATTTAAAAAAAAAACACCCAAAACTTTATAGGGTATGAATCATGTTACCTAAAAATTTCCAAAATTGGAAACATTTTCCACATAAGTTTCGAGATACAGGGCTTCAAATTTGATTTCGTTTTACTCCAAACTATAGTTTTTAACATACGAAAATCATTTATCCACACGACGATATATAACTAAAAATGTAATTGTTTTGTTTTAATTTTTATAAATTAATGCAATAGGTATATACATAATATTATAAATTTTTTGAAAATTTAAACTCAAAATGCCTACAAAAATGTACAATTTTTTCTTTAAACCCACTGTCGTTTAAAGGAAGTGCAATTTTATTAGTACAATTTTTAACATTGTAATTCATTACATTAAAACAAAACTAAATACCATCCCTGCTTTTTTTTGAATTTTATAAAGTTGCATAGGTACGTTATTATGTATGAGAAAAATATTTGCAAATTATTCAAATTTAAATAATTAATTATTAGTATTATTAACATATTAATAAATAAAATATTTTGTTTGTTTTGTATTAAAATAGTCCTAAACAAGGTAGAATGTAAACCAACGGTTTTTAAAAGCGCACATTTCCAAAACTCATTGTAAACTGTTTAGAATTGTGATTTGCACAAAAATTTGAAAATTTCATGTAATAAGAAAAAACGTGAAATAGGACATTTTTGAAATTTTGGGGGGCCGTAAGTCCGGAATCCTTTATAACTAAGAAAAACCGTTAACACATGTAAAAATATATTATTGAACATTTAATTTTCATATCTTGCCGAAGAAAAATTTTTACAGGTGCCTAAGTTACAGGTGTCTAAAAATAGCAAATTTTCAATATTTAAGCCCTAATAGCTCATAAACAGGGGGTGGTCCAAAAAATTTTTCTGAGTAAACTTGTACTAATTCTAAAAGTTCTTTCTTGCCTCAAAATTTCAAGTCTCTATCTAAAAGCGTGCCGGAGTTATGAAAATAGAAAAATCATGCAAAATTTGGTTTTCACATAACGGTAAATTTAAATACTACATTTAAAAAAATTGTATAATTTTGATATTAATTTACATAGCTAAAAAAAATACGTGTCGAATGATGTTTTCAGATTGAAAAAATCTTAAGCAGAACATAAGATATATGCATTTAAAAATAGGGATTTTTCAAAGTTAGAGGGGCTGTAGCTCCGTAATGGATGGGGCTACATGAAAAAGTTGTTCCACAAAATTATTTTTTTTATGAGACCTACCCATGGTTAAAATTTTTTTCTCTATCTTTAACGGTGTAGAAGTTTTGTAAACAGATAAGCACATTTTTTCAATATTTTTTGGAAATGTGCTAAAAATAAGCTTTTATATATTTTTATTTTGTTTTGCATTAAATAATCGTTGTAAAGGGAATTTCATTTCTGTGATTTTGTTTTGTTTAGTAAGATAATTTGTTTTGTTTTGAAAACAATTTAAATTTGTCTTGTATTGAAATAAGTGATACCTTACGCACGTAGATTATCGAGTCAAAGTTATCGTCAAGGAAATCTCAGAAAAACAAGGAATTCTGGCAATTATAATGTGGAAAGGAATCATGTAAGTCAAAATATTGTTCTTAATGAATTTTTTAAATGCGCGTTAATTGCTGTTCCCAGTAATTTTGAAAGTTTTAATCTCGGTGATATGACATTACGTTATTCTTTATGTAATACTCTTCATTTTTTAAATGAAATTACTTCAAATGACAGAACAAAAATTAGTTTATCTTGCCATAAAGGTAAGGTAATTTTACCGCCTTTAACTTATTCTCAGTTTTTTCAAACTTTAATAGAAAACATTTTTTAAATAATTAAAAATATAAAATAAAAAATATTTGATCTTATAATTCTGCGTTTGATATGGCATTTGATCAATCAGTTTTCAATGGTATTTTCCACTTTAAAATTCATAATGTGTTCTATCATCGTGCCGGTGGATTAGTAGCAGCTTATGGTTATAATCTTAAATATGCTCAGTTGTATTGTTATGATGTTGAAACTGCAGTTCAACATAGAATGAGAGAAAGTATGAATAGTAAGCGTGATGTGAATGTAATGCGTGAAATAGCTCTTCATTTACAAACTGTAAACCAATTTATTCAATCGTTTAAAACAATGTCAGAAATTTCTCAAAATTATGAATGCCCTGAAGTATGCATGTATATTACATATACGTGCATACTTCAGGACATGAAGTACACGATCAAAGACGTTTCAATTATACAATTCAAACTGATGTTGCAACTATTTTTACTTCTACAGTTGATGCTCCACCAAGCGATCGTAATATGGTAGTTTTTTCAAAAAATTTAAATCAAGTGCATCACATTTCCAATTTAAATTCTTCTCTTGACCCATTAGTTTACACTATTTTATTTCCAAATAGAGATTCGGGTTGGCATCCAAATATTTTTCAGTCTAATGATAATAGACGAAAAGTTACAAGGTAGCAATATGCATCTTACGGTCTTGCAATTCGTAGTAATACCTTTAGTCTTCTTCACCGTTCAAGTTATTTTTACAGTGCGTTGTTGATATGTATGTTCGTATTGAAGGTGCACTATTGCAATTTTTACGTTGTCATCAATCAACACTTCGTTCCGATCTATACAATAATATAACTGATTTCCTATATCCAAGAATGAATAGCGACAGTAATCAAAATATTAGAATTGGACGTTAAGTAATTTTGCCCTCTTCATTTATTGGATCATCAAGAAATATGCATCAAAATTACTTGGACTCCATGTCCATTGTGCAAACATATGGTAAACCTTCCTTATTTATGACATGGAATCCAAACTGGTCTGAAATAAAAAATAATTTATTTAGCACCAGGTGAATCTAATTTTCGTTCAGATATTGTAGTGCGTGTTTTTCGTTCAAAGTTAAAGAGCTTAATGGATTCTATCATCAAAAAACATTTTTAGCCCTAGGAAAATAGAGCCCTAACATAAAACGTGGTTTACACATGCGCATATTTTGTTTGCACATATTCTTGCGGTGTTTTTAACCCAAATTCAGTGTGTATGGAGAATGGTAAATGCAAAAAGCAGTTTCCCAAAGATTTTTGTGAAAGAACTCGTGATGATGTGAATGGATACCCAATGAATAAAAATTCCGATAATGGTGTGTTTGCTGAAGTTCGTGGTCAAGCGCTTGATAAGCGTTTTGTTGTTTCTTATAATCCATATCTTTTAGCTATAATTTGATTGATATGTATGCAATATACGTACAAAAGATATACCATATTAATTTTTCATAAATCAAATTCGAATTCAAAAAATTCCAGGATTTAATTCGTTGTTGCAAATTATTGCTATTGTTGCAAATTATTGCTCTCTTTAGCGGTTAAAGCTATAAGAATAAAACTTAAAATAATTTACCAAATTTTGGTAGTTATTTATTTAAAAACGTTTTTATAATTGAGAAAACCATAAATTTAATTTTTTTTATATCCTGATTAAAAAAAATAATTATTAATTTCAAGTTTCAAAATATTTTGGTATCATTTTAATTTTAATAAAAAAAGACTTTTTTTTTGAAATATTAAATATATTTTTATTTTAATTTAATATTACAAATAGGTTCCGGTTAATAATGAAAAATTATGTCGGAATGAAAATTATGTCGGAATAATGAAAAAATGTGTCAAATCGCACGATCTTGGTGGCCACATCACTCCTCCTCTACGAGAAATAATGCGATCTTCGAACTTTTCCTTCAAAAGATCCATTGTTTCTCTTGCTGTGTGGCAAGTCCTGTTGAAACCACATATTCTCTACGTCCAAATCATCAATTTCCCGGCACAAAAAGCTTCGGATCATCTCCCTGTAGCGATTTCCATTGACCGTAATCGCATTTCCATTTGCGTTTTCAAAAAAATATGGTTCGATGATTCCTCCTGACCAAACCGTAACTTTTTGTGGATGTACTGGTTGCTCTAAGATAACCCTCTTATTCTCTTCACCTCAAATGTGGCAATTCTGTTTATTGACGTACCCATTGAGCTGGAAATGAGCTTCGTCGGTGAAGATTATTTTGTTAAAAAAATTCTCATTTTCTTCTTGTTTTTCGATTGCCCAAGAAACGAATTGCCAAAGTAATGCATGGTCAGTTGGTTTTAATTCATGCGTCAGCTGGATCTTATAAGCCTTTAAATGGAGATCACGATGCAAAATGTTGAATAATGTGGATGGTTTGATGTTTAATTGCTGCGAACGATGACGAATGGAAGTTTTTGGATCTTCTTCAACACTCCTGTTCACAGGTGTTACATTCTCAGTTGAACGGCCACTACGTTGATAAATGTTGCCTCTGTTATCAAGAACAGATCCAGTTTCTAGAAATTTATCAACCATCAGCTTGATGGCACGATTTGTTGGAGCATTTTCTCTACCAAATTTTGTTCGAAATCTCCTAATTACATCTTGAAAACTTTTACCATTTTCAAAAAATGTTGTAATAACAAAAACACGTTGTTTCTTCGTGTAACGTTCCATATTAACTAACCGGAATGTATTTAGAATATACCTAAAGAAACCTCGTACAAAAATTCCAGGTAGAAAAAAAATGGCGGCAAAATCAAAATGATACCTCAATTTTGAACACCCTTTATAAATTACACCTAACAAATTCGTTATGTAACATACAAAAAAAAATTAGTTAGTAAAATTATTACTAGTTCAATATTAATTTACCTACTATGTATGTATGTACATAAACACACAAAGAAATTTGTTTCTTTTGTAGCTAACTACATATAGGCATAATATATATACATATAGGTATGTATCTAATAATAAGGAAGAAATTCTATTTGTTTGTTTGTTTGTGCCCTTTTTACGTAAAAAGGGCACGCCGTTTCGATTTCAATCAAATTTTGCAGTAACATTTCTACGAGTTTGGAAGAAGCTAAGGTCGCGTTTCGGTTCATTAAGCCATTGCGGCCGAGAGCCTTCGAAAGCTTTGTGGTTTCTTCATTGTGCTGCCATGTTACCAGAATTAGACCCGGCGGGCTTACAAAAAAATTTTTTGTTTCCAATTCATGTCCAATTTTGTATGGTGGTTTTATGGTCTGAAATCAAGCCTGCGGCAAATTTTTATGAATAACCCGTTCTGACAACCCGTTTGGGCACGAGAGCCGAACGAAGTTCATCAAATTTTTTAGTTGTCTTGCTTATACGGTTTAATCAATTTATTTAAAAACTTGTAAAACTGTTGCTCTTTAGCAGAAAGGCTCACTAGGTTAATTTGGTTACGATCCATCAACCCGTTTCAGCAGCAGGCTATTGAAGTTTTTCATTTTTTTGTTGTCATGCTTAAACGATTTGACAAATTGAAAATTGGCACAAGTATTTCACTTTAAGACAGAAGCTCATTTCAATTCAATTAATTCTGCCGTGATACATTAACCCATTTCGGCACGATAGAATACCAAAAAAATTTTTTAATCCTAAGTTTTGTCTAATTTGGCAGGATTACGGTTCTAAATAACGCCCTGTGACAAATTTTTTTTAACGTTCGTTAACCCATTTCGCACGAGTACCTATTAAAAATATGCTGCCCAATTTTTTGTGTTGTTATTATGTTATTAAAAAGATATTTCCAACACTCTTTACTTTTGTCTATACTGATTTTAATATTTCATAAAAATCTTTCAATGCAAACTTCTAATGCATATAATAGTAATTAAAATAACCTAATTAAGTATTTTAAGAATACTGCGTTTATGTTTTAACATTTTCGGCAGTTATTAAAGAACAGAAATAATCTACTCCATACGACAATCATCATGTCATCATTCAGGAATGCATTACTAGTATGTGGTATACCTAAGATGCATGTGTATAATATATTTCTTGCTTGTTGGGTTGCTGCTTATGTTAGAAATGATATAAATAGTTACCAAATATTGAATTTAAGAAAGTGAAGAATTTGAAAAAGGTAACATTCTAGGAGTTAAACTAACGAAACAGAATATTAATATTTTTGATACATATAGAGCACATTAAACCACTATTTTTTATTTTATTGATAAGATAGATTATATAACATCGCAATGCAAAAAAAGTTTCATTCTAGGTGATATTAATTTAAACTTACTAAATACAGAAAAATCTGAAATAAATCTATCCTCAAATATTCTGTTAAGCAATGGGTTCCTTATTTGTAATAAGCTTGAACCAGAATTCGCTACTAGACTTGGTTGGAACTCAAAGACCATTATTGATCATTTCATTAGTGATATTATTCAAAATAATTACTAGTTACGTATTCTAGATTCGTGTTTATCTGATCATCAAATGTTTTTTTAAATATCAACCAAAACCCAATGACTGAAGAAAAAACCACTTATAAAACAGTTCCAAATTATAATAGTATAGATGTGAATAATTTTTTGAATGACCTACCTTGCGTTGCTTGCAAGTTTTGACGACTTAGTTTATAAACTGAAATATATTATAAACATTAACACCCATAAAAAAGAATAAGAAGAAAAAAGCTTGGATTACTCAAGAAATCTTAAGTGAAATTTAAATAAAAATTAAATTTAAAATTTTAATGTATCCAAATGATTCCCATATAGAAGCGTTATACATAAATACAAATTCAGAGTTAAAACTTTACAAAACGAACAAAGAAAAAATATTCTAATTTGTTCTTATTAACTCCAAAAATAGTAAAAAACTTTGGGATTGCTATACACATATTATGTTTAATTCCAATATCTCTAATGCAAACCAAACAATATAGATAATACATTATAGCTCCATGATACTGAAATGGCAAAAAGAAATTGCTAATGCGTTCAATGAATATTTTACAAATGTTACAAAAAAGATAAGCATTCCAATTGATAGCATAGATCTTAATTATATGAACAAATTCAGAAGAAATATCTAAACTAATTTTGACCTTTTTCCTACTAACGTACAAGACATATCTTGGTGCTACTGGATACGATAAAATTTCAACTAAATTAATAAAACAATTTTCGGAACTTTTAGCTCCTGCTTTATTTACCCTTATTAATAGTGCACTTCAATCAAGTACTTTTCTAAATTCATTAAAAATAGCTATCATAACATCCATATACAAAGGTGGAGTAGCAACTGACTGCTCTAATTATCGTCCTATTTATGTTTTACCTGCTTTCTCAAAAACTTCGAAAAAATCATTAAAAATAGGCTTAACTTTTTAATTAAAAATAATACAATACTAAGTGAAATACAGTTTGGATTCGAAGAAAAATGAATAAATGATATTCTTCTATTAAAACTTAAGGAATTAAATTTCACTTTAGGGCAGTTAAAATTCATCCAGTCATATCTTAAAGGTCGTAAACAAAAAATCCGCATAAACAAAACCTTTAGTGATGAAAAAACAATATTGAAAGGGGTCCCGCAAGGATCAATACTTGGCCCATTACTTTTTAAATTATATATTGATGATATATCTCACCTCAATTTAAAGGGTTGTATACAGTTATTCGCAGATGATGAGTTTGAGGGAAATATTCATAGATCTCTACAATATGATTTACAATTGATTGAGGATTGGCTTACCAAACATCGACTTTTATTAAATCTAAAAACAAACGAAAATATTAATGTTTGAAAACAGGGCACATAACTCCATAAACTCCTTACAGTATAATACTGTAAATGTTGAAGTTGTTGGAAACTTCAATTACCTAGGTTAAATACTTGATAGAAAAAGTGATCAAAAATATAACTTCATACATATTCTTAATGAAAAGATTACGGAAATTCCTCTCTGATCAATCAATATTCACAATATATGCGTCATATATTAAATCTCATATTTCATATCTCTTACCCATTTGAAGTAGAGGTCCACAAACTTATCTAAGTAAATTAGATATGATGCATAAAAAATAGGTAAAATTTGCTGCAGCCATCGTATTCTATATACACTGATAAATATCTAAGCTTAAAAAACATTATCTTATTTGAATTTTATAAAACTGTATTTAAAATCATTCATAACCAATTAAAACATAATTTTATTCTAAATAGGAACCTAGACATACACGGCCATGGTACTAGGAATAGATCCAACTTTTACCTTTCTCTGTTGAGAACAACACATCAAAAAAATAATTGTATAATTGCCTCAAAGCTTATAATGAACTACCGCTTTTCATTTATTTAAAGAAAAAATAAAATCAACCTTATTTGGTATATAAAATTTAATAAAATCAAGTAAAAAAAAAAAAAAAAAAAAAATACTAATACACTAACAAATGAGCTAATAATAAATAAAATAAAAAACACTAAGAAAAAAATAAAGAACAAGTAAGTTTGAAATTTTATTAAAAATAAAATTTAAGGACTGGCGAAATATTTTCTATTATGGTTTGAAGGTTGTCACATATTTTAATTAATACATAAATAGACCTCTTATTAAACGGTTATTTTCGAATGCTTTTATTTTCAGCAATCAGATTTTTAATTCTTAACAAATTTTTAAGAAAAAAATATAATAAAATGTTATTGAATTTGTGATGCATAAATAATATACATACATAGATAATTTGTATCATAATATTTGATTTGAATAAAAAAAGTGGAATATTATTGAATTTGTGATGCATAAATAATATACATACATAATATGTATCGTAATATTAATTTTGATGCAAACTTCAACAAATAATTTTGTGAATTGCATGAAAATTATTTTGTACATTTATTATAAATTTTAAAAATCTACTCTTAAATTTTATTCTTAAAAAAATTTCAAAAATACATACATACACATGTACTTGTTCTTTACTGGTTTACAATTCAATTCAATTTTTAAAATAAAAATACAAACCGTTTTTCATATTATATTACGTACCTCAATGGAAGCGACGAATTTTTATTAGAATAATTACGAATACTCGTTCCAATAATAGGGAATTTTTATATACAATGCACACATTTTTTAGCTTCTATTTTTACAAAATGTACTTTCATACACAATTTGTGTGTAACTCCAAAAACCTCATACAATTTTCAATGTACATCATATACCTACCTAATACTTACATATTATATTCACATTCATTCTGCTTGAAACATATTTAATGATAATAATTGTTCAGATTACTTTAGTCAATTTAAGTTACGATTTAACATTTACTATTTTTAGTAATAAATAAATTTCTTTAACAATTAAACGTTATGCAATGGTTTTCGCTGACATTGCATTTTTATGCATAAAAATTAAATGTTTGAATGAAATATAGGGTGTTCAAAATTGAGGTATCATTTTAGTTTTAATAAACAAAGACTTTTTTTTTTAATATTGAATATATTTTTATTTTAATTTATTACAAATAGGTTCCGGTTAATAATGAAAAATTATGTCGGCCAAGTGGCCCCCTCTACTACTTCGGCAGGCTTCCAATCTTTTACCAAAATTCTGAATCACGTTGTTCAATAAACTGTTCTCAATAGTTGAAATCTGCTCGATAATGTTGTTTTTAAGCTTTTGAATTGTTGTAGGATTATTCCTGTACACTTTCGATTTCACAAAACCTTACAAAAAAAAAATACAACGGTGTCAAATCGCACGATCTTGGTGGCCATATCACTCCTCCTCTACGAGAAGTAATACGATCTTCGAACTTTTCCTTCAAAAGATCCATTTGCGTTTTCAAAAAAATATGGTCCGATGATTCCTCCTGACCACAAACCACACCAAACTGTAACTTTTTGTGGATGTGCTGTTTGCTCTAAGATAACCCTTGGATTCTCTTCACCCCAAATGCGGCAATTCTGTTTATTGACGTAGCCATTGAGCTGGAAATGAGCTTCGTCGGTGAAGATTATTTTGTTAAAAAAATTCTCATTTTCTTCTTGTTTTTCGATTGCCCAAGAAACGAATTGCCGACGTTATGCATGGTCAGTTGGTTTTAATTCTTGCGTCAGCTGGATCTTATAAGCCTTTAAATGGAGATCACGATGCAAAATGTTGAATAATGTGGATGGTTTGATGTTTAATTGCTGCGAAAGATGACGAATGGAAGTTTTTGGATCTTCTTCAACACTTCTGCTCACAGCTGCTACATTCTCGGTTGAACGGCCACTACGTTGATAAATGTTGCCTCTGTTATCAAGAACAGATCCAGTTTCTAGAAATTTATCAACCATCAGCTTGATGGCACGATTTGTTGGAGTATTTTCTCTACCAAATTTTGTTCGAAATTTCCTAATTACATCTTGAAAACTTTTACCATTTTCAAAAAATGTTGTAATAACAAAAACACGTTGTTCCTTCGTGTAACGTTCCATATTAACTAACCGGAATGTATTTAGAATATACCTAAAGAAACCACGTATAAAAATTCCAGGTAAAAAAAAAATGGCGGCAAAATCAAAATGATACCTCAATTTTGAACACCCTATACAATATTGTGCTAAGTAAATTAACTTATGTTAAATCAAATGTATGTAATGTAAACCGTTGTTGTAAAATTTTAATGTAGATTTAAAGTAATGTAGGTCAGTATAAAAATATTTCAAGTTTATAATACGGAAAATAATTGTACTAAATTTGTAACGATATTCAAGGTGTAATTAATGCTGATTTTAGTATTTAATTTATATATAAAGATGTAAATTTATAATAATTAGATAGAACAAAATAAACAGTTTATCAACAAACAAAACATTGGTCCTTCGAGGCGGATCATTTAACCATAAATGATCAAAAGATAATTGGACAAGCCGATTATATCAACATAAAAAAAAAAAAAAGACTATTCTTTCTTGTGAAGAAATTCAAAGGGCTAATTTGGAAGAGCTTTTTAGAATCAACAGAAATTACAAGAAAGATGGCAAGATGGCAGGTATTCATTGGAATACTTCGAAAGTCGTCTGAAACGCGTTCACATCATATATAACCAAATTTAAAAGGTTCATTAACGGATATAAGGAACAGAAAGTAAAACCGACCGAAGACCATCCACGCCAGCTGGAGAAAAGTCTCCATCCACAAGAATTTTTATCAAGGATACTTTTCAACTAGAAAGAATAAAGATTCCTAGATTTGATGGATACTATATGAAATGGACTACATTCTATGAATTATTTAAGGCAATGGTTCATGAAAATAACGAGATTTGCAATGTACAAAAAATGCAATATCTTAAATCTGTACTTACTGACGAAGCAAGCATAATAAAACATTTGTCAGTAAGTGAAGAAAATTATAAAACAGCTTGGGAGTAGTTAATAAACCGATTTGCAAATAAACGAGTTATTTTATCATTACATTTGCATGCAATTACATCTGCTCCATTTACTAAGGCTGAAAATGCCAACAGCTATAAGAGGTTACTTGACTACAGAATCTACAGAATCCTGGGGACCTATAGTGGTCCACATTCTGTCCCAAAGGTTAGATATAGAAGCCAGAAAAAAATGGGAAGAGGGCCTAGTTAGCAACAGCACTAATTCAAGTAGAAAATAAGTATGGAGATTATATTTCGTTTAGAGCTCTAATTGACCAAGGTTCTCAAGGATCATTTATAACTGAAGATGCTGTGCAATGTTTGAACTGCCTCGTAGTTGTGGTAGAACCATCATTAGCGGAATTGGGTCAACTGAAAGGGCTGTGTCAAGGAGTGTGGCTCAGCTAAAAATAAAGGAAAAATGGACTCGTAATCATCACCTCATTCAATCATTAATAATTCCGCAAATTACATGCGATTTACCACATAAAAATCTATCACTAAATTCAACAAGAATCAATCTGGATGATTTACAGGATCCAACTTTTAACATAAAAGGGAGAATTGACATTTTGCTGGGCGCTGATATATTCAGCAATATTATAAAAAATGGAGTAAAAGACACACAATCAAGATATCTAACTGCGCAAAAAACAGCATTGGGTTAGATATTGTCAGGGCATGTACCAATCGTATCAAATTATAAGATTTCTAGTTTAATTTGAACTGAAGATGTAGATCAATCCCTGAGAAAATTCTGTGAACAAGAAGAAATGAAATACCGTATTGAACCCCCAGTTAAAGATTTTCTAGCAGAAGAGATTTATAAACAAGATGTTCAACGTTTACCATCAGGCAGATATCAAATAAGTTTACCTTTCAAATTGATGCCAGGTGCAGAGTTGGAAAGTACTCGTTCAAGAGCATTGCAGAGACTATATCAATTAGAGCGCAGGTTTAAATTCAATTCTTAAAGGATGATTATAACAAGGTTATAGATGAATATATTCAGTTAGAGCATATTGAAGAAGTACTACTAAATGAAATCAACAAGGTCAATTACTATCTGACACATCATGCTGTATTGAAGGCTAGCAGTACAACAACCAAAACTAGAGTAGTTTTTGATGCATCTGCCACATCATTATCTGGAAAATCGCTGAACAATTTTTTATTAACTGGCCCAACCATACAAGAATCTATTTACGATATCTTACTGCGGTGGAGAAAATACAAATTTGCAATTACTGACGATATTGAAAAAATGTACCGACAGATATGGTTGAAGTCAGAACATCGCGCTTTTCACAAAACAGTGTGGAGAAAAAATCCAACTGATGAAGTTAAAGATTATAGATTGAAGACTGTAACCTTTGGAGTCGCGTCAGCGCCATTCCTAGCAATAAGAACTTTACATGAAGTAGCACAGTCGGTAAAACTAGAAAACCCAAAAATTGCAGACATCAGTCTTAACGATTTTTATGTAGATGATTTTATGACAGGTGCTCATACTCTGGAAGAAGCTGAGCATATTATCTTAGCAAATTCCTGAAGGAGGCAGGATTTCCTTTACGGAAATGGGCAGCAAATGATAATAATTTTTTATCAAAAATATTAGAAACAGATCGAGAATTACAATTACCACTGCAAAAGGGAATGCAAGTGAAAACATTAGGATTGTATTGGCTACCAGCAACTGATGCCTTTTTTTATAAGGTGAGCCCACAAAAGCAGGAAAAGATTCTTCATACGAAAAAATCCATATTATCAGAAATATCTAAACTCTTTGATCCTCTTGGTTGGTTGCAATCAATACTTATACAGGGTGAATCATTATTGTAACAATTATGGCTAACGCAAATTGATTGGGATTACCCTTTGCCAAATTATTTACAAGATCAATGGAACAACTGACGTAATGATCTTTATAATATTCAAGGAATTAATATACCCCGCTGGATAAACTACGAATCCGGAGATGTAATACAATTACATGGATTTGCAGATGCTTCTATGATAGCTTATGCTGCAGTTATCTGCATTAGAATTGAAAAGCCAGATGGTAAAATCATAACCAATTTGTTATCTTCAAAGTCGAAGGTAGCTCCGATGAAAACAGTCTCAATTCCGCGCTTGGAATTATGTGGAGCTCAACTTGTACTACAACTTATGGAGCAAGTATCTAAGGCATTCAAATGGACAGATATAAACAAATTTTTTTGGACTGACTCTGCAATTGTCTTATTGCATGGCTTAGCCAACAATTAAATAAATAGAAAACTTATGTAGCAAATAGAGTTAGTTATATTTTATCTAACTCAACACGTTCACAATGGCGCCGCGTTCAAAGTAAGAATAATCCATCTGATATTGCATCTCGAGTCATGAGTGCGAGTCAATTAGAGTAGATAGGTAGGCACTTGGATCAACGAGGTCAGTAAGTCAAGGTCATCCGGAAGTAGGTCAAACCGTAATTAGGTCAGACAGGAAGTAGGTTAATGTCATAAAACTAGGTCAGACAGGCGGCGGCGGCCGCCAGACAAATCTAGTTGTTTATAAAGATTGTACATATATTTGCTTTAAGTAATAGGTAAACATGGAAATAGTAAGAAAAAAATGCTTTTTATTTTTGCTTGCAATTTTGAGATGTTTTTGCTTGCATTTTTGATATGTTTGCATTTATTTCTTGTATTTTTTTTCTTTCGTTTTTTTTTACCCATTTATTAATTGTTATGTAAGAATGTTGAAAAAAAAAAAAAAAACAGGAAATCAGAACAATATCTAGCGTGGTACATGTTTACTTATTGATGTACACTTGGCTTTAGTAATAGGCGAATATGAAAATAATAAGAAAAAATGCTTTATAAAATTTAAAGAGAAAAATGAAAGCAGAACAAAATAAGTATAACTACATTTCTTTAAAATTTTGCAATATTTTAAAAAATTTAAAGGAAAAGTGAAAACTGGTTATTTAAATATTACATAAAGATGCAACCTTGACAAAATTGATGCAATTTTGAGAAGAATTTATTTCTTGTTGTTTTCTTTTTTTTTCTATGAAGTATTTAAAGAAGAGGAAAGAAAACATTGTTAGTATCACCGTATAAGATGTCATTATTATGTAAGAATGTTAGAAAACAAGAAAATGAATAAAAAGCGATTCAAAATAAGTTAATTGCTTTTGGTATTATAGTGGTACATAGTAGTGTAAAAATAAAAAAATAAAACAGATTTGTTTATATGTTTGAAATAATTTTTTCAAATAACAAGCAAGACATTATGTATAAATTGTGTAAAAAGTTAAAAAATGGTTAATAGAGTGAAAATTCTAGGATTGGAAACGTTCGCGGTCGGTTGTTTATAAATAAAGAAAATCGAAAATAAAAATCGTCATATATCTTCGAGGTCGTAAACAAAAAGTCCGCATAAACAAAACCTTTAGTGATGAAAAAACAATATTGAAAGGGTTCCTGCAAGGATCAATACAGGGAGCATTACTTTTTAAATTATATATATATGCGTTTGAGGCAAATATTCATAGATCTCTACAATATGATTTACAATTGATTGAGGAGTGGATTACTAAACACCGACTTTTATTAAATCTAAAAACAAACGAAAATATTAATGTTTGAAAACAGGGCACATAACTCCATAAACTCCTTACAGTATAATACTGTAAATGTTGAAGTTGTTGGAAACTTCAATTACCTAGGTTAAATACTTGATAGAAAAAGTGATCAAAAATATAACTTCATACATATTCTTAATGAAAAGATTACGGAAATTCCTCTCTGATCAATCAATATTCACAATATATGCGTCATATATTAAATCTCATATTTCATATCTCTTACCCATTTGAAGTAGAGGTCCACAAACTTATCTAAATAAATTAGATATGATGCATAAAAAATAGGTAAAATTTGCTGCAGCCATCGTATTCTATATACACTGATAAATATCTAAGCTTAAAAAACATTATCTTATTTGAATTTTATAAAACTGTATTTAAAATCATTCATAACCAATTAAAACATAATTTTATTCTAAATAGGAACCTAGACATACACGGCCATGGTACTAGGAATAGATCCAACTTTTACCTTTCTCTGTTGAGAACAACACATCAAAAAAATAATTGTATAATTGCCTCAAAGCTTATAATGAACTACCGCTTTTCATTTATTTAAAGAAAAAATAAAATCAACCTTATTTGGTATATAAAATTTAATAAAATCAAGTAAAAAAAAAAAAAAAAAAAAAATACTAATACACTAACAAATGAGCTAATAATAAATAAAATAAAAAACACTAAGAAAAAAATAAAGAACAAGTAAGTTTGAAATTTTATTAAAAATAAAATTTAAGGACTGGCGAAATATTTTCTATTATGGTTTGAAGGTTGTCACATATTTTAATTAATACATAAATAGACCTCTTATTAAACGGTTATTTTCGAATGCTTTTATTTTCAGCAATCAGATTTTTAATTCTTAACAAATTTTTAAGAAAAAAATATAATAAAATGTTATTGAATTTGTGATGCATAAATAATATACATACATAGATAATTTGTATCATAATATTTGATTTGAATAAAAAAAGTGGAATATTATTGAATTTGTGATGCATAAATAATATACATACATAATATGTATCGTAATATTAATTTTGATGCAAACTTCAACAAATAATTTTGTGAATTGCATGAAAATTATTTTGTACATTTATTATAAATTTTAAAAATCTACTCTTAAATTTTATTCTTAAAAAAATTTCAAAAATACATACATACACATGTACTTGTTCTTTACTGGTTTACAATTCAATTCAATTTTTAAAATAAAAATACAAACCGTTTTTCATATTATATTACGTACCTCAATGGAAGCGACGAATTTTTATTAGAATAATTACGAATACTCGTTCCAATAATAGGGAATTTTTATATACAATGCACACATTTTTTAGCTTCTATTTTTACAAAATGTACTTTCATACACAATTTGTGTGTAACTCCAAAAACCTCATACAATTTTCAATGTACATCATATACCTACCTAATACTTACATATTATATTCACATTCATTCTGCTTGAAACATATTTAATGATAATAATTGTTCAGATTACTTTAGTCAATTTAAGTTACGATTTAACATTTACTATTTTTAGTAATAAATAAATTTCTTTAACAATTACACGTTATGCAATGGTTTTCGCTGGCATTGCATTTTTATGCATAAAAATTAAATGTTTGAATGAAATACAATATTGTACTAAGTTAATTAACTTATGTTAAATCAAATGTATGTAATGTAAACTGTTGTTGTAAAATTTTAATGTAGATTTAAAGTAATGTAGGTCAGTATAAAAATATTTCAAGTTTATAATACGGAAAATAATTGTACTAAATTTGTAACGATATTCAAGGTGTAATTAATGCTGATTTTAGTATTTAATTTATATATAAAGATGTAAATTTATAATAATTAGATAGAACAAAATAAACAGTTTATCAACAAACAAAACATTGGTCCTTCGAGGCGGATCATTTAACCATAAATGATCAAAAGATAATTGGACAAGCCGATTATATCAACATAAAAAAAAAAAAAGACTATTCTTTCTTGTGAAGAAATTCAAAGGGCTAATTTGGAAGAGCTTTTTAGAATCAACAGAAATTACAAGAAAGATGGCAAGATGGCAGGTATTCATTGGAATACTTCGAAAGTCGTCTGAAACGCGTTCACATCATATATAACCAAATTTAAAAGGTTCATTAACGGATATAAGGAACAGAAAGTAAAACCGACCGAAGACCATCCACGCCAGCTGGAGAAAAGTCTCCATCCACAAGAATTTTTATCAAGGATACTTTTCAACTAGAAAGAATAAAGATTCCTAGATTTGATGGATACTATATGAAATGGACTACATTCTATGAATTATTTAAGGCAATGGTTCATGAAAATAACGAGATTTGCAATGTACAAAAAATGCAATATCTTAAATCTGTACTTACTGACGAAGCAAGCATAATAAAACATTTGTCAGTAAGTGAAGAAAATTATAAAACAGCTTGGGAGTAGTTAATAAACCGATTTGCAAATAAACGAGTTATTTTATCATTACATTTGCATGCAATTACATCTGCTCCATTTACTAAGGCTGAAAATGCCAACAGCTATAAGAGGTTACTTGACTACAGAATCTACAGAATCCTGGGGACCTATAGTGGTCCACATTCTGTCCCAAAGGTTAGATATAGAAGCCAGAAAAAAATGGGAAGAGGGCCTAGTTAGCAACAGCACTAATTCAAGTAGAAAATAAGTATGGAGATTATATTTCGTTTAGAGCTCTAATTGACCAAGGTTCTCAAGGATCATTTATAACTGAAGATGCTGTGCAATGTTTGAACTGCCTCGTAGTTGTGGTAGAACCATCATTAGCGGAATTGGGTCAACTGAAAGGGCTGTGTCAAGGAGTGTGGCTCAGCTAAAAATAAAGGAAAAATGGACTCGTAATCATCACCTCATTCAATCATTAATAATTCCGCAAATTACATGCGATTTACCACATAAAAATCTATCACTAAATTCAACAAGAATCAATCTGGATGATTTACAGGATCCAACTTTTAACATAAAAGGGAGAATTGACATTTTGCTGGGCGCTGATATATTCAGCAATATTATAAAAAATGGAGTAAAAGACACACAATCAAGATATCTAACTGCGCAAAAAACAGCATTGGGTTAGATATTGTCAGGGCATGTACCAATCGTATCAAATTATAAGATTTCTAGTTTAATTTGAACTGAAGATGTAGATCAATCCCTGAGAAAATTCTGTGAACAAGAAGAAATGAAATACCGTATTGAACCCCCAGTTAAAGATTTTCTAGCAGAAGAGATTTATAAACAAGATGTTCAACGTTTACCATCAGGCAGATATCAAATAAGTTTACCTTTCAAATTGATGCCAGGTGCAGAGTTGGAAAGTACTCGTTCAAGAGCATTGCAGAGACTATATCAATTAGAGCGCAGGTTTAAATTCAATTCTTAAAGGATGATTATAACAAGGTTATAGATGAATATATTCAGTTAGAGCATATTGAAGAAGTACTACTAAATGAAATCAACAAGGTCAATTACTATCTGACACATCATGCTGTATTGAAGGCTAGCAGTACAACAACCAAAACTAGAGTAGTTTTTGATGCATCTGCCACATCATTATCTGGAAAATCGCTGAACAATTTTTTATTAACTGGCCCAACCATACAAGAATCTATTTACGATATCTTACTGCGGTGGAGAAAATACAAATTTGCAATTACTGACGATATTGAAAAAATGTACCGACAGATATGGTTGAAGTCAGAACATCGCGCTTTTCACAAAACAGTGTGGAGAAAAAATCCAACTGATGAAGTTAAAGATTATAGATTGAAGACTGTAACCTTTGGAGTCGCGTCAGCGCCATTCCTAGCAATAAGAACTTTACATGAAGTAGCACAGTCGGTAAAACTAGAAAACCCAAAAATTGCAGACATCAGTCTTAACGATTTTTATGTAGATGATTTTATGACAGGTGCTCATACTCTGGAAGAAGCTGAGCATATTATCTTAGCAAATTCCTGAAGGAGGCAGGATTTCCTTTACGGAAATGGGCAGCAAATGATAATAATTTTTTATCAAAAATATTAGAAACAGATCGAGAATTACAATTACCACTGCAAAAGGGAATGCAAGTGAAAACATTAGGATTGTATTGGCTACCAGCAACTGATGCCTTTTTTTATAAGGTGAGCCCACAAAAGCAGGAAAAGATTCTTCATACGAAAAAATCCATATTATCAGAAATATCTAAACTCTTTGATCCTCTTGGTTGGTTGCAATCAATACTTATACAGGGTGAATCATTATTGTAACAATTATGGCTAACGCAAATTGATTGGGATTACCCTTTGCCAAATTATTTACAAGATCAATGGAACAACTGACGTAATGATCTTTATAATATTCAAGGAATTAATATACCCCGCTGGATAAACTACGAATCCGGAGATGTAATACAATTACATGGATTTGCAGATGCTTCTATGATAGCTTATGCTGCAGTTATCTGCATTAGAATTGAAAAGCCAGATGGTAAAATCATAACCAATTTGTTATCTTCAAAGTCGAAGGTAGCTCCGATGAAAACAGTCTCAATTCCGCGCTTGGAATTATGTGGAGCTCAACTTGTACTACAACTTATGGAGCAAGTATCTAAGGCATTCAAATGGACAGATATAAACAAATTTTTTTGGACTGACTCTGCAATTGTCTTATTGCATGGCTTAGCCAACAATTAAATAAATAGAAAACTTATGTAGCAAATAGAGTTAGTTATATTTTATCTAACTCAACACGTTCACAATGGCGCCGCGTTCAAAGTAAGAATAATCCATCTGATATTGCATCTCGAGTCATGAGTGCGAGTCAATTAGAGTAGATAGGTAGGCACTTGGATCAACGAGGTCAGTAAGTCAAGGTCATCCGGAAGTAGGTCAAACCGTAATTAGGTCAGACAGGAAGTAGGTTAATGTCATAAAACTAGGTCAGACAGGCGGCGGCGGCCGCCAGACAAATCTAGTTGTTTATAAAGATTGTACATATATTTGCTTTAAGTAATAGGTAAACATGGAAATAGTAAGAAAAAAATGCTTTTTATTTTTGCTTGCAATTTTGAGATGTTTTTGCTTGCATTTTTGATATGTTTGCATTTATTTCTTGTATTTTTTTTCTTTCGTTTTTTTTTACCCATTTATTAATTGTTATGTAAGAATGTTGAAAAAAAAAAAAAAAAACAGGAAATCAGAACAATATCTAGCGTGGTACATGTTTACTTATTGATGTACACTTGGCTTTAGTAATAGGCGAATATGAAAATAATAAGAAAAAATGCTTTATAAAATTTAAAGAGAAAAATGAAAGCAGAACAAAATAAGTATAACTACATTTCTTTAAAATTTTGCAATATTTTAAAAAATTTAAAGGAAAAGTGAAAACTGGTTATTTAAATATTACATAAAGATGCAACCTTGACAAAATTGATGCAATTTTGAGAAGAATTTATTTCTTGTTGTTTTCTTTTTTTTTCTATGAAGTATTTAAAGAAGAGGAAAGAAAACATTGTTAGTATCACCGTATAAGATGTCATTATTATGTAAGAATGTTAGAAAACAAGAAAATGAATAAAAAGCGATTCAAAATAAGTTAATTGCTTTTGGTATTATAGTGGTACATAGTAGTGTAAAAATAAAAAAATAAAACAGATTTGTTTATATGTTTGAAATAATTTTTTCAAATAACAAGCAAGACATTATGTATAAATTGTGTAAAAAGTTAAAAAATGGTTAATAGAGTGAAAATTCTAGGATTGGAAACGTTCGCGGTCGGTTGTTTATAAATAAAGAAAATCGAAAATAAAAATCGTCATATATCTTCGAGGTCGTAAACAAAAAGTCCGCATAAACAAAACCTTTAGTGATGAAAAAACAATATTGAAAGGGTTCCTGCAAGGATCAATACAGGGAGCATTACTTTTTAAATTATATATATATATGCGTTTGAGGCAAATATTCATAGATCTCTACAATATGATTTACAATTGATTGAGGAGTGGATTACTAAACACCGACTTTTATTAAATCTAAAAACAAACGAAAATATTAATGTTTGAAAACAGGGCACATAACTCCATAAACTCCTTACAGTATAATACTGTAAATGTTGAAGTTGTTGGAAACTTCAATTACCTAGGTTAAATACTTGATAGAAAAAGTGATCAAAAATATAACTTCATACATATTCTTAATGAAAAGATTACGGAAATTCCTCTCTGATCAATCAATATTCACAATATATGCGTCATATATTAAATCTCATATTTCATATCTCTTACCCATTTGAAGTAGAGGTCCACAAACTTATCTAAATAAATTAGATATGATGCATAAAAAATAGGTAAAATTTGCTGCAGCCATCGTATTCTATATACACTGATAAATATCTAAGCTTAAAAAACATTATCTTATTTGAATTTTATAAAACTGTATTTAAAATCATTCATAACCAATTAAAACATAATTTTATTCTAAATAGGAACCTAGACATACACGGCCATGGTACTAGGAATAGATCCAACTTTTACCTTTCTCTGTTGAGAACAACACATCAAAAAAATAATTGTATAATTGCCTCAAAGCTTATAATGAACTACCGCTTTTCATTTATTTAAAGAAAAAATAAAATCAACCTTATTTGGTATATAAAATTTAATAAAATCAAGTAAAAAAAAAAAAAAAAAAAAAATACTAATACACTAACAAATGAGCTAATAATAAATAAAATAAAAAACACTAAGAAAAAAATAAAGAACAAGTAAGTTTGAAATTTTATTAAAAATAAAATTTAAGGACTGGCGAAATATTTTCTATTATGGTTTGAAGGTTGTCACATATTTTAATTAATACATAAATAGACCTCTTATTAAACGGTTATTTTCGAATGCTTTTATTTTCAGCAATCAGATTTTTAATTCTTAACAAATTTTTAAGAAAAAAATATAATAAAATGTTATTGAATTTGTGATGCATAAATAATATACATACATAGATAATTTGTATCATAATATTTGATTTGAATAAAAAAAGTGGAATATTATTGAATTTGTGATGCATAAATAATATACATACATAATATGTATCGTAATATTAATTTTGATGCAAACTTCAACAAATAATTTTGTGAATTGCATGAAAATTATTTTGTACATTTATTATAAATTTTAAAAATCTACTCTTAAATTTTATTCTTAAAAAAATTTCAAAAATACATACATACACATGTACTTGTTCTTTACTGGTTTACAATTCAATTCAATTTTTAAAATAAAAATACAAACCGTTTTTCATATTATATTACGTACCTCAATGGAAGCGACGAATTTTTATTAGAATAATTACGAATACACGTTCCAATAATAGGGAATTTTTATATACAATGCACACATTTTTTAGCTTCTATTTTTACAAAATGTACTTTCATACACAATTTGTGTGTAACTCCAAAAACCTCATACAATTTTCAATGTACATCATATACCTACCTAATACTTACATATTATATTCACATTCATTCTGCTTGAAACATATTTAATGATAATAATTGTTCAGATTACTTTAGTCAATTTAAGTTACGATTTAACATTTACTATTTTTAGTAATAAATAAATTTCTTTAACAATTACACGTTATGCAATGGTTTTCGCTGGCATTGCATTTTTATGCATAAAAATTAAATGTTTGAATGAAATACAATATTGTACTAAGTTAATTAACTTATGTTAAATCAAATGTATGTAATGTAAACTGTTGTTGTAAAATTTTAATGTAGATTTAAAGTAATGTAGGTCAGTATAAAAATATTTCAAGTTTATAATACGGAAAATAATTGTACTAAATTTGTAACGATATTCAAGGTGTAATTAATGCTGATTTTAGTATTTAATTTATATATAAAGATGTAAATTTATAATAATTAGATAGAACAAAATAAACAGTTTATCAACAAACAAAACATTGGTCCTTCGAGGCGGATCATTTAACCATAAATGATCAAAAGATAATTGGACAAGCCGATTATATCAACATAAAAAAAAAAAAAGACTATTCTTTCTTGTGAAGAAATTCAAAGGGCTAATTTGGAAGAGCTTTTTAGAATCAACAGAAATTACAAGAAAGATGGCAAGATGGCAGGTATTCATTGGAATACTTCGAAAGTCGTCTGAAACGCGTTCACATCATATATAACCAAATTTAAAAGGTTCATTAACGGATATAAGGAACAGAAAGTAAAACCGACCGAAGACCATCCACGCCAGCTGGAGAAAAGTCTCCATCCACAAGAATTTTTATCAAGGATACTTTTCAACTAGAAAGAATAAAGATTCCTAGATTTGATGGATACTATATGAAATGGACTACATTCTATGAATTATTTAAGGCAATGGTTCATGAAAATAACGAGATTTGCAATTTACAAAAAATGCAATATCTTAAATCTGTACTTACTGACGAAGCAAGCATAATAAAACATTTGTCAGTAAGTGAAGAAAATTATAAAACAGCTTGGGAGTAGTTAATAAACCGATTTGCAAATAAACGAGTTATTTTATCATTACATTTGCATGCAATTACATCTGCTCCATTTACTAAGGCTGAAAATGCCAACAGCTATAAGAGGTTACTTGACTACAGAATCTACAGAATCCTGGGGACCTATAGTGGTCCACATTCTGTCCCAAAGGTTAGATATAGAAGCCCGAAAAAAATGGGAAGAGAGCCTAGTTAGCAACAGCACTAATTCAAGTAGAAAATAAGTATGGAGATTATATTTCGTTTAGAGCTCTAATTGGCCAAGGTTCTCAAGGATCATTTATAACTGAAGATGCTGTGCAATGTTTGAACTGCCTCGTAGTTGTGGTAGAACCATCATTAGCGGAATTGGGTCAACTGAAAGGGCTGTGTCAAGGAGTGTGGCTCAGCTAAAAATAAAGGAAAAATGGACTCGTAATCATCACCTCATTCAAGCATTAATAATTCCGCAAATTACATGCGATTTACCACATAAAAATCTATCACTAAATTCAACAAGAATCAATCTGGATGATTTACAGGATCCAACTTTTAACATAAAAGGGAGAATTGACATTTTGTTGGGCGCTGATATATTCAGCAATATTATAAAAAATGGAGTAAAAGACACACAATCAAGATATCTAACTGCGCAAAAAACAGCATTGGGTTGGATATTGTCAGGACCTGTACCAATCGTATCAAATTATAAGATTTCTAGTTTAATTTGAACTGAAGATGTAGATCAATCCCTGAGAAAATTCTGGAAACAAGAAGAAATGAAATACCGTATTGAACCCCCAGTTAAAGATTTTCTAGCAGAAGAGATTTATAAACAAGATGTTCAACGTTTACCATCAGGCAGATATCAAATAAGTTTACCTTTCAAATTGATGCCAGGTGCAGAGTTGGAAAGTACTCGTTCAAGAGCATTGCAGAGACTATATCAATTAGAGCGCAGGTTTAAATTCAATTCTGAGTTAAACGATGATTATAACAAGGTTATAGATGAATATATTCAGTTAGAGCATATTGAAGAAGTACCACTAAATGAAATCAACAAGGTCAATTACTATCTGACACATCATGCTGTATTGAAGGCTAGCAGTACAACAACCAAAACTAGAGTAGTTTTTGATGCATCTGCCACATCACCATCTGGAAAATCGCTGAACAATTTTTTATTAACTGGCCCAACCATACAAGAATCTATTTACGATATCTTACTGCGGTGGAGAAAATACAAATTTGCAATTACTGACGATATTGAAAAAATGTACCGACAGATATGGTTGAAGTCAGAACATCGCGTTTTTCACAAAATAGTGTGGAGAAAACATCCAACTGATGAAGTTAAAGATTATAGATTGAAGACTGTAACCTTTGGAGTCGCGTCAGCGCCATTCCTAGCAATAAGAACTTTACATGAAGTAGCACAGTCGGTAAAACTAGAAAACCCAAAAATTGCAGACATCAGTCTTAACGATTTTTATGTAGATGATTTTATGACAGGTGCTCATACTCTGGAAGAAGCTCAGCATATTATCTTAGTAAATTCCTGAAGGAGGCAGGATTTCCGTTACGGAAATGGGCAGCAAATGATAATAATTTATTATCAAAAATATTAGAAACAGATCGAGAATTACAATTACCACTGGAAAAGGGAATGCAAGGGAAAACATTAGGATTGTATTGGCTACCAGCAACTGATGCCTTTTTTATAACGTGAGCCCACAAAAGCAGGAAAAGATTCTTCATACGAAAAAATCCATATTATCAGAAATATCTAAACTCTTTGATCCTCTTGGTTGGTTGCAACCAATACTTATACAGAGTGAGTCATTGTTGTAACAATTATGGCTAACGCAAATTGATTGGGATTACTCTTTGCCAAATTATTTACAAGATCAATGGAACAACTGACGTAATGATCTTTATAATATTCAAGGAATTAATATACCCCGCTGGATAAACTACGAACCTGGAGATGTAATACAATAACATGGATTTGCAGATGCTTCTATGATAGCTTATGCTGCAGTTATCTGCATTAGAATTGAAAAGCCAGATGGTAAAATCATAACCAATTTGTTATCTTCAAAGTCGAAGGTAGCTCCGATGAAAACAGTCTCAATTCCGCGCTTGGAATTATGTGGAGCTCAACTTGTACTACAACTTATGGAGCAAGTATCTAAGGCATTCAAATGGACAGATATAAACAAATTTTTTTGGACTGACTCTGCAATTGTCTTATTGCATGGCTTAGCCAACAATTAAATAAATAGAAAACTTATGTAGCAAATAGAGTTAGTTATATTTTATCTAACTCAACACGTTCACAATGGCGCCGCGTTCAAAGTAAGAATAATCCATCTGATATTGCATCTCGAGTCATGAGTGCGAGTCAATTAGAGTAGATAGGTAGGCACTTGGATCAACGAGGTCAGTAAGTCAAGGTCATCAGGAAGTAGGTCAAACCGTAATTAGGTCAGACAGGAAGTAGGTTAATGTCATAAAACTAGGTCAGACAGGCGGCGGCGGCCGCCAGACAAGTCTAGTTGTTTATAAAGATTGTACATATATTTGCTTTAAGTAATAGGTAAACATGGAAATAGTAGGAAAAAATTGCTTTTTATTTTTGCTTGCAATTTTGAGATGTTTTTGCTTGCATTTTTGATATGTTTGCATTTATTTCTTGTATTTTTTTTCTTTCGTTTTTTTTTACCCATTTATTAATTGTTATGTAAGAATGTTGAAAAAAAAAAAAAAACAGGAAATCAAAAAAATATCTAGCGTGGTACATGTTTACTTATTGATGTACACTTGGCTTTAGTAATAGGCGAATATGAAAATAATAAGAAAAAATTCTTTATAAAATTTAAAGAGAAAAATGAAAACAGAACAAAATAAGTGTAACTACATTTCTTTAAAATTTTGCTATATTTTAAAAAATTTAAAGGAAAAGTGAAAACTGGTTATTTAAATCTTACATAAAGATGCAACCTTGACAAAATTGATGCAATTTTGAGAAGAATTTATTTCTTGTTGTTTTCTTTTTTTTTCTATGAAGTATTTAAAGAAGAGGAAAGAAAACATTGTTAGTATCACCCTATAAGATGTTATTATTATGTAAGAATGTTGGAAAACAAGAAAAAGAATAAAAAGCGATTCAAAATAAGTTAATTACTTTTGGTACTTATAGTGGTACATAGTAGTGTAAAAATAAAAAAATAAAACAGATTTGTTTATATGTTTGAAATAATTTTTTCAAATAACAAGCAAGACATTATGTATAAATTGTGTAAAAAGTTAGAAAATGGTTAATAAAGTGAAAATTCTAAGATTGGAAACGTTCGCAGTCGGTTGTTTATAAATAAAGAAAATCGAAAATAAAAAAATAAAAAATGAATACAGAAAAATGCACGATAAAATCTATAAAATCAGTGAATGTAAATCGATTCAACATTTTTGGAAAAAAAATTGGAGTTTATAATGGATCCAGTATCAGACAACAAAGATCCAATAGATTGGATTAAAACCAGTATTGAAGAATTATTCAGGAATTTAATTGAAAATGTTGACCCTAGTGACAAAATTGGTGTCACTTTTGGATGCCAAAGTTTTCGTGAACGTGGTCCAGCCTGGATCAATTTTAAAGAAGCAAAAGACCTTGACATTTCGGAAATTTGAGAAGTTATTTCAAAAATTTTCCAAAGCAACTCCGAAGGATTATCTATAGGTACCTTCTGTATAAGTGTTACATATGTACGACTTCCAGCGGGAAGAGGTAGAGGAAAAAGATACAACAATTTTGAAGAAGAATGTAATAAAAGAAGAGGCATAATTTAATTAAAAACAGAGATAATCTATGCTTACCATGTGCGTTAGTTGTTCATTCATTTTTTTATTTTCGATTTTCTTTTTTTATAAACAACCGACTGCGAACGTTTCCAATCTTAGAATTTTCACTCTATTAACCATTTTCTAACTTGTTGCACAATTTATACATAATGTCTTGCTTGTTATTTGAAAAAATTATTTCAAACATATAAACAAATCTGTTTTATTTTTTTATTTTTACACTACTATGTACCACTATAAGTACCAAAAGCAATTAACTTTTTTTGAATCGCTTTTTATTCTTTTTCTTGTTTTCCAACATTCTTACATAATAATAACATCTTATACGGTGATACTAACAATGTTTTCTTTCCTCTTCTTTAAATACTTCATAGAAAAAAAAAGAAAACAACAAGAAAAAAATTCTTCTCAAAATTGCATCAATTTTGTCAGGTTGCATCTTTATGTAAGATTTAAATAACCAGTTTTCACTTTTCCTTTAAATTTTTTAAAATATAGCAAAATTTTAAAGAAATGTAGTTACACCTATTTTGTTCTGCTTTCATTTTTCTCTTTAAATTTTATAAAGCATTTTTTCTTATTATTTTCATATTCGCCTATTACTTAAGCCAAGTGTACATCAATAAGTAAACATGTACCACGCTAGATATTGTTTTGATTTCCTGTGTTTTGGACTTCGACAACATGTGTTGAAACAAAATCCAATACAAATGTTTTTAGAATATATACTCAACCAAAGAAAAATATTTGATAAAGTTGTAGTTATTGCACATAATGGACAAGCATTTGATAATTAGTTTTTATTAAACTATATCTTAGAAAAAACCATCATCAAACCAAAACTAATTATGAGAGGAACAAAGAAAATTTGAATGCTGTTAGATAACGTGAAATTTATTGATTCATTAAACTATTTTCCAATGCCGTTATCTAATTTACCGAAAGCGTTTCATTTAGACATAAATTTGAAAAAGGATATTTCCCTCATATGTTTAATCGTAAAAACAATATAAAATATAATTTAAAGTTACCCAATCGTAAATATTACTGTTATAATTCAATGAGTGCATCGGAAAGAAAACAATTTCTTGAATGGTATGAAGAAAATAAAAACAAGTCTTTTAACTTCCAAAATGAAATTGTAGAATATTGTATGAATGACGTAAAAATTTTGACAGCAGCAGACAACAGTATTAAATTCAGACAACTATTTTTGGAAGAATGTAAGGTTGAACCATTTTTAGAGGCCACTACAATTGCTTATATACAGTTGGACTTATACCTCAACAAGGATATCGCTTATCAAAAAACCAGTCAATCATTGCCATAAAATGGTTAATGTGGGAAGAAAACAATGAAAAATAAAAATTCAGCATAGTAGCACAGCATGGAAAAGAAAAAGTTATTTTTGGTCGTGTTGACGGATATTGTACAGACACAAAATAAATATTTGAGTTTTATGGCTGTTATTACCATGGCCATCCAAAATGTTTCAAAAATAATAATGATAAAAAATATGAAACACGTTATGAGGCTACATAATCCAAAGCCATTAAATTACGATCTTTAGGTTATCAAGCAATTGAAAAGTGGGAGTGTGAATTTCAAAACGAAATGAGATCAAAAGAATACGAAGCATTTTTCTCAAAATTGGAGAACGAAAGTTTGATACCACTAAAACCACGTGACGCATTTTATGGCGGTAGAACAGGAAACACAAGAACATATTATAAACTGCACCTGGTGAGAAAATAATGTATATAGATATATGCTCACTATATCCTTGGGTGTGTAAATACGGAAAATTTCCAGTGGGTCATCCAAAACTTCATGTTGAACAAATTGAGTGCAATAAATTAAATTTAAATGATACTAAAGGATTAATAAAGGCATTGATACTTCCTCCAGAAAAACTCTATCACCCGGTTTTGCCTATAAATCAAAATAATAAGCTAATGTTTTCCTGCTGTCAAACATGTAGCTTGGAAATGAATAATGATGACTGCTCTCATGACAATCGTAGTAGGTCAATTTTAGGAATATGGGTTATAGATGAAGTAAGAGAAGCAGTTAAACAGGGATATAAAATTGTGCAAATATACGAGGTATGGCAGTACACTGTTAAACAATTTAATTCCCTTACATCACAACAAGAAATTTCCACTGAAATGATGAACAAGTTACTTAAAATTAAACAAGAAACTTCCGGCTGGCCTAGCTCTCGTAGAACACCAAAGGCAAAGTGCAAATATTTAGAAAAATTTTCCAAAGTGGAAGGCATAAATTTACAGTTTAACGAAATAGAAAAAAATCGTGGACTTAGATCATTAGCTAAATTAATGTAAAACTCTTTCTGTGGTAAATTTGGGCAGAGAGAAAATCAATCAAAAATAGAAATCATAAATTAGCCTTATCAATTATTTACTCTTCTTACTGATCCTTCCAAGAGTGTAAGTCAAATAACTCCAATAAACGAAAAAAAAGTTTTGGTAAAACTGTTTGAAAAGTCAAAGATATTCGTTTAAATTATAACGCTTCACAAGAAATAAATTTTGGCTCTATGAAACAATTAGTTAAAAAATTAAACAATTTTCAACAAATAAATATAACATTTCGTAGTATTCCTCGAACATACGATCACAGAGTCATCACAGAGTCATCACCTGAAAGAAAGACATATCGAATAAATTCCAGAAAACTAGCTTTTGCAAATGATTATACTTCAGTTCCTTATGGCTTGGAAAAGAAAAAAATTTAAAAATTATTGTTAATATATTGTAAAAATTTTGTATTTTAAACTATTAAATTACAGTATTGAAAAAAAATCTTTTAATTTTACCGTTTTTAATTTTCAGAATATAGTCGAAAATTTATTTACATAATATATATATATGTAATATATATATATGTAATATAATATATATATATATATATATATTATATATATATATATGAATATATATATATTTTATTCAAATTCACAGTTGCAGTTTAACTTTTCAATAATAATGTCAAAAGCACAAATAGTATCTGAAATTCATTGTCCAGTTAGACGTAGATTTCGAAGACGAAAAATATGTCAAAGAGGGTTAAATGATACATGGGAAATTGATCTTGTAAATATGTCGGCCTATCAAAAAGTGAATAATGAATACAAGTTCCTCTTAACTGTAATCGATATATTTTTGAAAAATGCATATGCCGAAAAAGTTAAATCAAAAGCAGCAGATGACGTAGTTAAAAGTATAGAAAAGATTTTTAAAAGCGAGGTGAAGTCTCCAAAAATATAGGATAGGGAATTCCCTATATAAAATAGGGAAAAGAATTTTTCAACAAAAAGTTCCAAAATTTGATGAAAAGCTATAAAATAAATCACTATCATACTTATTCAGAAATGAAGGCTAGTGTTTGTGAAAGGTTTAACAGAACATTAAAATCAATTATGTGGAAACAGTTTAGTTTACAAGGAAATTTTAAATGGATAGAACTTTTACCAAAACTAATTGAAAAATATAATAACACAAAACACAGTACAATTAAGTTAAAATCAAACCAAGTTACATCACAAAATGAAAAACAAATTCTTCGTCCAATTTACAATTACCCTAAAATATTTAATAAGGGAAAATTTAATGTTGGTGATTTTGTTAGAATTGCAAGATCTAAAGGTACTTTTCAAAAAGGATATGAACCTAACTATTCAACTGAAGTTTTTAAAATAGCTTTCAAAAACAAGACTGACCCGATTACATATAGTTTATAAGATTATAAAAATAAATTAGTTCATGGTGGTTTCTATGAACAGGAACTAACTAGTGTCAAAGACCCCAATGCTTATTTAATTGAAAAAAACAAGACTGACCCGATTACATATAGTTTATAAGATTATAAAAATAAATTAGTTCATGGTGGTTTCTATGAACAGGAACTAACTAGTGTCAAAGACCCCAATGCTTATTTAATTGAAAAAATTTTAAAACGAAAAGGCAATAAAGTATTTGTAAAATATTAAGGCTTTGATAATAGTCATAATCAATGGATAAGTAAATATGATATTCTTTCATAAAAAAAGTATAATTAGAATTTATGTAAAAAACTTTTTCTTAACTTTAGAGGACTGTTAAATGCAACAATGTTGTAAAAATGCTAATAGAAAAAATAAAAATAGAAAAATATTTACTAATAAAAATAAATAATTTAGGATAGGTAAATAAAAAATAAAATTCTTTCATAAAAAAGTATAATTAGAATTTATGTAAAAGATTTTTTCTTAACTTTAGAACACTGTTAAATGCAACAATGTTGTAAAAAATGCTATTTAAAAAAATTATAGTTTTATTATAATAAATTAGAATTTATTACATTAATAAAAAATTTACTTTACAACTTTTGGTTTTTAATTAGTTTTCTTAAGAATTTTGATTTCTAAACAATGATAATACAATTATTTAGAAGAAAAATTTAGTATAAATAAAGTGGGATCTTTCTTCAGATATATCAATTGAAAGAAAGAGCTCAACATAATAATACAACAAGAAAGCAAAATGGAAAACACAGCAGAGATTTTTACCTACGCTCAACAAATAGAGCCAACGCAGGAGTTGGCTCCAATTAAAAGAAAAATAATAAGAAGTCAGCAAGAATCACAGACACATCAACAACAACATCATCACTATCATCATCAACAACAACAACCACAACAGCAACAACATCAACAATTTCAACAACAACAACAATAAGAAATAATTCTTCTTCAAGAAGAAGAACCACCAGCTAAAAAAAGCTTCAAAGAAGCTTTTAATAAGAAAAATGTGGAAACTAGAAAGAGTTTCTTAAAAAGAAAAGATATGGAGCAAGATGCAATATATTAAATATTAAATGATATCATATATTAAATGTAAAGCAAATTAAGACCATTTATGGTCTTAAGTGCGTCTTTGAGACCCGCAATTTAATTATATTTGTACCTCAAAAATAAACTGATATTTTTGATAATTCTGATTTTGTAAAAGAAATAAAAGAAAAAGAACATTTTGTATATAAAGATAAAAATTTAAATTTAAGTATTGTAGATATATCTGAGTGTTTTGGTAAAATATATGCAAATTATTAATAAATAATGTAAATTAGTTTGTAGTTATAAGTTTTTATTATTATTAATAAATAAAAATAAAATTTAAAAAAGGTATAAATTTCTTTTATTTAGTTGCTTTATTTTTTCAGATTCAGGTTTACATGTACCTAAATTGATTTTGAAATTGAAATTGACAAATTTGATTTATTTAATTTTTTTTTTTCGTAAAAACACATGTATTTCATAAAAGAGCCAAGAAAAATTACATCATAAATTAAATTTTTGAACCTGAATAAAAATCTCTTCTTGCTACCTTGTAACATTTTTTTTCTGTACAGATCTAAATGTATTTCTTTTACTATTTGAAATTTTGACATGATTTATGCATCATCTAACTAGATTTAAAAATCCAATTTTACATTTTTTTACTCTATACTCTGAAAACTTGAAGTTTGACTGGGTACTGCAGTATATAACGCAGTTCAATTTTATTGGCAAATCATTTTCAATTCAATTTTGGTAAGATATTTAATTAAAATGGCAGCTGATTCAACAACATTTTCATTTACTGAAGAAACTGCAATAGTCAGTATACTAAATGAGCTCCAAGTTAATGAAATTACATCCACCGTAGATGAGGAGGAATTAATGAAAACTGAAGAATTCATATCACCGTTTCAAGTCTTAAATGAAGATATAGTGGAGCGACAAATTTGGAATAACCAAGAAGGAGATCCTAACTATTTTGCAGAACTTTTTAGAAATAATATATAAGAATATTTGTGCAAATGTATATGTATCTACTATATATAAGTAATTCATAATAAAAAACAAATTAAATAAATTTTAAAAATTTTTTCATTTATTGTTGTTTTTGTTTAAAACATTAGAAATTTTATTTTCTAGTAGTACAGGTATTTCAAAAAACAATCTAAAATAATTGCATTGAACGCTACAACGTTGTGTTGGAATATATATTTCTTCGTGCAATTTCATAACATGTTTTTCTTGACACATTTTTATATATTTAATAGCGTATTCCCGTAAATTTGATTCAGCATTTTTATTGTGTATCATTACAGCTTGAAGAAAATCAAATAAGTTGTAAAATGTGTCAGCTTCCTCTTTGTTAATGCTAAGACATCGGCCAATAACCATTCTTAACCCATATTGTAAACATAATTTTGTATTCCTTATTGATTGTTTCGAGTACCTTTTACAAAGTTGCTGGTAAAATTTACACCAATCACGATATTTTAAAATAGCCGGCTTTTTTCCAATACGATGAAAAATGTAAGTAGCTACAAGAGATTCTGTATCAAAACCAACAAGAACTTTTAATGACTGATTTTTGTTGAGAAAATATGCATAACTCAACATCAAATTTGTGTTCGAACCTTGATCTTCCATTACTACGTTTTAACTAAAGCTTTTTAATATTAATTGTATTGCTTAGGTACAGAAGATTGTGAAAAATTTTAATTTCCAAATAAGTTGTAAATCATATTAATAATCAGATTGTTGTTTTCTATATGATTATCTTTGCTAAATTCATTCAAAAAAGTTTTCATGCTTAAACCAAAACATCTATACCAGCCATAAACGCAACAGTATTGTCCACATACATTCAAAAGGACACTCTGTATCTGCCAATTATTAAAAACTATACTCTGATTTTTTAAATATTTCAAAATTTCCGGTTTATCTGGAACTCCACCATACGAATCAAAATATTCTGTGCAATTATGCTTTGGAATAAGCGCAAACCAATGTGTTCATGGATCTTTTATCTTGTCTGTGTCATCAATTTGTATGCTTGCATCAAATTCTCCACAGACAATAGCAGTTAGTGTAGATGTAAGTGGTTTTGATAGCCTTCCCTCATTTCTAACTGTACCCTGGTTTAGTAAACCTTGACATACTTCATTTCCAGATGCATCTAGAGTTAAATCAAAAGCAAGTATAAAAAATCCATTACTAAACATAGACTTTGTTATCTGATGAACTTTATCATTGTGGTAAATTCCAGTTCCTGAAAAAAGTGTACTGCATGCTCTTGTGCAGGAATTATTTTCATTTGAAAAACTGGTTTCAATTGCTGAATTAGGTATTTGAACACCATTTACGTTTAACGCAAATTGTGAAATATCAAAATGTTTAAAATTGTATGGATTTTTTGATCTTTTTCCAGAGTAATGCACATTTTCTGTCATACAAAAAATTATTGTGTTTGGAAACTGCCCAATAAAAACATTATCTGCTCCTTGGAATTGTAAAACTTTTTACTTCAACGCGTTTATAATTGGCTTCGCGTGGTTTCTATAATTTTTAATTATGATTCATCAGAATCGTCTGCAAATAGATAAACATCTGCTTTTCAAGTGTTAAAACTATACGAATGTCAACATTATTTATAAGTAGAGTAGGTTGATTAAACATATCTACGTGTAGTTTACCCATAAGTTCCACTACATTGCTATTATGATACAATTTTTAGAGCCCTTTTGAACCATTATTATCAGATTTAGCTATATTTGCTTTATCTAAAATGCATCCTGCTTATTCTAAATGAGTTGCAGCAGCATCTGTACCATAATTTAATAAAGATTCAGTATAAGCTCTATAGTGATAATTTCCATCAGATGGTGTTATATTTTTGCCATTTAATTGAACATTACATTGTTTTATTAAAGAATGTAAAATGTTATTAACTACACTTGGTTGTATTATTATTCTTCCTTCAGCATTTTTATCATTATTCCATTGCGTTCCATCTTTCTTTAAGATCTGTACTTTTAATCTCAAATATGTAGATAACAAATCTCTATATGTATCGCCATGACCCAGTGAAACAAATTCAATAGTTGAAGGGTTGCCTAAAGATGCAATAGAATTGTAGAAAACTTCTTCAAATCGTAAAATGCTAGACTGATTGGGTTTTAAAAATATCCAACTCAGATTTCATACACTCAATCATAATTAATTAAAAATATCTTTTTGTTTCTTTTTGTTATTATCTTTGCGTCGTTTTGACGTAAAATAGTTTAAATTTTTAATGAATGGTCTTTTTATAGCTTTTCGTTTTCTTTTACCAGAACCATACATTTCATTCAGTTTTCCTTTACTAAGATTTGCATAACTTCTTTTAAATTTGCACCAGTTGCAATATCAGACAAAGCATTAATACCAGAGTTAATAACCTCTTTTTTCAAAATATCAGCGCCTGAAGTAAATAATGGTTTCAAATATCTAAAAAGTCCCCCAAAAAAGCTTCCCAATCCACAGCCTCTTTGAAAAGGTACGGTTGAATATAATAAAGGACCGATATCATCAAGTCCTCTACCACATTGTATTAAATAATATTTATAGTATACTCTCTCCATAATGAATAAAATAAAATAATATATAGTTTTGTAAAATCGCTATTACTTATACTTTTTTAAAATGTAATACAATTTTTGTTGGAATTTAACTATTGGAAAAGTTTATTTTGTATCCATATTTATCACATAAAAGTAATGAAATGTTATTAAATGATTTCTCCACATTACAATATTGAATATTACTGAATTCTTTTACAGTATCAGTGAAAGAATTTTGTATATTAACAGATCTTAAACATCTTACATCTTTATCACCTATTTTTTGCGGTTCAATTATATCTGTGTATACAAAAAACATATCTGGTTTACAAATGGGAATCAATTGTACACTATCTATAAAAATTTTGAAAGCCTCTATTACACGTGGTTTATATTTTTTAAATTCTGTAACTTTCGAAGATACTTGATTGAAACATGTTGTCAAAAGGCCTTCCAGAGTGTAAGCGTAATTTGCTCTTGTTTTTATATCTATTTTAGGTCTAGTAAGACATATTGTAGTGTAAGTTATATTTTAGACATCTCCTCAGCTTTTGCTGGTTGTATATAATTAACATCACCGTTTATAAAATTAAAAATTCCCCAAATCAACTGTCGAAATATTTGAGTACTTTTTTCCCATTCTTCACCATACACATTTGGAACGAAATCATTAAAATATATTTCTGTTTATATTGAATCACACATGTATTTTAATTGTAAAAGATGATAATGAATTTTCTGGGTAATAGTCCAGAATCACTAAGTAAAGTGATATAAAATTCATCATTTACTTGTATGTTGTCCATGATCTTGCGGATTTATTCTTACGAATTGGAAAATTAAGTTCTGTTTGAGTATTACCTGCTATAGCTGACCTTAAAGCTCTTCTTGATGAATTATTCAATTCTTTAGTATGTATAGTTTTTTCTTTTTTCGTTGGTGAGCTTGGGCTACCTAAAGGGTTCTAAAGGAACAGTTATAATGTCTCATAAAATTTTCTCATAAATCTCGAGTTTTAGAATTATCATTTTGTTAAATGTTGTAATATTCATTTTATAAAATTTCGATTATGCCTGATAGTACTGCACCAAAAAGTGTTGATAAAAATCCACCACGTTGAATAAAAATTTTTCTGTTGCTATCTTTAGATTTTTTACGGAAATGAGTGATCTTAATTCCAATTGCTACTTTCGTAATTGGGTTGATACTTTTTTACTCAGATTACAATTACCTTTTAAAATATTTAATGCTATTTCACAATTTTTAATTACTTCAGGGTCACAGTGTTTTATAATTACTTTCTTCAATTTTAGTTTAGAGGTTTTTAATAAGTGCAATATATGACGATTGGTCTTCAAACGTTTCATATTCTTCGCCAAATTGTTCTAATTGATCTCTCGTACAATAACACAAACCTTTTCCAAATATATCACTTCTTAATCGAAATATGTCATTAACGTCTTGAGTAAGATCTATTAATATATAGCCGTATGGGATTGACGTATAGAGGTAATATTTGCGATTTATCTCTTGGATTTTTGAAAAGTACTAGATATTTACAGTTAGGTGAAATATCTCTTGAAAATTTACCCTGGTGAAAAACATTTTGTGTGACAAATATTACTGATAAATTTCTATGATGTGATCCTCTAGTAAATAAATCACATACATACTTATCATGAAAATTTAACATCATATCATCAATAATAATTAACAAAGGTTTTTGATTATCATTAAAATCTGGAATAGTATTACTATATTCTACATCTTTGATATAGTTTGGAACGGCATTTTTGTCTGGATTACACCAAATAATTCTATTAATATGTGGTTGTATATTTTTTTTTTATATTTTATTAAATTATGAATAAAAGTGGTTTCACCACAGCATGATGGACCCGCAACCATCATAGTAAATGGGTGATACTGCATATTTGTATTAGTTGAAAACTAACATTGGTAACCTATATTTATGGGTAAAGCTCTTTTTCCGAAGTGAATATAAATGTAAATTTAGTAAATCTAATGAACATTCTTCCGTAAACCGTCAACATGGATAATCAAATTTTCGTAGTTGATCTACAATTTTTAAAAGGAAATGAAAAGCAATATTTCCTAAAACAACTGGCTATACTAGAAAAGGAAGTTTAATTCCTTCTGTATATCGCTTCAAACCACCATACCCTGCAGAAGAACTTAGTCCAGAGGGAAATTATAATAACCTGTATTGCGAAAATAAAATAAATGGACTTAAATGGAATAACGGTTTAATTGAATATTTAGACATAAAACCTATATTAAAATACTATTTAGAATCAGCTGAAAAAATGTATGTTAAAGGAGAGCAAAAAAAACATTTTCTTGAAAAGTACATTGACAGTGTTAAAATAGAAGATCTAAGCAGAGCCTTACCGTCATTATCAAAGATTGAAAATTTTAAATCAACATGTCCTATACACTATACAAACACCAGTTTTCAGATGTGTTGTAAAAAATTGTTTTAATGTCTATATGCATCTCTTAAAAGAAAAAATATTAAATTAAGATTTTTCAAATTTATATACAGACAGATGTATATAATCAAAAACGTATAGAAAAATTGGATTTCACTATTTCTGCAACCTTAACATGATCATCGTAAAAAATTTTTCAACTCATATTTCTATATCCGCCTCTCTGACCTATTTTTATGACATTAACCTACTTCCTGTCTGACCTAATTACGGTTTGACCTATTTCCGGGTGACCTTGATCTACTGACCTGTCTGGCCCAAGTGCCTACCTATCTACTAATTTGGACAACAGTAACTGTGAACCGGACCGGAAAGGCTAAGCGTGATCGGTGGAAAGGACCGGAGCTGCTTAGTTACACTAAAACCTTCTGGCCCTATATAAAAGACATGACGGCTCATACTAATTTCGAAGCAAGAACTGTAATTTTAAGCGCTGTTGTCAATCTTCCAGAACCTGAATGGATCATCCGATATTCATCTTTTACTACAATGGTTAGAATAACTGCTTTGTGTTTGCGATTCAAGAACAATTCACTTAGTACAAGGGAAGAAGGATCTAATTACTTATCAACGGAAGAATTAAGTACAGGTGATAAAACTTGCGTACACCACGCACATCATAATTCGACCCAACATTAAGAATCTATCAATAACCAGTGATAGAACTCATTACTTCGCAATACCAGAAACAGAAATTGCGTAATGCAAACCCACTTTTTAAAGATGAAATTAAGCAATTAAAGGGTAATAAAGGGATAAAACAATCAAGTGGAATCAAAGCTCTTAATTCTTTCTTATATTCAAAAAGAATCCTCAGGGTGGGCGGCAGATTAACCCTTGCGCCAATATCATATGAACAAAAACATCCAATAATAATTGATGGACGCTCACAAATTTCAATCATCAGATACTACCACGAAAAATTGTTACATTCAGGCACACAAGCTACACAAACTGCTATCCGTTTAAAATATTGAATTATTGGTGGAATCACAGTAATCAAACGCATACTTCGAAAGTGTTTGGTATGTTTCCGGTCTAATCCTACAATTCAAAATCAAATCATGGGATCGCTACGGGAAACCAGAGTATCACCTGGCAGACCTTTTTCATCTGTAGGACTTGATTTTGTTGGTCACATATTTATTAAATTTAGTCGTGGACGAGGAGCGTAATCGTGCAAGGCGAATATTGCACTTTTTGTTTGTCTTTCTACAAAGGCAATACATCTGGAGTTAGTACAGATCTCACAAGTGATGCATCCTTAGCAGCAATACGCCGTCTCTTTGCCAGGAGGATTATGTACAGACATTTACTCAGACCAAGGAACAAATTTCGTTGGTGCTAATAATATGCTAAAGAAAACATATGTTAATTCAACAGATGTACTTGCAAATGAAAAAATTAATTTGCATTTTAATCCACCTGGAAGTTCCCATTTTGGTGGCCTATGGGAGGCTGGCATTAAATCAACAAAACGGCTTCTTAAAAAGGTTTTAGGTGAACAACTCCTCACATGGTTACCATGGAACCATGGAAGAAATGGTCACTCTTTTAACGCAAATAGAATCTTGTTTGAACGCTAGACCACTTTGCTCTCCGAATAATGGGTCCAATGATTTAGAAGCAGTTACACCAGGGTATTTCCTTATAGGCCAACATTTACATGCTGCTCCTGAAACACTTGGGTTACAAGGAGGGAAATGGAAATTATTACAACAACTAAAAAATTCCTTTTGGGAGCGTTGGACTAAGGAGTACATAAGTTCATACAGGAACGAAATAAATGGAAACAGTCAAAGGAGAACATAAAACTAGATCAATTAGTTCTTATAAAGGACGAAAGATTTTCATCAAACAAATGGCCATTAGGAAGAATCTTAGAAATACATCCAGGAGAAGACGGTATTGTAAGTGTAGTTTCAATAAAAACGAACAAAGGAATTACACAGAGAAATATAACTAAAATATGTCCTCTACCAAATGATGAACCACATGATGATGCAAGGAAGATTGTTATCAATAAATCTCAAACAGCTTCTAAGGTCAATGTAAATTTATGGACAACAACTTTTTTCTTGTTGTCATTAGTCAGCTTAATTTCCGGACAAGATGTAAACATCACACAATTTAACGGTAAACCCGGCATGTATTTTGAAAACAATGGCAAAATTAAGTTGGTTAGATCAAAGTGGAAAATTCTTTTGTATTACGTTCTAGAACCATACTGGTGGGAACTGAATGAAATTGATAAAGGCATTAAAAATTTAGAAACAATGTGTGCAGACCATTTAATAAAAAATTTAACATTTTGTTTGGCTCATGTAAATCATTTTTCTAGTCAATTTCTTCGTCTTCAACAAAATAATGAAATTCTGTTTACAAATCATGCGTATCACCAAAGAAAAGCAAGAGGGGCTTTAAACATTGGGGAAAACATTGCAAAAGGTTTATTTGGAATACTCGCTCAAGAAGACGCTCAGAAATATGATCTTCAAATATCAGCATTAAATGAAAATGATCAACAAATATATTCGTTATTGAAAAATCAAACATCAACAATCAATTCAACTCTTAAATTGATGAAATTAAAGGATTCTCTGATTCAAAATCAATTTAAAACATTAGAGGAACAACTGAACCAATTGCATCAAAGGGAACAGAAGTAGATAGGAATACTGAGTTTAGTGTTACATTACTTAATGGCTATGAAAAGATACAAGGAAATTCAAGATGAACTTATAGCATCTTATATTAATGCAAAAACTCAACAACATTATTTATTTTTAACAACCACCGAATTGATTCACCAACTTAATTTAATAAACAAAAACATACCCTATGGGACACAACTTTCCATTAAAGAGACAGATCGAAATTTCTTACATGATATATTCGACATCTTGAATAGCAAAACGGCATTATCAGGAAAACGGTTAATAATTGAATTCAGCATACCTTTAGTCGAATCAAAAATATTTACTTCGTATAATCTTATTACCTACGATATATCAAACCACGCACATCATAATTCGACCCAACATTAAGAATCTATCAATAACCAGTAATAGAACTCATTACTTCGCAATACCAGAAACAGAAATTACTAAATGCTTACATAAAACTGCATCGAGGATTTGCCAAATCTCTTCACCTATTTACGGATTAGAATATAAGAAATATCGATGCGAAGTTACTCTGCTCACACAACATCGAAATTTTAAAGAAGACTGTGAATTCAATATTGTTGAACCAAGTAACCTATGGTTTCCTCTTTCAAATGAAGGACAATATATTTTTGTCACAATAGTACCACAAAATGTTATGTTAGAATGCGGAGAGTTCAAAGCCAATCAAATTAGAAAATGAAGGAATTATAACCATACCACCAGGCTGTGCAGTCAACCAAACATATACAGTAGCGGCTTACTCGTCTGACGGATCTCGCTTCAAAATGATGTTATACCTGTAATGAATATGTCAGAACTTGGAATTTTAGTTGGAAATTTGAATCTTAGTCAACCAACATCAACCTTTGATGGAGATATATCCGATATCCAGAGAATTCTAGAAAAGCAACGTAACAAATTGAATGAAATATCAAATAATTCGATGTTATTTAAGCCTGAACATCTTGAATATGTTTTGATTTCCATCATTATCTTCATATTATTCCTTTTAGTAGGTATCACTGTAAATAGCAAAATTTGGACTAAGATTTTTAAGTGCAATTCATCAGCAACCTCCAAACCAGAGTTTTCATTACACCAAAAGTTAAGACGTTCAATACATTGGCCAAGGTTTACTGAAGAACCTATACCATCAGTAAGTCAAATTACGGTTTTATAGGTGCTTGGTGGGCGGAATGTTCAGATTACTTTAGTCAATTGAAGTTACGATTTAAAATTTACTTTTTTAGTAATAAATAAAATTTCTTTAACAATTAAACTTTATGCAATGGTTTTCGCTGACGCTGCAGTTTTATGCATAAAGATTAAATGTTTGAATGAAATACAATATTGTACTAAGTAAATTAACTTATGATAAATCAAATGTATGTAATGTACACTGTTGTTGTAAAATTTTAATGTATATTTAAAGTAATGTAGGCAGTATAAAAATATTTCAAATATAAAAATAATTGTACTAAATTTGTAACGATATTCAAGGTGTAATTAATGTTGATTTTAGTATTTAATTTATATATAAAGATGTAAATTTATAATAATTAGATAGAACAAAATCAACAGTTTATAAAAAAAACAAAACAATAATAATATAAGAATAATAACCGCATAACAATTTTTAAGTACTGATTTTCAGAACTGAAATTCTGTATTCCATTTTGAATTGCAATTTTGAAAACCTTCAGTATAAGTATCGTTAATTTGAATGCGATTTATCTCCACAATTAGATGCTTACATATAAGTTACTAATCGAAGTTTGTTTTTTGGTTTTTGCTTTGCTATTGCAAGTATTGTAGCAGAATTGTTTCAATATTGCTTATTAAGTTAATTTTTTTTAAAACAATTTTGTTTTTACCCATCGCATATAATAAGGTCTATGGTAGGTATATTATTTTCAGAACAGAACAGCATTACATACTATATGAAGAAATTGTTTTGTTTATCTTTTTTAATTATCCAAAAATTTATATAATATGCATGTATGTATGTATGTACCTACTTATGCATATATTCTCTTGTTGATGACGAATAATTCAAATTGTAAAATTGTTGGCAGATTCAATATGAATGTACCTACTATGTATGAATGTACATAAACACACAAAAACACAAATTTGTTTGTTTTGTAGCTAATTATATACATATATTCATAATATACATACATACATACATGCATAATATACATACATATAGATACATATCTAATAATAAGGAATAAATTCTATTTGTTTGTTTGTTTGTGCCCTCTTTACGTAAAAACCACCGTTTCGATGTCAATCAAATTTTGTAGGAACATTTCTATGAGTCTAGAAGGAGCTAAGGTCACGTTTCGGTTCATTAACCCATTCGGGCCAGAGAGAATTTTAAAGCTATTTGGAGCTTTTGTTGTCCTACCTAAACGGTTTGACCGATTGAGTTGAAAATTTGGCCTAATATTTTTCTAAGCTTTAAGAGTGTACCGAAGGATGTGGTTGCAATATGTTACCAGAATTCGGCCCGGCAGGCTTTCCAAAAAATTTTTGTTTCAGATTTTTGTCCAATTTTGTATGGTGGTTTTATGGTCTGAAAAAATGCTTGTGACAAATTTTTATGAAGATCTTGTAACCCGTTTGGGCACGAGATTTTTTTGTGCTTAAACTGTTTAATCAATTTATTTGAAAACTTGCAAAACTTGCTCTTTGGCAGAATGGCTGACTAGGTTAATTTGATTACGATCCACTAACCCGTTTCAGCAGCAGGCCTTAATGAAGTTTTTCATTTTTTTGTTGTCGTGCTTAAACGGTTTGACCAGTTGAAAATTGGCACAAGTATTTCACTTTGAGACAGAAGCTCATTTCAATTCAATTAATTCTACCGTGATATATTAACCTATTTCGACACGATAGAATGCGAAAAAAAAATTTTATTCATAATTTTTGTCTAATTTGGCAGGATTACGATTCTAAATAAGACCTGTGACCATTTTTTTTTAACGTTCGTTAACCCATTTCGTACGAGTACCTATTAAAAATATTCTGAACAATTTTTTGTATTGTTATTATATTTGTAATTTTTAATATTTCATAAAAAGCTTTCATGCAGTTTTCTAATGCATATAATAGTAATTAAAATAACCTAATTAAGTATCTTAAGAATACTGTGTTTAAGTTTTAACATTTTCGGCAGTTATTAAAGAAGAGAAATAATATCTTCCATACGACAATCATCATTTAATCATTCAGGAATGCATTACTCGTATGTGGTATACCAACATAAGATGCATGTGTATAATATATTTCTCAAAAAATATAATTGAAATGTGTACATACTATAAGCACATTATGTTTCAAAATACTTTACACACAAACAATTAAATTAGAAAACATATTCACATTTCTGTACAGTAATTAATCAAAAATGAGAACATACATATTTAAAGAACAGAAACCCTTACATTCTTATCCCATATACTGTTGTTACACATACTTTTAGTATATATCAATTTGAAAACGTAATTATAATTATTAGAAAAAGTTAATCTAAAATAATTCTGATTGATTTATAAATGTAAAAAACAATCCTGTCTTTATTTTATTGAGAATATGTTAAACAGAGCCTGAAGAAGCTTCTCCAAATTTGAAAAAAGAAGCTTTTAAAAAGAAGCTTCTCCATTATGGTCTTTTTTAACTGAAATGCGATTTTATGTTTATGAATAATATATTATTGTGAAAACTCACTTCGCCCAAATAGTATACTCAATATATTACTGATTCCTTTAAAGATTTTTGTAAACGGTTTCTCTCTAATTCTTCACTTTGTTTATTCAATTTGCTAAAAAAAATTGAATGAAATGTAATTAAATGTAATAAAAATTAAAATATTAACTACCAGAATCAGTGAATACATATGTGAACTATATTAATTAAATTATGTTAACGCAAAAACAAAAATTAATAATTTTTATTTCATAAAGCCTAAATAATACTCCTGGCAACGCCGGGTACTCTGCTAGTAATAAATAAATATTTTTACACTTTTTAAGACTTTCTCTTGGTTTAAGGAGAACTTTTTAACTTTCCCGTGGTTAAAGGAATAGTGGGATCTTGCAATCTATTTTAGACGCACTTCCGTTGAGCTAGAAACTTGAAATTTTGAAAACAGTTTAGATTGCGGTGGCAATACATGATTCTAAAATAATAATATCAAAATTAGAGAACTTAACTAAATAGTAGAGAACTTAACTAAATTAGCAAAATCAAATTTTCATACAAAGATATTACAGATTTTTTAACATAATTATTACAAAGTAAAATGAAAATATGAAATATGCTCTGACATGTGTATGTTTGTTATAACATAATAACATTTTTATTATACATAGTTTGATTATAGATGTTATTAACATTATTTTTATTATTACATTTAACAGTGATTTACTTTCCAAGTTATCCTTTCTAAAGTTTTAAAAAATAAATGTTTAAAAAATTGCCATACGACTGACTTATCTATATGTTATTTGTCTGTGATATTATGTATTTTATGTCTATTTATGTCTATATAAGTATGAATAACATAATAATATTGAAATTTTTGAAAAGAGAACTCAAGAAAAAAATAACAATCCCTATTAAGAAAATAGTATGTAATTTATTGCTATGCTATACTATTACAATTACACAATTAATTTCAAAAATTATTTCCAGAAAAAAATAAGAAAAAAGATCAAAATACTTAACTCGCCATCTAATGCATTTTACTGTTGCTTTTTTTTATACATTAGTATTAAATAGGTATACCAAGTACACCATAGTTCTGTATGTAACCTACATAATATACACATACTTAGACACATTAATTGAAAATTTAGAAAAAAAAACAAGTAATTGAAATTTTATTAAAAATAAAATTTAAGGACTGGCGAAGTATTTTCTCGTATGGTTTGAAGGTTGTCACATATTTTAATTAATACATAAATAGACCTTTTATTGAACGGTTATTTTCGAATACTTATATTTTCACCAATCACATTTCTAATTCTTAACAAATTTTTAAGAAAAAAATATTATAAAATATTATTGAATTTGTGATGCATAAATAATATACACACATAAATAATATGTATCATAATATTTGATTTGAATAAAAAAAGTGCAATATTATTGAATTTGTGACGCATAAATAATATATATACATAATATGTATCGTAATATTAATTTTGATGCAAACTTCAACAAATAATTTTGTGAATTGCATGAAAAATTAATTTATTAAAAATTCTTAAAAAAATTTCAAAAGTACATACATACATATGTACTTATTTTTTACTGGTTTACAATTCAATTCAATTTTTAAAATAAAAATACAAACCATTTTTCATATTATATTACGCACCTCAATGGAAGCGACGAGTTTTTATTACAATAATTACGAATACTCGTTTCAATAACAGGGAATTTTTATATACAATGCACACATTTTTTAGCTTTTATTTTTACAAAATGTACTTTCATACACAATTTGTCTGTAACTCCAAAAACCTCATATAATTTTCAATGTACATCATATACCTACCTAATACTTTCATATTATATTCACATTCATTCTTTACACACAAAACTGAAAAAAGCAACATACCAAAACAAAAAATATGTAGATATTCATATCAAACTACATGTATAGCAATAGAGTATATTGTATAGAAACATAAAAAACAAAATAAAACAAAAAATAGGTATAGCCATAGACTATAGATACCTAACACTATGTAAAGCTATATAAATACATTTTTATATCATTCATATTCAAATTTCAAACTATATGTATAACAACAGTATATATTGTATTGAAGCATAAAAAAGAAAATAAAACAAAAAATACGTATAGCTATAGATACCTAACACTACGTAGCTCTATAAATACATTTGTATAATGTATATCATTCATATTCAAATTTCAAACTATATGTATAGCAATAGCATATATTGTATAGAAACATAAAATTAGGAAAAGAAAGAAAAAAGGAGAAAACAAAGGCTCATATATTTCGCCAAAAAATTCAATTTAAGAGGTAGATACTTATTCTTCATGACTAAAAAGGATAAAAAAAAATTTAAAAAAACAGCTTTTTTTGAACTAAAAAGTAGAAAATAAATTTTTTAATTGCGAATTTTTCTGTAATTTTCTAAACTATATTATTATACATGTACATGTTACATGTAGTTTATTACGATGGAAGTGTCTTTAAAAAAAATTTTCTCAATATAGCATTTATATATGTGCCATAAAGGCTGTAAAATTCAAATGAAAGCTGAAAACATTAAACGCATGGACATTCATTTTGAAAATATTTCTTCCAGCTTTTATATTAATTTCACGGGCTTTATGGCACATATGTACATATGTACTATATTGAGATAAATTTTTTTTATTTATTTTGTTTATTGCAAATAATATTACAAATAATAATAATAATAACAATAATAATAATAATATATATTCTATATAGATATACTTCCCTCTTTTTTCTTTCCCTATTTTTATTATATATAGATATATTTTGCCTGAAATTCGAAGGATCTCATCCTCTAGTGCATCTATTTTAATTCTGAAGACCTGGATCAGTTCATTCGGAGTAAAGTAGCAGCTGATATATGTCACTCCCCCACTTTTGAACCCTACGAAGCCTTCCCCACGTCTGTGTTCCCTCGCCATGATCCTTTCGGAATCCAGTACCCAGATCGCCGAAGTCCTAAGCTCATCGTGGAACCAGTACTTAGATAATAGGTACCTGTACTGCTCACTGATAATGAGCAGGTCGGCGTTGTGGTCATGGACAAGCTGGTGTAGCAGAGAGTTCGCCGTCTTGCTCCGATTAAAATACCCTTGCATAATCCGGATAATCTAATAAGTAATTGAGTACTCTCTAAAGCGTTCCTAAACACCTCGCATCTCCTAGACCCAGGCATATGGTTCACGCTACCAGAATCTTGGCCCTTCTCAACGCACAGAAAGCATCGTTGAGGAATGTACACACATTCGCCTGGTGGTCTGGTCCGCCACACTTGAAAAAGAGCCGTCTTCAATCAGCGTCTTATTCCAGGGCGATAACCGTACCGAAGACATTTATAGCAATTGGTTACGATTGCCCTCTGCCTCACTCTGCAGCTGGGTTTTTATAAGTTGTTGCGCGCCCATTGTCGCGATGGTCACTATAGCCATTTTTTGTGCCCTTCTGTTAGAGCCGGTTACCGAGACTTTGACACTTGCGGTTCAATCGCCCAAAACTTCTTTTATGGCGTTACTCACCTCCTCCGAGGTGGTGAGATCAACAAGATTTCTAATCTTCACTGTCTCCTTTGGTCCTAAGCTGCACACGCTTGTATTCCCCCCAATATAGCTTTGAGGGACTCGCTAAATGCAGCTTTATCTCCTGTTCCTGCCACTAGTTCCACTAGAATTTTTCCGGCCTTACGAACCGCTCTTACCTATGTCACCGAGCTCTCTCAGCATAAGATTTGCCTTGAGCTGGTTTAATCAGAATTGCCTCCAGACGAAGTCCTCTTTTTCGGGTTCCTTCATTTGTACTAACTTTCTCCTCTACTCCAGCGGAGACATTCTCCAGCGCTTTACTCCTGCCTTTTTCTCTTCTCTTTCTCTTTTTGATTTCAGGTCCGACCTTGACCCGACCTTAACCCATGGTCTGGGCGTCTCCTAGATGTTATCCAATTCCTTCTTCTGATCCTTCTCCTGCTCCTTATGCTCTCTCTCTTTTCTTATTTTCCCTCAATGGCGGGTGCTTCTCTGTTTTGTAGAACTCGCTACAACCGCCAGAGGCAGCGGGTTCGCCATTACTTCGTTCTCTGCATTTCGCGCATTACTCCGGCCATCCAGCGAGCTACCTTTACTAATCTGCGGCGAGGTCCTCATTATCTTTGCATTGCAGGGAGATTTTTTAATGTTGAATTGAAAAACAGTGTATTCCTTTTTTCCAGAATATTTATTAATAAATTATGTATGCGAAAAATTAGAAGTATCTTATAGTTGCTTACAAAATCAGAGTTATATGCTTTTTCCATAGGCTTGTTATTTTATTTGAAAATTTTATGTTATATGTTATTTTATGTTATTTGAAAATTTGCCAAACGGGATGTATTGCAAAGTAAAAATTTCACATCTTCCCTTTTTGACAAATTCGTTTTCTCCAAGTAATTTTTCGCAATGTGATGTTTGCAATGTGAGTTTACGTCAACCGCGCTATACCCGGCTAAAGAATGAGGTGGGTTTAGTCAATAAGAATCTGATACTATCAAGGAGGTATTCTTGATGTCTTTGGAAAATTTCCTTACGAAAAAGGATAAATTTCCTCCAAGATTGATTTTAATTTTTATTCCTATTAAGAACTTACTCATGCTGTGGTTGCTGCACATAAATTTCTTCTTTGTCATTTATATAAAAGTGGTTACTGGATCCATATGCTGTATCTTTAGTTCATATTTTACAGGCAGATCACTTTGGTATAAAGTATAATGCGGTATAAGGTAGAGTACTTAGGTGTCAGTTATAGCTATCATTGAAATGCTTCCGGAAAAAACGTTTCATTGAAAACTTATACTTATTGCCGTATAGGCGATTATACATATATATAAATTTTCTAGAATTAATTTGTTTTTTTTAACTTTTTTTGAAATTTCCATTACAAAAAATTTTAAAACTAAAATTAAACAAAATAATAAGGAAACAAATTTTAAGTCTAAACTCAATAAAATACAAAATCATAATGAAATATATCAAGAATTGCATCAGAATTTTTGTCTATGACAAACTGAAATGGGAAGAAATGAAACATATGTCATTGGAACAATTTTGTTGCATTAGCAAAATTACTGGAAAATCCAGGAAAGGTCCAAGAAAATGATTACCAATCCGGAAAATCATAAAATTGATTTTTTTTTTAAATATTTAACTTAAAATTTAAAAATTCGTAGCAGAATTTATTCTTTAGAAATTATTTAATCGTTAAATCAACGCTTTTGTTAAATTTTATATATCTTTGCTGCAAAAAAATTGAAAATTAACATTTTCCGGAAGCATTTCAATGATAGCTAAAACTGGCGTCTTAGGTATAACAAGGTATAAAGAGTAACCGATGTAATGAATGACTTTTCTGAATCGGAATCTTTTATTACGGAACGAGTGTATATTTTTGCATATTATCAACAGTTTCAGCTTTACAAACTCATTTATACTGAATGTTAACCTCGTCTTTTCGTAATTGGTTTTTAAAACTAAACAATATTCATGCCAGGGTTCTAAAATCTCAAATTTCGACTCAGGTTGAGCGGACTCAAATATTGAGGGAACCAATATGTTGAGCAACACGGATGCGCTCATAAGTTGAGCGAACTCAAATGTTGAGCGAACTCAAATGTTGAGCGAAACAGATGCGCTCATAGTTTGAGCGGAATCAAACTAGATCGGACTCAAATGTTGAGTGGATTAAAGGTTGAGCGGACTAAAATTTTGAGTTGAGCGTGGGTTGAGCGCGACTCATATTAACTCAAATTCATTAAAGTTATTCCGTAGAAATGTTCAAGAGTACATATCTTATATATGTACATATATTAATATACATGTCTAAATATAATAAATTCAAATCATTATTTTGTTTTGTTCAAAAAAAAAGTAAAAATATTCATAATATAACCATTAACCATACTCTTTAGATTCTAATTCTATTAACATAAGTATATGTACGTATTTATTTGCAAAATGCAATCTTTTAGTATGTGAAAATCAAAGTACATATGTATGTCCAAAGATAATATTATTATATATGTACATACTAGAACATGTCAACTCGCATACAAATTTTTATATAAACATTTAAAAAAAAAAAACTACCAATCCGGTTCTGACTATTTTATGTTTTTGTTTTTTACTTCGAAATATTTTATCAAAACCAAAATAAACGATGAGTTCGGCGAGCTATTTTGATTTGATATAGGTACATACATATATATTCATACAAAAAAATAGTATCCACAATATAAACTAACATATAAACTTCTTTCTGAAGATAAATATATTATATACACAATATACACATACATATTACTAAATATTTCTTTCTGAATATAAAACATATTATGTGCACAATATATACGTACATAATAAACGTCATATTTGTTTACAAAATTTAGAAAAATTTTTTTTCCCTAAACCTAACAAGTATACACACTCAACCGTATATAAATAAATATGTAAACAAGTATTCACACTCAATCGTATATAAATAAATATCTACACAAGTATGCATTCTCAACTGTATATAAATAAATATATTTATCTACACAAGTATACACATTCAAGCAAACTTGAAATTCGTTTTTTTTGCATTTACATTGTATTTACACATCTACATATATCCTTTATATTATATTTATTTGGTATATGTATCTATAACAATTTACAAGTAAATACAATAACCACGTGACTACAAAATTTTACATCTCTTTTAACTAATGGATTTTTTTTGATTTGGTATATGTAAAAAATTGCATTAGGTTTATTCTTAGAATATAGAGTATAAGGAAAAGTAAATCCAAAAAAAAGAGGCAAATTCTCATACAATTACAAAACATTACTACATCGACAATATTCAGTGTCGTTACTACCAATTTTTCAAAAGAGCTTACTGAATATATTTTTTGAGTTTCAGGAGCAGCACTTTTAATATTTTGAAAACATAATTTTCATTCTTATTCGAACTGTAAATGTAAAAATAATATCATATTTTTTATGTTTTGTATTTTTTATATTAAAAATTAAAAATTTTATGTTAAATTGGATTAAAAATTAAAATTATGTCACTTATTTTACTAAATTTCATTACATATTATCTCGAATTATTAAATTAATAATGAAAACTTATTACTAAAAGAAAATTAAAATTTTATATTAAATTGTATTAAGAATTAAAATTATGTTACTTATTTTAATAAACATATTTACATACCCTTAAATAACGTAATTCTAGATAATTTATTTCTAATAGAACATTTATCAGATATTTTTTTTGCAATAAAGAAAAATCTTATCGATAAATATTTTATTATAATTGATTTTATTAGTAAACTATAATGATTATTTTGAAAAATATGTTTAGAAATTTCAGGAAATAAATTACGATTTGTTAAATTTTTTTGTACATTTATAGCTATGCTATCGAAATATTTTTTATTAAGTAATGTTTGGTTGGAATCTAAATAGTTTATCTATTGCCTTATTTCTTTTTCACCTTTAGTACATATTATTATTACTGATGTAGAAGGCGGCTTAAGATATCCTTTAGTCTTATAGGCTAGAAGTGATTTTTCCAAAATTGGTCCTGTTAGAACCGATATACATTCAGAACACTTTAATTGCTTTTCTAATATAAAAACAACAAATCCAGAAATATACTCTATAATATGCTTAGCATATTCTGTTAAATTTGATGGATTTAATATGTAGTCGTGCTCATTTAGAAATTATTGTTCTTCAAAACTATTGATATTTTCTGTATCACTTTGCTAAATATTTTCAGAAATCATGGTAAATCTTTTGACAGTATTATTTAATTCCTTGATTGGATTATATGAGCAGTGGAGTACATGAATATTTTCTAAAACTGTACAATTACCACAGCCATTTTCTCTAATTTGTATACGAACTAATAATCTTTTATATGCAGAAATAAATTGCCTTACAGAAGGATTATTATTATATCCCAATGAAGACTGTATTGAGCTAAAAAATAATTCTATATGATCTTGATTAAGCTTATAAAATGGAATATACTTTAACAAGCCAGTAACAATAAATTTCTAACTGAGAAATCTTCTAACTGCGGTTCATACAAACTGCTATAAAAACTAATATTTGTGTAGCCTTTATGTTAGAGTTAATTCCACTCCCAATATCAACAATCCCGTAACAATCATTCTCGGTCCAATCAATATGTTGCCGTATATAGATTTCATCAAATACTACATTTAAAAAAAGCTTATAACCATTTTTTTTTGCTTCCTCAACAGCATAGGTAATTGCTACAAAAGCTTCGTAAGTAAATCCCGGTTTACAATTTATGGACTGGTACCAGTTACTGATAGTTCGCGGATGAGGAAGGCAATTTTTAAAAGAATTTCGAACAAACGAATAAGCTTTTGGAGATAAAAAATTTAGATTCAAAGCAAACTTTTGCAGCTCAGGAGAATATTTTTTCGGTAGAAATTTACTATGTCTTAATATTTGGCGTTCTGAAATTAATTTAATAGGTCCTGAAGTTTCATCTAACATAGCTGATATTTGATCTGAAATTAAATTTTTATTTTTTAATGATTTAACAATATCTTCAAAATTTTTTAATTTTTTAATTTTTCTTCTATTGTTTTGTTTTAATGTTTTAATTTTCCTATCCTTATTTTTAATTTTTTCTCTCAAAAGCCTTCTTTCCTAATTATAAATAAATTCGTAATTCTTCTTTAAACTTTTTGGTTTTTGGACTACAAAGAAGAGATTTTTGAGATGTTCTGACTATTGTTCGGTTTAAAGAATTTTTCGAATTTTCGTTATTGTTAATTTCATGATTATATGAGGTAACAGTTGAAGGGATCAGAAACTCTACCTAGAAAAACCAATTTTCCAATTTATTACACATTGTGTTATTAATTTGATTGTGTTATTAATTTTTTTTATTATGATTTACACTTATCTGTGAAACGATAATCCTATTTTTCGATGTTTTCTAGTATTTTCGCATCCTTCCACAAAACATTTCATTTTAATGTTTTTTTTAATGAATCGCACGTTTTTTAACACAAATTTATAAAATTATTTATAATAAAAGCTAAAATGAATCTACAACCCTAGTTTAAATTTAATAAAACTTAAATTACAATATAAAATTTGAATTTTAAAAATATTTAATTGCTAAAGATTGTAAATTGTAAACAAATCTTAACAAAAAACAAACAAAATAATTATGTTGTCATGGAAATTTAAATGTGTTTTGACAATAACTGGCACATTTTGGCAACTAAAGTTAATTGATTTGGCTTCACTAATTTTTATATACGTATACAGAATTTTCTATTCCTTATACTCTATATTCTAAGGGTTTATGTAAATGAAGAGTTTGGTTTAATTATTACACTTATTACCAATAGATATACTTTGGTAATTATTAACCATAATTTAACATATTATAGAATTAACAAAAACGAATTAATTCATATGTATTATAGAATTAACAAAAACGTTTGACAATTTTATGGAAATTTAATTGTTTAATAGTTAAATGAGAAGTTCATATTGTACATAATATGTATTGTATGTACAAAAGAGAAAAAACAGGCAAAAAATATTCAAACGCTCGCAATCGTAAATCGTAATACAGGCATTTTAATATGTACATATTTCAATTAAATATTATCAGAAATTATATATATATAGATAACGCAAGTAGAACAAAAAATCTCTTACAATTTTTTTTAATTTGTAGTGCCCCAAAGAAAGAGAAAAACATTGAATTAAAAAAATTAACATATTATTTTTGCTTGTTCTTTCTTATTCTTCATTCTTCAAATTTATTTATTTTATTTTTCTAACGAAAAATCAAACAAGTCACAATGTAAAGGTTTATTTTTATTTAAGATGTTATTGGTATGTGTTGTCTGGTGTTGTGTTAGGCTGTTAGATTTATTTTTTTTTCTATTAATTTCATATATTTTATGAATAGTTTATATTGTTTTTTATTTTCAGTCACTTTACTATTTATAAAAAGAAGTAACCAAAAAAATTATTAATGAATGGGGGGTATAGAGTAGTATAGCCAGCCATATATATATAGATACATGTATATATGTATGTATGTGGGGTGGATATTTTCCCCGATTACTAATAATAATAAATAAAAGAATAACTTACCAGAAAGCGAAATTACATCCAGCATATTTTTTTTTTGACATCACAACACCTAAAATAAAAATCGTTTAATATAAGATAATAAAAAAAACAAAATGATACTTATCTTTATTTTTTCATCTCTAATGGCTCAGAGATATCCAGTCTTCATTTTTTAAATAATTCTAATTAGAATTAGAATTATTATATTTCAATAATTTTGGTAAACATGTTGTTTACAAAACTATTAAAACACTTGTTATTTGACAGTTGTCGTCGTAACAAAATTATCAACATATGATAAAGTTAGCCGCTAGTGGAGCTAGCTATCGATAGTCGAAATCACATAAATAATAAATCAATCAATTATTGAAGATTGATTAACTTAAAATTTCAAGTTCAAAGAGTCATTAACCTTTTGGTTTTTTTAGAATAGCAGTTATGTCGAAAGGTATAAAAGGAGAAGGAAAACAAGGTAGAATGTAAACCAACGGTTTTTAAAAGCGCACATTTCCGAAACTCAATACAAACTGTTTAGAGTGTGACTTACACAAAAATTTGAAAATTTCATGTAATAAGAAAAAATGTGAAAATAGGACATTTTTGAAATTTTGAGGGGCTATAAGTCCGGAATCCTATATAACTAAGAAAAGCCGTTAACACACGTAAAAATATATTATTAAACCTTTAATTTTCATGTCTTGCCGAAGAAATATTTGTACAGGTGCCTAAGTTACAGGTGTCTAAAAATAGCAAATTTTCAATTTTTGAGGCGTAATAACTCTTAAAGAGGGGGTGTTAGCAAAAAATTTTCTGAGGAAACTTATACTAATTCTAAAAGTTCTTTCTTGTCTCAAAATTTCAGGTTCCTATCTAAAGGGGTGCCGGAGTTATGAAAAAAGAAATTTCATGCAAAATGTGGTTTTCACATAACGGTAAATTTAAATAGTAAATTACAAAATATTACATAATTTTGATATTGTTTTATATAGATAATAAAATTTTCGATCTTCTGGCGGTTTTAGATTGCAAAATTATTACGCACAGCCCGAGATATATACATCTGAAAATGGGGCTTTTTTGCAATTTTGAAGAGCTGCAACTTTGGAACCCTTTACAATTAAAATAAACCTTTAACACACGTAAAAATATATTATTGTAGCTTTAATTTCTATATCTTGCAGAAGTAAAATGTGTACAGGTTCCTAAGTTACAGGTGTTTAAAAATAGCAAATTTTCAATTTTTAAGCCCTAATAGCTCATAAACAGGGGGTGGTCCGAAAAAATTTTCTGAGCAAACTTATACTAATTCTAAAAGTTCTTTCTTGCCTCAAAATTTCAAGCTTCTATCTAGAAGCGTGCCGGAGTTATGAAAGTAGAAAAATCATGCAAAATTTGGTTTTCACATAACGGTAAATTTAAATACTACATTTAAAAAAATTGTATAATTTTGATATTAATTTACAAAGATAAAAGAAATACCTGTCGAATGACGTTTTCAGATTGAAAAAATCTTGAGCAGAACATAAGATATATGCATTTAAAAATAGGGCTTTTTCAAAGTTAGAGGGGCTGTAGCTCCGTAATGGGGGGGGCTACATGAAAAAGTTGTTCCACAAAATTATTTTTTTTATGAGACCTACCTATGGTTAAAATTTTTTTTCTCTATCTTTAACGGTGTAGAAGTTTTGAAAACAGACGGACGGACGGACGGAAGGACGGACGGACGGACGGACGGACGGACACAGTGAAACTAATAAGCACATTTTTTCAAAATTTTTTTGGAAATGTGCTAAAAAGGATGATCATCGTAGAGATACGTGGACGTGGATAACGAAATAATTGAACGAGATTTATATTTTAACTTGTAATAATTTGTATTAGTGAATAAAACAAATTATAACATTTATATTTTAATTTAAACATTTTTTTAAATTATAAAATTCATTGTGAAAATTTAAAATTATAACAATACAAACGAATTAAATATCTTATAACATTTATATTTTTTTTAAAACATTTTTTTAAATTATAAAATTGATTGTGAAAATTTAAAATTATAACAATACAAATGAATTAAATATCTTATAACATTTATATTTTTAAAACATTTTTTTTATTTTAAAATTGATTATGAAAATTTAAAATTATAACAATACAAATGAATTAAATATTTTATAACTTAAAATTATTTTCTGGTGTGTTTTTTTTATCCAATCCTACATGTATATGTATATGTATATTCATTTTTTCTTTGCTTAGAAAATTTTACATTTTATAAATACCCATCGAAATGTTAACCTCTGAGGGTAAATTTTTTATTTCTTTTTTATCAATTTAAGAATTTTGTAAACAGATTATAAATAAGCTATGTAAGATTAAAAACTCGTGTGCTGTATAAAATTCTATACTGGATGAAAAAATTATAATTTTATCTGAAACTTTGACCTAATTTAATTTTTATTGATGCTATATTTTAAAAAAAGGGAAAAAGCCGAATAGAAGTTTCAAAATAAAAAAAAAGCCTTGAATTCAATTAAACGTTCCATTCGGCATAAAAAACTCTTGTAAAACAAAATTATAAGATAAATATATACATTTTGAAGTCCATATATCAAACAAGGTAATATATCAAGTTTGGTAATCTGTAGAGCCTTCCATTAAAATTCAGCCTACTAGTTTTGCATGTGGTGCAGGGAATCTGATTTTATATTTTGAAACATTCTAAACAGAGGATGAATATATTATACGTTCATGCTAATGAAAACAAAATAGATGGAAAGGATAATAAAAGTATGTAGATAAATAAAAGAGTCAGAAAAATAGAAATTTTTAATTATAAGGTTTGCAACAAGTTAATGAATAAAATAATTGAGACAATCAAATAAATTTGGAAACAAATTCTAAACAATAATAAAAAAAATGTTTTCTTACTTTTTGAATAGAAATTATGTTCCAACTTGTTGATTGATGAATGATTAAGAACAAAAGAACTTGTGCATTATATATTTCGCATATGTATATGAACTTAATTTTAACTTTTTATTAAACTTGTGAAACAACTTTTAATTTTTCACATCTATAAAAAAAATTAACTTATTTTAATAAAAAAATTCAAGTTATACACATTGGATAACTTACCGCTCAAATTTAAATTTCAATTTTCTTTATAAATTTCTTACGTTAAAATTCTTTTAACCCATAATGTCAGAAACTATATTTTGAAAGATAATTTTACAAAAAAAGCACAAGTCCCTAGGGTTAACAGTCACATATTTTTTTTTTTCATTTTAAATAAAAACTACTCATGCATTTTTATTGATATAAAAAACGAGGAAGAATCAGTTGCCTTTGTCAACTCTTAGATACCCGTACGAACCGTTAGTATGTTCACAGCCTGTCACTCTGCTTATAATATTATTTTTTTAATATTTTAGTATTTTAAAATAATTTGGGTGAATTTTATAATTTCTAGAACTATGGGTTGTAGATATATTCAAACTATATGTTTATACATTCTTCTAAAGCAAATTCTAACCTTCCACATAACGATTATCAATCCAAAACTTTTTCAAATATTCTATAGTACCATTTAATACTAAGCGGTAAATATATATTAAATTTACTTAGTACAAAATAATAAATATAATTTTGTGCGAATTATATTATTATATTATATTATATTATATTTAAATATTCCATTGACAGAATAATTTCTTATAAGTACAATAAAATACATATATGTATGTAAATACGGCGCTATATAATATACATATATACTCTTATCATTTATTCACTAGTGACATATACGATATGTAAATAAACATGATATTATATAAGTATATGTATATATATCAATATCATATAAACAAAAATTCTTCAAGCAACCGTTATGTTGTTTATTTTTTTACATTTTTTTGTACTACGCATTATATCCTCAACAATTTCAAATTATCGAGTAAAACAAAATGGAAAAAATTCGTTAAAGAAATTTGTTAGAAAATTTGAAAAAAGCAAGTAACTCTTTTGTCAATTATAAAGTAACCATATATTATTAAAAAAAGTTATTTATAGAAATAAAAGTAGAATATTGAAGCTTTAATTTTTGTGTATTACTTCAAAAAAATGTTAACAGGTGTTCAAGTTACAGGTGTTTAAAAATTGGAAATTTTCAGTTTTTGACCCCTTACAGCTCCTAAACGAGGGGTGATACAAAAAAAATTTCTGAAATGACTCATACTAATTTTGAAAGATCTAACTTCTGTCAAAATTTCAAGTTTCGAACTGAAACCATTTAGAAGATAGAAGGGTTAAAGGATTTTGCAAAATTTGAGTTTCGCATAACGGTAAATTAAGACACCGTATGCCACAAATATATTTATTGTATATATACTTTTAAAGCTAATGAAAGTAGTAATTGTTTGGCGTTTTCAAAATGAAGATATACCTTATCCAACTTTTGCTATAACAATTTAAATATAGAGCTTTTTTGAGCCTTTGGGGAGCTGTAGCTCCCTAACGGGTGGGGCTACACAAAAAAAGTATTAAAAATAAAATTTATATTTTTATGAGATCTATCAGCAGTTAAAATTTCATAGCTCTATTTCAAAAAAAATGTCGGGATCTAAAAGTTAGGTGTTCGAGAGCTACCCTAAGGTTTGGTCCAAACTCAACCAAAAAAAATAGGGAACCTACAAATTACTCCCAGAATATTTTGCGTAAATTTCAAGATTCTAGCTTTCTTAGTTTTTGAGTTAGCGTGCTGACGGACGGACGGACGGATATGGCTCAAAAGTCTTAGAATTTTTTTCTGATCCGATCCATACCTTTGAAGGTATATCTAGCTCGCTTATTTCGAGGTGTTACAAACGGAGGAGTAATTTTATTATACCCGATCCTATCGTAAGGGTATACAAATATTAAATTCTAACGCATACATAGATAAACATTATAGACACTTGATCAACACATAATCAGTCCATCCAAAATAGAATACTTAAGAAATCAGAAGTAAATTTTTTATATAGTGTTACGTGTTACCATGTTATAATATATAATTATTTGATTTACTTCAATTTTTAAATACAAAAGATATTAAAAACTATTTGTGCGAAATTGTTAGATTGAAAGATTAGTTTGATATGTTTTTTGCATTATTTTTTAAATAAATAAAATATTTAAAATTAAAAACAAAGAAATACAACCAAAATTATTGATAGACAACTCTTCTAACCAGTTTTGAAATATAAAAACACAAACATTATAAATAGATTTTATTATACCATTTGTAATAATAGGGTATTTTCAAAGTGAATATTTTTTTTTTTATTTCTAATTATAATTATAAATAATAAAGTAATTTTTGAAATATTTTAATTGTTTACGACTTTAGACTAAAGTTGTGTGAAACGAAGAATACATGTATTTAAGATTTGGTGTTGTGTATTTTTGCTAAATTCGAGTACTACCTAAATAGTTTTAAAAATAGTTTTATAATGGTAATCAATCTAATAAGGGTTTTGAGTTGTACAAATTGTAGGTAAAAATAAATACTTAACAAAATTTTAAAACTTTATTTTCAAAAAAAATTTCGTGAATCAGACAAATGATATAGCAATATTGTCTTTTATTCAAATACATTCTTCTAAAAAGAAGTTTTAAAGTTTTTGAAGAAAAAAAAAAAATAAATAAATAAAAATATTTATCATGTATGTACCTACATATCTAAAATTAAAATAGAATCAAATATTCACGAGGATATTTTTTTAAAAGAACTATTGAGAAAGAGAAAAAGGGTATAGGAAAAAATTAGAGAGCAAATGGGGCACTTCAAATCTGAAAAAATTTCGAGAATTGTTATTGACATTTTTTGTTCTGCTTGCGTTATCTATATATATATAATTTCTGATATTATCTAGAAGATAAGCCACTCCCAGCATGTGACCGATTTTTGTTTGCTACTCGAAAAAAGAAAATTTAAATTTTACTATTTAAAAATGATTGGGTCGGATTAACAATACCATACAGTTTATTTAAAAATTATTCTCAGTGCACCCATCATGTGATGGGCCTTTTCACTAGTTACAAAATAAAAGATAAAAATGCTTATTTTTAGATTTTCCAAGTAAAACTTAAAATATAAAAACCAATATTTATTGCTATCAATAAAGTATTGATAGCAATAAAAATGAAAACGCAACATAAACAATTTCAAGTCGGTCAACATAATTTAGAGTAAGTCTTTTGTTTACAATATTAAAAGAAATTACATATGGGAGAATTACAAAAAGAAATTATGAAAAAGAATAAATTTTTGTAATAAATAAAAGTTAATTGGCAATCTATTGGTAACGGGTAATCATGCAGAGTAGTATTTGTATTTGAAGTGGAAGGTGATATAATTCCTCCCCTCTTAAGATTTGACTCGTGACGAATAATTTTAACTCAAGGTTTATTTTAGGAATTTTTGTTTGTTTAAACTGTCTGCATAAGAAAATTGCAATAAAAAGCACAATAAAAATAAGAACATCTATTGTAGTTTTGATATAAGGTCTGTATATCCTTTCCTGGTGTTATAGAATTTTATTTCCTGAATATGTTTGGTATTATTAATATGACTGAAATAGAAATCTTCTAGATGAATATCATTAATAATTTTTTCAACACTAATATTACGTTGCAAATACGAATAAGGCAGTATTTTGTTATAATATTCCTTCTCAAAATTTTCATATCGAAAAGAGCCAATTGAAATTTTGCAATTATTAAATTTGATAATATTATTACCCCTAATGGGAATCACTTCAGGCTCTGGCCCGCAATTGTTAAATAATAAAGTTTCGTTTAAGTGTTTTGTAATTACAATCGTATCTGACAGTCTTTTTATTTCTGTTGCAATATTTTTGTGATAGTTACATTGCATTTGCTCCGTATTCAATCAATTTGAGATACTATTATCTTGGAATGATATTAAAGCTTTGTTCATTACATTTTTGTTTTCTACAATTTTAAAAATATTTTTCTTACAGGTTATGATTTCACTAATATTAGTTTTAAGTTCTAAAAAACTATCTTTATTTGGTACTTTTTCTACAATAGTTTTGATTTTCATTAGTAAATATTTTCAATTCAATTAGTAATTATTTCAAATTTTACAATTTTTATTAGTAAATTCTGAGATGTTCATTCAACGTGTTATGAAATCTTTCAATGTCGGCATTACTGCTTTTATTACGAGTTCTTGTTAAGTGAACTTTTATACCCTCATTTTGCAGGTAATTTTTAAAGTTGAGACTATTAAATCCTTTTTCTTGGTCAGATATAATTTTAGCTGGTTTTCCAAAAGAGGCGACGTATTGCATGAAAGTGGTTTTGAGATCTATCCAATATCTTGATAGGTATAACTTGAACGAGTTTCATGAATTTGTCAATTAATGTTAAATATGGGTTACCTTTATTTTTAAACCATATGTCCATATGTACTATTTGTAGTGGTTTACTTGAAGTCTCAGTGATTTTAAGTGGAAGTCTTAAAGGTCTTTCTTTTGTATTTCGAGTTTAAATTTTGGGTAGTAAAATTTCTCTTTTAAGTTAAGGTAAACATCGTTAATCATATTCATAACCATGTTCCAGAAATAACCTTAATGTAATAATAAATAACGGGTGTTCAAAATTGAGGTATCATTTTGATTTTGCCGCCATTTTTTTTCTACCTGGAATTTTTATACGAGGTTTCTTTAGGTATCGTTTCTAAATACATTCCGGTTAGTTAATATGGAACGTTACACGAAGGAACAACGTGTTTTTGTTATTGTAACATTTTTTGAAAATGGTAAAAGTTTTCAAGATGTAATTAGGAAATTTCGAACAAAATTTGGTAGAGAAAATACTCCAACAAATCGTGCCATCAAGCTGATGGTTGATAAATTTCTAGAAACTGGATCTGTTCTTGATAACATAGGCAACATTTATCAACGTAGTGGCCGTTCAACTGAGAATGTAGCAGCTGTGAGCAGAAGTGTTGAAGAAGATCCAAAAACTTCCATTCGTCATCGTTCGCAGCCATTAAACATCAAACCATCCACATTATTCAACATTTTGCATCATGATCACCATTTAAAGGCTTATAAGATCCAGAATTAAAGGCTTATAAGACGCAAGAATTAAAACAAACTGACCATGCATTACTTCGGCAATTCGTTTCTTGGGCAATCGAAAAACAAGATTAACAAAATAATCTTCACCGACGAAGCTCAATGGCTACGTCAATAAACAGAATTGCCGCATTTGGGGTGAAGAGAATCCAAGGGGTATCTTAGAGTAACCAGTACATCCACAAAAAGTTACGGTTTGGTGTGGTTTGTGGTCAGGAGGAATCATCGGACCATATTTTTTTGAAAACGCAAATGGAAATGCGATTACGGTCAATGGAAATCGCTACAGGGAGATGATCCGAAGCTTTTTGTGCCGGGAAATTGATGATTTGAACGTAGAGAATATGTGGTTTCAACAGGACGGTGCCACTTGCCACACAGCAAGAGAAACAATGGATCTTTTGAAGGAAAAGTTCGAAGATCGCATTATTTCTCGTGAAGGAGGAGTGATGTGGCCACCAAGATCGTGCGATTTGACACCGTTGGATTTTTTTTGTGGGGTTTTGTGAAATCGAAAGTGTACAGCAATAATCCCACAACAATTCAAGAGCTTAAAAACAACATTATCGAGCAGATTTCAACAATTGAGAACAGTTTATTGTACAACGTGATTCAGAATTTTGGTAAAAGATTGGAAGCCTGCCGAAGCCTGTAGTAGAGGGGGCCACTTGGCCGACATAATTTTTCATTATTAACCGGAACCTATTTGTAATAAATTAAAATAAAAATATATTTAATATTTCAAAAAAAAAAGTCTTTTTTTATTAAAATTAAAATGATACCTCAATTTTGAACACTCTATATAAACAATAATTATTAACAATATGTCAGGGGTCAAAGGAAATCAATTTGACACTATCTAACGTCAAAGGGAGGGTTAGGAAAAAATGTTCGCAAAGGACATCTGGCGGAAAAATTTCGCAACAACATCAAACGGAATAAACTGACATCCGGCGGAAAAAGTTGACGTCGTCTTCACCACTTAGGCGGATTTATATGTGGAATCTTCAATTTTAGAGATAAGAACAAATGACATCGTCTCCCCTATTAGGTGTTATGTAGGAAAAAAAAAAGAAAATAGGCAACTTCTACAGTAGGTTAATCTCCTACTTAGAAAGAATAAGCGAATTAAAGAAACTGAAATTAAGCAAATCGAATATAATAGGCAAGATAGGATTATTACAGCCCGTTTCCGATGTAAAATTAGAAATATTTCCCTAGTACAATGTTATGCACCAACAGAAGATGCCGATGATACACCGAAAGACTTGTTCTAGGAACAGCTCACCTATACTCTCAACACTATCCGGAAAGACGACATTTTTATTCTAATGGGTGATTTAAATGCGAAAGTGGGAAATCAAAATTCAGGGTTAGAAAACATAATGGCAAAATAGTTATATGTATTCTTAATAAATCATCAAGTTTGTCATGACTTAAGTTCTTTGTCTTTTGATTCTTTTAAAATTATTTGCATTTTGAATCTATTCACGAAAGTGTCTAGGATTGGTATATGATCATTAAAATTTTCTATAGCTGAATGGGCCGTATTTCACTCTAAAGATTCTACAACTGTATTTATTTCATTTAGATTGTTAAACATGTTCTTAAAAGTCAATCTTGAGATTTCACTATCTAATGGAGTTGTACTAGTATATTAATTTTTTATAAATTTTCGATAGTATCTTGTAATACCTAGAAATGATTTGATTTGTTTTTGGTTGTTTGGTAGTTTCAGTTCCTGTATTATCTTAAATTTATTTGGATTGGACTTAACTCCTTCAGGGGTTAATGTATGACCCAACTAATCAGTTTTTTTATGTAGAAAATTGCATTTGTCTACTTGAATTTTAAGAGATGCATTTTCTAGGTTTTCTAATATTAATTTTAAATTTCCTAAATATTCACTTAGAGAAGTTCTGAAGACCAGAATATCATCTAAGTAAACTACACAAATTTTATTGGTATAATTTCTGAGAACTGAGTTCATCAATCTTTGGAAAGTAGATGGAGCATTCTTGAGACCAAAAGGCGTTCTAACAAATTCTTAGATTCCAAACGGGGTAGAAAAAGCTGCTTTTCTTCTATCTTCTCTTTTTACTAAAATTTGGTGAAAACCTTTGGCTAAGTCCAAAGTTGTAAAACATTGTGCTTTTCCCAATTTGTCTAATACATTACCTATATTCGTTATTGGAAATTTATTGCTTACTGTAACATCATTTAGTTTGCGATAGTCCACTATAAGGCGCCACTTTTTCCTACCCGAGTTATGGTACTATCCACAAGGGGCTGTTATATGGTGATTTACTTCCCCTGATACCCTGGTATAACATGTCTTGTATTTGTCGTTCAATTTGTTTTTCATGAACTTGTGGATATCTATAAATTTTCGAATAGATAGGACTACTTGTAGTGGTTATAATCTCATGTTGTATTTCATGAGTAAAGGATAGATTTTCTTCTTCTTTAAAAAATAAATTTTCGTGTTGTTTTAATAATGTTGATATTTTATTTTTTCTTCATTATTTAGATGATTTGAATTTAAGTCCTCTAAATTACAAATTTCGTTAAAATCGAAAAAAAAGTAGAAAATTTTCAAAGTATATTTTGTTATTATTTATTTCTGAAATTTTGTTTTTCATATCAATTTTCGCATCAAAAGGAACCAAAAAGTTTTGTCCTATGATAGCGTTATATTTCTTGCTGAAAAAGCTGTGAATTTTCCATGAAAGGGTTGCAGAAGTCTGCAATTCTTCTGGTATTGGTGTTATAATTTTTTTGTTACTTTATTTAAACCGAGGGTTTTAAAGAAGAACTGTTTGTCTAAGTTCTCTTCTTTAAAGTTTTTTAAAATATTAGATTTAATTATGCTTGTATCAGAACCGGTGTCTATCAAGCATTTAAGTTTTTGATTATTAATTGTCAAAGTTACTGTCGGTAATTTGTTGTCGGAGGCTGTCTTGTAAAATTTACGTCTTGTTCTTGCATTTTTCGTATATTTTCAACCTCCATGGGTTCGGCAAACTCGCTGTTGTTATAGTATCTTGTTTGTCTTGGACTGTTAGAGTATCTCGAATATCTAGATTGCTGTGTGCTATTATTACTATTGGGTTTCTTATATTGGGTAGCAATATTATAGTTATTGGATTGTTGCGAACCAGAATTATTATTAAAATTACTACTATTATTGTTATCATTATTATACTTATAACTAAAATTATTATTATTTCTATTACTGTAATTGTGATAACTATTCTTGTCGTTATAATAATTGTTATTTTGGTAGTATTTTTGATCAAATTTTTTATTTGCTTTTTTTTTCTTATGCCTGTAGTCGTCTAACAATTTTAATTCAGGGACTATATTATATATTTCTATTATTGTACTATTTGAAGAGATATGCCCTTTAACTAAATTATCTATTTTTTCCGTTAAAATTCCTACTAAAAATTTATCATTATTTTCAGGACTATATATGAAAGATTTGCTATTATCGCATTCGTAAAGTTCGTTTAGTTCATAGTTTGACTTTCTTAAATGATTAAATAAATCTCTTAAATTACTTACTTTTAAAAAAATTTTTTTAACTTATTTATATTAAAATTTACATATTATACTTATTGCTAACGAAGCTATTAAATCGAAATGCTTATGGATTTGTTTTTAATAAAATTTACTAAAGAAATGCTAAATAGCATTTCCTGTTATTGATTACTTTATTCATCAAAGGGTGAATGAGTTTTAGGTACTTTAATATTAATCAAGGTTAATTGATTCAAAGTTCAAAAACATTGTTAATACTTAAAGTTTACAAACTTTGAATATATAACTCGTACGATAAGGATCGGGTATATTAAAATTGCCCCTACGTTTGTAACACCTCGAAATAAGCTAGCTAGATATACCTTCAAAGAGATGGATCGGATCAGAATCAAATTCTAAGTCGATTAAGCTTTGTCCGTCCGTCAGCAAGATAACTCAAAAACTAAGAAAGCTAGAGTCTTGAAATTAACACAAAATATTCTTACAACCACTTGTAGGTTCCGTATTTTTTTTGGTTGCGATCCGACCAAAACTCCGGGTAGCTCTCGAACACCTAACTTTTAGATCCTCAAATTTTTTTGAAATAGAGCTATGAAATTTAACTGCTGATAGATATCATAAAAATATTCATTTTATTTTTAACAACTTTTTCCTTTAGTCCCACCCCTTATGGAGCTACAGACCCTCAAAAGTTCGAAAAAGCTCTATATTTAATTTGCTATAACAGAAGTTGTATAAGGTATATCACTTTGAAAACTCCAAACGATTACTGCTTTTATTAGCTTTAAAAATATATATATATAATAAATATATACTTGTAGCATACGGTGTCTTAATTTACCGTTATGCGAAACTCAAATTTTGCAAAATTCTTGACTCCTTCTACCTTCCAAACGGTTTAAGTTAGAAACTTTAAATTGTGAGAGAAGTTAGGTCTCTGAAAATAAGAATGAGTTATTTCAGAAAATATTTTTTTATCGCCTCCCGTTTCTGAGCTGTATGGGGTCAAAACTAAAAATTCCTTATTTTTAAACACCTGTGACTTGAACACATGTCCAAATTTTTTTGACCTAATATACAAAAATTAAAGAAACAACATTTTATTTTTATTTCTATTGACAAATTTTCTTAATAATATAGGGTTGTCTTAAAATTGACGAAAGTGTGACTTAATTTTTCTAAATTTCTCTAACAAATTGTTTTAACGATTTTTTTGCATTTCTTTTTTTTTAATCGATAATTTGAAATTGTTGAGGATGATGCTTAGTCCAAAAAAATTAAATAAATAAAAAATATAACGGTTGCTTGAAGAATTTATATTTATCTGATATCACTATACATACTTATATAACTCATGTTTATTTACATATCATATATGTCACTGATGAATGAATGATATATAATATATATGTATAGTATAAGTTATTATACATTTGCCGCTTAGTTCTGAAATTAAGAAGAAATTCTGTTTGTTTGTTTGTTTTGGCCGGATTCACGTAAAATCCACCAGTCCGATTGCAACCAAATTCTTAAGGAACATTTCTACCACCCTGGAAGGAGTTATAAGCTATATTGCGTTTCGATTCATTAACCCTTTACGGCCCGAGAGCCTTTTGAAGCATTTTGGTTTTTTCGTTGTGCTGCCTAAACGGTTTGTTCGATTGAGTTTAAAATTTGCACAAATGTTCTTTTTACCTTTAGGCGGGTATCAAAGAAACTTAGTTGCATTACATTAACCGGATTCGACCCGACGGGCTTCCAAAAAATTTTTTGTTTCCGATTTATGTCCAATTTTGTATGGTGGTTTTATGATCTGAAAAAAAGCCCTAAGACAAATTGTTATAAAGTTTCGGTAACCCATTTAGCCACGAGAAGCGAATGAAATTCATCAAATTTCTTTGTTGTCGCGCTTAAACGGTTTGACCAATTGAGTTGAAAATTTACAAAAGTGTAACTCTTTACCACAGAAACTTACTGAGTTGATTTGGTTACGATCCATTAACCCGTATCGGCACCAGGGCACAATGAAATTTTTTAATTTCTTTGTTGTCGCACTTAAACGGTTTAGCCAAATGAGTTGAAAATTTACAAAAGTGTAGCTCTTTACTACAGAAGCTTACTTAGTTAATTTGGTTATGATCCATTAACCTGTTCTGGCATCACAGCTCAATGAAATTTTTTTAATTTCTTTGTTGCCGCTCTTAAACGGTTTGACCAATTGAGTTGGAAATTTTGCAAAAGTGTAACCCTTTACCAGAGAAGCTTACGAAATTGATTTGGTTATGATCCAATAACTCGTTTCGTCCCCAGGGCTCAACAAATTTTTTTAATTTTTTTGTTGTCGCGCTTAAACGGTTTAACCAATTGAGTTGAAAATTTACAAAAGTGTACCTCTTTACCACAGAAGCCACCATTAAATGGTTTCCGCACCACAGCTCAATGAAGTTTTTTTAAATTTCTTTATTGTCGCTCTTAAACGGTTTGACCAATTTAGTTGAAAATTTACAAAAGTGTAACTCTTTACCACAGAAACTTACTGAGTTGATTTGGTTACGATCCATTAACCCGTATCGGCACCAGGGCACAATGAAATTTTTTAATTTCTTTGTTGTCGCACTTAAACGGTTTAGCCAAATGAGTTGAAAATTTACAAAAGTGTAGCTCTTTACTACAGAAGCTTACTTAGTTAATTTGGTTATGATCCATTAACCTGTTCTGGCATCACAGCTCAATGAAATTTTTTTAATTTCTTTGTTGCCGCTCTTAAACGGTTTGACCAATTGAGTTGGAAATTTTGCAAAAGTGTAACCCTTTACCAGAGAAGCTTACGAAATTGATTTGGTTATGATCCAATAACTCGTTTCGTCCCCAGGGCTCAACAAATTTTTTTAATTTCTTTGTTGTCGCGCTTAAACGGTTTAACCAATTGAGTTGAAAATTTACAAAAGTGTAGCGCTTTACCAAAGAAGCTCACGAAGTTGATTTGGGTTCGATACACAAGTATTAAAGTGCAATTAAAGTATTAAAGTGCACAGAAGCACATTCAATTTACTTTGTCATGATATATTAACCCATTTCAGCACCATAGATTTTTAAAAAAAAATTTCTGTTTCTAATTTGTATCTAATTTGGCAGGATGAAATTACGGTTCTAAATAAAGCCTGTAACAAATTTTTAGTTAACGTTCGTTAACCCACTTCCGCACGAATACCTATTAAAAATATTCTACCCAATTTTTTGTATTGTTATTATATTATTAAAAAGATATTGCCAACACTCTTTACTTTTGTCTATACTGTTTTTAATATTCCATAAAAAGCTTTCAATACAAATTTCTTATATATAATAGTAATTAAAATAACCTTATTAAGTGTCTTAATAATACTGTGTTTAAGTTTTAACAACATAACATTTGCGGTCATTATTAAAGTACATAAATAATCTCGTCCATACGACAATCATCATGTTATAATTTACAAATGCATTACTAACATGTGGTCTTCCTATATAAGATGCATGTATATAATATATTTCTCAAAAAATATTACTGAAATGTGTACATACTATATAATATAAAATGTGCTTAAGTTTAAAAATACTATAAACACAATCAATTAAATTAGAAAACATATTCATATTTCTGTACAGTATTGAACTAAAACTGAGTACATACATAATGAAAGAACAGAAAACCTTACATTCTTATTACAGTTCTTACACATATTTTTAGCCTTATTCAATATCAATTTGAAAACATAATTATGCATTAGAAAAAGTTAAGGTTAACAAATTCTGGTTAATTTAGAAAGGTAAAAACCACTCCTGTCTTTTTATATTAAAAATATGTACAACAGAAGCTGAGATGTATGCATTTAAAAAGAAGTTTTTTTCAAAATTTGAAGAGGTATATTTGTAGGTACTGCAGGAGCTCTAACGGTGAGGCTACATAAAAAAATTGTTCTACAACATTGCTTTTTTAAGAGATCTATGCATGGCTGATTTTTCATTGCACTTTGTTAAACAGTGTATAACTTTTGTAAACAGATGGACGGACAGAGTGAAACAGAGTCAAAATGTGCTTAAAAGAATAATTCAAAAAACATGAAGAGACGCATTACTTAGGGAAAAAAATGTATTACATTATGGTCTTTTATAATTGAAATGCGATTTTATGTTTCGGTATTAACAAATATATTGTGGGAGCTCACTTGGTCCTAATAGTATACTCTAGAGTCTAGAGATTACTGATTACTTTAAAGCTTTTTTGTAATATATATTTTTATTGTCCTGCTTCAACGGTTTAATCAATTGATTTGAAAACTTAGAAAACTGTTGCTGTTTAGTAGGAAAGCTCATTAGGTTAAATTGATTACGATCCATTAACCCGTTTCGACATCAGGTCTCAATGAAGTTTTTTAAATTCTTTGTTGTCGCGCTTAAACGGTTACACCAATTAAGTGGAAAATTTACAGTTCTTTACCACAGTTCTTTACCACAGAACTTCACTTAGTTGATTTAGTTATGATCCATTAACTATTTACTTTTGCCTATTGTTTCTGATATTCCATAAAAAAGCTTTCAATGCAAATTTCTAATGCATAATAGTATGTGCTTAAGTGCACTGTGCTTAAGTTTTAACAACATAACATTTTCGGAAGTTATTAAAACCAGAAATAATCTCCTCCATACGACAATCATTAGGTCATCATTCAGGAATGCATTACCAATATGGTGCACCTATATAAGATGTAAGTGCATAATATATTTCCCAAAAAATATCTTTGAAATATATACATACTGTATGTATAATGTACATATGTTTAAAACTACTAAAAACACAATCAATTAAATTAGAAAACATATTCGCATTTCAGTACAGTATTTCATCAAAAATGAGTACATACATATTTAAAGAACAGAAAACCTAACATTCTTATCCATATACAGTTCTTACACATATTTTTAGTCTTATTCAATATCAATTTGAAAACATAATTATGCATTAGCAAAAGTTATTAAGTTAATCCTGCCTTTTTAGACCCTACAGTTACACCTAAAGTATAGGGTATATTAACTTTGGTATGGTGTTTGTAACCACCAAAAGGAAGCGAGTTAGGTATAGACATGTATATATATTCTGAATCAGGATCACCGCCGGAGTCGATTTAGCGATGTCCGTCCGTCCGTACGCACGATAACTCAAAAAATAATGAAGCTATCTTGATGAAGTTTATATGGTAGGTTACTAATTACGAAAGAAAGTCTAAGTTCGAATCTGGACAAAATCCGTCTATGGATTCGGATTCTGGAAGCTTCCGAATGATTCCGGAGCAAACGAGATTATCTCCAAAAGCAACAAAGATAGAACTTTCAAATTTTGTACAATGATGTTTCTTCCCGTTCGATTTGTGTCCCTGAAATTTAAGAGGATTTGGTCCATGGGTTTGGGTTTTGGAAGCTTCTGAACGAGCACCAGAGCAAATGTGATTATCTCCAAAACCAACAAAGATAGAACCTTTAAATTTTGTACAATGATGTTCCTTCCCGTTCGATTTATGTCTCTGAAATTTAAGAGGATTTGGTCCATGGATTTGGATTTGGAAGCTTCCGAGCGAGCCCCAGAGCAAATGGTATTATCTCCAAAACCAATAAAGATATAACCTTTACTTTTGGCAGAATAGTGTTCTTTCATGTATGATTTAGGCATCTGAAATTTAAGAGGATTTGGTCCACGGGTTTGGATTTGGAAGCTTCCGAACGAGCACCAGAGCAAATGAGATTATCTCCAAAACCAACAAAGATATAACCTTTAAATTTGGCAGGGTGGTGTTCTTTCATGTTTTATTTAAGTCTCTGAAATGTGAGAAGATTTGTTCCATGGGTTCGGGTTTTGGAAGCTTCCGAACGAGCCCCAGAGCAAACGAGATTATCTCCAAAACCAATAAAGATAGAACCTTTAAATTTTTTATAATGATGTTTCTTCTAGTTTGTTTTATGTCTCTAAAATTTAAGAGGATGTGGTCCATGGGTTTGGATTTTGGAAGCTTCCGAACGAGCCCTAGAGCAAATGAGATTATCTCCAAAAACAACAAATATATAACCTTTAAATTTGGCCGAATGGTGTTTTTTCATGTTTGATTTAGGTCTCTGAAATTTGAGAGAATTTGGCCATGGGTTTAAATTTGAAAGAATTTGAACCGTGGATTCGAATTTTGGAAGCTTCCGAACGAGCCGTAGAACAAATGAGATTATATCCAAAACCAACAAAGATAGAACCTTTAAATTTTGTACAATGATGTTCCTTCCCGTTCGATTTATGTCTCTGAAATTTAAGAGGATTTGGTCCATGGGTTTGGGTTTTGGAAGCTTCTGAACGAGCACCAGAGCAAATGAGATTATCTCCAAAACCAACAAATATAGAACCTTTAAATTTTGTACAATGATGTTCCTTCCCGTTCGATTTATGTCTCTGAAATTTATGAGGATTTGGTCCATGGGTTTGGATTTGGAAGCTTCCGAGCGAGCCCAGAGCAAATGGGATTATCTCCAAAACCAATAAAGATATAACCTTTACTTTTGGCAGAATGGTGTTCTTTCATGTATGATTTAGGCCTCTGAAATTTAAGAGGATTTGCTCCACGGGTTTGGATTTGGAAGCTTCCGAACGAGCACCAGAGCAAATGAGATTATCTCCAAAACCAACAAAGATATAACCTTTAAATTTGGCAGGGTGGTGTTCTTTCATGTTTTATTTAAGTCTCTGAAATGTGAGAAGATTTGGTCCATGGGTTCGGGTTTTGGAAGCTTCCGAACGAGCCCCAGAGCAAACGAGATTATCTCCAAAACCAATAAAGATAGAACCTTTAAATTTTTTATAATGATGTTTCTTCCAGTTTGATTTATGTCTCTAAAATTTAAGAGGATGTGGTGCATGGGTTTGGATTTTGGAAGTTTCCGAACGAGCCCCAGAGCAAATGAGATTATCTCCAAAAACAACAAATATATAACCTTTAAATTTGGCCGAATGGTGTTTTTTCATGTTTGATTTAGGTCTCTGAAATTTGAGAGGATTTGGCCATGGGTTTAAGTTTGAAAGAATTTGAACCGTGGATTCGAATTTTGGAAGCTTCCGAACGAGCCGCAGAGCAAATGAGATTATATCCAAGACGAACAAAGGTAGAACCTTTGAATTTGGTACAATGGTGTTCTTTCGTGTTTGATTTATGTCTCTGAAATTTAAGAGGATTTGGTCCATGGGTTTGGTTTTGGAAGCTTCCGAACGAGCCCCAGAGCAAATGCGATTATCTCCAAAACCAATAAAGATATAACTTTTACTTTTGGCAGAATGGTGTTCTTTCATGTATGATTTAGGCCTCTGAAATTTGAGAGGATTTTGTCCTTGGGTTCGGATTTTGAAAGCTTCCGAACGAGCCTCAGAGCAAATGATATTATCTCCAAATGCAACAAAGATATAACCTTTAAATTAGGCAGAATGGTGTTCCTTCATGTTTTATTTATGTTTCTGAAATTTGTGAGAAATTGGTCCATGGGTTCAAATCTTGGAAGCTTCCGGACGAGCCCCAGAGCAAACGAGTATATCTCCACAACCAACAAAGATAGAACTTTTATTTTTAGTACAAAGGTGTTCTGTTATGTTTCCTTTTCTGTAAAATTGGAAACTGACATTTGAAAGAATTTGATCCATGGGTTCGTATTTTGGAAACTTCCGGACGAGCACAAGAGCAACGATCATATCTCCAAAACCAACAAAAGTAGAACCTTTAAATTTAATAGAATGGTGTTCTGGCAAGTTTTCTTTATGTTCCTGAGATGGATTCGATGAATTGGAGTGGCAATTCGAGTAGCTGACACAAACCTCCCAAGGACTACCAATTTTCGAAAATAATTAAGATAGAAACTTATATAACTTATAACTTATACAAGGGTGTCAAGCATATCCCAAGCGGATGCCTCTTTTACGTTCTTGAAATTCGAGTTGAATAAGACAGAAAAGGGAAGAAGTTCAAGCAGCTGCCAAAAACACTTATGGATTTTTAATTTAATTCGAATTATTCAGGTGTAGGGTATTAATAAGTCGGTTGCATCGACTTACTGTTGAATATAAACATTTACTTGTTTATATTAAAAACATGTTAAACAGAACCTGAGATGTATTCATTTAAAAAAAATTTGAAAAGCTATAGGAGCTCTAACGGTGAGCCTATATAAAAAAGTTGTTCTACAACATTGCTTTTTTATGAGACCTATACATTGCTCTGTATTAAACAGTGTATACTAATGAATACTAATCAGAGTGAAACTAATAGCAAATTTTTCAAAATGTGCTTAAAAGGATAATTCATAGTGATAATTAAAAGGATAATTGAAGTGACATTACTTACGTAAAAAAATGTATTACATTATGGTCTTTTATAATAATGAAATGCGATTTTATATTTCGGTATTAGCGTATAATATTATTTTGCGAAAAATCACTTTACCCTAACAGAATACTAATAGATTACTGATTCCGTTAAAAACTTTTTGTAAACGATTTGTCTCTAATTCTTCGCTGTTTATTCAATTTGCTAAACAAAATTGAATGAAATGTAATTAAATGATATTAATTAAATGTAATAAAAAGTAAAAATATTATCTATCAGCATTTGTAAATGCAAATTAATAAGTGAACTAAATATTAATTAAATTATATTAAAGCAAAAACAAACGTTCAAGTTCCTGTTATCCTGTACAACAAGTTGCTGCTTAGTTCCTGTACATCTCGTTGCTGTTTAAGTTTCTGTTTTATCACGAAGCTGATCAACTTATACCATCAAAAACAATTTTAAAATTTTAACGTAAGCAATAATTTAGAAATTTAAAAATATTAAAACTATATAAATAGCAATAAGTAACAATTAGGTTAAGTTCCCAGTCCAGCCAATGGTGTAGTGGTTAAGATACAGGCCTTTCATACTAAAGGTCTCGGGTTAAAACCCCGGCTGGGTCATATAGATTAATATAAAATAATATAGATTTTCTTATAATGTATAATTAGTAGAATATAATTAAATTAAAAATAAGTATATATGTCCTATAAATTATAATTAATATCATGTTGTAGGCATTGTGCATTAACTCCGCATGCAATAACTCCGCATTCCATAAATGCAATAATTCCGCAAAAAGTGCGGACTTATTACATAATGAAATAAGTCCGCATCATAAATTGTAATAAGTCCGCAAAAAAATGAAATAACACCGCACTCTAAAATGAAATAATTCCGCAAAAAATCAGTATTTTGTTTTACGGACTTATTGCATTTTGTTGCGGAGTTATTGCATTTTTTGCGGAGTTATTACATTTTTAAAATACGGAATTATTTCATAATGAAACAAGTAGGCAAAGTTTAAAATCATTTAATTCTCCAAATTTTGTTGTTTATTCTCTCATACAATTTGTTTTCATAAATTGGAATAACTGTAATTCAAAAACAAATTACAACACGTGTTTGCAATGATTGATTGTCAAGTGCATTTAATAATCGAATGTGTTAAGTCAGCATTGTAACGCGTTTGAATAGAGTTTTGTAGTACCTAGGTAATAATTTTGTGATTTGTATAAAAAAATAATTCTGAATTTGTGAAAATAAATGGAAAAAGAAAAAAACAGTGAACTCATCTATGTAATAGATCAGAAACAATGATTTGTAAAAAATAAATATTACAAAAATTAAATAAAATGTACATGCTATATAAAAAATTGTAATGCCAGGATCATTTTATTTCCTAAAAGAAATGAATTAATAAAAGTATGAATTTTAAGGAACATAATCATCCAACACAAGAAGAACTTTTTGAAGAATTAAAGCTTCTCAACAACTTAAAAAAAGAGTGTCGCGACACCGCAAATGTCTTAAGTGATACAAATGCTTTGAGTGGTATAAGAAATCTATTCGAAAATGCAGTTCTAAAGTACAACTGTACAACAGTAAACATAGATATTGTTTTTTCAGTTGTAATATATGTTATAGTGTGTGTTTGCTTGTTATTTTGTGTCAGTTCAGCCGTTTTGTCTTATGTAGCGTTGTAATATGCATAATATATTCAATGGACTAATAAGTAAATTCGCGTTGTTCTTTTTAAAAATCAAAATGCAGGAAAATATTTAAATTTTCAGAAATTAAAAAGAGAGCTTTATAATATTGTCAGTGAAACTTATGTAAGCTCTCCACAAGAACCACTGGAAGTGATACAAGCATTCCAAAGAGAAAAAAATTGGAATGGTTTCGGAAAAACTATGCAAGATAACACAAACACACCATTTTTCACCGCATGTATATTGGAGAAAAATTTTCAGTTATTGTATTTTTTCTTCACCAAAAATAATGAAACTAATAATTGAAAATATAGACAACCGAAAATATTTAATTGTTGGGACATTTTCAGTGGTTCCAAAAGGTTGTTTTAGACAATTACTGGTTGTGTATATAGAGTATTTTGAACAGGAAAAATTCTTAAATTTTTTTATACATGTACATAACAATATGCAATTCTATGTCCGCAAGAAGTCCGCAAAAGATGAAATAAGTGTGCAAAAATTTAAAATAAATTCGCAATTCTATAAATAAAACTGAGTAAATAAAATTGAAACAACTAAATGACATTTATAAATTATGTATTTATTTATGAACGTTATGCAAATAACTTCATGGAATCTACTACAATCGCTCTGCAGTAGGGGCAAAAATAGTTCGATTCATTTGCGGCTAAACTAGCAGCTTGTATTGACATTTGACAATCGCTGCATATTTTCAAATGTCGACAAGGCAAAAGAAGAATGTTTGGTACGTTTACAAAGCAAATAATACATATGCTCTCATTTGTATTTCTCATGCTCATTTGTATGGCTTCAATAATCTGTTTATTTCCTCTATTTCAAATATCTGTACAATAAAAATAATTAGACGGGATCTTAGAGTTTGTTTCAAAATTAGGGTACTCCGCTTTTTTCATAATATTTATATATATGTATATGTGAGATTCTGAATTATGAGGAATTTTAGAGTTGGATTCAAAATCAGAAAATTCCCTTTTTCTAAAATTTTTTTTTGAAGTCAACATTTTGGAAGTCGACATTTTGAAAATCGACATGATTTCCGTATCCCAGTCTATTCGACTTTATTTCATTCATTTTATTTTTTGAACATTTTTTTTAGGAATAAGATAGAATTGCTAATTCGACTTTATTTCAATTGTTTTTGGTAATAAAGTCGATTCGACTTTATTTCATTTATTTTATTTTTTGGAAATTTTCTTTGGAAATAAGGTAGAATTACTAATTCGACTTTATTTCCATTGTTTTGGTAATAAAGCCGCTTCGACTTTATTTCACCCCTCCAAACAAATTGTATGAGAGAATAAACAACAAAATTTCGAGAATTAAATGATTTTTAATTTTGCGTACTTGTTTCATTATGAAATAATTCTGCATTTTAAAAATGCAATAACTCCGCAAAAAATGCAATAACACCGCAACGAAATGCAATAAGAACGCAAAACATAATATTGATTTTTTGCAGAATTATTTTATTTTAGAGTGCGGTGTTATTTAATTTTTTTGGGGACTTATTACAATTTATGACGCGAACTTATTTCATTATGAAATAAGCCCTCACTTTGCAGAATTATTTCATTTATGGAGTGCGGTGTAATTGCATGCGGAGTTAATGCACAACGCCTTTTCTTATTATTTTTTTAGTTTTTTTAATTTTATTTAAAACATCAAGGATTTAGAAACACCTGCTTTTAAGCTAATTTTTCAGGTTGGCATGATGGGTGTAAGTTCCTATCCATAACTTTGATTGGCCTGGTCAACTTATTTTCATACGTGTGCCATTCTAATTTAACTTAATTTATAAACTTTGTAAATTCTCTGTATTCCTCTTCAATATCAACATTAATTTTTAATTGATTGGTGTTCATTATGTTGACTTTATAGTTAATATTTACTTTTTTGAAAATTTTTTTAAACTTTGGGGTATTCTACAAAATTATTTAATATAACCCGAGGAGGTTTTACTATACCCTACACCTAAATTATAGGGTATATTAATTTTGGTATGGAGTTTGTAAACAACAAAAGGAAGCGAGTTAGATATATAATCTGAATCAGGATCTGAGCCTTCTGAGTAGATTTAACGATGTCCGTCCATTCGTTCGCACGATAACTGAAAAACTAGTAGAGCTATCTTGCTGAATTTTATATAGTAGGTTACTAATTACGAAAGAAAGGCTAAGTTCGAATATGGACAAAATCGATCCATGGGTTCGGAGCAAAAGAGATTATCTCCAAAACCAACAAATAGAACTTTTAAATTCTTTACAATGATGTTCCTTTCCATTTGATTTATGTCTCTGAAATTTAAGAGGATTTGGTGAATGGGTTCGGATTTTGGAAGCTTCCGAACGAGCTCCAGAGCAAACGAGATTATCTCCAAAAACAACGAAGACAGAATCTTTGAATTTGGTACAGTGGTATTTTTTCGTGTTTTATTTATGTTTCTGAAATTTGGGAGGATTTGGTTCATGCGTTCGGATCTTGAAAGCTTTGGAACGAGCCCAAGAGCAAACGAGTATATTTCCACAACCAACAAAGATAGAACCTTTATTTTTAGTACAAGGGTGTTCTGTTATGTTTCCTTTTCTGTAAAATTGGAAACTGACATTTGAAAGAATTTGAACCATGGGTTCGTATTTTGGAAACTTCCGGACGAGCACAAGAGCATACGAGCATATCTCCAAAACCAACAAAAGTAGAACCTTTAAATTTAGTACAATGATGTTCTGGCATGTTTTCTTTATGTCCCTGAGATGGATTTGATGAATTGGACTAGCAATTCGGATATCTGACAAACGCCTCTCAAGGACTAACAAGCATATTTAGTACAAGCACAAGGACAACTAGAAATTTTTTACAAGAGTGTCAAGCATATCCCAAGAAGATGCCTCTTTTATGTTCCCCAAATTCCAGTTGAATAAGACAGAAAAGGGAAGAAGTTCAAGCAGCTGCCAAAAAACTTATGGATTTTTAATTTAATTTGAATTATTCAGGTTTAGGGTATTAATAAGTCGGTTGCATCGACTTACTGTTACATTTACCCGTTTTTCTAGTAAACTTGGTTTTTTCGGTAGTTGGTAACCCGTTATTCTCTTTTACTTTATTCACAGAGTTTTCAGGGCGTATTTCTGGAGACCTCTCTGGTTTTTTTTTTGCAGTTTCTTTTCAGAATCCAGTTGCCCGATCTAATTCTTCTTTATTTGTACAATATTCTACTGTACTTTTTATAGTTTTACTAATTTTTAGTTTTTTATTTTCTTCTCGAAGAATGCATCTCATTTTTTATATCTCTACATAATTTTTTAAGTTCACTTATTCTCAAGTGAAATTTTTCATTTTCTTGCAAATCACTTGCACTTAAATTATTTTCACAGGTTTTTCTGTAACTATCATCAGACTTATTTACTTTATGATTCTCTTGATATTTTTGACCAGTAATATTACTAGTGGCATTAGTCTAGATTCCCACTAAGCCACTGCGTTTATTTTGAACGGTTGGTGGTGACTTGGGCAATCAGCACTTTTTAAATGGGTCATTTACGTTAAAACTGCCAGATTACGTTAAAACTGTCTACCAGATTTGTATTTCTATTATTATTATTATTCATATTTTTATTATATATGTACATTTAATACCTACTACCACGTATTTAACTGCCGCCCCTTCGGGAGCCCACGCAAACCTTGGAGCCGCCCATTCTAGGTCAGACGCTCCTGGCTTTTAGTTGGAATTTCAGTGGACTCATACCACAAGTATTCCTTGTTGCGGTTATTTCTTTCCCCAATCCGCCGGGAGGTTTGAGGATGAGACTACTTACACAATTTCTTTAAAAATATTAATTTTTTAATGTGATCTAAATTTTGTTTCTATATCTTGAACGATATAGATGTTTTGTAAACCAACTTCTAATAATAACCAATTTTTTTTAATATTTTTGCAAATCTTTTTGAAACATTTTAATTTTTTTAAAAGCAAAACTTTTTTCCCGGATTAGTATATTAACATTTTGCTTAAATAATGCAAAATTTCTAGATGGTTTTGACTTCGGTGATAACATGATGATGACGCCACACTGATGATGCATGATGCATAATAAAATATTGAATTTAAAAAGTAAAAACTTTAACTCACTTCATATATAAATTTTAAACAATATGTAATGACTATGTAATCCAAAAATTCATTATAAAGCCAAAATATAAATTTTGTCAATCAGCACAATATTTGCACAATAATTTATTTAAAGAATAAATTATACTAAAGAAAACGAGGGAGAGTGCAGCAGAGTAGACTGTGTTAACTATGGTATACACGCTTACATAATGTAGGGTGGGCCAACTTGGACTGACTGATTTCAAATGTTTATAGTTTTTTAATTTTTGAAGTTTTTAATTTTATTTTTGTTGCAAATAATAAAGAATTTTATAATGTAGAGTTTATGTTTGTTGCATGTTTATGCAACAAGTGTAAGCTTTTCTAGCTTTCTTCATAAAAAGGGCAAAGATGCTAGTTAGTTTCTTTGAAATAAAAAACGGCTAGCTAGACATGCAGAATTGTTTGCAAGTCATTATAAACTAATTTCAAAAAAACGACAGATATAAATATATTAAAGAAAGAATTTTCGAATAAATAAAATTGTAAAAGGAAGATATAATTTTGAAGTTTTAATGAAATAAAAGTTTAACAAAAAATAAAGTCTATTATAGATCAGAAATGGAACAAAGATCCAGAATTAAGAAAATGTTAGGTATTAGTCATTACAAAAAGGAAGACTTGGTTCGTTTTTGTGGCGAAAAATGTATAAATCGGGTTAGTACCAGAAAGGTTTATGAACAGTTTATGAAAGCTTTATGAACGGCTAAAAAATCTGTTCGACGGGAAAATGTAATGGAAGCAGAAGAGGAAAGTTGTGATACTATACAAGATCGAACGGTAATAAGAAAACGTTTTCAAACAAGTACACGATTTATAAGTAGAATAGGCAGTTAATTGGAACCCGTTGCGACAGCTGCAGAAATTGAATCAGTCGCCGTTGAAAGAAACTTCGATCGAACTAATGAAGAAAGAGAAAGTAATAAACGAAAGAGAAAAAAAGCAAAAATCTGATAAGCAAGAAAATTTTGTTTTACAATGAAAGAAATATGTGAACTTTTATGAAATTTTAATGGAAATGAAGCTTTTATTGTCTCGTATAAGCAGGTTTCAAAATTAAAAATTTATACAAAGATATAAAGGATGAAGAAGTGAAATTAATTATTGTGTCTAAGCTAAAGTAGCGTTTATTAAAATGGTTTCATTCCAAAGCAAGCCATATGAATTTTAATTTTGAGTAGCTTATAAACGAACTTAGACTTATGTTTGATAGTAGACCTAACAAATTAATACTTCGCAAAGAAATGGAAAAAAGGATGTAGAAAAGTAGAGAAACATTTTGGTCCTACTATCAAAATATGTTTAATTAATCGATTGAATGTTCCTAAAGATGAGATAGTAGATGTGATTATTGACGGTATTACCAGTTCCAAATTAAGAAACCAGGCAAGAATACAAAATTGTGAAACACCGCAAGAACTATTAAAAGTTTTTCCGAAAATTTCAATGAACCTAAAAGAGAAAAATGTTCGTGTTATAGGTGCGGACAATCAACTCATCAAATAAAAATTGTCCATTGAAGATAAATACAACAACAAACAACATATATCAAATTCAAAATGCTGAGTACACCACATCTGTATGTCTGTATGTAAAGGATCAAAATTCAAGTAAACTTATTGAAATAAAATGAGTTTTATTATAAAAAATAAATTTGTTTAGAAGAGGTTTTAAAATTTTATTATGGAATTAATAATTTCAAATTAAATATCATAATTAAGTTGATATCATAATTATTTAAATATTTTTGAAAAATTGGAATTAAATAAAAAAACATTATTGGTTGTTACAAATAAAACAATGGAAGCCGATATTATTGTAGGTAGAAATTTTTTGAATAAAGTAGGATTTAAATTAGTATTTAAACCATTTGATCATTATTGTATAAAAATATTAAATCAGAAGATAATAATGAAGCTACTTATATAAATGAATTATTGAATATAAATATTGATGATAATGATAATATTGAAACTTTTGAATTAAATTTTAATGAAGAAAATTGTCTTCAAGAAAAAAATACAATTAAAAAATTATATCTAAATTATCAGAACGAGTACGAGCAAAAATACGGAACCTAAAATCAAATGCGAGATGAAGATTAATTTAATTAAAGACTTAATTAATTAATAAAGAATTAATTACTTCTAAAGCGCATCTATTTTCGTTTCACGAAAGAATAACGAATAAAAAATATGTCACTATAATGGATATGAAAAGTGCTTTACACCATATTTATATGAATGAAGATTCTATTCAACTTACCAGTTTTATAACACCTTTAGCGCAGTTCGAACGGAAAAGAATGCCATTCGACTTACACATTGCCCTTCGGTATTTCAACGTTATGTTGAAAAGGTTTTGCTGAGTTAATAACTGGGGATGAACATGTATTAGTTCTGAAACGAGTTTTTGATATTTTAGCAGATAATTCTCTTGAATTAGATATTGCTAAATGTAAATTTTTATTCTGAAAAATTAATTATTTAGGATATACTTTGACTTGAGAAGGTGTACAACCAAATGAACGTAATGTTGAAGCAATTTTTCAATTTCCTATTCCTTAAACCATAAGAAAAGTTAAGCGATTTATTGGAATGAATTCTTATTTCCGAAAATTTATATCAAACTCTAGTTGTATTGCAAAATCGTTACAGTATTAACTAAAAATCAAGTCAAAGACTTTTTGTTTTGGTTAAGAAGAACGAAAAGCTTTTGATAAACTAAAGTCAAAATTAATGGAAAGACCGGTATTATTAATCGTTTCGCCAGTACATGAAACTGAGCTTCATTGCGATGGAAGTTCTGTCGGATACGGAGCAATGTTGTTACAAAAGAAAGAGGACTGAAAGTTGCACTCTGTGTTTTGCTTTTCTAAACGTACGACTGATATTGAAAGTAGGTATCATTCTTTCGAATTTGAGACATTATCCATTATATATATTTTACGGCGTTTCAGTACATATTTATTGGGTCGGAAATTTAAAATAGTCACTGAATGTAATGCTCTAACGTTAAGTCTTAATAATCAAGTTACTAATCCGCGTATAAGTATACGCGCTCTTGAAACGAAAAATTTTGATTATGAGATTGAACATCGCAAGGGAAAGCGTATGCAGTACGTAGACGCATTAAGTATATCTTTAGCTGTATTAATCGTTAAAGAAAATTCATTTGAAAGAACGTTAGCAATATGTCACAGTCAAAATCCCGAACTCGAAGGTCTGTGCACTGAATTAGAAAATTCCGAAAGTAAATTATTTGAAATGAGCGATGGATTAATTTATCGCAAGGTTGAAAAAATAAAGTCCGATTTTATGTACCTAAAGCTATGCAGTTTCATGTTATCGGAAATGCTCATGAGACTTTAGGACATTTAGGATAGAAAAAACTTGTGAGTATATTAAAAGTCGTATTGGTTTCTGTAAAATTAGAAACTGACATTTGAAAGAATTTGAACCATGGGTTCGTTTTTGGAAACTTCCGGACGAGCACAAGAGCATTCGAGCATATCTCCAAAACCAACAAAAGTAGAACCTTTAAATTTAGTACAATGATGTTCTGGCATGTTTTCTTTATGTCCCTGAGATGGATTTGATGAATTGGAGTGGTAATTCGGGTACCTGACAAACGCCTCCCAAGCACTAACAAGCATATTTTCGAAAATAATAAAGATAGAAACTTGAAATTTTTTACAAGGTTGTCAAGCATATCCCAAGAAGATGCCTCTTTTATGTTCCTGAAATTCGAGTTGAATAAGACAGAAAAGGGAAGAAGTTCAAGCAGCTGCCAAAAAACTTATGGATTTTTAATTTAATTTGAATTATTCAGGTTTAGGGTATTAATAAGTCGGTTGCATCGACTTACTGTTACATTTACCCGTTTTTCTAGTAAACTTGGTTTTTTCGGTAGTTGGTAACCCGTTATTCTCTTTTACTTTATTCACAGAGTTTTCAGGGCGTATTTCTGGAGACCTCTCTGGTTTTTTTTTTGCAGTTTCTTTTCAGAATCCAGTTGCCCGATCTAATTCTTCTTTATTTGTACAATATTCTACTGTACTTTTTATAGTTTTACTAATTTTTAGTTTTTTATTTTCTTCTCGAAGAATGCATCTCATTTTTTATATCTCTACATAATTTTTTAAGTTCACTTATTCTCAAGAGAAATTTTTCATTTTCTTGCAAATCACTTGCACTTAAATTATTTTCACAGGTTTTTCTGTAACTAACTATCAGACTTATTTACTTTATGATTCTCTTGATATTTTTGACCAGTAATATTACTAGTGGCATTAGTCTAGATTCCCACTAAGCCACTGCGTTTATTTTGAACGGTTGGTGGTGACTTGGGCAATCAGCACTTTTTAAATGGGTCATTTACGTTAAAACTGCCAGATTACGTTAAAACTGTCTACCAGATTTGTATTTCTATTATTATTATTATTCATATTTTTATTATATATGTACATTTAATACCTACTACCAGGTATTTAACTGCCGCCCCTTCGGGAACCCACGCAAACCTTGGAGCCGCCCATTCTAGGTCAGACGCTCCTGGATTTTAGTTGGAATTTCAGTGGACTCATACCACAAGTATTCCTTGTTGCGGTTATTTCTTTTCCCAATCCGCCGGGGAGGTTTGAGGATGAGACTACTTACACAATTTCTTTAAAAATATAAATTTTTTAATGTGATCTAAATTTTGTTTCTATATCTTGAACGATATAGATGTTTTGTAAACCAACTTCTAATAATAACCAATTTTTTTTAATATTTTTGCAAATCTTTTTGAAACATTTTAATTTTTTTAAAAGCAAAACTTTTTTCCCGGATTAGTATATTAACATTTTGCTTAAATAATGCAAAATTTCTAGATGGTTTTGACTTCGGTGATAACATGATGATGACGCCACACTGATGATGCATGATGCATAATAAAATATTGAATTTAAAAAATAAAAACTTTAACTCACTTCATATATAAATTTTAAACAATATGTAATGACTATGTAATCCGAAAATTCATTATAAAGCCAAAATATAAATTTTGTCAATCAGCATAATATTTGCACAATAATTTATTAAAGAATAAATTATACTAAAGAAAACGAGGGAGAGTGCAGTAGAGTAGACTGTGTTAACTATGGTATACACGCTTACATAATGTAGGGTGGGCCAACTTGGACTGACTGATTTGAAATGTTTATAGTTTTTTAATTTTTGAAGTTTTTCATTTTATGTTTGTTGCAAATAATAAAGAATTTTATAATGTAGAGTTTATGTTTGTTGCATGTTTATGAAACAAGTGTAAGCTTTTCTAGCTTTCTTCATAAAAAGGGCAAAGATGCTAGTTAGTTTCTTTGAAATAAAAAACGGCTAGCTAGACATGCAGAATTGTTTGCAAGTCATTATAAACTAATTTCAAAAAAACGACAGATATAAATATATTAAAGAAAGAATTTTCGAATAAATAAAATTGTAAAAGGAAGATATAATTTTGAAGTTTTAATGAAATAAAAGTTTAACAAAAAATAAAGTCTATTATAGATCAGAAATGGAACAAAGATCCAGAATTAAGAAAATGTTAGGTATTAGTCATTACAAAAAGGAAGACTTGGTTCGTTTTTGTGGCGAAAAATGTATAAATCGGGTTGGTACCAGAAAGGTTTATGAACAGTTTATGAAGGCTTTATGAACGGCTAAAAAAGCTGTTCGACGGGAAAATGTAATGGAAGCAGAAGAGGAAAGTTGTGATACTATACAAGATCGAACAGTAATAAGAAAACGTTTTCAAACAAGTACACGATTTATAAGTAGAATAGGCAGTCAATTGGAACCCGTTGCGACAGCTGCAGAAATTGAATCAGTCGCCGTTGAAAGAAACTTCGATCGAACTAATGAAGAAAGAGAAAGTAATAAACGAAAGAGAAAAAAAGCAAAAATCTGATAAGCAAGAAAATTTTGTTTTACAATGAAAGAAATATGTGAACTTTTATGAAATTTTAATGGAAATGAAGCTTTTATTGTCTCGTATAAGCAGATTTCAAAATTAAAAATTTACACAAAGATATAAAGGATGAAGAAGTGAAATTAATTATTGTGTCTAAGCTAAAGTAGCGTTTATTAAAATGGTTTCATTCCAAAGCAAGCCATATGAATTTTAATTTTGAGTAGCTTATAAACGAACTTAGACTTATGTTTGATAGTAGACCTAACAAATTAATACTTCGCAAAGAAATGGAGAAAAGGATGTAGAAAAGTAGAGAAACATTTTGGTCCTACTATCAAAATATGTTTAATTAATCGATTGAATGTTCCTAAAGATGAGATAGTAGATGTGATTATTGACGGTATTACCAGTTCCAATTTAAGAAACCAGGCAAGAATACAAAATTGTGAAACACCGCAAGAACTATTAAAAGTTTTTCCGAAAATTTCAATGAACCTAAAAGAGAAAAATGTTCGTGTTATAGGTGCGGACAATCAACTCATCAAATAAAAATTGTCCATTGAAGATAAATACAACAACAAACAACATATATCAAATTCAAAATGCTGAGTACACCACATCTGTATGTCTGTATGTAAAGGATCAAAATTCAAGTAAACTTATTGAAATAAAATGAGTTTTATTATAAAAAATAAATTTGTTTAGAAGAGGTTTTAAAATTTTATTATGGAATTAATAATTTCAAATTAAATATATTAGATTGATATCATAATTATTTAAATATTTTTGAAAAATTGGAATTAAATAAAAAAACATTATTGGTTGTTACAAATGAAACAATGGAAGCCGATATTATTGTAGGTAGAAATTTTTTGAATAAAGTAGGATTTAAATTAGTATTTGAACCATTTGATCATTATTGTATAAAAATATTAAATCAGAAGATAATAATGAAGCTACTTATATAAATGAATTATTGAATATAAATATTGATGATAATGATAAAATTGAAGCTTTTGAATTAAATTTTAATGACGAAAAATACAATTAAAAAATTATATCTAAATTATAAGAACAAGTGTAGCAAAAATACGGAACCTAAAATCAAATGCGAGATGAAGATTAATTTAGTTAAAGACGAATTCTTTACTTCTAAAGCGCGTCTATTTTCGTTTCACGAAAGAATAAAAAAATTGTCACTATAATGGATATGAAAAGTGTATTGCACCATATTTACATGAATGAAGATTCTATTAAACTTACCAGTTTTATAACATCTTTAGAGCAGTTCGAATGGAAAAGAATGCCCTTCGGTATTTCAACGTTATGTTGAAAAGGGTTTGCTGAGTTAATGACTGTGGATGAACATGTATTAGTTCTGAAACGAGTTTTTGATATTTTAGCAGATAAGTGTCTTGAATTAAATTTTGTTAAATGTAAATTTTTATTCTCAAAAATTAATTATTTAGGATATACTTTGACTTGAGAAGGTGTACAACCACATGAACGTATTGTTGAATTTTTCAATTTCCTATTCCTTAAACCATAAGAGAAGTTAAGCGATTTATTGGAATGAATTCTTATTTCCGAAAATTTATATCAAACTCTAGTTGTATTGAAAAACCTTTACAGTATTAACTAAACATCAAGTCAAAAAATTATTGTTTTGGTTAAGAAGAGCGAAAAGCTTTTTATGAACTAAAGACAAAATTAATGGAAAGACCGGTATTATTAATCGTTTCGCCAGTACATGAAACTGAGCTTCATTGCGATGGAAGTTTTGTCGGATACGGAGCAATTTTCTTACAAAAGATAGAGGACTGGAAGTTGCACTCTGTGTTTTGCTTTTCTAAACGTACGACTGATATTGAAAGTAGGTATCATTCTTTCGAATTTGAGACATTATCCATTATATATATTTTACGGCGTTTCAGTACATATTTATTGGGTCGGAAATTTAAAATAATCATTGACTGTAATGCTCTAACGTTAGGTCTTAATAATCAAGTAACTAATCCGCGTATAAGTACATGCGCTCTTGAAACGAAAAATTTTGATTATGAGATTGAACATCGCAAGGGAAAGCGTATGCAGTACGTAGACGCATTAAGTAGATCTTTAGCTGTATTAATCGTTAAAGAAAATTCATTTGTAAGAACGTTAGCAATATGTCACAGTCAAGATCCCGAACTCGAAACTGTGCGCACTGAACTAGAAAATTCCGAAAGTAAATTATTTGAAATGAGAGATGGATTAATTTATCGCAAGGTTGAAAAAATAAAGTCCGATTTTATGCACCTAAAGCTATGCAGTCTGTAAAATTGGAAACTGAATTTGAACCATGGGTTCGTATTTTTGAAACTTCCGGACGAGCACAAGAGCATACGAGCATATCTCCAAAACCAACAAAAGTAGAACCTTTAAATTTAGTACAATGATGTTCTGGCATGTTTTCTTTATGTCCCTGAGATGGATTTGATGAATTGGAGTAGAAATTCGGGTACCATACGCATACCTCCCAAGCACTAACAAGCATATTTTCGAAATTAATAAAGATAGAAACTAGAAATTGTTTACAAGGGTGTCAAGCATATCCCAAGAAGATGCCTCTTTTATGTTCCTGAAATTCGAGTTGAATAAGACAGAAAAGGGAAGAAGTTCAAGCAGCTGCCAAAAAACTTATGGATTTTTAATTTAATTCGAATTATTCAGGTGTAAGGTATTAATAAGTCGGTTGCATCGACTTACTGATACATTTACTCGTTTTTCTAGATTCCCACTAAGCCACTGCGCTTATTTTGAACTGTTGGTGGTGACTTGGGCAATTAGCACTTTTTAAATGGGTCATTTACGTTAAAACTGCTATTTTGATTTACACCACTGGCCACTTATCTAATCCCTTTGTAGAATTAGCCGACTTTTTGGTAGATATCTCTACCAGATTTGTATTTTTATTATTATTATTATTCATATTTTTATTATATATGTATATTTAATACCTACTACAAGGCATTTAACTGCCGCCCCATCGGGAACGCACGCATACCTTGGATCCGCCCATTCTGGGTTAGACGCTCCTGGATTTTAGTTGGAATTTCAGTGGACTCATACCACAAGTATTCCTTGTTGCGGTTATTTCTTTTCCCAATCCGCCGGGGAGGTTTGAGGATGAGACTACTTACACAATTTCTTTAAAAATATAAATTTTTTAATGTGATCTAAATTTTGTTTCTATATCTTGAATGATATAGATGTTTTGTAAACCAACTTCTAATAATAACCAATTTTTTTTAATATTTTTGCAAATCTTTTTGAAATATTTTAATTTTTTTAAAAGCAAACCTTTTTTCCGGATTAGCATATTAATATTTTGCTTAAATAAAGCAAAATTTCTAGATGGTTTTGACTTCGGTGATAACATGATGATGACGCCACACTGATGATGCATGATGCATAATAAAATATTGAATTTAAAAAGTAAAAACTTTAACTCACTTCATATATAAATTTTAAACAATATGTAATGACTATGTAATCCAAAAATTCATTATAAAGCCAAAATATAAATTTTGTCAATCAGCACAATATTTGCACAATAATTTATTTAAAGAATAAATTATACTAAAGAAAACGAGGGAGAGTGCAGCAGAGTAGACTGTGTTAACTATGGTATACACGCTTACATAATGTAGGGTGGGCCAACTTGGACTGACTGATTTGAAATGTTTATAGTTTTTTAATTTTTGAAGTTTTTAATTTTATTTTTGCTGCAAATAATAAAGAATTTTATAATGTAGAGTTTATGTTTGTTGCATGTTTATGAAACAAGTGTAAGCTTTTCTAGCTTTCTTCATAAAAAGCGCAAAGATGCTAGTTAGTTTCTTTGAAATAAAAAACGGCTAGCTAGACATGCAGAATTGTTTGCAAGTCATTATAAACTAATTTCAAAAAAACGACAGATATAAATATATTAAAGAAAGAATTTTCGAATAAATAAAATTGTAAAAGGAAGATATAATTTTGAAGTTTTAATGAAATAAAAGTTTAACAAAAAATAAAGTCTATTATAGATCAGAAGTGGGATAAAGATCCAGAATTAAGAAAATGTTAGGTATTAGTCATTCCAAAAAGGAAGACTTGGTTCGATTTTGTGGCGAAAAATGTATAAATCGGGTTAGTACCAGAAAGCTTTATGAACGGTTTATGAAAGCTTTATGAACGGTTAAAAAAGCTGTTAAACGGGAAAATGTAATGGAAGCAGAAGAGGAAAGTTACTATACAAGGTCGAACGGTAATAAGAAACCGTTTTCAAACAAGTACACGATTTGTAAGTAGAATAGGCAGTCAGTTGGAGCCCGCTGAGACAGCTGCAGAAATTGAATCAGTCGCCGCTGAAAGAAACTTCCAGTTAAAAGAAATTGAATTAATAAAGAAAGAGATCGAACTAATGAAGAAAGAGAAAGTAATAAACGAAAGAGAAAAAAAGTAAAAATCTGATAAGCAAGAAAATTTTGTTTACAATGAAAGAAGTATGTGAACTTTTATCAAATTTTAATGGAAATGAAGCTTTTATTGTCTGGTATAAGCAGGTTTCAAAAATTTATACAAAGATATAAAGGATGAAGAAATGAAATTAATTATTGTGTCTAAGCTAAAGGAGCGTTTATTAAAATGGTTTCATTCCAAAGCAAGCCATATGAATTTTAATTTTGAGGAGCTTATAAACTAACTTAGACTTATGTTTGAAAGTAGACCTAACAAATTAATACTTCGCAAAGAAATGGAAAAAAGGATGTAGAAAAGTAGAGAAACATTTTGGTCCTACTATCAAAATATGTTTAATTAATGGATTGAATGTTCCTAAAGATGAGATAGTAGATGTGATTATTGACGGTATTACCAGTTCCAATTTAAGAAACCAGGCATGAATACAAAATTGTGAAACACCGCAAGAACTATTAAAAGTTTTTCCGAAAATTTCAATGAACCGAAAAGAGAAAAAGGTTCGTGTTATAGGTGCGGACAATCAACTCATCAAATAAAAATTGCCCATTAAAGATAAATACAACAACAAACAACATATATCAAATTCAAAATGCTGAGTACACCACATCTGTATGTCTGTATGTAAAGGATCAAAATTCAAGTAAACTTATTGATTAGGAGGTTTTTTTGATTATTGATTAGGAGAAATTATGAGTTTTATTTGATATTGGTAGTCCAATATCAATTATAAAAAATAAATTTGTTTTTAATTTGTCAAATTAAATATATTAGATTGATATCATAATTATTTAAATATTTTTGAAAAATTAGAATTAATAAAATTATTGGTTGTTCCAAATGAAACAATGGAAGCCGATATTATTGTAGGTAGAAATTTTTTGAATAAAGTAGGATTTAAATTAGTATTTGAACCATTTGATCATTATTGTATAAAAATATTAAATCAAAAGATAATAATGAAGCTACTTATATAAATGAATTATTGAATATAAATATTGATGATAATGATAATATTGAAACTTTTGAATTAAATTTCAATGAAGAAATTTGTCTTCAAGAAAAAAATACAATTAAAAAATTATATCTAAATTATCAGAACGAGTACGAGCAAAAATACGGAACCTAAAATCAAATGCGAGATGAAGATTAATTTAATTAAAGACGAATTCTTTACTTCTAAAGCGCGTCTATTATCGTTTCACGAAAGTAGGTATAGGGCATTTTGGCATGGGAAAAAATAAACCCATATCGCACGACCTAGTTTTTAATAAACCATATCGCGCGCCCACGCAAATTAACCTATATTTGAATGACCTTAAGTTTTAGAGAGGCCGGAAGTGTTGTGACCTGGATTCTGTTAGAAGTTGGGGTAAAACAATTCTTTTAGAGTTCTTTGATTGTATATTATAATAGGTCAACATGAAAATAGTTAGCAAAACTATTATATGTAAATATTAAAGCACGTGTTATTTAATGTTTGTGAACTAGTTTTAAAGTGTATCTTTACGGAATGCGTGTTTTTTTTTGTGATGGTTAACTAGTTTTACTATAGGAAGAAATACAAAATAACAATTAGCATCTTCGTTTTTTTTGTTTTTAGCAGAATATCTGGTTTGGATTACTATGTAGTATTTTAAAAAGGTAGAAAAAGAAAGTTGCAAGAAAAGTTGAATGCAAATAGATTCGTATAGTATGGTATAGTAAGAACGTGGAATATATATCTACATATATATGTTGCATATAAAAAGTTAAAAAAAAATTCAAAATAGAAATTGGCGTCCCCATGTACCTTTTTGTTTTTTTCGTTTGATTAAATCTGGTTTTGTTTACAATATTTGTATATTATTTAAAAGATAGAAAAAAAGGTAAAAGAATAAATTGAATTATCAAGATATATTTATTAAGAATATATTGCATTCTTAAATTTCTGAATACCTGGTATAGGATGGCTTGTATGTTATGAAATTAGAAGGTCAAAACAAAAAGGAAAATCAAAAGGGTATTAATTTCTATGTAGAATATTCTAAAATAGAAACTATATAATCAGAAGATTTAAATTGAAATTTGTAATTATGTCATACAGATGGTAGACAAATTACGTTTTCGTTATGTATTAAGCTGAGTATGCTTATTTTTTCTAATTTTCATTTTAAAAATAAATTTCTCGTTTTACTTTTTTTCGTTCTAATTAGGTGATACGAAATATAATAGTACATTGCCTACTTATATTGAATCATCTATTCTAATTTTTTTTTTGTGTTGGTTAACTAGTTTTACTATAAGAAGGAACTATACAAAATAACAATTAGCATCTTCGTTTTTAGCACATTTCCAAAAAAATTTTGAAAAAATGTGCTTATTAGTTTCACTCTGTCCGTCCGTCCGTCCGTCTGTTTACAAAACTTCTACACCGTTAAAGATAGAGAAAAAAAATTTTAACCATAGGTAGGTCTCATAAAAAAAATAATTTTGTGGAACAACTTTTTCATGTAGCCCCCCCCATTACGGAGCTACAGCCCCTCGAACTTTGAAAAAGCCCTATTTTTAAATGCATATATCTTATGTTCTGCTTAAGATTTTTTCAATCTGAAAACGTCATTCGACAGGTATTTCTTTTATCTTTGTAAATTAATATCAAAATTATACAATTTTTTTAAATGTAGTATTTAAATTTACCGTTATGTGAAAACCAAATTTTGCATGATTTTTCTACTTTCATAACTCCGGCACGCTTCTAGATAGAAGCTTGAAATTTTGAGGCAAGAAAGAACTTTTAGAATTAGTATAAGTTTGCTCAGAAAATTTTTTCGGACCACCCCCTGTTTATGAGCTATTAGGGCTTAAAAATTGAAAATTTGTTATTTTTAAACACCTGTAACTTAGGAACCTGTACACATTTTACTTCTGCAAGATATAGAAATTAAAGCTACAATAATATATTTTTACGTGTGTTAAAGGTTTATTTTAATTGTAAAGGGTTCCAAAGTTGCAGCTCTTCAAAATTGCGAAAAAGCCCCATTTTCAGATGTATATATCTCGGGCTGTGCGTAATAATTTTGCAATCTAAAACCGCCAGAAGATCGAAAATTTTATTATCTATATAAAACAATATCAAAATTATGTAATATTTTGTAATTTACTATTTAAATTTACCGTTATGTGAAAACCACATTTTGCATGAAATTTCTTTTTTCATAACTCCGGCACCCCTTTAGATAGGAACCTGAAATTTTGAGACAAGAAAGAACTTTTAGAATTAGTATAAGTTTCCTCAGAAAATTTTTTGCTAACACCCCCTCTTTAAGAGTTATTACGCCTCAAAAATTGAAAATTTGCTATTTTTAGACACCTGTAACTTAGGCACCTGTACAAATTTTTCTTCGGCAAGACATGAAAATTAAAGGTTTAATAATATATTTTTACGTGTGTTAACGACTTTTCTTAGTTATATAGGATTCCGGACTTATAGCCCCTCAAAATTTCAAAAATGTCCTATTTTCACATTTTTTCTTATTACATGAAATTTTCAAATTTTTGTGTAAGTCACACTCTAAACAGTTTGTATTGAGTTTCGGAAATGTGCGCTTTTAAAAACCGTTGGTTTACATTCTACCTTGTTTTTTTTTAGCAGAATATCTGGTTTAGATTACTATGTAGTATTTTAAAAAGGTAGAAAAAGAAAGAGGTAAGAAAAGTTGAATGCAAATAGATTGGTATAGTATAGTAAGAACGTAGAATATATATCTACATATATATGTTGCATATAAAAAGGTTAAAAAGAAATTCAAACTTTATTAACTTTAATGTACAAAATATAAAGTGTATTTTAGTTTTAGAGTATTACAAAAATCTCTTTTTAAATATGTTTTTACCATGACTACTACTTAAAATTTTAGATATGATGGGTTCAATGATCTTTATTCGCCTTTGAAATCTCATTCTATCAATTACATATTGTTGCCAATGATTTTTCCGAGAAGAATTGTAAGCAAAGCTCCATACATACATAACTTTAATTTGTAAAGTTGAATTAAATCGTACTTTTATAGTTGGATTATTTAATTCCATATGATCTATATATTTATGTTACAAATAAAAACTATTTTTTTGTTTTTTTTTTTTTGTTTTTTATTTTAACACGTTTTCTTTAAGTAAGTACATATAGATATTAAAACTATTTTTAATTGCACATCTTAAACTTGAACTTACATTATGTGTTGGAATAGGACACATAAATTTGAAATGTTCAATTATAAACAATGATGGCATTGTACTGGTTAAATCATTTATTTTAGTACTATCTATGAATTTTTCAAGAAAATTTTTTTTTTGCTTTCCTTTAACGTAAATTATATAAGCTGATTGTAAATAGTACTTAAGTATATCCCTCAAACATAAGTATTCTACTGTACCACTATTCCATTTTAATCCATTTATTTTATTTTCAGAATATTGAATATTGTATTTTGTTTCATGATTAAGTTCTTCTTCGGGATAAGGCGCTTTAAAATGAAATACAATTGAAATCAAACTCCTCTTTTTAAGAATAGCCAATTCCTTTATAAAATATTGCTTTTCATTTCCTTGTACAAATTGTAAGTCAACAATGAAAATTTGTTGGTTATCCATTATGAATGTTGATGAATGAATAACCTTTTGAGTGAATGAAGCGGGACTTTATATTCTCTTTCTGAGTGTACATTTTGGTATAAATATAGGTTTGCTATCATGAATAATTATGTTTTTTATGTTAATTATGTTTTTAATTATGTTTTTTCACCCATTTACAATGATGGTGGCTGGGCCAACTTGTTGTGGAAAAACTACTTTTATTCATAACCTAATAAAATTAAAAAATAAAATCATACATCCGCAAATCAATAAAATTATTTGGTATAACCCAGATAAAAATGCAGTACCGAATGACATAACAGATCTTAAGTATAGCAACAGTATTCCTGATTTTAGTGATAATAGAAACTCTGTATTAATTGTGATATATGATATGATGTTAAATTTTTATGATAGACATGTCTGCGAACTATTTACTAGAGGATCGCATCATAGAAATTTATCGGTAATATTTGTAACCCAAAATATATTTCATCAAGGTAAATTTTCCAGAGATATTTCACTGAATTGCAAATACATAATTCTTTTTAAGAATCCTAGAGATAAATCACAGATATTACCATTAGCCCGTCAAATATTACCATTAGCCCGTCCGAATCAGGTCAAGGAATTTGAGAAAGTATATAATGAAGTAACATCTAAGCCATATGGTTATATATTAAGATATATAATACCATTATACCATAAGATATATAGATACCATATGGTTATATATATATCTTGAGTAAGATATATATATAACCATATGGTTATATTTATATCTTACTCAAGAAGTTAATGATTTATTTAGATTGAGAAGTGACATTTTCGAGCAAGATTTGCGTTATTGTACAACAAATCAGTTGGAACAATATGCAACAGAATATGAAACGATTGAAAAGCAACCGACATATATTGCACCTGTTAAAATATTCTAAACCGAAATTCCAAAGAGTTATTATAAAACATTGTGAATCAGATGTAATTAAAACAATTTGTGAAATGTCGTTAAATATTTTAAATGGTAACTGTAAGTTGGATAAAAAAACTAAAAATCAATTAAAAAGATATAAAAAGGAGTTAAGATCACTCATTTGTTATAAAAAATCAATAAATAATAAACGAAAAATTATTGTTCAAAAAGGAGGATTTTTACCTACTCTTCTTGGTGCAGTTCTTTCAGGGTTGATTGGAAATTATATAAAATGAATAATTCATCATTTAATAAAATGATAATTCTCAAACCGGAAATATATGAAAAACTTAAACAAAATTCTAATCTTGAAATTAACCAGTTGGATAAAAATATGAAAAAAATTATGTTAAATAAGCAGTAGTAGTAAAAATGTTCAAATATTTGAAACAATACTGGTGATATAATAACAGTTCCATTAGATAGTCCAAGTCCACCAACAAAAAAGGAAAAAACTATAAATAGTTTATTGCGATTAGCGAAAGCAGGTGATACTCAAACACAACTTAATTTTCCAATTCGTAAAAATAAATCTACAAGTTCATGTACAAGTAAATGATGAATTTTACGTCACATTGCTCAGTGATTCATCTATGAATTTTTACCCCGAAAACACATTATCAACTTTTACGAATAAAATGGATAAATATATGATCGATTCTAATTGGAAAGTTGGCGTATCTGAAATATATGCTAATGATTTTATTCCAAATGTCTATGGTGAGGAATGGGAAAAAAGTACTCAAATATATATCACTGGTATGCAGACAAACCGTATTGGTGTTGGGACTACTTATATACCATATAGTAACGATCAAATGATATGCGATTGGAAGGTTCTGTTACTTCCTACTTTAATTCAAAATATTCGACCATTATTAGGATTTTCAAGAAAAGAAGTTTTACGTCAACTATTTTGGGGTATTTTTAACTTTATAAATGACGATATAAACTATGTAATACCAAACAAAGCTGAGGAGTTTCCAAAAACTTTATTATACACTACTATCTGTTTAAGTAAGCCAAAAGTTAACATCAAATTAAGAACAAATTTCACTTACAGCTTAGATGGACTTTTAAAAACATGTTTTAATCAAGCTTTCGTAAAATTAACTGACCCAAAAAAATATAAACCTCGTGTAATTGAAGTTTTTAAATTGTTTATTGATAGCATGAATTTAATTCCTGTAGAGAAACCAGATATGTTTTTTATATACTGATATTATTGAACCACAAAATATAGGTGTTAAAAATGTAAGATGTTCAAGAACTGTTAATACAGAAAATGCTTTTACTAACACAGTAAAAGAATTTAACATAATTGAATATTGTAATGTTGAAAAATCAATTGATAGTATTTCAATGCTCTTATGTGATAAATATGGTTATAAAATAAATTTTAGTGATAGTAGTATATTCCTACAAAAATTGTATTACATTTTAAAAAAGTATAAATAAATGTCAGTTTGTAAATTTTAATATTAATTTTATTTTAAACGTAATGGAGAAAGTGTATTAGAGATATTATTTAGTACAATCCGGAAGAGGTCTTGATGACATTGGGCTTTTATTGCCTTCTACCATACCTTACCAAAGAGGTCGCGGATTAGGAAGTTTTTTTGGAGGTCTTTTTAAGTATTTGAAACCTATATTTGCTTCAGGTGCTAATATATTTAAAAAAGAGGTCATTAACTCTGATATTAACGCTTTATCTGATATTGCATCAGGGGCAAATGTAAAGGAAGTTGTTCAGGATAGAGGTAAAGAAATTATGAAAAATGTAAGACGCGGAGCTGTTAGGAAGCTTAATGAAATGTATGGATCTGGTAAAAGAAAAAGGAAAGCTATAAAAAGACTTAATATTAGCAATTCAAATTATTCTATGTCAAAACGGCGTAAAGTTAATAAGAAAAAGAAACTAAAAGATATTTTTAACTAATCATGGTGGAATGTATGAAATCTGAATTAGATATTTTTAAAACTCAACCTATTCAATCCAGTATTTTACGATCTGAGGAGGTTTCTTACAATCCAATTGCTTCCCTAGACTATCCGTCAACAATTGAATTTCTATCATTAGGTCATGGTGATACATATAGGGATTTATCTTCTATATATTTACGATTAAAAGTACAAATTTTAAAAAAAGATGGAACTCATTGGAATAATGATAAAGGAAGACTAATAGCACAAAAAAGGGTTGTTAATAATCTTCTTCACTCTCTAATAAAACAGTGTAATGTACAGGTAAATGGTAAAAAATATAACCCCCTCAGACGGTAATTATCACTACAGAGCTTACATTGAATCATTATTAAATTATGGTACAGATGCAGCAACAACACATTTGGAATGTGCCGGTTGGAATCCTGGATAAACCAAATATAGCAAAATTTGACAATGTTAGTTCAAAGGAGCGCCAAAAAGCTTACCAAAATAGCAATGTTGTAGAGCTTATGGGCAAATTACATGTAGATATGTTCAATCAGCCAACTCTTCTGATAAATAATGTTGATGTTAGAATAGTTTTAACATTAGAAAAACCAGATGTTTTCTTTTTCGGAGATGATTCTTATGAATCTCAATTAAAAATTGTAGAAGCAACATTGTTTATGAGACATGCAACTATTAATCCTAGTGTATTATTAGCTCATAATGCTGTTATTGAGAAGTCGAACGCCAAATATAATTATAAACGGGTAGAAGTAAAAAGTTTTACGATTCCTTCTAATAGTACAACTATTTCGCTTGATAATGTATTTATTGGGCAATTACCAAACACGATATTATTTTGTATGACAGAGAATGTCGGTTACTCTGGAAAAAGATCAAAAAATCCATTTAATTTTAAACACTTTGATATTTCTCAATTCATGTTATATGTAAATGGAGTACAAATACCTAATACAATAATTGAAACCAGTTTTACGGAAGAAAATAATTGTTATACACGCGCATATCATACGCTACTTTCTGGTACAGGCATATATCATAATGATAAAGGTCATCAGATAACAAAATCTATGTTTAGTAATGGATTCTTTATATTAGCTTTTGATTTAACTCCAGATGCATCAGGAAATGAAGTGTGTCATGGATTACTTAATCAAGGCACTGTCCGAATTGAAGCAAGGCCGCTATCAAAACCGCTTCCATCAACTCTATTTGCTATAGTTTATGGAGAATTTAATGCAAGTTTACAAATTGATAAAAATCTAAATGTGTTCACAAATCTATAAATAGATTACTTAAGACTTGAATTTGAGTATTTGTTAAGATGTCATTAACTTGTAGATGTAGCATTTTGTTGTGATGATAAAGACAACTTATTCGCGAAAGATAAATAAAATAATAAAATAAATAACGGTCTTAGACAGATATTAGAGAAATTTGATATAATTATAACAAATGAAAAAATAAAAAAAGATTTCTTAATAAATTACACTAACGAAATAAGTAAAGTGTATGATTTAAGTAAATTTGATTCATCAATACTTTAGAATTAACTAATATATTAAGATTTAACAAATACACAAACAAATTTTTGAAAGGAGTTTTTGCTTTGGATAAATTACCTAATATAGTTGAAAGGCCAACATTCATGATTGTAAACACTGATAAAGCCAGATCTTGGAACACAGTGGTTAGTTATTTTTATTCCAAAATATGGTTGTATAGAATATTTTGATTCTTACGGTGGCACACCAGATAAACCAGAAATTCTTAATTATTTAAAAAACCAATGCATAATATTTAATGATAGAGAATTATAAAGTAATTTTTCAGATGTATGTGGACAATATTGTTGTGTTTACGCTTGGTGTAATTGTAATAATATAAGTATGAATAAATTTTTAACACAATTTAGTAGTGCTAGTTATATCCATAATGATAATCTAATTTTAAAACTTTATAACAGCATATTTGGGAAAAAGTATATTCAGAGCCGTGTTTCTAAACAAAAAATCTAAATATATATATATCTAAAATATTGCGGTTTTTTAACTCATTTTAAAACAACTGTGAGAGGAATAGTATCATATACAATATGTTATTGGCCTATACCTACTTTTTAAACGAAGCACATACGGTAAAAATTGTTGTTGGTTTTCATACAGAATTAATAGAAGCAACAATTTCATTACACCGCATTGGGAAAAAATTAATGTTTATTAATTATGAAGATTAGTTGAAATTTTATCAGCAATATCATCTACATCCTAAAAATAAAGTTTCCTGCTTACAATTTGGTATAAAAGCTGGAAAACCACGGTCATCTGTACTGAAAGATGAGGAAATTGATAAATTTAGTAATCTATTTAATTTTATCCACTTAGTAATGGTCTACAACAAAAATGCTGAAGGATGTGTAAAAGAATACGTAAGAAAATATATTAGAACGTGTGTGGAAAATCAGCAAACTATATTAAAAGATGAAGTATACATTACATTAAACCGGTTTAATGTTCAATGCAATTATTCTAGATTATTTTTTGAGATTCCATTTTTATTAAAAGAATTAATAGATAAATTTTTAAGTATAAATCAAGAGAATAAAATGTTAGAATAAGATTAAACTGTAAAATAAATTTATAATAAAAAATTTTAAATAAACATTATTTACTTTTGTTTTTACAATTACAATAAAATATGGCAATAGCAAAAACAACACAATAAATAAACAAAAATGTAAAAAATAATATTAAACATCTACAACAATACGGATATAATGTGGTTGGTTGCAAAATTCTCTTTATCATTGTCCAAAGATTCAGAAACTTTCTACAAAATTACTGTCCATTTGAAATGTTAAAATGTTGAATAACCAGACTTTTTGAGAAAATTAAGTATTTTTTTTTATTATTGCAGTGTTACTAAGATTAGAACTGACAACTGACTGAATAAAAATTCAAATTTTGAAAAGGTATAAAAAGAATGCATTATCTTTATTGGTATTTATTTTAAGAATGGACGTGAAAGATTTCTTAGAAAAATACTCATTTACATTATTAGATGAACACAAAACTTATATTTCAAATTTATGCAATTATTTAGAAAAATTTGTTGGTAAATAACAGTACAGTTCAAAATATGGTACACATTTTAGTTGCTGTCCTTGGGCTTATAATAATTGTACGTCAGGGCCTGACACTTGTGAATGCTATTTTGTAGAAAAATATAACAAAAAATTAGAAAAGTTAATTAAATGGTATAAGCATAATGTCAAAAGCTCAAATTGTAATGGAAATTCATAGACCAGCAAGGCGTAGATATCCTAGAAATTCTTACAAAGAGGTTTAAATGATACTTGGCAAATTGATTTAGTTGAAATGATACCATACGTAAAGTTTAATAATGGCTTTAAATATATGTTAACTGACATAGATATATTTTCTTAATACGCATATGCTGAACCTGTAAAAACAAAGAATGCTGAAAATGTTTTAAATGCCCTGAAATCAATTTTTGAGCGCGCTAAAGTTATATCCAAAAATATTCACTCTGATCAAGGCAAAGAGTTTTTTAATTCACAATTCCAAAACTATATGAGAGAAAAAATAACCAATCACTATCATACATACAGTGAATTAAAAGCATCAATTGTTGAATGATTTAATCGTACAATGAAAAATTCTATGTGGAAAAAATTTAGTCTAAATGGAAATTATAAATGGTTATCTATTCTGCAATCAATAATAAAAGATTATAATTCAAGAAAACATTATACAATAAAGCTTCCACCTTAAAAAGTTACGCGAAAAAATGAAAGAAATATATTGAAAAATATATATATGTAACCTAAAATTTTTCCAAACCTAAAATAAGGTTGGTGAATATGTAAGAATAAGTAAATATAAAGGTCACTTCGAAAAAGGCTATCAACCAAATTGGTCAACTGAAATATTTAAAATTGATAAGATCAATAATACCTATCCAGTTACATATCAATTATCAGATTATAAAAATAATCCTATTTCAGGTGGTTTCTACAAAGAGGAACTCACTCCTGTTAAATATCCAAATTCTTACCTGGTAGAAAAAATTATTAAAAAACAAGGTAATAAAGTTTTTGTTAAATGGTTAGGGTTCAATGATGATCATAATACTTGGATTAATAAAAAAAATAGTATTTAATAAATTTGAACATATTTGATATTTATTTATGCTATTTATACTAAAATTTTTAAATAAAAATTTAAACATTATATTTCTAATTAATTATTAACATTAGATCTTTTATATCCATAGGGAAATGAACTACCATCTTCCATAAATTTACGTTTTTCTAACCTAGTTTGATATTTTTTTATTTCAGGAACTGTGATAAGTTTATGCTCTTTATTACGTCGAATATTTTGTGAAAGTATGTATATATCGTTGTCTTCCTTCACATTTAGCACCACTTCTTTAATTGTGTTAAAATTAATTTTTTGGGAGGCTGTATAGTTTAAACAAATTCCTTTAACTTTACAAACTAGTTTTCCTTCATTGTCTTTCGTACTGTGAACTTTATATGAATAGTTTTTAGGGCCTCCACTTACCAATTCTGTAATGTAACTTCCAACACCATAACATTCTAGTTCATCGGTCATATCTCCTTTAAAATCCCCTGTTTGGGGTTCATATTCTCCTGTACGACTTATATATATTACGGAATCAGTGTCATAGTATAAAACTCTATCTTTTAGTTTTTCTAAATAACTATATAATTTTAATCGAGCTTGAGTAGTTGTGTAAGCTGCAATACATACATTTACAGTAGATAATGATTCACCTGCTTCTTCTTTGTACTGCCAATTAACTATAATGTTTTCCTCACTTACTGGAAGAATATCACAAACGCCTATCGACGGATTTGTTAACATGTCATATAAAGCCTTAGGTTGATTAATAATTATTGTTTTCTGTAAGTTTTCTCTCTGTCCAAATTTACCCCAAAAAGAATAAACCATTAATTTTGCAAAAGATCGTAGTCCCTGATTATTTACAATTTCATTAAATTCTAGTTGAATATTTTCATTTCTAAGAAAATCCGTTATATACTTCTCTTTCTCTTCCTTTGTTATACAGTTACTAGGCGATCCCGATGCCTGTTGTTTTATTTTTAAAAATTTGTTCATCATATATGTGAAAAGACCATCTGTTTTGTTACACCATTGTATTGACATATGTTGTAACTCCATATTTCATGAATTTCTAATATTTTATATTTCAATTCATGAGCTTTTAACACTTCATCAATAATCCATGTTCCAAGTAAAGCTCTTTCGTTATCATTATGTAAACAAAATTAATTTAGGTTTTTTCCTCACTACATCTGCGACATAAGGAAAACATTAATTTGTTGTTTTCTTTTAATAAAATCAGGTAATACTGGATGTATAAGATTTTCTGGTGGTAAAATTTTACATTTTATAAGTCCATTCATATCTTTTAAAATTTGTTTAGTACAATTAATGTTTCCTACATAAACATCTGGATGGCCGACAGGAAATTTTCCATATTTGCAAACCCATGGATATAAAGAACAAATATATATATTTTTTATTTTTTCTCCTTTTTTACATTTGTAGTAGTTGTAAACATCATCTGTACGACCACCATAAAAAGAATCCCGAGGTTTTAATGGTGAAAGTTGAACTAATGGATGGTTATTTAAGTAATTCATTTTGCTTTTACTTATTTGAGAATAAAAATCACATTCCCAGATTTCAATTACATTGTAATCTAATCTTTTCAACCTATCAGATTTTCTAATAGTTCTATCATATCGTTCATTCATTGTATCATTTTTATCATCATATAAATATGAATTACGATTACGTGGAAAACAGTTAGGATGACCGTGATAATAACATCCATAAAATTCAAAAACTCAACTTTTACACCGACTACGACAGCTTCTTTTTGTTTAGCAGCATGTCTAATGTTATTATTCCGTTTTTCCTCTTCCCAAACCAACCATAGAATAGCTGCCTTTGATTGGTTATCTGAATACCTATACCCGTTTTTGGATATTAAACCAATCGTGTCTGGTTTTAAAAAATTACGTCTAAATGCAAGATTACAAGCAGACGCTATAGTTGTGGCCTCTAGAAAAGGTTCAACGTTACATTCTCTAAGAAAAAATTCTCTGAACTTTAAGCATGATTGCATTAGTATTGCTACGTCATTTATACAATATTTTACAATATCATTTTCCATATAGAATTCATCATTTTTATGATCTTCATACCATTTCAGAAATACTTCACGTTCGTTAGTTTTCATGGTATCTGGGTTATAATATTCAACAGGTGGTAATGGTCCAATATAATTTTTATTTTCCGTTGTATTGAAGAGATGTGGGAAATATCCTTTTTTCAAATCAATTTGTAAATCAAAAGCCTTTGGTAATTTTGATAATGCCATTGCAAAGTAATTAATTGAGTCTATAAATTTTATATTATCTAATAACATCATGATAATTTTTGAACCTCGCATAATTAGTTTAGTTTTTAAAGAGGTTTTTTCTAATATAATATTTAAAATAAATTGATGTTCAAAAGATTGTCCATTATGTGCTATTACCACGACAGTTTTGAATTCTTTTCTTATCTCCATTATGTACATCAGAAATTGCTCTATAATATTTCCCTCTTTAATTCCTCTTCTTCTAAATTTACATGTTTCACAAAAATATAACGAGGACAACGAAATACATGCGTCACATCTTTGCTCGAAAACACACAAATTTGGTTCATGTAGTTTAATATCTGATAGAATGCCTCTTATGTACTTCTCTCCAAAAGCTTTTTCTTGTTGTGTTTCCAAATCGTAAAATAAATAAATAAAATTTTTTAGTTTAGGTTGATTTTTGTTTTGATGAATAAAACATTTATGATTCTCAGCAACATAGTTACTGCAAATCTTGCAAAAGTATTCACCACATACATAGTTTCTGTCGGCTCTATAAAGTTTTAAGCAAGACAAACATTTTTTAACTTCGTCACAAATACTGTTGCGTTTTGAACTTGACGTCCTATGGTTATCTAAACACATTCGACCTCGAAATGAACGATTACAACATTGCATAAAATTTGTTTTAAATTATTAAGACATAGTGAAGAATTTTGACAGCATGGAAATGTTCCTGTGCATCTATGATTACTTTTGTTGTTGTATGGAATGTGGCAATCTTCACAATAATAACTGGCGCAAAAGGTTGCAATCAGCGATTTTATTACGTTGTAGTGATTTTTATAAAACAACAAATTTAGCCGTTTTTCAGGTCCAATTCCTTCAAATATTACCTCTCTGCCTCTTGTTCCCCATTTGTACAGAACAATTTTATAATTTTTCACATATTCTTGAAACTTTTTGAGTTCGTGCATTCCACAACCTTTATTTGGAATTTTTACTCCTGCATTTTTAGTTAGTTCGATAGCTTTTAAAGTTTGTAATTTTCCTGTATCATTACGAATTTTGTGTTTGTAGTTCTTATCATTTTTAGTTTGTGATATTGCCACAATTAAGGCCTGAGGTAGACATAAATTGTTTTTGTTTTTAATGCAAATTATTCCCTTTCGCTTTAAGCTTTCCTCATCATATGATGAATATTTTTGTGATCTTCCTCTCCCAAATGGTAGCCTTACAGAAGTAACTGAAAGACAAAATGTATCTGTGCTTAAACCTGTAACATAAAAACAAAATAAAAGTATTAATAATAAAAATAATAATGAAGTATTTATTTAGTAGTTACCTTCAGAATTACTTTGAAAAATTTTGGATATCATTTCCCATGCATCAGAAAATGTTAGATCACCTGCATTTCTAAAACTTACCCATCCAGGACCATGTTGCTGGAAGCTGTCTCCACAGAATGTTAATCCTACCTTATCTAGAGGGTGCAAATCAGTTGTAACATCTTGAATTATTTTATACAATGCGTTTTTTTATCCAGTTAACCGGTTCTACGTTATTAGAAACTGAATTAATTATAAACTTGACTTTACGTCCGCGTACGTTAAAACGTTTGACTACTGATGCTGAATTACTTTCAATCCTATAAGGAAGCGATTCCATCTCCGGTGAATGATTAAAAAATCTTTCTAATAAAATTTTTTTTGACATTTTTTATTTTTTTTTGTATTGACTCGCTTGCTGCAGCTATTTGACCAAACTAACCAAAACTAATTTAAATATTTTGTTTTTAGAGTAAAAAAAAATTTCTTCAAGCAAATATTTGCAACAATGTTTGTAAGATGTATGAATTCTAAAAAAGTAATTAAAATAAATTCAATTTTAATTAAATATACGTTAGTAGATTGTATATATTGCATGCAATTGCATTTGATATAAATTATCGAAAAGGAATTTATAGAATAAATTCAGGTTTAAACACAAATATTTTGTTTTTACAGTAAACACCTATCTTCAAACAAAGTATTTTTAATAAATCATATGTTCCTTTTTTTTTTTTCTAATTAAAACTACCTACATCTTTTTGAATCTTTCTTTGAAATAGAAAATATTTCAACAATGTAGTTTGATTTATGAAGCCGAAAGCAGTTACAATAAATTAAAATTTTAATTAATATGCTTTGGTAAATTCTATAGATTTCTAACAATTTTATTTAATATAAATACTGCAGAATTTTATAGAAGAAATCATAGTCTTACTTAAAATCAAGCAAAGTAAACAACATGATCAAGCATGGACAACAACACTGAAGACATATTTTTCTTTACACAACCAACACAGGTTGTGCTTCCACCGAAGAGGAAGAAATCCCAGCATCAGCAACAACCTCAACACCAACAAGCATCACAGCACCAGCAACAATTTCAGCACCAGCAACAATCCCAACAACAACAACAACAATACGAACAACACCATTCATATGAGCAACCAAAAAGAAAAAGATGTTTGGAACCATTTAATGCAAAAATAAAAAAAAAATTTTTTTAAAGGTAAAAGATGCGCTCTATACAATTAAAAAAGTAAAATTATTACCAACAGTTAATGGACCGTCTTGGATTTTTGAAACAGAAAATTACATAATTTTCATACCAAATTTATTGACCTATTCGAAGATAAGGAATTCCGGGAGGAAATTCTAAAAGGCGATCCCTATTTAATTAGAGATAGCACTGAAAATTTAAAACTGCTTAATGAAACAAGCAATAAACATTTAGCAATTAACCAATAAAATTGTAATAAAAATAAAATTAATAAATAAAAAAAACAAAATTCTGTATTTTACTTGTTTACACTTTTTTTTTTGCTTTTAAATTTTTCTTTTTTTACAGCTATTTAGATTATATATTTTAATTATAAATAATACATGTTTAAAAAAAATTTTTAATAAAGAGAAAGTAATTACTTATATTTAATAAAAAACGTTTGCATTTTATTTACATTTTTTTTTCTCAGGCTTTTCAGTTTAAGCTCTGTGTGAGGTATTTGACTATTTTAGAAAGTCATATAAAAAAAAGGAAAAAAAAAGACAAAAAAAATTAGAATAGATTAGAACTGACAACTGACTGAATAAAAATTCAAATTTTGAAAAGGTATAAAAAGAATGCATTATCTTTATTGGTATTTATTTTAAGAATGGACGTGAAAGATTTCTTAGAAAAATACTCATTTACATTATTAGATGAACACAAAACTTATATTTCAAATTTATACAATTATTTAGAAAAATTTGTTGGTAAATAACAGTACAGTTCAAAATATGGTACACATTTTAGTTGCTGTCCTTGGGCTTATAATAATTGTACGTCAGGGCCTGACACTTGTGAATGCTATTTTGTAGAAAAATATAACAAAAAATTAGAAAAGTTAATTAAATGGTATAAGCATAATGTCAAAAGCTCAAATTGTAATGGAAATTCATAGACCAGCAAGGCGTAGATATCCTAGAAATTCTTACAAAGAGGTTTAAATGATACTTGGCAAATTGATTTAGTTGAAATGATACCATACGTAAAGTTTAATAATGGCTTTAAATATATGTTAACTGACATAGATATATTTTCTTAATACGCATATGCTGAACCTGTAAAAACAAAGAATGCTGAAAATGTTTTAAATGCCCTGAAATCAATTTTTGAGCGCGCTAAAGTTATATCCAAAAATATTCACTCTGATCAAGGCAAAGAGTTTTTTAATACACAATTCCAAAACTATATGAGAGAAAAAATAACCAATCACTATCATACATACAGTGAATTAAAAGCATCAATTGTTGAACGATTTAATCGTACAATGAAAAATTCTATGTGGAAAAAATTTAGTCTAAATGGAAATTATAAATGGTTATCTATTCTGCAATCAATAATAAAAGATTATAATTCAAGAAAACATTATACAATAAAGCTTCCACCTTAAAAAGTTACGCGAAAAAATGAAAGAAATATATTGAAAAATATATATATGTAACCTAAAATTTTTCCAAACCTAAAATAAGGTTGGTGAATATGTAAGAATAAGTAAATATAAAGGTCACTTCGAAAAAGGCTATCAACCAAATTGGTCAACTGAAATATTTAAAATTGATAAGATCAATAATACCTATCCAGTTACATATCATTTATCAGATTATAAAAATAATCCTATTTCAGGTGGTTTCTACAAAGAGGAACTCACTCCTGTTAAATATCCAAATTCTTACCTGAAAAAAATTATTAAAAAACAAGGTAATAAAGTTTTTGTTAAATGGTTAGGGTTCAATGATGATCATAATACTTGGATTAATAAAAAAAATAGTATTTAATAAATTTGAACATATTTGATATTTATTTATGCCATTTATACTAAAATTTTTAAATAAAAATTTAAACATTATATTTCTAATTAATTATTAACATTAGATCTTTTATATCCATAGGGAAATGAACTACCATCTTCCATAAATTTACGTTTTTCTAACCTAGTTTGATATTTTTTTATTTCAGGAACTGTGATAAGTTTATGCTCTTTATTACGTCGAATATTTTGTGAAAGTATGTATATATCGTTGTCTTCCTTCACATTTAGCACCACTTCTTTAATTGTGTTAAAATTAATTTTTTGGGAGGCTGTATAGTTTAAACAAATTCCTTTAACTTTACAAACTAGTTTTCCTTCATTGTCTTTCGTACTGTGAACTTTATATGAATAGTTTTTAGGGCCTCCACTTACCAATTCTGTAATGTAACTTCCAACACCATAACATTCTAGTTCATCGGTCATATCTCCTTTAAAATCCCCTGTTTGGGGTTCATATTCTCCTGTACGACTTATATATATTACGGAATCAGTGTCATAGTATAAAACTCTATCCTTTAGTTTTTCTAAATAACTGTATAATTTTAATCGAGCTTGAGTAGTTGTGTAAGCTGCAATACATACATTTACAGTAGATAATGATTCACCTGCTTCTTCTTTGTACTGCCAATTAACTATAATGTTTTTCTCACTTACTGGAAGAATACCACAAACGCCTATAGACGGATTTGTTAACATGTCATATAAATCCTTAGGTTGATTAATAATTATTGTTTTTTGTAAGTTTTCTCTCTGTCCAAATTTACCCCAAAAAGAATTAACCATTAATTTTGCAAAAGATCGTAGTCCCTGATTATTTACAATTTCATTAAATTCTAGTTGAATATTTTCATTTCTAAGAAAATCCGTTATATACTTCTCTTTCTCTTCCTTTGTTATACAGTTACTAGGCGATCCCGATGCCTGTTGTTTTATTTTTAAAAATTTGTTCATCATTTATGTGAAGAGACCATCTGTTTTTGTTACACCATTGTATTGACATATGTTGTAACTCCATATTTCATGAATTTCTAATATTTTATATTTCAATTCAAGAGCTTTTAACACTTCATCAATAATCCATGTTCCAAGTAAAGCTCTTTCGTTATCATTATGTAAACAAAATTAATTTAGGTTTTTTTCCTCACTACATCTGCGACATAAGGAAAACATTAATTTGTTGTTTTGTTTTAATAAAATCAGGTAATACTGGATGTATAAGATTTTCTGGTGGTAAAATTTTACATTTTATAAGTCCATTCAAATCTTTTAAAATTTGTTTAGTACAATTAATGTTTCATACATAAACATCTGGATGGCCGACAGGAAATTTTCCATATTTGCAAACCCATGGATATAAAGAACAAATATCTATATATTTTATTTTTTCTCCTTTTTTACATTTGTAGTAGTTGTAAACATCATCTGTACGACCACCATAAAAAGAATCCCGAGGTTTTAATGGTGAAAGTTGTACTAATGGATGGTTATTTAAGTAATTCATTTTGCTTTTACTTATTTGAGAATAAAAATCACATTCCCAGATTTCAATTACATTGTAATCTAATCTTTTCAACCTATCAGATTTTCTAATAGTTCTATCATATCGTTCATTCATTGTATCATTTTTATCATCATATAAATATGAATTACGATTACGTGGAAAACAGTTAGGATGACCGTGATAATAACATCCATAAAATTCAAAAACTCAACTTTTACACCGACTACGACAGCTTCTTTTTGTTTAGCAGCATGTCTAATGTTATTATTCCGTTTTTCCTCTTCCCAAACCAACCATAGAATAGCTGCCTTTGATTGGTTATCTGAATACCTATACCCGTTTTTGGATATTAAACCAATCGTGTCTGGTTTTAAAAAATTACGTCTAAATGCAAGATTACAAGCAGACGCTATAGTTGTGGCCTCTAGAAAAGGTTCAACGTTACATTCTCTAAGAAAAAATTCTCTGAACTTTAAGCATGATTGCATTAGTATTGCTACGTCATTTATACAATATTTTACAATATCATTTTCCATATAGAATTCATCATTTTTATGATCTTCATACCATTTCAGAAATACTTCACGTTCGTTAGTTTTCATGGTATCTGGGTTATAATATTCAACAGGTGGTAATGGTCCAATATAATTTTTATTTTCCGTTGTATTGAAGAGATGTGGGAAATATCCTTTTTTCAAATCAATTTGTAAATCAAAAGCCTTTGGTAATTTTGATAATGCCATTGCAAAGTAATTAATTGAGTCTATAAATTTTATATTATCTAATAACATCATGATAATTTTTGAACCTCGCATAATTAGTTTAGTTTTTAAAGAGGTTTTTTCTAATATAATATTTAAAATAAATTGATGTTCAAAAGATTGTCCATTATGTGCTATTACCACGACAGTTTTGAATTCTTTTCTTATCTCCATTATGTACATCAGAAATTGCTCTATAATATTTCCCTCTTTAATTCCTCTTCTTCTAAATTTACATGTTTCACAAAAATATAACGAGGACAACGAAATACATGCGTCACATCTTTGCTCGAAAACACACAAATTTGGTTCATGTAGTTTAATATCTGATAGAATGCCTCTTATGTACTTCTCTCCAAAAGCTTTTTCTTGTTGTGTTTCCAAATCGTAAAATATATAAATAAAATTTTTTAGTTTAGGTTGATTTTTGTTTTGATGAATAAAACATTTATGATTCTCAGCAACATAGTTACTGCAAATCTTGCAAAAGTATTCACCACATACATAGTTTCTGTCGGCTCTATAAAGTTTTAAGCAAGACAAACATTTTTTAACTTCGTCACAAATACTGTTGCGTTTTGAACTTGACGTCCTATGGTTATCTAAACACATTCGACCTCGAAATGAACGATTACAATCATTGCATAAAATTTGTTTTAAATTATTAAGACATAGTGAAGAATTTTGACAGCATGGAAGTGTTCCTGTGCATCTATGATTACTTTTGTTGTTGTATGGAATGTGGCAATCTTCACAATAATACCTTACAGAAGTAACTGAAAGACAAAATGTATCTGTGCTTAAACCTGTAACATAAAAACAAAATAAAAGTATTAATAATAAAAATAATAATGAAGTATTTATTTAGTAGTTACCTTCAGAATTACTTTGAAAAATTTTGGATATCATTTCCCATACATCAGAAAATGTTAGATCGCCTGCATTTCTAAAACTTACCCATCCAGGACCATGTTGCTGGAAGCTGTCTCCACAGAATGTTAATCCTACCTTATCTAGAGGGTGCAAATCAGTTGTAACATCTTGAATTATTTTATACAATGCGTTTTTTTATCCAGTTAACCGGTTCTACGTTATTAGAAACTGAATTAATTATAAACTTGACTTTACGTCCGCGTACGTTAAAACGTTTGACTACTGATGCTGAATTACTTTCAATCCTATAAGGAAGCGATTCCATCTCCGGTGAATGATTAAAAAATCTTTCTAATAAAATTTTTTTTGACATTTTTTATTTTTTTTTGTATTGACTCGCTTGCTGCAGCTATTTGACCAAACTAACCAAAACTAATTTAAATATTTCGTTTTTAGAGTAAAAAAAAATTTCTTCAAGCAAATATTTGCAACAATGTTTGTAAGATGTATGAATTCTAAAAAAGTAATTACAATAAATTCAATTTTAATTAAATATACGTTAGTAGATTGTATATATTGCATGCAATTGCATTTGATATAAATTATCGAAAAGGAATTTATAGAATAAATTCAGGTTTAAACACAAATATTTTGTTTTTACAGTAAACACCTATCTTCAAACAAAGTATTTTTAATAAATCATATGTTCCTTTTTTTTTTTCTAATTAAAACTACCTACATCTTTTTGAATCTTTCTTTGAAATAGAAAATATTTCAACAATGTAGTTTGATTTATGAAGCCGAAAGCAGTTACAATAAATTAAAATTTTAATTAATATGCTTTGGTAAATTCTATAGATTTCTAACAATTTTATTTAATATAAATACTGCAGAATTTTATAGAAGAAATCATAGTCTTACTTAAAATCAAGCAAAGTAAACAACATAATCAAGCATGGACAACAACACTGAAGACATATTTTTCTTTACACAACCAACACAGGTTGTGCTTCCACCGAAGAGGAAGAAATCCCAGCATCAGCAACAACCTCAACACCAACAAGCATCACAGCACCAGCAACAATTTCAGCACCAGCAACAATCCCAACAACAACAACAACAATACGAACAACCCCAATCATATGAGCAACCAAAAAGAAAAAGATGTTTGGAACCATTTAATGCAAAAATAAAAAGAAAATTTTTTTTAAAGGTAAAAGATGCGCTCTATACAATTAAAAAAGTAAAATTATTACCAACAGTTAATGGACCGTCTTGGATTTTTGAAACAGAAAATTACATAATTTTCATACCAAATTTATTGACCTATTCGAAGATAAGGAATTCCGGGAGGAAATTCTAAAAGGCGATCCCTATTTAATTAGAGATAGCACTGAAAATTTAAAACTGCTTAATGAAACAAGCAATAAACATTTAGCAATTAACAATAAAATTGTAATAAAAATAAAATTAATAAATAAAAAAAACAAAATTCTGCATTTTACTTGTTTACACTTTTTTTTTTTGCTTTTAAATTTTTCTTTTTTTACAGCTATTTATTTAATAAAGAGAAAGTAATTACTTATATTTAATAAAAAACGTTTGCATTTTATTTACATTTTTTTTTCTCAGGCTTTTCAGTTTAAGCTCTGTGTGAGGTATTTGACTATTTTAGAAAGTCATATAAAAAAAGGAAAAAAAAAGACAAAAAAAATTAGAATAGATGATTCAATATAAGTAGGCAATGTACTATTATATTTCGTATCACCTAATTAGAACGAAAAAAAGTAAAACGAGAAATTTATTTTTAAAATGAAAATTAGAAAAAATAAGCATACTCAACTTAATACATAACGAAAACGTAATTTGTCTACCATCTGTATGACATAATTACAAATTTCAATTTAAATCTTCTGATTACATAGTTTATATTTTAGAATTTTCGATGTAGAAATTTATACCCTTTTGATTTTCCTTTTTGTTTTGACCTTCTAATTTCATAACATACAAGCCATCCTATACCAGGTATTCAGAAATTTAAGAATCCAATATATTCTTAATAAATTTGTCTTGATAATTCAATTTATTCTTTTACTTTTTTTTCTATCTTTTAAATAATATACAAATATTGTTAACAAAACCAGATTTAATCAAACGAAAAAAAGAAAAAGGTACATGTGGATGCTAATTTCTATTTTGAATTTCTTTTTAACCTTTTTATATGCAACATATATATGTAGATATATATTCCACGTTCTTACTATACCATACTATACCGATCTATTTGCATTCAACTTTTCTTGCCTCTTTCTTTTTCTACCTTTTTAAAATACTACTTAGTAATCTAAACCAGATATTCTGCTAAAAATAAAAAAACGAAAATGCTAATTGTTATTTTGTATTTCTTCCTATAGTAAAACTAGTTAACCAACACAAAAAAAAACACGCATTCCTTAAAGATACACTTAAAAACTAGTTCCCCAACATTAAATAACACGTGCTTTAATATTTACATATAATAGTTTTGCTAACTATTTTCATGTTGACCTATTATAATATACAATCAAAGAGCTCTAAAAGACTTGTTTTACCCCAACTTCTAACAGAATCCAGGTCACAACACTTCCGGCCTCTCTAAAACTTAAAGTCATTCAAATATAGGTTAATTTGCGCGGGCGCACGATATGGTTTATTAAAAACTAGGTCGTGCGATATGGGTTTATTTTTTCCCATGCCAAAGTGCCCCTATACCTACTCACGAAAGAAAAAAATTATCGGATAAACTAAATAATCTATTGAAAGGCGAAGATCTATTATTCGGCAAACTTCTTCGCCATTTTATTCTCCTATTGTACTTATAAAGAAAGGAATGCTAACGATTATAGGTTATGCATTGATTTTCGTTTTAATGTGATCTAAATTTTGTTTCTATATCTTGAACGATATAGATGTTTTGTAAACCAACTTCTAATAATAACCAATTTTTTTAAATATTTTTGCAAATCTTTTTGAAACATTTTAATTTTTTTAAAAGCAAAACTTTTTTCCCGGATTAGTATATTAACATTTTGCGTAAATAATGCAAAATTTCTACATGGTTTTGACTTCGGTGATAAAATGATGATGAAAATGAAAATATTGAATTTAAAAAATAAAAACTTTAACTCACTTCATATATAAATTTTAAACAATATGTAATGAGTATGTAATCCGAAAATTCATTATAAAGCCAAAATATAAATTTTGTCAATCAGCACAATATTTGCACAATAATTTATTAAAGAATAAATTATACTAAAGAAAACGAGAGAGAATGCAGTAGAGTAGACTGTGTTAACTATGGTATACACGTATTACATAATATAGGGTGAGCCAACTTGGACTGACTGATTTGAAATGTTTATAGTTTTTTAATTTTTGAAGTTTTTCATTTTATTTTTGTTGCAAATAATAAAGAATATTATAATGTAGGGTTTATGTTTGTTGCATGTTTATGCAACAAGTGTAAGCTTTTCTAGCTTTCTTTATAAAAAGCGCAAAGATGCTAGTTAGTTTCTTTGAAATAAAAAACGGCTAGCTAGACATGCAGAATTGTTTGCAAGTCATTATAAACTAATTTCAAAAAAACGACAGATATAAATATATTGAAGAAAGAATTTTTGAATAAATAAAATTGTAAAAGGAAGATATAATTTTGAAGTTTTAATGAAATAAAAGTTTAACAAAAAATAAAGACTATTATAGATCAGAAATGGAACAAAGATCCAGAATTAAGAAAATGTTAGGTATTAGTCATTACAAAAAGGAAGACTTGGTTCGTTTTTGTGGCGAAAAATGTATAAATCGGGTTGGTACCAGAAAGGTTTATGAACAGTTTATGAAGGCTTTATGAACGGCTAAAAAAGCTGTTCGATGGGAAAATGCAATGGAAGCAGAAGAGGAAGGTTGTGATATTATACAAGATGGAACGGTAATAAGAAAACGTTTTCAAACAAGTACACAATTTATAAGTGGAATAGGCAGTCAGTTGGAACCCGTTGAGACAGCTGCAGAAATTGCATCTGTCGCCGTTGAAAGAAACTCCAGTTAAAAGAAATTGAATTATTAAAGAAAGAGATCGAACTAATGAAGAAAGAGAAAGTAATAAACGAAAGAGAAAAAAAGCAAAAATCTGATAAGCAAGAAAATTTTGTTTTACAATGAAAGAAATATGTGAACTTTTATCAAATTTTAATGGAAATGAAGCTTTTATTGTCTGGTATAAGCAGGTTTCAAAAATTTATACAAAGATATAAAGGATGAAGAAATGAAATTAATTATTGTGTCTAAGCTAAATGAGCGTGCATTAAAATGGTTTCATTCCAAAGCAAGCCATATGAATTTTAATTTTGAGGAGCTTATAAACTAACTTAGACTTATGTTTGATAGTAGACCTAACAAATTAATACTTCGCAAAGAAATGGAAAAAAGGATGTAGAAAAGTAGAGAAACATTTTGGTCCTACTATCAAAATATGTTTAATTAATCGATTGACTGTTCCTAAAGATGAGATAGTAGATGTGATTATTGACGGTATTACCACTTCTAATTTAAGAAACCAGGCATGAATACAAAATTGTGAAACACCGCAAGAACTATTAAAAGCTTTTCCGAAAATTTCAGTGAGTCGAAAAGAGAAAAAGGTTCGTGTTATAGGTGCGGACAATCAACTGATCAAATAAAAATTGTCCATTGAAGATAAATACAACAACAAACAACATATATCAAATTCAAAATGATGAGTACACCACATCTGTATGTCTGTATGTAAAGGAACAAAATTCAAGTAAACTTATTGATTAGGAGGTTTTTTTGATTATTGATTAGGAGAAATTATGAGTTTTATTTGATATTGGTAGTCCAATATCAATTATAAGAAATAAATTTGTTTAGAAGAGGTTTTAAAATTTTATTATGGAATTAATAATTTCAAATTAAATATATTAGGTTGATATCATAATTATTTAAATATTTTTGAAAAATTAGAATTAATAAAATTATTGGTTGTTCCAAATGAAACAATGGAAGCCGATATTATTGTAGGTAGAAATTTTTTGAATAAAGTAGGATTTAAATTAGTATTTAAACCATTTGATCATTATTGTATAAAAATATTAAATCAGAAGATAATAATGAAGCTACTTATATAAATGAATTATTGAATATAAATATTGATGATAATGATAATATTGAAACTTTTGAATTAAATTTTAGTGAAGAAATTTGTCTTCAAGAAAAAAATACAATTAAAAAATTATATCTAAATTATAAGAACGAGTGTAGCAAAAATGCGGATTCTAAAATCAAATGCGAGATGAAGATTAATTTAATTAAAGACGAATTCTTTACTTCTAAAGCGCGTCTATTTTCGTTTAACGAAAAAAAAAAAATTATCGGATAAACTAATTAGTCTATTGAAAGACGAACATCTATTATTCGCCAAACTTCTTCGCGATTTTATTCTTCTATTGTACTTATAAAGAAAGGAATGCTAACGATTATAGGTTATGCATTGATTTTCGAGCATTAAACAATATCACTCTTCGTGATAATTACCCCTTGCCAGTAATAGAGGACTCAATAGATCGAATCCGAGTAAAAAATATGTCACTATAATGGATATGAAAAGTGTATTGCACCATGTTTATATGAATGAAGATTCTATTCAACTTACCAGTTTTATAACACCTTTAGCGCAGTTCGAACGGAAAAGAATGCCATTCGACTTACACATTGCCCTTCGGTATTTCAACGTTATGTTGAAAAGGTTTTGCTGAGTTAATAACTGGGGATGAACATGTATTAGTTCTGAAACGAGTTTTTGATATTTTAGCAGATAATTGTCTTGAATTAGATATTGCTAAATGTAAATTTTTATTCTCAAAAATTAATTATTTAGGATATACTTTGACTTGAGAAGGTGTACAACCAAATGAACGTAATGTTGAAGCAATTTTTCAATTTCCTATTTCTTAAACCATAAGAGAAGTTAAGCGATTTATTGGAATGAATTCTTATTTCCGAAAATTTATATCAAACTCTAGTTGTATTGCAAAATCGTTACAGTATTAACTGTAACGATTACAGTATTAGCTTTTGATGAACTAAAGTCAAAACTAATGGAAAGACCGGTATTATTAATCGTTTCGCCAGTACATGAAACTGAGCTTCATTGCGATGGAAGTTCTGTCGGATACGGAGCAGTTTTGTTACAAAAGAAAGAGGACTGAAAGTTGCACTCTGTGTTTTACTTTTCTAAACGTACGACTGATATTGAAAGTAGGTATCATTCTTTCGAATTTGAGACATTATCCATTGTATATATTTTACGGCGTTTCAGTACATATTTATTGGGTCGGAAATTTAAAATAGTCACTGACTGTAATGCTCCAACGTTAAGTCTTAATAATCAAGTTACTAATCCGCGTATAAGTACATGCGCTCTAGAAACTAAAAATTTTGATTATGAGATTGAATATCGCAAGGGAAAGCGTATGCAGTACGTAGACGCATTAAGTAGATCTTTAGCTGTATTAATCGTTAAAGAAAATTAATTTGAAAGAACGTTAGCATTATGTCACAGTCAAGATCCCCAACTCGAAGCTCTGCGCACCGAATTAGAAAATTCCGAAAGTAAATTATTTGAAATGAGATGGATTAATTTATCGCAAGGTTGAAAAAAATAAAGTCCGATTTTATGTACCTAAAGCTATGCAGTTTCAAGTTATTAGAAATGCTCATGAGACTTTAGGACATTTAGGATAGAAAAAACTTGTAAATATATTAAAACTCGTATTGGTTTCCAAACTTGAAGGATTATGTAAAAGAATACATTGAAAGAATACAGTCAGAAAGGCAAGAAGATTATTTGCTCTCCATTCCAAAAGGTACCGTTCCGATTGAAGCGATACATATTGATTATTATGGGATATTAGAAATGAAACAATATAGAAAGAAATATATTTTAGTAGTCATAGACGCTTTTACTAAAATTATAAAGTTATATGCTGCTAATTCTCAAAGTTCCACTAATACAATTAAGGTACTTGAAATGTACTTTAGGCAATGCAGTAAGCCCACAAGGTTAGTTAGTGATCGTGGCACCTGCTTCACTTCCTATAGTTTAAAGAATTTATGAAGGAAACTAATATCCATCACGTTTTAGCAGCAAATGGTTCTCCAAAGGCGAACGCACAAGTAGAGCGTGTGAACGTATCATATGCCCCATGGTTTCTAGGTCAATGAATCATGAACGAAAAATTTATTGGTACAATGTGTGTCAATCAAGTTGAGTTTGCTTTAAATAATAGCTGCTCTAAAAGTACGAAAGATACTCCTTCTAGACTGGTATTTGGAGTTAATCAAAAGGGTAAGATGTAAGAGAATATTTTGAAAATGTTGTATTAGATGATTCAGTTCACTCTCTTGAACAAATTCGTAGTGACGCTGCAATAAATAATACAAGAAATCAGAAATATAATGAAGAAAACTTTAATAAAAAAGAAATGAAGCGAAAGTTTATGTCGGAGGCGATTTGGTTATGATTTCCAATGTCGATACGACTGTCGGCGCCAATAAAAAAGTAATACCGAAATATCGTGACCCTTATCAGATCCATAAAATGTTCTGTAATGAAGGATATCTTTCGAAAAATGTGAAGGGTTTTCAACTCTTCCAAAAGCCCTTTGAAGTAATTTTTGATGCTTCTCGTATTCGTATTGGACCTGCACTCAAATCAATTTTTAAATAAAAAAAAAATATTTTGGTAAAGAAAGATATTTAAATCAGTTATAGAAGATTATATATTTAAGAAAGATAACTATTTAATTATGTATGTAAGCTATGAGGTTTGCATTTTGTAAGAAAAATTAACGTCAGGATGGACGAGCTGTAGGGGTTATGTTTGTTGCATGTTTATGCAACAAGTGAAAGCATTACTAGCTTGCTTCATAAAAAAGGAAAAGATGCTAGTTAGGTTCTTTGAAATAAAAAGCGGCTAGCTAGACATGCAGATTTGCTTGACATATTTTTATATATATATATTAAAGAAAGAATTTTCGAATAAATAAAATTGTAAAAGGAAGGTATAATTTTAAAGTTTTAATGAAATTAAATAAAAGTTTAACAAAATATTAAGTCTATTATAATAATATCATCATACTCAGTGCAAGAACGTGTAAAAATTGTTGAATTTTATTATGTTTCCGCATCAATTTTTTGAACAATCTCATTACGCTCTTTCCATAAAACTGTATATGCTGTTTTAAATTTACTTAAGTACCGGATATATTTATGCAAATTTTGGAGTTGTATGACAAAAAAGCTAACCAACCTCGTTTTACAGAAGAAATCAATCATCATCTCTTTTAAGCTTTCCTAGGCTTAGCTTCATTAAGATCCAGGATGTGCAAGCGACCTAACCAACTAGACCAACCAAATTTTACAAAAGTTGTTGGCATGCAACTTGACATATTTTCACATAATTTCAGATACCTAGCTGAATTATTTCCATATAAAGAAGGAAGTTGTATGGCAGCTACTCGAATCTGCCAACCCAACTTCCTGGATTTAAATAGTGAAAATAAAATTTCACAAAAGGGACGTAGTAAAAATTTCAATATCCTAGCTTCTTTTTTGAGTTATCGCTCAAACTGGCAGACAATTTATTATGTCTTTGAACATTCGTTCATACGGATATAAAAATGTATGTAAAATTCATATTTTTATAAAAACTAAATGTGCCTACACAGAGTGGAAAGGAGGTCATGAATATTGGATACAATTCTTCTAGACAATTAATTTTCTTATTTTATTTGGAAAAAAAGTTTTTAGAAGGTTTTTGTATTATTTTTAGCACATTTCCAAAAAAATTTTGAAAAAATGTGCTTACTAGTTTCACTCTGTCCGTTCGTCTGTTTACAAAACTTCTACACCATTAAAGATAGAGAAAAAATTTTTTTACCATGGGTAGGTCCCTTTAAAAAAATAATTTTGTGGAACAACTTTTGCATGTAGCCCCATCCATTACGGAGCTACAGCCCCTCAAACTTTGAAAAAGCTCTATTTTTAACTGTATATATCTTATGTTCTGCTTAAGATTTTTTCAATCTGAAAACGTCATTCAAGAGGTATTTTTTTTAACTTTGTTAATTAATATCAAAATTATACAATTTTTTAAAATTTAGTATTTAAATTTACCGTTATGTGAAAACCAAATTTTGCATGATTTTTCTACTTTCATAACTCCGGCACGCTTCTACATAGAGGCAAGAAAGAACTTTTAGAATTAGTATAAGTTTGCTCAGAAAATTTTTTTGGACCACCCCTGGTATATGAGCTATTAGGGCTTAAAAATTGAAAATTTGCTATTTTTAAACATCTGTAACTTAGGAACCTGTACACATTTTATTTCTGCAAAAATATTATAAAAATTAAAGCTACAGTAATATATTTTTAAGTGTGTTAAAGGTTTATTTTAGTTGTAGAGGGTTCCAAAGTTGCAGCTCTTCAAAATTTCGAAAAAGCCCCATTTTTAGATGTATATATATCAGGCTCTGTGTAATAGTTTTACAATATTAAACCGACAGAAGATCGAAAATTTTATTATCTATATAAAACAGCATCAAAATTATGTAATATTTTGTAATTTACTATTCAAATTTACCGTTATCTGAAACCACATTTTGCATGAAATTTCCTTTTTCATAACTCCGGCACACCTTTAGATGGGAACCTGAAATTTTGAGACAAGAAAGAACTTTTAGAATTAGTGTAAGTTTCCTCAGAAAATTTTTTGGTAGCGCCCCCTCTTTAAGAGTTATTACGCCTCAAAAATTGAAAACTTGCTATTTTTAGACACCTGTAAAAATTTTTCTTCGGCTAGCCATATAAATTAAAGGTTCAATAATATATTTTTACGTGTGTTAACGGCTTTCCTTAGTTATATAGGATTCCGGCTTACGGCCCCTCAAAATTTCAAAAATGTCCTATTTTCATATTTTTTATTATTACATGAAATTTTCAAATTTTTGTGCAAGTCACACTTCTAAACAGTTTTTATTGAGTTTTGGAAATGTGCGCTTTTAAAAACCGTTGGTTTACATTCTACCTTGTTTTATTTTCTTTCCTATTAAAGAAACAAATCAAATATTAATTAGGAAGATACAATTAACTTTATTCTATTTTACCTGTTATATTATTGTACTTATTGGAATTTATTTTTAAAAATATACATAAATCACAAAAAGATTTGAAAACACTTAATTTAACTATTGGATAAAGTAGTAATAGAAATATCGAATAATGTATGTATAAATTAAATTTTCTGCTTATAAATTTTAAAACTTAATATAAATTCATATCGTAAAGCTTTCAAATTCTAAATTAAAATTTGGTTTTTGCTAACTTAGTTTATTTTGACCTTGTTAAAATTTTATATTGATTTTTTAATACGTAATAATGTTGAAATACAATTTTTTTGTTACTTTTATTTAACTGTTAAAATAAAATTAAAATTTAACTGTTTCAAAATAGGGGCAATTTAATTTTGAAAGACAATTTATAAATAAAAATTAGAAATAAATTAAAAAATTAAAAATAGTGAAATTAGATAAAGAAATAAAGTATTTTGAAAGACGAGGAGTATAAAGCCAAAGTTTTCGAATAGATATAATACATCATGTTATGTTTTAATATTTTTAACTACATAATATGTTTATATCTTTACTTTACTAAAATTTTTTCAGGAGTAAAAAGTCAATGTAAGTTCAATAATGAATAAAATTAGATATTTTCAAAAAGACAATAAAAAGTGTTGCAAAATTTGAATTACTTTTGCATCAAAAGTTATCTTTATTTTTTGTGTTGGATGTAATATGCATTGGAATTAAATTAGATGTGTATATACAAGTATATGGAAAAAGGGCTTTTACCAACTTGACTGGGGACTGAATCTCCATAAGAGATGAATATAGGCGTTTCATAACATTAATATTTTGTATGAGAATATAACCATGATTGAGATTTGATTACTGTAAATGGTGTTATAAAAAAATGCGGACGGACGAGGGCCAGTGGAAACTAATAAGTAAATTTCCTAACATTTTTTTTGAAAAATGTACTAAAATATTAAGAGTCGATTTTTTTAAAAAATATATTGTTCAAATAATTAATTAACATTTGTTTATTTCTAAATATTTTATTTAGATATTAATAGAATACTATAAAAAAATATAATAAAATTTTAGGTTTTATTCTTTTATATAATTGTCATGAATTCTTATTTATATATTATTATAATATTTACAAGATTGCCAAATCCTAAAATTAATTTTTAAAATATAATTTTCTTTTATTACTTAGTTTAAAATATTTAAATGTTTTGTTATACAAAAATAAATTCAAACTAAAAACATGCATATTTCATTATGTGAACTAACTGTGCATTAATTAATATTTCACTTTATAATTATTAATATGATTTAATATGCTTAATAAACAAAAAAAAAGCAATTCGATTTTTTAGCACAAACAATGATTGCCTGATATTAAAATGATAGAAACTTAATGCCTAGATGATATATTTGATATGTTTTGTTGTAATAAATGAAATAACAGACCATTAAAAGAGCATTTAACAATAAAGTAATGTAACCTGATTAATATAAGGTATATAAAAATATTTTGTTTCGACTTTCCAAATTTGACCTCTACACATTTAGGCAGCATATAAATGTTAATTTAACTATAAATTAAATTTGTAGTTCTCATAAAACAAATCAAGTTTTAGTGGGAGAATTTTTTTTTCAAAGTTATAATATGCTAAATTACTGTTTTAATATAATATCATAAGGCGACCATTTCAATTCTGTTACAAATATCATCCAAATCATTGGGCTAATTCTCACTTTAATTGATTGACAGTTTCATAAATAATGAAATTTGTAAGTTCTAGCAATTAGAATTATATAAATTTCTTAATTTTTAAGTAAATATTATTTATTTTTTTTATTTTATTTCCATTTATATTTGGAGTTAAGTTACGATCTACTTGTACACCTAAAACTTTATAAAGTGTTTAGAAATATATTCTTTTCATTTGAAATATTTAGAATTTTTAATCGTTAATTAATTACAAGATTTAGAAATATTAGTTTCTAAGTTTAGAATAAAAAAAGGTATTTTTGAAATAAAATGTGAAAAGTAAATTAAATTATAAATAACACATAAATTATTTTTATTAAAGTGAAAAATTATGATATGATAATAATGTTTTTGTTTTATTATAAATCCAGTTTTTAAAAATTACAAATAAAAATCATGCTACTATGATAAATTATTACATACTGCAATTTTTTAAAAGTGTTGATTTTAATCTTTATTATGTAACTATAGTACCTGAAAGTAAAGTACAAGCAAGATATCAACTAGTCTTTTGATAAAATATTTAAATTTAAATTTCATTGGAAAAAAAAAATTTATAAACCTAATGATTTATAATTATAAAAAAAAGAATTTATTTTTAATTTTATTTGATTATAACTAGAAATGTAAAATTTAAATGTGATTAATTCCATTTAACACTAACACCTTCCACAACACTCATACTATCCAAGGTTCACTCAAGATCAAATAAAAATTTGTTTAAAAAAATATAGTTTTGATTTTCCAAATACGGACATATGTATGTATGTAAGTTAAAATATTTAGAGTTGTTATTCTTAATCTTTAAAATCAAAATGATAAACTTTTTATAGATTCTTACAAGATTCTTAAAAGTTGTAATAAGCAAATAACAAAATTATATAGGTAAGACTAATGTAATACAAATAAATAATACAAATAAATTATGTGGATTTTAATCAAACAAATTTAATTCAAAAATTTGAAACATGATTTTGAAAACAAAATAGAATGAAATTTACATAATTTCAATATTATAATCTGTATAAAGTATAACCCATATACATAATGTATTATGTTTTAGTTTTTAAAATATTATAAATGAAATGGTTAAACAAAAACTTTTCGTTTAGGGGAGGTAACTAGAAATTATTATTACAATAATTTTAATAATATAGTAACATAAAAATTTAGTCATTTATTGTAATTTTATGACTCAAATTACTTTTTTGGCTACAATTAATTGATTTCGAATTTGAAATTTAAAAATGTTTTTTTATTTTTATTCTAGATTGTGTACTTATTACTAATAACCGTGTCTTTTGCTCTAAAATTTAAATCACCAACAAATGAAATAACGCAACGAAACTTGGAATTATTTAAATATTCTCCTGATGACGAGTATACATTACCAGAAGATATTGATGACGAACGACCACCAACAGAATTTGTAGGTGATGTGATGCAAGCGAAAACTTTGATTTTGGAGAATATAAACCATGGAAAAGGAAAGTTTAAGTACACGTAAGTCCCTATTGATAGATTCTACACAAAAGTGTATTAAGTATTTGTTTCGTATTACTTTTAAGCACGTATTGAATTTTGAGTAGTTACCTAACTAAAACTTTATTCTTTTTCATATTGTAATATTATAATATATAGAATACTAAAGCTAGATTAACATTCTTTTAAACGTTCATTTATAACGCATCGGATAACTTTGTAGTTTCTTAGGCCATTGGATATCAATTGTGAATTTTAAGTGTTTTTCTTCAATTTTTGTTTTAAAATAAATAAAAATACAAAAAAAATGTTTAAAAATACTTTTCATTTTCAAAGTTAGTATTTGTATCTATTTTTTTTATTTATATTATAAAACATAAAAAAAAGTTTTCAGATTTGTTGTATATATTATGTTTTTTGAATCCATTATATGGTAACAGTGGTAAGTGACTGTTAATATGTTTTACGCAAAATGCAAAAAACTTATAACTTCCATATTAAATGAAGTGTAAGATAAAAAAATTGTTTTGTGGTGTCTTAAAAAAGCAATAATAATATGTTAGTAATTTTTTTTATGTAAGAGAAAATTGTGAAAGATTAAGAAATACAATTAATACAAGATTAAGAAATACAATCAATTTTTGTTTTGAAATAAATAAAAAAACAAAAAAAAAGTTTAAAAATACTTCTCATTTTCAAAGTTAGTATTTGCATCTATTTTTATTATTTGTATTATAAAACATAAATAAAAGTTTGCAGATTTGTTGTAAATATTATGGTTTTTGAATCCATTATATGATAACAGTGGTAAGTGACTGTTAATATGTTTTACGCAAAATGCAAAAAACTTATAACTTCCAAATTAAATGAAGTCTAAGATAAAAAAATTGTTTTGTGGTAAAAAGCAATAAAAATATGTTAGTAGATTTTTTTATGTAAGAGAAAATTGCGCAAGATTAAGAAATACTTTCATCAATTTAAAGGAAACCCTACGTAGTGAAGAAAAACAATAAACATATGTAACAATATAATATTGGAGTTTTAATTTTTATGTCCTATAAAATTGGTACAGGTGTACAGGTGTGTACTACAAATTTTCAATTATCCCTAATATATTTTTAATGGACGGAAATACAAAACATTTTTTAAATCTCAAAAATAGTTTACCTCTCAAAATTTCAAGCTTATGACCAAAACCTTTCCGTAGATACAGAAGAAACAAAATTTTGCAAAATCGCGCATTAATGGTAAATATGAATACCAAATGGCGATAATTTTTATTTATAAAACTTGTAAAATATCTTGTCGTTACTAGTTTTTGGACTGCAATATATTAGTCAAAACTTGAGATGTAACCAATTGAAAATAGGACTTCCAATTTTGAGACGCTGTAACTCAGGAATTGATTGGGGTACTTAAAAAATGTTCCACAACATTCCTCAGCATTAATCTTCAATAAAACATATCTGTATTTAAAATGTAATTTCACTTCATTTAAACGGTTTATAATAGATGGACAAAGGGAAACTAAAAATCAAATTTTTCAATCAAAAAAAATTAATGTATTTTCTTAATTTAGAGAACTAAAGGGTCTTCAATTTTGTATGTATTGGGTTTTAGAAATACCATAGATTTCACCGAAATTTCCATTCAATATCCTAAAAATTCGCAGTATTAGTTGTTATAAATTAGGTATAATAGTAGATACTCTTGTATATAATTGGTTCTTTTTCTTGTTCTGGCGAAAATCGAGTTTTTACTCTTTTAAAAGTATTGGTTGGCTTTATTCATTATCCATTTGTTATCAGACCTGGATGGTATTCCGAAAATTATTCGAAAAAAATTTTTCAGTACCAAAAGTACCACTCTCTTAGCAATTTTATTTAATTTACTAGTGCCGCCAGCGCTCGAAATTCAAGCAAATATCACCAAGCGCTCGACATTTGAACGGATTGAGTTTTCTTTCAACAGACACAAAGAAAATCTTTGCACTCTTTGTAGTGTGAAGTTTTTGCCCACTGAACCACCTTTCCCGGTAACCATAATATTTGGATAAGCATCCTAACTTCAAATCCTCAGGAATACTGAAATAATAAAGGCGCAAGAACTCTAAAATGAATCCCATATTTTTTTTATTAATTCCTTACACATATTTATAATAATAAAATGTTTCGTTCTGAAAAAATCTGTTTTCTTTTTGTCTATAATATTTTATTTATTTTCTATTTTGAATTATTATTAATTGTTTTAAATTATTATTTATTCTGCATAGCTTGTTGGTTGGTTGATTGGTGTGGGTGGCTGGCCACCGCCGCTCATGACAGTGACCCCAATTAGCGCGTTAGCACCGTTTTGCTATTACTTCCGTGACCACAAGTCTTATAATAGGGATATATTAGTTTAATTTTAGATCCATTTCTTTGCATAAAGAAACCTTACCATTTCTACAGGTTGCTTAACCGCTAGATCACTAAGATCGTTGAGTTGAAGGCTACCCAGAATAGCTCTTCTGGCCCTCGCTACCGCTGGGCACTTACAGGTGAAGTGTGTAATGGATTCTTTCACATTCTGTTCACCACAGCTGCGACATGATGAATTGAATGGGATACCTAGTCTGGCCGCATGTTCACGAATTGGCCAGTGGCCCGTGAACACACCTATTGTTCTGGCTATGTTCCGGCTGGATAGCTTCAATAGATTTTCTGTTCCTTTTTTATCATACGATGGCCAGACTTTCCTGGCCGTACAACATGTGGCTAGTTCATTCCATCTTCTATTTGCTAAGAACAAAAAGTGGAGGAAGATATCTCTCTTAACGTGGTTTAGCGGAGCTCTACGTGTTCCGCCAGTGAAGCATTTAGGCTGGAACCCCTCCTTGCTAACTCATCAGCATGTTCATTTCCTGCGATGTTCCTATGTTCCGGAACCCACAGTAATGTAACGTTGAATTGATTACTTACATTCTTAAGCTCGTCAAAGCATTTTCTGACGAGCTTAGATGTTATTATACCGTAACTATTACAATGCTTCCTCCCAGAGAAGAATTGTTCCCTAGTACTTGGCATGCTTTCCAGATTCCTAGCATTGCAGCTTGAAATACACTCGCTTTATCTGAAAGGCGGAAAGCATGTTCTATTTTTAGTAATTTTGAATAGACACCCGCACCAACACCACACTCCATCTTTGAACCATAAGTGAAGAGTGCGGTGTCAATTTCTCCCAAGGGGTTTTCCTGTTTCCATTCCCTTCTTGATGGAATCTTGACTTTGAAGTTCTTAATAATTTCCAAACTTGGCATTACGTAGTCTGTGGAATCTAGCAGATCATGCTATATCGAACTTAGAATACTGCTGTGTCCATAGGGTTTTGCACGCCAGTATCCACTCTCTCGAAGTCTGATTGAACTACAACAGGCTAGAGATTGAATATGAAGGTCAGCCGGGAGAAGGTATAGAAGTGCATCCAGTGCATTACTTGGTGTTGACCTTAACAAACCCGTAATTCTTACACATGCACCCCTCTGTACTCTACCAAGCTTGGTTCGAATATACTCCTTTTGCAGAGCTGACCACCACGCTAGTGATCCGTAGGTAAGGATGGGGCGTACTATAGGTGTGTACATCCATAAACCCATTCTTGATTTTAATCCCCATTTTTTACCTAACATTTTCCTACAAGAATGCAGGGCTACATAGGCCTTTTTGGCTCTTTCTTTGGTATTAGCTTTCCATTTCAATTTTGCGTCTAGTACCACTCCTAGGTATTTAACATTCGAGGCTAGATTCAAATACACAACATCCAATTTCGACTTAGTGAATTCCAGAATCTTGGTTCTGGTTGTAAATAGCATTAGTTTTGTTTTACTCGGGTTGATACATAGGCCACAACCATTGGCCCATCCACCAATCCTGGCTAAAGCTCTTTCCATAATTATATCAAGATACTTTCCAGACACTAATACTACTAGGTTATCTGCGTATGCGATGGCTTTGATTCCCTCATCCCGAAGGTGTTTAAGAATTCTGTTCATTACTAAAAGCCACAGTAGTGGTGATAGCACCCCACCCTCGGCTGCACCCCTGCTTACACTTCTAGTAATCTTATGGTTGCCGAGTTCCGACTGAATCTGTCTTGAATGCAACATATTAATGATCCACTGTCTAAGGGCAGTTTCTACCCCTAGATCTTCCAGTCTGCATAGTTTGTAATACACTAAAATTAAATTTTATTATCATTATACTTAGGCCGTACGTTATTAAAGATTTGCTTTGAGATTTATTAATAGTAATGGTAAAAGCTAGTATTATAGGACGTTGAATTCGTGAATAGTAACAATGTACTGGACTAAGTTAAATGGATTTTGGGAATTAAAATATGTAATCCATTTAATCTATTTGATTGTGATCAAGCTAGATAATACAATTTTGCATTAGAAAGGAAACGAAAGTATCAATATCGCGAAAGTATCAATAATTTATCTATTAATTTTAAAACTAAAAGTGGTATATATTATGAAGACGGCAAAAGGCTCTTTAGCTAAAGAGGACAAAAGTCCCTTTAGCTCTAGAAATTAATTTTGTCCATTCATTTTTCAATGAAGGTTGTGTCTATGTAATTTCTTAAGTCGAAACGTTCAAATTAGACAAACTATTATGTATGTGTTATGTTGAAATTTGCGGTAATTCGCTCATTTTGTTAAATCTGCAAATTTTTAGTTCGATAAAGTTTTTCTACTTAAATTTTAATTTTTTTTTTTAATTTTTAGTATGATTACGATATAAGCGTATTCTTTCTTTTTACAATAAATCTTTAATGATACGCCAATATATATATTATTCTGGCATATTATATTATATTAATTTTTTTTTCATTTTATTTTAATATCTTTTCATATTACTATTTTTTCTAAGTACCTATACTTATTTTTTATTTATAATTTTTAAAATTGTTAAATGTTAAAAATCAAACTTGAATCAAATTTTTTATTGTGTTCATAGGAATACTAATACTTAATAAAAAATTCATATCTACTTATTTTTTGCCTATTATCCTATAGACGTATAACTATCACGTAAAAAATAAGAATTTTTAACGCTTTCCTTTTGTAAATTTCCAAAAACAATCATAAAACCAAATAAAACTGTTTTAATGATTTTTAGATATTGTACATTAAATTTTTACCTTTAAAGTGCACAACAAAAATAACATATCAGAACTCTAGTGTCTAACCGACACATAATACGTTCAAACATTCATATATATATGTTAAGTATGTAATATTTTGAATATACAAAAAAATTTTATAACACCTTTAAAGTTTTACAAAAAATATAAATGAAAAAAAAAAACTTCGAGTAGTCGAGTAGTGAATAGTAATAATGTACTGGACTAACTTAAATTAATTTTGGGAATTTAAATATGTTATCCATTCAATTCATTCGATTCTGATCAAGCTAGGTAGAATTCTATTTTGCATTGGAAAGGAAAGGAAAGTACCAATATCACGCAATAATTTATCTATTAATTTTAAAACTAAAAGTGGTATATATTATAAAGAGGACAAAAGGCTATTTAGCTAAAGAGGACAAAAGCCCCTTTAGCTCTACAACTTAATTTTCTGCACATTAATTTTTTAATAAAGATTCTGTCGATGTAATTTTTAAAGGAGAAACGTTCAAATCAGACAAAATATTATGTATGTGTTATCTAGCACTCGAAAACTCAAATTTACGGTAATTCACTTTTTTTGTTAAATCTGCACATTTTTAGTCCGGTAAATTTCTGCCGGAATTTCTGCTTAAATTTTAATTTTTTTTCTAACTATTTTTAGTACGATTACGACATAAGCGTATTCTTTCCTTTTTACAATAAATCTATAATGCTACGCCAATATATATATTATATTATATTAATTTTTTTATCATTTTATTTTAATATCTTTTCATATAATTGTTTTCTCTAGGTACCTATACTTATTTATTTATAATTTTTATAACTGTTAAATGTTAAAAATCAAGTATGAATCAAATTTTTTATTGTATTCATAGAAATACTAATAATTAATAAAAAATTCATATATATTTATATATTTTTTGCCTATTCACCTATTTAACTATATGACGTATAACTATCACGTAAGAAATAAGAATTTTTAAGACTTCTTTTTTTAAATTTTCAATAACAATCATAAAACCAAATAAAACTGCTCTAATAATTTTTAGATATTATACAATAAATTTTTACCTTTAAAGTGGTAAAAATTAATGTATAATGTTATTTATTAAAGAATAACATATCAGAACTCAAGTGTTTAATCGACACATAATACATACAAACATTCATAATTAGAATTACATACTTAACTTATACATAGTTAAGTATGTAATTATGCGCGAATGCATTTCAACATGATATTCATGCCATCATTAACATTCTTATTTTTTTTAACTTCAAAATGAAGTTAATTTTGAAGTATTTCGTCCATCCAAATTAAAAAAAAAATTTTATTTCAATAATTCATATTTTTACATTTTTATAATCAAAAAATTTTTATATTAAAATGCAACTGGTCACCAACCAATTTCAAAATTTTTTTCTAAATTATTATTGTATTTTACATCCCGCAGATACTAAAAGTAACATTTTAATTTTTAATCTGTTTTTACATCTCGTAGTTAATTTTATTAAAATTTTATATAAAGAACTGCAGTGGCTAAAAATTTATTTGGAGTTGTCTAGGTAGTCCAACACTACAAGTTACCCACTAAGGAGTCCAGTAGTGTTTGGATGGACGAAGCAACACTTTCAAAAGTATTGTACAATACCCATTTAAAAGTATTGTTCGACTTTATTCATTCTTCCTTTGTTATCAGCCCTGGATGATATTCGGAAAATTATTCAAAAAAAAATTTTTCATTACTAAAAGTACAACTCTCTTAGCAATTTTATTTAACTTACTAGTGTCGTCAGCGCTCAAAATTATTTATTAATTTATTTATTTCAGTACATGCTTAAATTAAGCAGGTTACATAATCAAAATATTACTTTAATTAATATTAACAATATAAAGAGAAAAAAATAAAATAAAAATTAAAGATTATTAAATAATTTGAATTAACAAACAGAAATAAAAAAAATTGTATTAACAAAAAAAAAAACGAAAAACAATAAATTTTTAATGAAGATAATTTGATTATTCTAGAAAATTAATAAATAATAGAATATTAAATTATTAAATATTATAAGCTTTACTTGATAATCAAAGAAACCTTAGGTTATGAACTTCAATTAAAAATAAAAACTTAATGACACGAATATAGACAGTTCTTTAAAGAATCTTTAGTTAATAGGAAATTAATATGGGATTTATATTTATCATGATTACCATAATTGGTTCGGTGAAATTGTAAATTGAAAATATTAGCAGATTTTAACCTGGAATTGGAATAAAAACTTAAATTGTCATGTAATTGGGAAGATAAAATATTTCCTTTAACAGTTCACTTAGGAATATGATATCAGCAACTTCACGCCATTTTTCCAAGGTTTTAAGATGAATCAAATTTAATATATGTTTATAAGGAGGTAAAATTAAAGGATTAGACCAAGGTAGATGACGAAGAGCAAATCTAAAAAAATTTTTTTGAACAGATTCTATTCTTTTTATATGGATTCGGTAAAATGGGTTCCAAACTTGGCTCGCATATTGAAGGTTAAGCCTAACTAAGCAAGTATAGAGAGATTTTAGAACATAAGGATAATAAAAGTTCTTAGACCAATGTTTTATAAAACCCAGCATAGAATTGGATTTATTTGAAATATAGGTGTAGTGAGACTGAAATGAAAGCTTACTGTCAAAAAGTATGCCAAGATCTTTAATTAAATGGACGTTTATAACAAATTGGTTATTAATAGAGTATGAATACAAAATTGGAATAGAGCGAAGTGTGAAGCGAATAAAAGCACATTTTTTTATATTTAGAAGGAGGTTATTATTACAACACCAAATAAAAAAACGACTAAGATCATATTGTAAAGCTAAAGCTTTTACTCAACTACTTTTTTACTCAACTAGATTGGTGGTAGTAGATTTATTTCTTTCGGAACCATGTTAATATGGAGATAAAAAACAAAAACAGTGATCATATATAGAATGAAATACTATTAGCTCAAAATGTTTAGGAATAGGTGATAGTTTAGCTATTGGGCGATAGTTGACTACATCGTTTTTTTATCTTTCTTATAAATAGGTTTAATGAGAGCATTCTTCCAAAATGGTGGATACCACAAAAATACCACAAGCTAACGATGGATTAAATAAAATGGATAGAGGTCTTGGTAAGGAAGTAGAACATTTTTTCAAGAAAATATTGGGGATGCCATCTGATCCACGGATATGATTATCATCTAATTTACTAATATAATTTAAAAGCACATTAGCATCAATATTAATAAAGCCTAAAGTAGTTTTTTTGAAAAAGTCTAAATGAGAAAGTTCTGTTTGGTTTATGAGAAAAGCTGATACAGGCTAGCTGAAAAAAAGGCACGGAAAAACTCAGCAATAATTTTACGATCACTACTAGTTTTGTTGTTATACTTCATCAAAACTAGATATTCATTGCTTTTTCTTTAAAATTTAAAAATTTCCAAAATAATTTAGCGTTAGCTTTAATATTGGAAAACATATTCTGAGCATAATTTGAGCAAAGTTTGTCTGACGTGGATTTAAAATAATCAAACAAGTAACATTAATATAATCATGAATTTATTATTTTTTATAAATTTACGCCAGGCTTTATTTATTTTATTTTTTAATTTCTTGAGATCTTTAGTATACCATGGCGGGCTTATTGAATTTTTTCTGTCAACGACCAACGGAACAAAGCGTAATATTGAGCAAAAAAGAATTTCATAAAAAGTGTTGACTGACTCATTGAGATGAGAAGAAGAAAAAAATGAGAAGTCATAAGAACATAGATAATTATCAATACCTTCATAGTTCCCTTTATGAAAATTAAATCTTACTCTACAAGTCAGAAAGAACAGAAAGAGAAACAAATTGGCGGATGATATAGAGCAATTTTTATCAGTTCCAATGGACAATCCAATATAACTAAATTATACAAGTTGGTTGTAAAAATAAGATCTAACTGATTACCACGAAAATTACATAAAGAGGATACCTGTTGAAAATTAAGAGAGTTTAAAGAATCGATTAGCAAACATTCACAATTATTTAATAGTTCCGTTGGAATTAGGTAAGGTTCTTCATGAGCAATCCATGTAATATTCGGCACATTAATATCACCACAAAGAATTATTTCGTTATCAGGATCTAAATTACTAGAATTATAATCGATTTGCATTAAATATTTAGGAAAAAGTTCAATACTTGAAGCTGAAGGAATAAAGCAATTTATAATGATAAGATGTTTTGTTTGTTGTTTGATTTTAATAGCAATAATTTCAATAATATCATCAGAATCAATAAATGGTAAAGTTATTTCACAAGAACAGAAGGTATTTTTGATAGCTATTAGCACGCTACCCCATTTAGGAATATTAACGGAAATAAGAGAACCATGTCTATATTTTCTATAAACAGCATAGGAAGAAGGAAAAAGTTCGAGATTATTAATTGACGAATGAAGCCATGTTTCAATTAAAATAAAAATGTCGAAATCGAGGAGTAACGAATTAGAAATAATAATTTTGGTTTTAATTCGTAAACCTCTTACATTTTGATAGTATATGAAAAATTTATGCCAACATTTTGCAGAGATTTGGAAAGAAGAATTAATATTGGTTACATTAACTAGACTTTTTCTCACTGGGTAAGGGACGAAAGTACTTATCATGGTTTTGGCTTACCCTTTGAAGATAGTTAATTCTATTAGACGAAATATAAGAAGCATAGAACTCAAGGTCAGATAAAGCTAATTGGGGTGAAATATTGAGAGTTTCAAAATATCTCACGAAAATGTTCCTCCACTTCCGTTGGTAATCCTTTTTGTTTGATAGCAATTTTTAATAATGTGTTGGTTTTACCACCAATACATACAGAGTTAGGTTTAACATGCAAATAAGCCAAATAAAGTCTAACATTTTCGACAGTCTAAGATTATTATCTATATAATATATTTAAATTAAATTAATTTAAAATATAAAATATAACAAAAATATTTAAAGGAAAGATCTTAAAAATAATATTTTTATATATTATAACAAAATACAAGTACAAAAAAAAATAATGGTCAATCAGTGTGCAAAGTAAAGTAAAGTAAAGAAAGTAAACTTTTTCATACCAGATGTGCAATGATTTCAGATAATACTTATGATCTCGTTAAATCTCGAAACATAATTTGGAAATGTTCAGACTGTCCTTCACAATTGAATGAGTCACTGGTAGTGCTTGAAGATTTAAACGTGTCAATTTATATGAAAGCTTTGGGATGTGCAGTATCTGAAATTCGCAAGTCACAGATGTTTTTGGCGGATAAACTATACAATGCACTTAAAGAATGTGCTTCAATTAAAAAAGAAAATAAATTACTTATTACGAAGATTGATCCCTTAGAACAGTGATGGGTGAACTTTTTATCGATCGGGCCACATTAGAAAACTTATATTTTTTGTGGGGGCCTTAAAATTTTAGTCCGCTGAGATAAAACCAGTATAAGTAATTAATTAAATTTAAGCGCAAATTTTTTTATTAAATTGATTAAATTGATTGTACACTTAACATATGTATATATATTTGATAAAATTAAAAAAATAGAAATTAATACATTTTTCTGATGGCATTATAGAATCTGAAAATAATAGAAATAAATTTATATTTTATTTTAAAAAATTAGAATCTTACAAAATACTAATATTATATTAGTCTTATTGTTTAGAAGAGGATGCAAAATGATATTGCGAATGCTTCTCTATGATTTCATCAAGATTAGGCTCCATTTGGGAGGAACTTATTCTTAATATTGAAGCTAGATGACTATCAGTAAGTCTATTTCTGACTGCAGTTTTTCTGAGCTTCATTGTTGAAAATACTTGTTCGCATATGTATGATAAACCAAATATTGCCATCAGTTTTCGTGCATGCAAAATTAAATTCGGAAATAATTCTTTGTTCACTTTTTTATAAAATTCTAATTTTGGTACATTTATAAACATTTGCTTCAATTCGATGTTATTTTGAAGCTCAATTAATTCGATTTGATATTTGGGTTCGACTTCTTCGGCATTTACCATAAATGGGGTTGAAAAAATGTTTATATCAGTTTCTAATTCTTTAAAATCTTCAAAACGTTTTTCAAATTTGTTGTATAATTTTGCAAGCAGTTCCGCATATAGTTGTAATTTATTATCAGTAGGATTTCTTGTCAGAAGCTTCGGAAAGTGAGTAAAATCTTTCTGAAGCAACTGGTTTTTGAAAAGTACTAGTTGGACTTTAAAGGACTTTATACTAGTTTACAGCACATCTATAAATTGATTTTTCCCTTGAAGTTTATATTTAGTTTATTTAAATGACTGAAGAAATCGGTGAAGAAAGCAAAATCAGAAATCCAGTCATTATTTTCAAATATTGAAAATTTTTCTTTCTTGTTAAGTTTTTCAAGAAACATGATAATTTCATTTTTTAAGTTCCAAACCCTTTCGAATACTTTTCCTGCACTTAACCATCTTACTTTTGAATAATAAATTAAGTCGGAATATTCAGCATCTACAGATTGTAAAAAGTCTTGAAATTGTCTATGATGGAGTGCTCTGGAACGGATAAAATTGACAAGAGATACAATAACTTCAAGCACTTCTTTCACGTTAAGAGCTACGTTGCACAAAGCATCTTAGTAAATCATGCAATGCAGAAAAACAACTGAAACTTCTTGGTATTCTTTCTTAAAGGTTCCTTTGAAACCAATATTTTTGCCAATCATATTTGGTGCACCGTCAGTTGTAATATTAACTAATTTATTAATATTTAAATTTAAAGATGTCATGCTCGTTTTGAACTCTGTAAATATATATAAACCTGTAGTAGTTCCCTTTATAGATTGCAAAGAAAGCAGCTCTTCTGTGATCTCGAAATTCTCATCTACACCTCTAATAAATATTAAAAGCTGAGCAGTATCACTGATGTCAGTACCTTCGTCCATTGTTATAGAAAAGAATGTAAAATTTTTAGATTTTTTTAACAAATTTGAGGTTAAGTTTTCATCAATTTTCTCAATTCTTTCGGTGATAACCCTTCGCGACAACGATACGGATTGAAAATCTTTTTCTCTTTCAGGGTAAATAATATCACACATTGCCAATACACAATCTTTTACAAATTCCCCATCGGAAAATGTCTTGTTAGTTTGCGCTATTTTGAACGCCACAGCATAACTTGCTTTCGTGGCTAATTTTTGTGAAGCTGTTGCTTTAATAAAGATATTAAGTGAGTTAAGTAGCTGATTATCTCGTGCTTCTTTCTCAACTTTGGTCAGACTCACATAAGAAGAACTACCGTGCTTTGTATTGAAGTGCCTTGAAATGTTATATTTTTTAGGTACCGAAACATTTTCATTAAATAACAAACACATAGATTTGCCATTATACATTGTAAAACAATATTTCCATTTCCATTCTTCATTAAAACTTCTATATTCTTATACTTCTATGTCACTATATTTCTTTTCTTACCTTCACTACTCATTTTTTGCAGACACACACACAATTATTTAATTTAAAATAAAATAAACACTACTTATCTTACCAAAACCTTTATTTCGAATACAATATTTCTGTCATGAAAAATTGTTTGTTCTTAAAAGGGGATTAACCGAATTTATTTACTGCTCCAAAATTTAACTGAATTTTTCTGAATTTATTTTTATTAGTTGGTTGGACAAATTACAGATTTTTGCATATTGTTAGAAGTTTGATATACAAACCGCAATGATAGAATGTGAAAACGATTAAGGAGCTGTTATGTTATGTAGCAAAAATATCAAATTTTATAGGTGTGAACAAAAAAAAAACACGAAATTTTTATTAAATATAAAAACTTTGGAATAAAGAACTTTATTAAATTTTTTACTAATTAAATTTTTTTTGTAACTAACATATTCTGGGTCAGAGCGTGGGCCACATTGATAGCTGTCGAGGGCCACTTTTGGCCCACGGGCCATAGTTCCTCCATCACTGCCTTAGAGGAATACAAAAAAATATGGAGATTAAAGTAAACAACATGGAGGCGTTCATGGACGAACCAATCCAGCTGGATCGGAAAAACAATATCGTTGTAGCTGGTTTACCATCGGGTCTAGAAAATAAACAATTTCCAAACATTTTAAACAAAATTAAAGCTGAAATACCAGAAGATAAACCTATTAGCATTGTACCTGTAAAAAAAATGGAGGATCTTCTAAGAACTGTTTACACATTTTGTAGCTAGATTCTGAGAACACCAAAAATGAAATTCTGTCAAAAAAAAGAGCTTTGGTCCAATATTTACTGCTGAATTAAATCTGTCATCTCAAGGTAAAATAAATAATGAAATTTTCTTTCGACACCACTTATCTCCGCTTCAAAGTAAACTTTATTTTGAAGCGAAAGCTATCAAAATATCCAAAAAATTGGAGTATTTGTGGGTCGAAAACAATATTATTTTTTTGCGTCAGAATAATACCAGCAAAACTTATAGTATTTCAAACTTTAATGACATCACAAAAATGAAAAATATATTTAGTATGTAATCACTTTCTTTATTTAATTCTTAAAATCTTTTTTTATTTAGTTTTAATTTTATTTTTAACATTTGAGTGTTTCACTTACCATTTTTTTTCAAACTTTTTTGTTTTTTTGATGCTATTGTTTTTATTTATATTAGTAATGCTTTTCATCATGCTATATAATATATGTAGGTATGGACCCATATGTTTGTTTGTTAATATATACATCGGCTTGTATAAATTTGGGCCCATACATGCACATATTAAATAAAATTGGTTATTTGTTAAATAATTCAACTTTTTTCTGTATCTCTAAAAAAACAATTCATTTTAAAACTTACATTATTTTATTACATTTTTTTATTAACAAGAATTTTTTTTTTTTTTTTTAATTGTAATTGAGCACTTATATATTCACTTATTATTCTGTGTTTTTACAAGAACTTTCTTACTAGATTTTTTCAAATTTTTTATTCTCGTGCTGCAATTGTTTTTATTAACATTATTGATGCTTTAACCATGCTATATGATATGTATAAGTATGGACCCAAATGCTTGTTTGTTCATATATACTCCGACATATATAAATATGGGTCCATACTTGCACACATTAAATATGGTTACTTGTATAAGAACACTATTTTTTCTATGTCACTATATTTTTTTTTCAATAATAGTTCTTATTTCCTTATTTCTTATCTTATTTTCATATTTTCTTACTGTAGGTATACTTACATTATCACATAAAATATTTTTTTACGCACTACATTTTTTTTAATAAGAATTTTACTCTCTTTTTACATTTTAATAATAATTTTAATAATAATTTTAAATTTTTTTTTTTTTTACATTTTATTACGCACTTATTTATTCACTTTTTATTTTTCATACATTTATTAAACTTTTATTTTTAAAATGGTTGCATTCATTATGTTACACGTGGAAACCGATTCAATACTAACATCTCGACTCTAAAAAATATTATCTCCTATTTAGATATGAAGTGGTTTTTTTCTTTACTTTAACAGTAAAATCATGTGTTTAATTTCTTACAATATTAAAATCCATTTTTTCCAAATAATTGTCTTATTGTATATATTTTCATATTTTTTTAATATTTTTTTTTTCCCCTTTTTTTGATATTTATTGCATTGCATTTTTTTGCGTTATAGCAATTTTTTTTTTTATCTCTTTCTCTTCATATTTTGTAATAATAAATTCTCTTCGATAATGCTATGAACACTTCTACTAGTAAAAACGTTGTGTATATGAAAGGGACATGCAAGCTAACATCATTCACAAACAATAATTCCAATCTTAATATTATGTATATTAACATCCAAAGTCTTCGGAATAAATTATATAGCTTGGAATCGTTGATTTCTTCCTACGACTTTACCATCCATATAATTGTACTAACTGAAATATGGCTTCTTAAAAGCGAAAATTCATTTTTCAATATAAATGGATATGTGTCCTATTCTTCTTCAAATAGGCTTCAGCCATACGGAGGGGTGGCTATATACATTAGTGAAAAATTTGATTCAAATTTTGTATTTGAAGAAGAATATAATAAAACTAACATTTTAGTTACAAAGTTAAGCAACCATAATATCAACATTATAGGAATATATAGATCTCATGAGACACTTGTATCGGATTTTATTAGTAAGTTGGATGGAATTACAATTATATATAAGAACTCCATAATACTAGGAGGCATAAATCTAAACTTACTTGACACCTACAATGACAATGTATATATATATCCAAATACTTTGTTATGCAACTGATTTCTCATATATAACATAATTACTCTCGAATATGCTACCAGAATTAGGAATTCGGCTGAAACAGTTATTGACCACTTTATAACAGACTTGGATAAATACCAATTCAATTTTGTGATAATCAGTACCTCTCTATCGGATGATGAAATGTTCTTCATTAACATGAATCTCAAACCTACATTGAAAGATAAAACAAAAATGAAAACTGTTTTAGATTATGAAAAAATTGAATTAGATAGTTTTTGGTCAAATCTAGCTCTATATGTTGATATTGATCACTTTGTTGCGGATTTACGGGAGGTTATCATAAAAAATACTACAACAATTGCGGTTAAGATGGTAAAAAATAAGAAAAAATGGATGTCGCAAGATATACTTGATACAATAAAAATTAGAGATTCATACCATAAATACTCTCGTATTTATAAAGATAATACTCGGGTTCTGGAACTATATAAGAAAATGAGATTTGAAGTCAATCAATTAATTCTAAAGGCTAAAAAAATGTATTTTTCAAAAGACTTAAACTCTGAAATAAAAGATTCTAAAAACTTGTGGAATTTCTATAACAAAATCATTTATAACACTGATTCATATAGATCAAATAAATATATCTGATAAATTCATTAAAAAATTTTCATCTCAGTTAACACCAATTATAGTCAAATTAATAAATATCTCAATGCAAAATTCTGTCTTTCCTAATTCTCTGAAAATTGCAAAAGTAACCCCTATACATATACAAATATATATACAAAAGCGGTAAAACAACTGATCCATCTAATTATCGCCCGATTTCTGTATTAAGTGCTTTATCAAAAATTTTTGAAACAATAATAAAAAGCCGCTTTAACCTTTTTTTTATTAATAATAATATTTTAGATGAAGAGCAATACGGTTTTGAGAATAAGTCGAACAGTACAACTGCATGTCTCAGTCTAACAAATTAAATAACCAATAATATTGACAACAGTAATTTTGTATCATGCATTTTTTTAGACCTACAAAAAGCTTTTGATTGTGTCGACCTTGAGATACTCATATTAAAACTGCAAAATCTGGGTTTCATTCCAAATGATCTGTAATTTTTTAAGTCATATATAAGAAATAATTATAGCCATTATCTGACTATAAAAAAAGGCGTCCCACAGGGGTCTATACTAGGGCCTGATCTCTTCAAACTCTACATAGACGATTTATCACGTCTAAGTCTGAAAGGCTCAATTCAACTATATGCTGATGATGTAGCATTAAAATATTCAGAATACGATTTAAATTTAATAGTTGCATGGAGTACAAATCACAAACTAAGTTTGAACATCAAAAAAACTAAGATTCTTTTATTTCGTAATGAAATATATACCTCAGAAAATTTTTACTACAAATCCAAATTAATCGAATTTGTTGATAATTTTAATTATCTGGGACTAATTATTGATAAAAAGCTGAAGTGGGCTGACCACATCCAACAAGTTATCAATAAAATATCACCATATCTCTTTTTACTACGAAGATTATAGAAATATATATCCATGGATGCATTGTACACAATATTTTCATCTTTTGTTATGTCTCATATTATATACCTCAAACCTATATGGAGTGGCGCCAGCCAACAAAAATTAAGTCAGTTGGATGTAATATATAAGAAAAGTATTAAAATCATACAATCTTATCCACTTATGTACCCAACATATGCATTATACTCTGACCGATATATAAGTCTCCCAAATATTTGCAAACGAGAACTTTACCTAACTCCGTTTAAAATTATTAACTCAATTAACCACAATTTCATTTTAACAGAATGATAGATATCCATATACATAATACGCGAAATAAATCAAATTTTTACCTGTCACTTTTCAAAACAAACCAACAGAATAATAATTGTCTGTATAAGTGCTTGAAATTATATAATGCCTGCCAACACAACTAAAACAAACTGATTCTGTAAGAATTTTTAAGGCAGAAATAATAAAATTTATGACAAACACTAGTTTATAAGAAAGAAATAAGAGAAATTGAAACAATGTAAAAATAAATGTAACAAATATAACTAATGAGTGTAATTATTTGAAATGGTTATTCCAACTACAAATAACCATAAAAATAAATTTTGTTTTGCTAAAGAGATTTAATTTTAATTATTTTTTTTAATATATCTTTATATTTTTAACTTACATATTAAATTTACTTGTATTAAATTAATTTAATTTACTAAAATAATACAGTTCAAACTTTTTTAAAAAATTAACTTATATTTTCAAATTTGAACTTTCATAAATATAAGATCAGACAGCTTAGGCTAAGATCTATAAACTCATATTAGTTTTAAGTTAATGTAATATTATCTTGAATTCATTATTTTTTAACATAATACAGAAAAAAAAAAAAAAAAAAAAAAGATTTTTGAGTAACTTTTACAACAGGAGGTAACAGAGAACCTAGAACCTCCTGTGGATCTCATGCAATAACGCTTTTTAAATTAGTGGAAGAGGAAAGTACATCTTTATAAACTTCATCAGAAATGTTAGAGTTTAAAACAGAAGAAGAAATATTAACAATGGAAGAGTTTAGACCAGATTCAGAATGATTTTTTTTGTTTATTTTTGTTAGGATTATTAGTCTGCTGTGGTTTACTGTACGGTTTTATAGTTTCACCTTGAACTAAGTTTTGATATTTAGTAAAAGTTTTTGATAATGATCGTTTAAATTTAGACAATTTATGTTTTAAGTACGAATCGCTATGTACGTTAATAGGATTAGTGTAGTTAAATGAAAAAGAAGAGATGTTTAGAGATGTTCACTAGTATTCGAAATAGAGTAAGAGAAGGAGCGACAACAGGTATATCTAGAAGACTTTTAATATTAATAGAGTTTTAAATAGAATAAGATTCATGAGACTTAGAACAACGATCTATGAGTGTGTCATTATGTAAAGTATTGCTTTCCAAAATTTTGTTTTTTCTATTAGTTTTATTATTAAGTTTAGTTTGTGCATTAATCTTAGGCTTACTCACTTGAATAATAATATTTCCGAGTTTACTCTATTTTGTAAAGTTGTCAGGATGTTTCAATATTTCTTATTCGTTTAGGTGTAATAATCAAAAAGAAACTGCATCTATATTGAATTCCTCTCTTAAAAAGCTTAACACATTTTACTTTTATTTTATTTTATTTTAATTACCAAAGCAAGGTATGTACATGTTTAAAAAAAAAAAAAGACAAAAAATAACAGACATTATAACATTGATATTGAAATTGAAAAAATGTTTGCAATTCTTAATGACTAATTAATATGTATAATATTAAAAATATATTTCAGACTAAAAAATAGAAGTTATACAATACAAAATTTGAATTTATGAAAAGTATATTTATGAATTGGTTAGAATTAAATGTCTGAGGTCAGTAAATTGAAAAAGTGTTGATGTAAAGTGTTTTTGAAGGTATTTCTGGAAATTGTTGAAGAATAGAGATAACTAATTTTATTGAATGTAATACAACATCTGTTTATCGGTTCATTTCTTCCGTATTCTGTACTGTGTTTATATTCCACCAAAAATTTCGTGTATCTTGTTTGTCTCTAACTCTATCATTAAGTCTAAATTTTTAATTAAGTGATTGTATAGCAATATTGTTATTTAGAATGTTAAAAGTAACACATGATGAAAATATTTGTCTACGTGAGGACAAGGGAAGCATGTTTAAGAATTTAAGTCTTGTTGTGTAGCTAGGAAGATTTAAAAAGTCTGAAAGGATATATTAATTTCTTAATGCAAATAGAAGAATAACCTGAATGATGGATCCCATATAATGCTACCGTATTCTAATATAGAACGAACTAGCGAACAACATAGAGTTTTTGTCACAGCTAAGTCACTAAATTCTTTAGCTCTTCTCTTAATGAAACCTAACATTTTATTTGCTCTTGAAATTAAGTGGTCATAGTGCAGATTAAAGGTAAGTTTATTATCAAGTAGAATTCCAAGATCAGTAATACTAAAAACCCTTTCAAGTATTAGATTATTTATTCTGTAGTCATACAGTAAAGAAGAACTTTTACGGGTAAAACTGATAACCTTGCATTTCTGTATATTGAGCTCTAATTTGTTGGTTGTACACCAATCATGTAATGATGATAAGCTTGATTGAAGTAAAGCTGCATCAGAACTGTCATTTACGACTTGATATATTTTTAGGTCGTCAGCAAACGCTCTGTGCGGTATGGCACCCAAATATACTGAAAGATCGGAAATAAATATATTGAAGTGGCCCTAAATGGCTACCTTCAGGTACACCAGAAGTAACATCGATTATATTGGACAATATACCTTGATATTTAACATTTTGCGTCCTTTCTGATAAATAAGAGTTAAGCCATGCAAGATAAGAACCCGATATACCAAAAGTTGTAAGTTTGTTTAGCAAAGTGGAATGATCTACACGATCGAATGCTTTGCTAAAATCAGTGTAAATTGCATCAAATTGATATCCTGTCTCCATTATATTCTTTCACCTTTTTTGTAGATGGAAGTTAAATGAGAGGATTTCCACACATGTGGGAAAACACCATTCGAAAGCGATTTATTTAAAATGAAATGAAGAGGAGTAATTATATAATGAGCACAGCTATATAAGTAGAGTGGAGGGATTAAATCAGGTCCGGCACCCTTCTTTGTGTCAAGGCTCATAATAGTTTCATAAATGTTCCTTTGGGAAAGATACAAATCTGTAATTAATAAATTTGGGCTATTAGATAAAAAAATAGCAGAGATATCAAATTGTTCTTTTGGACGATAAACTTTTTGAAAACTGTCGGAAAAAAAGTTGCAAATTCTTTTAGGGTAAGAGGAAAAAGTATTGTCCTTGGACATTGAATTAGGATAGCCGAATATTTTTCGTTTTATGTTGACAAATTCGAAAAATTTTTTGGGATCACTAATTAATTTGTTGACTATACTAATGACACAGTTTTCATAGGATGTATGAGCTTTCAGTTTGTATTCATTTGCAAGTAGTTTGTACGAATTCAATAAGTTATCGCTTGGTGCTATTGTGTGTTTAATTTTCTTGTATATTTTATTGCGCTGGTTACGCAAAGTCCTAAGTTCTCTATCTAACCATGATTCCGTTGCTTTGTTTTTCTTACGGATTTTAGGTACAAAAACATTTATCATTTCAAAAATTTTTAAATAAAAGATAGAGATTATTGAGTTAATATCCTGTTGTGCTAACAGTTCGTCCCAGTTAGTAGATGATAAAGCATTATTAATGCTTTGGTAGTCAGCATTACGGAAATCATATACAATTTCATTATTGTAAGTTTTACTCGAGAGTGGAATGAAAGTAGAGTACTCAAAGATGATTGCGTTATGATGATTAGTGTTAGTAAAAAGGTTATCTGCATCATCAGCGAGCTTTACCACCACTCTATCATATGCATTTGAAAATGCAAGATTTAACCATTTATTATTGTTGTTGGGATAACTAATAATCTGCTGTAAATCATTGCCATGAAACTCACTATAAGACCGAAATCAATCTCGTCCTGGAAGTTAATTGGTAATAACAAATCTTCAGAATCATCAACAACAAAAGAAAGAGCCGGGCGATTGAAATCGCCAAAGACGAAAATCGAGTCCTCCTCATTCATATTTAAAACAAGTAAATGTAACAGTAAGTCGATGCAACCGACTTATTAATACCCTACACCTGAATAATTCGAATTAAATTAAAAATCCATAACTGTTTTTGGCAGCTGCTTGAACTTCTTCCCTTTTCTGTCTTATTCAACTCGAATTTCAAGAACGTAAAAGAGGCATCCGCTTGGGATATGCTTGACCCCCTTGTATAAAATTTTAAGTTTCTATCTTAATTATTTTCGAAGATTGGTAATCCTTGGGATGTTTGTGTCAGCTACCCGAATTGCCACTCCAATTCATCGAATCCATCTCAGGAACATAAAGAAAACTTGCCAGAACACCATTCTATTAAATTTAAAGGTTCTACTTTTGTTGGTTTTGGAGATATGCTCGTTGCTCTTATGCTCGTCCGGAAGTTTCCAAAATACGAACCCATGGTTCAAATTCTTTCAAATGTCAGTTTCCAATTTTACAGAAAAGGAAACATAACAGAACACCTTTGTACTAAAAATAAAAGTTCTATCTTTGTTGGTTGTGGAGATATACCCGTTTGCTCTGGGGCTCGTCCGGAAGCTTCCAAGATTTGAAACCATGGACCAAATCCTCACAAATTTCAGAAACATAAATCAAACATGAAGGAACACCATTCTGCCTAATTTAAAGGTTATATCTTTGTTGCATTTGGAGATAATATCATTTGCTCTGAGGCTCGTTCGGAAGCTTTCAAAATCCGAACCCAAGGACCAAATCCTCTCACATTTCAGAGGCCTAAATCATACATGAAAGAACACCATTACGCCAAAAGTAAAGGTTATATCTTTATTGGTTTTGGAGATAATCTCATTTGCTCTGGGGCTCGTTCGGAAGCTTCCAAAACCAAACCCATGGACCAAATCCTCTTAAATTTCAGAGACATAAATCAAACACAAAAGAACACCATTGTACCAAATTCAAAGGTTCTACCTTTGTTCGTATTGGATATAATCTCATTTGCTCTGCGGCTCGTTCGGAAGCTTCCAAAATTCGAATCCACGGTTCAAATTCTTTCAAATTTAAACCCATGGCCAAATCCTCTCAAATTTCAGAGACTTAAATCAAACATGAAAAAACACCATTCGGCCAAATTTAAAGGTTATATATTTGTTGTTTTTGGAGATAATCTCATTTGCTCTGGGGCTCGTTCGGAAGCTTCCAAAATCCAAACCCATGGACCACATCCTCTTAAATTTTAGAGACATAAATCAAACTGGAAGAAACATCATTATAAAAAATTTAAAGGTTCTATCTTTATTGGTTTTGGAGATAATCTCGTTTGCTCTGGGGCTCGTTCGGAAGTTTCCAAAACCCGAACCCATGGACCAAATCTTCTCACATTTCAGAGACTTAAATAAAACATGAAAGAACACCACCCTGCCAAATTTAAAGGTTATATCTTTGTTGGTTTTGGAGATAATCTCATTTACTCTGGTGCTCGTTCGGAAGCTTCCAAATCCAAACCCATGGACCAAATCCTCTTAAATTTCAGAGGCCTAAATCATACATGAAAGAACACCATTCTGCCAAAAGTAAAGGTTATATCTTTATTGGTTTTGGAGATAATCTCATTTGCTCTAGGGCTCGTTCGGAAGCTTCCAAATCCAAACCCATGGACCAAATCCTCTTAAATTTCAGAGACATAAATCGAACGGGAAGGAACATCATTGTACAAAATTTAAAGGTTCTATCTTTGTTGGTTTTGGAAATAATCTCATTTGCTCTGGTGCTCGTTCGGAAGCTTCCAAAAGCCAAACCCATGCACCAAATCCTCTTAAATTTCAGAGACATAAATCGAACGGGAAGAAACATCATTGTACAAAATTTAAAGGTTCTATCTTTGTTGGTTTTGGAAATAATCTCATTTGCTCTGGTGCTCGTTCGGAAGCTTCCAAAACCCAAACCCATGGACCAAATCCTCTTAAATTTCAGAGACATAAATCGAACGGGAAGAAACATCATTGTACAAAATTTGAAGGTTCTATCTTTGTTGCTTTTGGAGATAATCTCGTTTGCGGAGATTATCTCCAAAAGCCCGGAATCATTCGGAAGCTTCCAGAATCCGAACCCATGGACGGATTTTGTCCAGATTCGAACTTAGCCTTTCTTTCGTAATTAGTAACCTACTATATAAATTTCATCAAGATAGCATCATTATTTTTTGAGTTATCGTGCGTACGAACGGACGGACGGACATCGCTAAATCGACTCCGGCGGTGATCCTGATTCAGAATATATATACATGTCTATACCTAACTCGCTTCCTTTTGGTGGTTACAAACACCATACCAAAGTTAATATACCCTATACTTTAGGTGTAGGGTATAATGATATTAAGATATACACTATAAAATTCAGAATAAGAGGAATTGTCAGCGTTAGGAGAGAGATAAACAATACCTAAGTATAAATTACTCGTACCTAAATTAATTTTAATAAATTGGTGTTCAAATTATTGAAAAGTATTAGTAATTACAGGTACACTAGGTAAGTTATTACATACGGCAAATAATACACCACCACCTCGCGAACTATTTGTAAACTGATAGTTACGATCGCTCCTGTAAATGGACCAATTACCATCAAGAATCTCTTCGTTTCTAGACGATTCGTTAAGACATGTTTCAGTTAGAGCTAGTACATTAAAATTACATGACTTAGCAGCAATATAAAGTTTTTTAAGCTTTCCTCTCATACCACTACAGCTATGATAAAAAAATTTAATGTTATTTATGTGGTAAGTATTTTGAGAGATTTCTTTTTTATTTATCGAGTTAGATAAAGTGATGAGATTTGCACATTTACTTGGAGTGCGAACGAAAAAACTGGTTATAGTTCTCACGAGATTGATTTAGGTGATTATAGTAGTTACTGTCACAATGACTACGATAAGCCTTAAGGTCCTCTTCAACCTCTTTTGTTGTGAAGCCTATATCTTTGTGGTATCTAAGGTAAAGATTATACAAATCTTTGAAGTTAGATGGTAGGCCCTCATAGTGGATGAGAACAGATAAATGAGTTCTTGTTTTACCCTCTATAACGCGATTATATAAATCGTTATGTAAATAAGCAAGAAAAAGTCTTACATTATGAAGCATTTTCTCATCTCTAAATCTTGATAAAGCGTATTGGCAATCCTCTGTTAGTGATTGTTTTGTCATTCTAACAATAGGGGGTATTAGCGGATTTATTGATAATGAATTATTTATATTAATTTTATTATGATCATTGTTATTAATATTATTATTATTATCATTGTTGTTATTGTTATTAATGATATAATTACTATTATTACTATTGTTATTATTATCGTTATTATTATTATTATTATTATTATTCTTATTATTATTACCATTAATAGTATTATTGTTATTGTTGTTATCAATGTAATTATCAATGTTGTTAATAGCAAGATTATCATTATTAATATCATTATTATTATTATTGGTATTGTTATTATTAATATCGTTATTATTGTTATTGTTGTTATTAGTAAAATTATTATTATTATTATTATTATTAGTATTAGTATTATTCTGAATAATATTATTATTAGAAATTTTTTTTTTTACTTTTGTTATTGCTTTTATTATTGTTAATATTACTGTTAATCTTATTAGTAGTATTTTTTTTATTACTTTTATTATTGTTATTATTATTATAATTATTATTACTTATTTCATTTCTATATTTATTATTTTTATTATTATTGTTAATGCTATTATAATTAATATAATTTCCATTATTATTATTAATTAGATTAGCCGAGCTAGCGGCTCCTGATTTTAAAATTCCCCCTTGAACAAAGTTAGGATATTTAGAACCTCTAGTTGATGTTGATGTTGCAAGTTTTTATTGTTGTTTGTGCTAGAAAACGGAATAGCAAAAGGATTTAATAACAGTTTATTTTTGTCAGTGTTAAACTTCTTGTTGGTGTTAGTAGGTGAAATCTCTAAATTAGTACTGCATACAAATTTTTTTATTATTGTACCTTTTTTTCATCGCTTGTAATTAATTATATCGCAAACTTGGGATATAGGTACAACAACTTTGAAAGATTTGTATTTTGGTTTATAAAGGGTGTTGAAAAGTGAGGTATCATTTTAATTTTAATAAAAAAATACTTTTTTTTTGAAATATTAAATATATTTTTATTTTAATTTATTACAAATAGGTTTCGGTTAATAATGAAAAATTATGTCGGCCAAGTGGCCCCCTCTACTACTTCGACAGGCTTCCAATCTTTTACCAAAATTCTGAATCACGTTGTTCAATAAACTGTTCCCAATGGTTGAAATCTGCTCGATAATGTTGTTTTTAAGCTCTTGAATTGTTGTGGGATTATTGCTGTACACTTTCGATTTCACAAAACCCCACAATAAATTAAAATAATATAAATTAAATTAAATTAAATTAAATTAAAATAAAATAAAATAAAATAAATTAAATTACGTACGTAGGTAATTTCAAACAAGAATTTGGAACGTAATTTCTATTCAAAAATTAAGAAAAAAAATTTTTTTTTTATTTTTGCTTAGTCTTTTAATTTTGTTTTACAAAAGTTTTTTATACCGAGTTGAACGTTTAATAGAATTCAATACTTTTTTTTTATTTTGAGACTTCAATTCGGCCTTTTCCTTTATTTAAATTATTACATCAACAAAAATTAAATTTTAAATTTAACTATGCATTTTTAATTATGTCAAAGCTATCAGATAAAGTTATAATTTTTTCATCCAGTATAAAATTTTATACGGCACACGAGTTTTTAATCTTACATACTTTAATTTTTATTTTTTTTAAAGGATTTCTCTGCCACATAAATGTGGACAGGAAATTACACAGCCTTTCCTGTTCAGGAGTGGCTGTAAATGTCGTAAGGGGCAATAACTCTTACGACCTTTGTAAAATTTCTAAATTCATAAAAAAAATAAAAAATTTGCCCTCAGAGGTAACATTTCAATATGTATTCAATATGTAAAATTTTTTAAGCAAAGAAAAAATTAATATCCATATACATTTATATATGTATATACCAAAAATTGAAAACACATGATTGTAGTTGTGAGAGAATTGCAATCGATTCTCACGTATCGCGCGTATGAATAATTTCATAATTGATGTGAGTTTCGATTATAGCCATATAAATGTGTACAAAATTTTAAAGTATGAAAGTAGTATCGACGTATGCTATTGAGATATTGAGGCAAGTTATTTTAAGAAGCTTTTCAAATAAAAAATTTAAAGGAAGACAATTTTTTAAATACATATTTATGAACAGTTGAAACAGATGCAAGAGAGTTATCAACAAGCAAAAATTCTTGTTCAATCAAAAATAAAATCATCCACATGCCAAAGAATAATAAACCTTTTTGGACATTTGCCAAAACTCTAAAAGAAGACGTTAGAGGGTCTTCTTTTCCACCACGTTGTTCATAAACATGGCAGAAATGTATCAGATTCTAAAAAGAAGAACTTAATTGGCAAGCAGTTCGCTTCCAATTCGACACTGCCACAGTCAGCTCAAATGCCACCTTCCGTTCCAGAAGTTTATTTATTTATTTATTTATTTATTTATTTATATATTACTTAATTCAAGTATTCACATATTACATTTAGATAATTGTACTTAATCTAAAATTAATATTAAAGTTATACAAAGCAAAATTTATTTTATTAAAAAAAAAGAAATGTATATTTACTTATATTTAATATTTCACAAAATTTTTACAACAAAAATAGTGAAGAACAATTAAAGAATTATTTTGAATAGTGATTTTTTGATCACATCTTTACTCATGTTTATATTTATTATAGTTTTGTATTGATTCACATTTTTCATTCACATTCTATTAATCGGCTCGTATTTGCAGTAATTAGCCCTACGATATCTAATCGAAAATGTGTTTTCGGACCTGAAACGTGTTCGTGTGTTAATTGAGTTAATTAATATGTTGTTAATGTAGTGTGAATCTATATAGTTATGAAATACCTGAGTAATAAAAACAATACCCATGACTGTTCGTATGCATTCTAAAGTATTCATGTCAAGTAATTTGAGACGATTGACATATGGAGGCAATATAAGGGGATCAGTCCAATTTAGGTTTCTTAAGGCGAACCTTAGAAAATTTCTTTGTATTGCTTCAATTCTAACAATATGTTGATGATAGTGTGGAGACCAGACCTGATTTGCATACTCCAGAATAGGACGAACTAAAGTCGTGTAAAGAGATTTTATAATATATGGGTCATTAAATTCTCTAGCTAGACCATCTTTTTACAAAACCTAGCATTGAGTTTGCTTTACTAATGATCTTGCTAATATGTGTATTAAAAGTAAGTTTACATTCAAAAGTTACACCAAGATTATTAAATTCAGTGACTCTTTTTATTATGTTGTTATTAAAAGTGTAATTATTTGTGATTAAGTTTAGGGAAAGCGTAAATGAAATGACGGCACATTTATGAATGTTTAAAATAAGATTGTTACATTTACACCAGTTCATAAAGTTATTAGGATCTTTTTGGAAAGAGTCTGCATCATTCATTGAGCACACTTCTTTAAAGATTTTCATGTCGTCCGCGTAAATTTTTATGGAACTGTTCTGAATAATCTTAATAACATCATTTATTGAGATAATAAACAACAATGGTCCAAGATGACTACCCTGTGGTACTCCAGAATTAGCAACAAAAGATGCTGAAATTGCTGTTCTGAAAAGAACACTATAGCTACGGTTATTTAAGTATGAACCAATCCAGTTAATTAAGAAATAAGGAAAACCATATTTTTTTAATTTATAGAGTATTACACTATGAGGTAGAAGATCAAACGCTTTACTTAAGTCATTGTAAACCATGTCAGTTTGGCGCCCAACTTCCATTGTTTTCAAAATATTTGAAGCTATTTCTGTAAGGTTAGTTACAGTTGATCTCTTTTTTACAAATCCATGTTGACCATTCACTATAAATTCAGAACAATAATCATTAATTGCATCAAAGACCATAAGCTCAAACATCTTTGGCAAACTAGAAAGTTTAGCAATAGGCCTTTGATTCACAACATTACTTTTTGAGTTTTTTTTATGAACTGGCCTTATGTACGATTCTTTCCATAACTTAGGGAACACCCCAGAAGCAAAAGATTTATTAAAAAGAAGTACTATAGGATTAGATAGGGAATCGGCGCAACGCTTTAAAATAATTTCTGGGGGGTTATCTGGTCCAGGAGCAGAGTAATCACCCAATTTAGTTATAAGTTATTCTTCACCCAAGAAGTACAATAACTACCGGCGAAAAAATCTTTATTAGATATAACAATTGAGTCGTTAGAATTATGATCTTTGTAAGACATATAATTTGATATGGTCCGATAATTCCTCCTGACCACAAACCACACCAAACCGTAACTTTTTGTGGATGTACTGATTGCTCTAAGATAACCCTTGGATTCTCTTTACCCCAAATGCGGCAATTCTGTTTATTGACGTAGCCATTGAGCTGGAAATGAGCTTCGTCGGTGAAGATTATTTTGTTAAAAAAATTCTCATTTTCTTCTTGTTTTTCGATTGCCCAAGAAACGAATTGCCGACGTAATGCATAGTCAGTTGGTTTTAATTCTTGCGTCAGCTGGATCTTATAAGCCTTTAAATGGAGATCACGATGTAAAATGTTGAATAATGTGGATGATTTGATATTTAATTGCTGCGAACGATGATGAATGGAAGTTTTTGGATCTTCTTCAACACTTCTGCTCACAGCTGCTACATTTTCGGTTGAACGGCCACCACGTTGATAAATGTTGCCTCTGTTATCAAAAACAGATCCAGTTTCTAGAAATTTATCAACCATCAGCTTGATGGGTCGATTTGTTGGAGCATTTTGTCTACCAAATTTTGTTCGAAATTTCCTAATTACATCTTGAAAACTTTTACCATTTTCAAAAAATGTTGTAATAACAAAAAAACGTTGTTCCTTCGTGTAAGGTTCCCTATTAACTAACCGGAATGTATTTAGAATATACCTAAAGAAACCTCGTATAAAAATTCCAGGTAGAAAAAAAATGGCGGCAAAATCAAAATGATACCTCAATTTTGAACACCTTGAAATACTTATATATTTTTTGCCTATTCACCTATTTAACTATATGACGTATAACTAAGAAATAAGAAATCACGTATGAAATAAGAATTTTTAACGCTTTCTTTTTTAAATTTTCAAAAACAATCATAAAACCAAATAAAACTGTTCTAATGATTTTTAAATATTGTACCTTCAATTTTTACCTTTAAATTGCATAACAAAAAATGACATGAAATGAAAAAAAAACAGAACTCAAGTGTTTAATCGATACATAATACGTACAAATATTCATATGTATAAGTTAAGTATGTAATTTTTTGAATATACAAAAAAATTTTATAACAACTTTAAGGTTTTACGCAAAATCCAAATGAAAGAAAAAACTTTCATTTATGAGCGAATGCATTTCAACATGATATTCATGCCATCATTAACATTCTTATTATATTTCATATTTTTACATTTTTATAATTAAAAATTTTTTATATTGAAATGATCACCAAACAATTTCAAAATTTTTTTCTAAATTTTTGTTCTATTTTACATATCGCAGATACTAAAAATAAAATTTTAATTTTTCAAAAAATTAAATTCCGTAAAGAAAATTTTTTTTAAACCACTACTATTACAACCAAAATTAAAAATTTATTATTACCTACCTTAGTTCTTCTATATTTAATAATTATCCATATACATACATACATACAAACATATTAATTCAATATCATAAATTACACCGCTATGAAAAAAAGTAAAGATGTACGAATTATTATTACTAGAATTTGCCCGGTGCTCGAAAATCGAACAAATCTAGGTTAAAATACAACTACATAGTGTACATTTTGTCCGTTTTCGAAAGCCAAAACTTGTTGTCTGAGTTCGTGATGTGTAAGCGAGGATTTGTTCTGTTTCGTGGATAGATTGGGTGTTACAGTCGGACTACCAATTTAGTAAACCGCAAATTATTATTACCAAGACGTTAAATTAAATAAGTACTTTAAAGAAAATTATAAAAAAAAGTATATTAATGTGAAGAACTTTTAAATTATTAAAAACAAATTCTTAAAATTACATATTATTTTAAAATTTTCAAGTAAACAACTTACGGCCCACGCTTTTATATGCACAGTAAGATGGCGCAGTAAAAAGACAGAGAGTTCCAGTACGGAAAATATAAATATTTTTTATTGCATTAAAAAAAAACGTATTAAAATTTTTTGAATTCATAAATTCATATTTATATACATATGTATTATTAATTCTTTAATAAATTTATTATAAAATAAACCCAAAAATTTATTATTATAATATATAGGCATTTACGTATTAGTTCTTAACTGAAACTCATAAAGTTTGCATTTAATATGAAATATAAGACCTAGTATTTTAAAAATGTTTCAATTCTAAAACTCTCAAATGAACAAAAATTTTTTACTGTCTCTTAAATTTTCATATTGTTATTGTTAATATTGCTACGTCAGTCAGTCAGTACTTGGTATAGTACTGTACTGTGCCACTCTTTCAATGACCAAATAATATAGATAATACGAACAATAAATAATACGTACCATAAATCATACTCATTGGCCTTGGCCATAAGTGCATAACTGCATACGATACTACATACATTGAAATTTGAATTTTTTAAAAGAGAAAATGACATATTTCAATTTTTTTAAATATATGTAGATATACATATATATTATTGTTATTATTAATATACATTTCATTCTCTTTTTCTTAACATAAAATATCATATACCTAGTACTTATTTAAATTGTAAGTTCTGAATTCTACTCTCATATTATTGATATTATTTCTGTACGTTCAAATTTTTACTGTTGTTTCTTGTAGTTGGTTTAAGCATGAAATTTAAGCGCATACTTACATAATATGTATGTATGTATGTATATTGTGAGATGATGTATTGTAATCATGACATGGTTACATTCGACTAATAAAGAAGTAGAAAATAAATAAACGACGAGTTAATATAAAAGCATATAAATAAGAGTTTTTTTTTATTCTTATTATACATACATGCATACATACAGTTACATATATTTATATATGTAAATCAAAATAGAATACATTTTTTTGAAATTTTAATCAATTTTTGAAATTGTCAAATGTTTACCCACACGGCTCTAAGTAAACGTTTTATATTTAAATAAAATCACATACATATGTATATAATACTTATTTACAATATTTACAAATTTACAAAATATAAAACATACCAACATAATATACATATTGTATGTATTATATAAAGAGCTTCTGAAATATTTCATTTACGTAATTATCAAAAACAAAACATAAAATTCCCTTAAAAAAAAAGCAAAAATTAGAATTCATTGCAAATTGAATCTACATAAGTAAATACTTAATATATTACATACGAGTATTACAGGCAATATGTAGTAATTATATCTAGGTAATACTTAATATACTACATATATTACATACATATATTATGTATGACAATTAAACTAAATTTAACTATTATAATTTTATTATTATTATTTAATTAACTATATATATATCTATTATAATTTTATTTTAACTATTATTAATTTAGATTATTATAATAACAATATAATTTCTAATTTAACAGTTTTTTTTATCAGTGTACTAAAAAAAACTGCTATCCATTTCAAAGAAACTTCCAAACAATATTTTTAAAAAATTAAAATATGTTAATAAAATCCACCAATCCAATCCACTTTAAAAATGTTTACACCCTAATATCAAATTTGTATAATCATATTCACATTCTATACTAACTCAGTGTAAATATATAAATATATAATATAATACTAAATTATATATGCATATGTACTACTACGATTTACGAACTAATAAAAAGCAAGTAGGTACCTCCAAAAAAGAAAGAAAGAATTAATATCTAAATTCATAGAAAGTAGTGTAAAAAATGCATATGTGGCAAGAAAATTTTGTTAAGCTGTATTTCCTAAACTACAACCCCAATCAAAAAGGTAAAAATATTTTTTTTTCCCTCTCCTCATTCTTTCTAATGATGCATAAACCATATAAATCGGTCCAGTAGTTTTCTCTGAAAACGGACCCAAAAGACAATGCTGGCGAATTTATATAATGATCATGATGATTATTTATATGCATAATATACACACATACGTACCATAAGAAATAAAAATTTTTGACGAACATTTTTTATTTTTTATATCATTATACCCGACCATAGTTCATCAAGGGTATAATAAATTTACCATTACGTTTGTGACACATAAAAGGAGTCGAGCTAGATATAGTGACAAAGGTATGGATCGGCTCAGAATGAAATTTTTACGTTACGTTACTTTTGCAAAATTTTTAGTTATCAAATTTGGTTGCGGTTGTGCGACGGGTTCGGGTAGCTGCCATACAACTTCTCTTTTTAAATGAAAATAACTCAGTGTCCGTCCGCACGATAACTCAAAAAATAAAGAAGCTAGAAGGCTGACATTTTCACTTTTGCAAAATTGTTAGTTTTGCTATTTAACTCCAGCATTTTCGGCTGCCGGGTTCGAGTAGCTGCCATACAACTTCTTTCTTTAAATGGAAATAACCCAGTGTCTATTCAATCTAGGTATCTGAAATTTTGCGAATAATGATCAAGTTTTATAGAAACAACTTCTGCAAAATTTAGTTGTGGTGGTGCGACGGGTTCGGGTAGCTGCCATACAACTTCTCTTTTTAAATGAAAATAACTCAGTGTATATTGAAGCTAGCTATCTGAAATTTAGTGAAAAAGTGTCGAGTTGCATGCCAAAAACTTTTATAAAATTTGATTGGTCTAAAGCAGCCGATTCAGGCTTCTTGTATTTGTTGGAACTTAATGAAGCTAGGAGCAATAGATTCGGCTAGCTGTCATACAACTCCACAATTTACATAAATATATCTCTGTAGTTCGGTACTAAAACATCTGAATGTTTTTACAAGATGATCAAGTTTTATAGAAACAGGATATATTACGTTCATACGGGTATCCCAGAGTTGACACAGTCTTTGAATTGCAAAGAATTGCAATTTCAATTACATAATATTTTACTATAAAACCGCAAAATATTAAAAGAGTAAACAAATTATTATATAATAACTTTTATTTCTTTTTATGTTAAAACATATTTTATATATAAATTTTTAAACATATTTAAAATTTCAATTTATATTTAATTTTACTTGTTCATTTATGTTTTTGTTTTTGTTTACCACTTTGCATCAATTTTTATACCCGTATGAACTATGTTCAAGGGTATAATAAATTTGCCATTACGTTTGTGACACCTTAAAGGAGTCGAGCTAGATATAGTGTCAAAGGTATGGATCGGCTCAGAATCGAATTCTGAGTCGATTAAACCATGTACGTCCGTCCGTCCGTCCGCACGATAACTCAAAAAATAAAGGAGCTAGGAGGCTGAAATTTTTTTTATGTCACTTTTGCAAAATTGTTAGTTTTGCTATTTAAATCCAACATTTTCGGTCGGCGGGATCGAGTAGCTGCCATACAACTTCTATCTTTATATAGAAATAAGTCAGTATCTATTCAAGCTAGGTTTCTGAAATTTTGCAAATCATGATCAAGTTTTATGGCAACAACTTCTGTAAAATTTGGTTGTGGTGGTGCGACGGATTCGGGTAGCTGCCATACAACTTCTCCGTTTAAATGAGAATAACTCAGTGTTTGTTAAAGCTAGGAATCTGAAATTTTGTGAATGATGATCAAGTTTTATGACAACAACTTCTGCAAAATTTGGTTGTGCTGGTGTGACGGGTTCGAGTAGCTTCCATACAACTTATCCGTTTAAATGAAAATAACTCAGTGTTTATTGAAGCTAGGAACCTGACATTTTGCGAATGATGATCAAGTTTTATGGCAACAACTTCTGCAAAATTAGGTTGTGGTGGTGCGACGGGTTCGGGTAGCTGCCATACAACTTCTCTTTTTAAATGAAAATAACTCAGTGTCCATCCGCACGATAACTCAAAAAATAAAGGAGCTAGGAGGCTGAAATTTTTTTTACATCACTTTTACAAAATTGTTAGTTTTGCTATTTAACTTCAGCATTTTCGGCCGCCGGGTTCGAGTAGATGCCATACAACTTCTTTCTTTAAATGGAAGTAACCCAGTGTCTATTCAATTTAGGTATCTGAAATTTTGCAAATGATGATCCAGTTTTATGGCAACAACTTCTATAAAATTTGGTTATGATGATATGGCAGGTTCGGAAAGTTGCCATACAATTTCTCTTTTTAAATGAAAATAACTCAGTGTCTATTGAAGCTAGCTATCATAAATTTAGTGAAAAAGTGTCGAGTTGCATTCCAAAAACTTTTGTAAAATTTGATTGGTCTAAAGGAGCCGATTCAGGCTTCTTGCATTTCTTGGAACTTAATGAAGCTAGGCGTAATAGATTCGGGTAGCTGTCATACAACTCCACAATTTACATAAATATATCTCTGTAGTTCGGTATACTAAAACATCTGAATGTTTTTAAAAGATGATCAAGTTTTATAGAAACAGGATATATTACGTTCATACGGGTATCCCAGAGTTGACACAGTCTACTCTACTGCACTCTCCCTCGTTTTTAGCTACAACTGCACAAATTAAAAAAACTATTCAATTTAATTTTTATATATCTACATATGCATTTTTTATTGATATATTTCATATTTTGTTTTTTGTATAATATTTATTTTTTATATCATTTTATTTTCTTTTTTAATTTTTTAACATTAAATTTTTTTTTTTTACATAAATTATTTTACCTTTCACTCCAACAACAAATGTTTTAATACTTATTACTTATTTAATACTTATTACACATATAGCTTTTTCAATATATACCGAATACTTTGTACACATATTACACTTATATGTATATTAAATACTTTCTAGTCATGTCTCACTTACATATATAATAAAATTATTTTTCAATGCTCTATTGCTTTATTTATTTATATGCAATTATGTTGTTTTTTTACAATATTATATAAGCACAAGAATAAATACACGTTTTTTTTTCTCAATGGATATACATGGCCTTATGCCTGTACTTTAATATTGTATACTTTCTTTTTTAATTTTTTTTTTATTTTTTTTTTATTACACTTTGCAAGTTTTATTTACTAAATCAAGATTTAAAACCTGTACTGATATATTAAAGCCGGTATTTTTGCATGCTTTTATTTTTTATTTTTGTTTTGCTTATTCTTTTTTAATATTTTACAACCTTATTTAATGTGTTAAAATGTGTATATGAATTTATGTATATTTACATTTCAAAAAAAATTAATGATTAGTCATAATAAAATAAATATTTCTGATTTAAAAAATTTTGTACATTTGACAGGGGTATGCAACTTACCATCGTTTGAAAATAATAAAGAAAATTTAAATATTAGTGACATTAATATACAAAGTGTCATTAATATCCAAAAAAAAACTATATAGCTTAGAATCCCTAATTCATTCGTACAACCACAAGGTTTACATTATTATATTAACTGAAATATGGTTACTGTCAATTTTTTAACATTGCAGGATATGTTGCTTGCTTTTCAAATCGGCATGAAGCACACGGTGGTGTTGCGGTATATATTAATGAATGTGTGAATTCCAATTATATTTTTAAAAAAGAATTCTATAAAACTAGTTTGTTAGTGGTTAATTTGCCAGATTAAATATAAATATCATTGGCATATATAGGTCTCATGAAAATGCTGTACCAGATTTTATACTGAAATTAAATTGTGTTACTGCACAATATAAGAACTCCATTATAATTGGTGATGTGAATATAAATTACTTTTCTACTGAAATAAAATTGTGTTACTGCATAATATAAAAACTCCATTGTAATTGGTGATGTGAATATAAATCAGTTTTCTACGGACCTAATAAATTACCAATACAACTTTTTAATTTGTGAAACGTCCTTATCTGATCATGAAATGTTTCACATCAATATTAATCTTAGACCAATAACCAAAGGTAAAATTGTTAATAAAAAGGTTTTGTATTACGGTAAAGTTGCAATCGATAATTTCTGGTTAAATCTTAAATCTTACTCTAAATTTGAAAGCTTTGTCAAAAATTTGCAAAATTTTGGAAAATACTAAAACTATTATAGTAAGAAAAGAAAAAATGCCTTTGGATGACAGAAGAAATATTTAATAAAATTAAGATTAGAGACTCTTATTATAAATTCTCAAGAAAGTACAAAGAAAACACTCGTATCTCTAATCTATGTAAATCGATGAAAGCTGAGGTAAACAAATTAATCCTGTAAGCCAAAGGAAAATATTTTTCAACTGAAGTCTTTGAAGGAATTTCTATAACAAGGTAATTTATAACAACGATTTACCTAAACAAAACCCCAATATTAAAATGTTTATAACTAATAATATAATCACAACAAATGAGTATGAAATAGCTGACAAAATGAATACATATTTTGTTAATGTGACTGATGCATTGAATATCTCTTCTAACCCGATTGATTATTCATAGATCAATAGAGTTCAAAGAACAATCCACAATAGCTTTGTCTTACACTCCACCAATAGTACTGAAATTGAACAAATTATTGCAATCCTAAAATCTTCCGCAGCTACTGGTTGAGATTGTATTTCCACTAAGTTCTTACAAAAATTTTTTTTCTACCAAACTTTCACCAATAAGAGCCAAATTAATAAATAACTCTTTTCAAACCCCATTATTTCCACGTTCCCTCAAAGCAACAATAGTTACATCCATTTTTAAAGCAGGAAATACAACAAATCCATCTAATTACCGGATATCTGTCTTAACAAGTATTTCTAAAGTTTTTGAATTTCTTATAAAAGATCCACTTATTACATTTCTCACACATAATAATATACTACATAAAAAGAACAATATAGATTCGAAAGAAATTCAAACACAGCAGCAGCATGTTTGAGCTTAAGTGATTTTATGACTAACAATGTTGATAGTGGTAAATATGTTGCTTTAATATCTCCGGATTTTCAAAAGACCTTCGATTGTGTAGATCATGAGATCCTATTAGTGAAACTTAATAATTTTAACTTCAATCAAAATTTTCTTTTTGCAAATTATCTGTCTGATAGAATACAAAAAGTCAAAATCTGCTCTTCCATCAGTAGTCCGCTAATAATAAAAAAAGAGGTTCCATAGGCTTCCATTCTGTGACCAGAGTTATTCAAATATATATAGACGACATAGCTCGATTAGATCTTATTGGATCTATCAAATTATATGCTGACGACGCTATATTAAAATATGCGGTTTCTACAGAAAATATTTTGTGAAATTCTATTGAAGGGTTACGCCATCATCATAGGTTACGTTTAAATGTGAAAAAAACCAAAATATTACTGCTTGGCAATAAAATCTACACCTCTAGGAACTTTTCTTATAACTCTATATCAATTGATAGTGTAGAAAATCTCTGTTATTTTGGATATTCTGATATTGGACAGGAAAGTTAAATGGATAGATCACATTCATCATATCATTCGCAAAATAACGCCATATATCTTCATCTTACTCCGTATTCGAAAATACATATCTCAAAATGCTTTATACTCCATATACTCATCTTTCATTCTATCACACGTAATATATCTTATTCCAATTTGGGAGGGACGAGCCAATTTATATTGCACCAACTAGATATCGTGCACAAGAAGGCAATTAAAATTATCCACAGCTAACCGACTATGTTTCTCACCGACAGGTTATACTCAGAAAAATACTTAAGTCTCAGTAACATTTGCAAACGAGAGTTATATCTTACAGTCTCTAAGATTGTAAATAATAAAATAAAGTATAATTTTATTTTAAACAGAGCGATAAGCATACATAATTATAATACACGGAATAGTACTAATTTCTATCTGTTCTTATTTAGAACAAATCAACAGCAGAACAAATGCTTATTCCAATTTTTAAAACTATATAATGAACTTCCAACATGCCTTAAACAAATTAATAGGGTAGGTAGGTAATATGTGAGGGTAATACGGTAAATAATTAAAAAATGCATACCGGTTTTTCAACTGAAATGTCTCGAGAATATAAAAAAAAACCCATGGTTACCTGAAGAAAAAGAAAAGTTTTCATTTGGCTGTTATTTTCCTAAAATTGGTTAAGTAGTTTTTTGCAAATCGGCCCCGAAAGTTTTGTATGGTGGAAAATAAGCCGATTAAATATTTAGATTAATTGCTTCAGATGTATTAATTCTGTTTGGAAAACGTCTTTTATAAGATTTTTAAGTTATTAAATTTCGGCCTATTTCCGAAGGTTGTCTTCAATTTCTAAAATTTTTGATCTCATTACGTTCGATACTATGTTGGCAATTTCTTCCAAACAGTACAGTTTGTTAATCAAAAATCAACTGAAATAAACTTAATAAAATCAGTCAGTCAGTCAGACCGATATTTATACTGATTTTAGTAAAGCTTTTGATATGTTACCTCATGCTGTAATTCTACTTAAACTAGAAAAATTGTACTCTTTTTCGTAAAGTGGTGTGGAAAATCTTTTTTGATCGATTAAAGAAATCAGCGTGATATTCAGATCGTTTAATTTAACACCTTACTTAGCGAACCCAGGACTACCTTGATTGAGGTACGGTAATCATTTAGGCCCCCTGTAGTTTATTATTTATTATCTGGTGTTCCAACAATAACTTTGAACTTAATTACAAGATAATTAGATTAGATGCATTCATTAGGATACAAGATTTGATGGATAAATATGTCATATTCATAACATAATCCACATTACGCATATTTAAGATGCAAACATTTTTCAAACCTCTATAAGTGTATGCATCTTTTTGTGCATCACCCAATATTACGCAAATTTATTTCAAACGTCGAATACAGTTTAAACATTTGTGTTTATAATATATTGGAGTTGGACAATGCTGCTGCTGAAGAAAAAAAAGGAAAGCTAACTATAACAAGGTGCAGATTTTGAATGCATAAGAAATGCGTATTTTGCGTCTTAAAAATTATGCATAATTTTTATAATTATATTCTGGAAAAAATCCTTATTTAAATTTCAATAAAATAATACTAAACCTTCGATCATATATATATAATGATATATATATATGATCGAAGTACTAAACATATAGATATAAGTGCTGTATATTTAGCTCTTTATTAATTTAAAATTCAAATCAATTACCTGTTTATAAATGTCATGAACATTGTTAAAATAATCTAATTTTTTACAACAAAACTACTCAACGACAAAATGTTGTCAAACAAAGTGTTGTCTTTGGATCAATTCATTTTCAATATGTGCATATTGTGTATATGGGAGATTCTTAAGAAGAGATTTTATAGTCGGTTACAAAATCAAGGTAATATACATATTCTGAAAAAACGTGTTTCGTCACTAAACTTAAAATATCTGGGAATTATTTTTGTATATATACAATACATATTATTCATGTTATTTACAAAAAAATATTTTATTATTAAATTAGATAAGAAAGCGTAATTTTGACGTTTAAATATTTAAATTTTTACGATATTATTTCATTCTTACTAATTTTTTTTTTTTTTCCTAAGAGAGGTGGGAATCTTCCAAAGACACCAAGAATTTCCACCTTGGTAGTGTCAGATTCTTACTGACTAAACCCATCTCCCCCTTTTAATCAATATAATGGGAAGAAAACCCTTACCTGCGAAGGCAGTATATTGGGTAGGGAGTAGGGATAGGAAACGATAAGAAATGGATACAGAAACATGGAAGTGGGAGTGGGACTGTAAGGAAACAATGAATCCGCCTATTATTATTACTATTTAGCTAACAGTGACTAAAGTCGTCACAACAGTTACAACATGTAGTAGTAGTATATAGTACTACATGAGGTAACTATTGATTATTATTGGTATTAATATTATTATTAATATTATTATTATTTTACCACAGAGCCAGCGCCATCAGTGGATTACAACATCCAGCAGTTTATAACACCTTACTTGCATGGTATAGTAGCTCCACTATAGTAGCTATTATATTATTACTATTATTATTATTATTATTATTATTATAATTATTGTTATTATTGCTATTATTATTATTTTATTATTACTATTATTATTATTATTGTTATTATTATTATTATTATTATTACTATTATTATTTTTTATTGTTATTATTTTACTACAGAGTCAGCGCCATCAGTGGATTACAACGTGCAGCAGTATATAACACCTTACTTGCATGATATAACCAAAGATAGCCCCACTGTAGCAGCTATTATTATTATTATTATTACTATTATTAATATTATTATTGTTATTATTACTATTACTATTATTAATATTATTATTGTTATTATTACTACTATTAATTATACGATATACATTATTACGATATAAAAGTACTACAAATTTTTTATTTATGACCTGACCGGGGTTTGAACCCAAGACCCTTCGATTGAAAGGTTGGCGACTTAACCACTGCGCCATGAGTCAGATAATGTCGCATTCTTTGCGACTTTATTTCTTTTATGATTTTATGATTTTATTTCATAATAATGAAATAATCTCGCAAAATCAAAAATGGATAAAATGATAAAAAATGTTGCGACTTTATTTCATTGCTTGAAATCGACATTATTTCGTTCGACACTATTTCATAGATCCGTTGTCTTTACATCCTTTACATATTTACTTGCCATCTTGTATGTTAGTCAGCAGTCAAACGAGACAGTAGGTATTATTTTGCGAGTATGTATCAGAAAATGTCAAATTGCTATCTGTGGGTATCTGTGTGTAGGTATGTAGGTGCTATTTTTACTATTTTATTTATCAATTTTAAAAAATAATTTTTGTATAATTTATTTTGATTTTTTTATTTTATTTTAAAATAAAATAGAAGAGTTATTTTATTTTAAATTTGGAAAACACTAAATGACATAATTATGACAGAAAAAGACTTGTGATGTAAATGTTGAGGCTTATTTTTTCTATTTTTCGTCATTTTGAAATATACGAAAAGTCAAATTACTATCTAAATTACTATCTAGGAAAATTCAGTTTGTAGAGACGATAATTGACAAAATATTATTGTGTTGTCGAAAATATTCGTGTATTCCTACACTATCTTGCTAGTACAGTTTCATCAGGTGGCAGGGATATAGAAACTGTCAGAACATAGTCAGAGTAATGATATAGAGTAGTAGTTTTACTTTAAAGATATTGTATTTAATTATTGTGCCATTTTGAGAAATGGTACCACACAAATCATAGGCAGCCTGTTAAATATAGAGTTTTCTTAAAATTCAAGGGTACAAACAAACTTAGTCAAGAGTTAATTTTTTTTTTATAAATAATTTCTTACAAAAAAAATTAAAAGACAAATTGCAGATTTTGATAAAAAAGTAATTGGAATCTAAATTTTTTTCAACCGTCGCTGTTATATTAAGTTGCCTAGGTACGTCGTTTTACAATATCTTTCAAAAAAAATATTATTTCACTATGTTCGTCCATCCATTTGTTTGTTTACAAAACTTCTATATCGTTTTAGATGGAACATTGTAATTTTAATCGTGAATAGAATAGGTCTCTTAAAAGCATTAATGGTATCTTGCTTAAAAGCATTAATCCGTATCATATTATTAGTTTATTAAAATACACGCTTTTCGCGAATTTTATTTTAAGTTTTAACATATAGTTATTGTTTACTTATGTTTTTTACTCTAACTCAAGCTGTTAATTACCGTACCAATAATAATTTTTGCCAAGCTTGATACATTTGTAAATGTTATTTTTTTTTTGTTTCAGATATTTGCTTAAACCAAACATCAGTTATGTTATTCATTTAGAGAACTATCACAATTAACTGAAAAAGTCATAATTTACAATGGTTAACATGTTAGTATATTAGTAAAAGATGATAGATGTTAGAAAAACTTAATACTTAATTGGTTGTTATCACTGTTAGTAAATACTTATTTATGTTACTAGTGTTATTAGTGGAAATAAAAAACGAAAAAACATTGCAAAAAAAAAGAATCGAACATGCTAGTTAAATTACAATGATAGATTTAATCATGCAGACTACAAGAAATTACCATGATTGCGTAATGTCTGGCTCTCAGTGTTAATTTGTTAACTGTTATATCAAATAACTCATACCTTGAGTTAGTCTCTCTCAACATACGCTAAATAGGGATCTCAAATTATTTTCTCTATACCTCATTTGTTGGTGAATAGAAGAGGAGTTGATATCACCGAGAATAATCTCAGAGATTTTAACGCAGCCTGACTATTTGACAGAATGCGTACTTGCTCTACAGTCAAAACCCTTCTATTGAGAAGAGTCAAGGCGTTTTGGATTGCCATAATTTCCGCTTGGAAGACACTACAATGATCTGGTAGTCGGAAATTATGACTGATATTCAGATTTTCAGAGAGACCCCGCATCCTATACTGCTGTTCATTTTTGAACCATCCGTGTAGAATTCTACTCCTTCAAAGGTCATCACTGTTTTCGAGTTCCAACTCTCACGGGTTGGTTTGGTCGTCACGTGAGACTTCTCGAAGAAGTAAGTGGGAGGCGTGTAGTCTTACATAATCTTACATAAGTCTTACATAAGTAATGAAAAGTTACTTAGTGATATAGGGATCAGGAAACTCTTTTGACCAACGCATAATAAATCCAAGAGTTGAGTTAGCTTGATTTATTATGGAGTTGTAGTGACTCTTGAAATATAATCTACTACCAAGGATCAGTCCCAAATCAGATGTACGATCTTTTCTTTTAACAGGTTGATCGCTGAGGAAGTAATCACAATTGATATTTGAGTTAGCCTGTAACATACAAAAATTCATTATTAGGCATTTGCTAACATTTAGTTCGACATTGTAGTTGGTGCACTGTGAACCAAACTGATTGAGATCATGCTGCAACAACTCCCAATCACGAGTGGAAGTTACAGTTTTACAGATTTTGGTATTATGAGGGAAACTAAAGAGACGTGAGTGGGATAAACATAGGGGACCATCATAGGTCGACACTACGAAAACTAAAGGACCTATATGGCTTACTTGTGGCACTGATGAATTTGCAACATAAGATGCAGAAATGGTAGATCTAAAAAGGAAATAGTACAACCTATATGACCTAGACGATAAACCTTAAAGGCCAAGTCTTGATAAACCTACTGCTTTATGCTTTTCGAGGATAATTTTTTAGACAATTAGATCAAAGGCTATACTGATATCAGTAAATACCACATCAACTTGTTTTTTAGTTTCCATTGTATTTAAAATATCAGAGACGAATTCAGTCATATTAGTAACTGTTGATCTACCCTTTTGGAAACCATGTTGTGGTGGTGAAATAAATAGTTGGCAATAATCAACAAAATAGGAACATATTATTCTTTATAATTTAGGAATAGTTGACAGTATAGCAATGGATCTATAATTGCTTACATCGCAACCAACCCCCTTCTTATGTATTGGGTTAATAAATGAAAGTAAAAATATTAATAATAATGACAATATTAACAGTACCAAAGAAAGTAAAACGATTCGAATTGGGTTAAAAGAGAAACACTAAGCCAACAAAAAAAAACTTGAATCTGCCAACAATGATCTAACACATAAAACAATAGAAGAGGGTGAAGAGTGTTTATGTGCTTGGGCGGTTAAGAAACTATAAAATATATTATAATGTCTGGCTATTTGTATCATATTTTCATAATAATAAACACATATGTTATGATGGCTTAACAAACACTAGCTTGAAAGTTTTAATAAATCGAGATGGATTACCAACCAACTATTAAGAACTGTCTAAAATATATTATAAATACAATGAAAGAATTGGAATTCCCAAAGATGATGTTAAGGAAGATTTGGTTTCATACAGAACACATATTGATAACAATTATAGAGAATATCCTCAAAGAACTAGGGAAATTTGCAATAAATACATGAACCTCCTTTCAAAATGACAGACACCAATAATAATAAAAATAAGGCAATAAAAATTCTGTATGTAAATATTAGAAGCATGAGAAATAAACGAAACGGTTTCCAACGAAATAAATTGCATGCTTCACTAATATTGACACTAATATTGATTTGCTCTCAATTAACGATCTTACAAATACTTATAAAAACATAATTGAATCATATAATTTTACTATATGTAATACCACCACTATAAGCGGAATTACACGTCAAACTGTCAACTACATCTGTCAATCAATCAGATTGCAACCATGGAAGCATTCTCGATCATGTTATTGTCAGTTCTAAAATTTTTAAGACGTTGATCGAAACTTCTGATAATCCTATTAGTGATCACAAAATTTTGAATATTAGAATTGAAAAATGTAATTATATTCCTAATCCAATGACACGAGCAAATATTGTAAAAACAAGTTGACACATGTTTCAGAACTTAGTTGCACATAAAGTACAAATATGTAATTCTTACGATGAACTAACCGAATGTTTACAGGAAAGTAAATCATTGGCATCCTCAACAATCACAGTTAGAAGAATACAAAACATTTGGATTACCCCTTTTATACTCAGCGTAATCAAAAGGAAAAATAAACTGTATGCTAAATTTCGTAAAAACAAAAACAACATTGATCTACAAATTTTAACAACCAAGTAAATACTGAAATAAGTTCACATCATGTTACAAATTGGAATTCAATATTTCTTATCCTAACTTATAGTAATAAAATAATGCAAATCATAAGCACTTTTAAAACAAATTTATCGCCTGGTCCTGATGGTACATCAATAAAACACATCAAATAGGGCATTTAATTTCAAGCAAACTTGCTATTGCAACAAATAAAATTTTATCTACTGGCGAATTTCCAAATACCGCTAAAGAATGTATTATTCACTTCTATTTATAAATCTGAGAAGAATTCAGATTGAAACAATTATAGACCAATATCTTTAACTAACTGTCTATTTAAAATCATTGAAAAAGTTATCAAACATCGCCTAATTACATTTCTTTCTAATTCAAATCTAATTGATGACCACCAATTTGGTGTTCTAAATGGAAGTAGTACTGAACCAGCTGAGCTCGAAGTCGTTAATTTCATAAACACTGCATTAGATAAGAATAATTACGCAGTCGGTATCCTATTAGATATGAAAAAAGCATTCGACATAGTGAATGCTTTTTTCATATCTAATAGGATACTACTAAATAGTCTTTATGACATGTGAATTAGAGCAATCGCACCCAATATATTTAAGTCCTTTGAAATGAAGACCTTTCCTGAAAAATACAAATTGACAAATTAAAAAAATCTATAATGTTAATAAGTGGAGCAATTGGAAGGTGACATAGACTAAAAGAAAATGTTGCAAAGTTGGTATTTTATTCTCATATCCAGTCTGAAAATACGGTATTTAATCACAATTTGGAGTCAGGGTTGCAAAAACATTATAAACTCAGTTTCAGTACTTACTAACAGAGCCATAGAAATCTTATACAGATTAGCTTATTATTACTCAACGACATTGTTATATTCTGATTGCAAACCTTCTGTCAAACAAACAATATTTTCGGAAAACTGTAAGCTGATTTACGAATTATCTAACAACTTAATCAAAAGTAATCTTAGACTACAAATAAATGCCTCAATTCATAATTATAACACATGAAGTGCGGAGAATTTTCGACTGGGAGCTCCTAGAACTGAAAGGGGTAAAACAGATGTTATGTTCAACTGTCTAAAAATTTTTAATGCTCTTCCCAAGAATATAAGGTATGCTCTAAACATAAGAATATTTAAAAAAGGATTGAAAGCATTGCCCCAATCAAATTGATTAGTTATAAAAAAAAAAAATAGAAAATAAAAAATAAAAATAATTAAAAATTATATAATTAAAAAAATAAATGTATAGTTAATTATAAAAATGTATTAATGTAATATTAAACAATATTATGTTATATTGTATTGGATATAATTTAATTTTTAAAAAAGATTTATACAAGTTTTTTTTTTACTGCCTATCTCTGTTAAAAAATAAAAAAAAATAAAAAAAAAATGAAAAATTATTATTATTATTTTTATTAATTCTACTACGGTTAATTATCGACATTATCGATTTTTTTAATTTGTCAATTTGTATTTTCCAGGAAAGGTCTTCATCAATGTGTAAGCCTAAATATTTTGCTGATTTCACTCTTTTTATCGGTTGTTGATTGATATTAATTGATAAATTATTATATTCTTTATTTTCTTGCTTCAATAATAAGAACTCAGTTTTAGTTACGTTAGTTGTTAATCTGCTATTATGTAACCACTCACTGACTTTATGTAAGTCACTATTAATGTCTTATTCCAGTTGATTAGTGTTTTTACTTTTATATAAAGTTATTGTATCATCAGCAAACATTAAATAATGCCGTGTTAACCCAATTTGGTTTGAAACTATTTATATAAGCTAAATAAAAAATTGGACCAAGAACTGTGTCCTGGGGAACTCCAATTGGTAGACTTTCTTCATCACTAATATAATCATTTATACGAGTTTTAATTTTACGACATTTCAAGTAAGACTTAAATAAATTGGCTGCGATTCCTCTAATACCCATGTTATAAAGACTATATAGTAGTATATCATGATTCACTGTGTCGAATGCTTTCTTCATATCTAATGGAATGGCGACTGCATAATTATTCTTATTTAATGCAGTGTTTATGAAATTAACGACTTTGAGAGCAGCTGATTCAGTACTACTTCCATTTAGAACACCAAATTGGTGGTCATCAATTAGATTTGAATTAGAAAGAAATGTAATTAGCAGAGGTTTGATTATTTTTTCAATAATTTTAGATAGATAGTTGGTTAAAGATATTGGTATATAATTGTTTCAATCTGAATTCTTCCCAGATTTATAAATCGGAGTGATAATACATTGTTTAGCCGTATCTGGAAATTCGCCAGTAGATAAAATTTTATTTGTTATAACAGCAAGTTTGATTGAAATTAAATGCCCTATTTATTTGATGTGTTTTTTTGATATACCATCAGGACCAGACGATGAATTTATTTTAAAAGTGCTTATGATTGGCATTATTTCATTACTACATATTAGAATAAGAAATATTAAATTCCAATTTGTAAGTTAATGTGACCTTATTTCAGTATTTACTTAGTTGATAAAATTTTTATCTAAAGTGCTTCCAAGGGTAGCAAAATGATTATTTAAAATATTTGCTGCTTCTAAATCAGATTTGAAGATATCACCCTTGTTATCAGTTAAATGCATTTTAAATTTGTCCTTGAAACTCCTAAAGTTTAAGAGCTCATTGATAACTTTCCACAATTCTTGGGGATTTGAAGCGTCACTAATTTGATTATTAAAGTAACGTTTCTTTGCTTCTTTTTTGAGCAAAATTTTTCATTCTTTTATACTTATTTTGTAGATCAATGTTGTTTTTGTTTTTGCGAAATTTAGCATAAAGTTTATTTTTCCTTTTGATTACGCTGAGTATAAAAGGGGTAATGCAAATGTTTTGTATTCTTCTTCTAACTGTGATTGTTGATGATGCCAATGATTTACTTTCCTTTAAACATTCGGTTAGTTCATCGTAAGAATTACATATTTGTACTTTATGTGCGACTAAGTTCTGAAACATGTTCCATCTTGTTTTTACAATACTTCGTCGTGTTATTAGATTAGGAATAATATTACAATTTTCAATTCTAATATTCAAAATTTTGTGATCAATAATTGGATTATCAGAAGTTTTGATCAAAGTCCTAAAAGTTTTATAGTTGACAATAGCATACTAGAGAATGCTTCCATGGTTGCAATCTGATTGACAGTTGCAGTTGATAGCTTGACGAGTAATTCCGGTTATGGTGGTGTTATTACATATAGTAAAATTATATGATTCAATTATGTTTTTATAAGTAATTTTAAGATCGATAATTGAGAGGGAATCAATATTAGTGTCACCTACTATAATATAGTTTTTATTAAACGTTTTAAGTAGGTTTCAATAACAATAATAATAATAATAATAAATAATTATAATAATAATAAATAATAATACTAAATAATAATAATATTAATAATAAATAATAATAATAAATAATAATAAATAATATAAATAATAATAATAATAAATAATAATAATAAATAATAATAATAAATAATAATACTAAATAATAATAATGAATAATAGTAATAAATAATAATAAATAATAATAATAAATAATAATAATAAATATTAATGATAAATAATAATAAATAATAATAATAATAATAAATAATAATAGTAAATAATAATAAGAAATAATAATAATAATTAAGAATAATAATTAATAATAATAATTAATAATAAGAAATATTAGCTCCTCTCTTGGCCAACGCGGAATTAAACCTCACAATTAAAAGGAATTAAAACATGCCGGCTTTAATTCCTTTTGAATTGGAACTAAGACCCAAAGATTTTTTGTTATTTAAAGATTAGAATAATTGAATATGTAGAGCAAACGTACTCCCTTTTTCCAGAAAATTGACTAATATGTATATGTGCGAGATTCTGAATTGGATGGGATTCCAGAGTTGGTTACTAAATCAGGGTTATATGCATTTTCCAAAATATGTATATAAAGGGTTTTTCAATTTGACTGATATGATTTCTAAGTGACGTATTCCAATTTGAGTTATATGATTTTAAGCTGGTAACACTGTTAATGTCAATGGGGAGCGGCATAGATCGATGATAACCAACTTTTTATGGCCGAAATTGGAAGAAGTTGATCTTGACAACATCTGGTTCCAACAAGACGGAGATACATGCCACACAGCACGTGTAATAACCGAATTATTGTGAGAAAAGTTTGGAGATTCGATTATTTCAGAAAGAAATTTTATTTCAGATTCTTGCAGGCCATTCAAGAAATTGTGACATTGTATGGCCTCCAAGAAGTTGTGATTTAACACCATTAGACTATTTCTTGTGGGGTTATTTGAAGTCATTGGTCTTTAGCAATAAACCAGACTCTCTTCAAGCTTTAGAAGTCAATATTGCACGTACTATTCATGACATACGACTTGATTTAGTGGAAAAAGTGCTCGAAAATTGAATTCATCGAATTCGCTCCTGCAAAAGAAGTCGTGAAGGCCATTTGAATTACGTTTTATTCAGAACTTAATTGTATCGATTGTACTTCACATTAAATAAAAAACATTTGAATTTCCTTAACAATTAGTGTGTTTTTTTTTTAAAAGAAATCATATCACTCAAATTGGAAAACCCTATATGTAAGTAATACTAATATTGTCAGGGATTTTGGGAGGGATTTTAGAATTGAATTCAAAATCAGGATTATAGGCCATTTACAGAATATTTAGATATATGCATATGCATATTTTGAATTAAGAGGATTATATACATATTCTGGAAAAAGTGTATAACACTGATTTTGTAACCAACTCTAAAATCTCTTCTAATTCAGAAACTTGCATATGCGTATATCTAAATAACCTGTAAAAGGCGAATAATTTTGGTTTTGAATTCAATTCTAAAATCCATCCCAAAATATTTGAGGTCTTAACAATGAGACAAAAGTCCCATGGGGTTTCTGCCTCATTGAGTTAGTCAAAATTCCCAATGGGAGTTCTGATTATAGGACTTCCGACATGTCACCATGAATAAAATGAAATAAAAATCAAATGAAAATATACTCAAATGAAATACAGGCTCATATCGTTCGTTCTACTCAGTGGGCTTTAATTCTTTATCGAAATGGACTTAAAGCCCAGGGCCTAGTGGAATTAAGACCTGTGGGCTTTAATTCTTTTTGGAAAAGGATTAAAAGGCCACGGTCATTAATTCCAAAAGTTTTGGTATTAAAGACAGTGGGCTTTATTTACTCGGGTGTTCTGTCACTGCGCTATTATTATTATAATCATTATTATTCTTATTATAACTATTATTATTATAGCTATTATTTCTATTATTATCACTATTACTATTTTTATTATTATTATTTAATAATAATAAAAATAGTAATAGTGATAGTGATAGTAATAGTGACAATAATGTTAGAAGAAGAGTTCGAGCTTAAGTTCGAAGATATATCAATTAGTTTGTCCGTAACATATATATTTTCAGACTGAACGGGAAGAGAAGATTTTAATTGAATTACATTTCCACGAAGGTTGATTGTCTGTCCAACCCGTTTGAAGAAAAAGCTATTAGAACGCTCGTATCACTCACGATAGAGTCGTTACAATTAGGAACTTGCCAAGTTAATAAAATTTTTAAATTTATCGAAATCTTCCGTGAAGGATTCGAAGGATAACGCTAGACTTTCAAATGCTGTGTTTAGGGTATTACATTTTTGATAATAAAACGTGTGGTCACGCTTTGGAAACAAAAAAAATTAACTAAATTACAGCAAGAGTATAATCAAAAATAAACCGATTGATTGAGAATATATTAACAATTTAAAAAAAAAATGATGCTCTTTAATTTGAAAATGTTAATACATACACATACTTAATATACAATACACAAAATTAAATTAAAATTATTAATTCAAAATAAATCAAAAAGAAACTTTTTTGTTTTTTATAAATTTCAAAAAAAAAAAAATAAAAATTTTTAAAAATTTAAAAAATAAGAAAATATATCACACCAAAACAACCACTTTTATTAAACGTCAGAGACGAACTGACTATATTTTACTGATTATATTTACTTAGACTTTTCACTTCATTTATTTATTTTTGTCGCGATGAAGTTTATTGCAAGAAGGGAATTTTATTTAGGTTAATACCAAATTATATATATATTAACATTACATAGATATTTTTATGCATGTGCATTATTTGACAATTGCATTGAACAAATTACATTATATTTAGGGTGGAGTAAAGTGTGGTGAATAAGATAAGTAATTAATTTTATTTTATATTTTAACAATTTTTTTTTTTAATGCATTTCTCTACCACATAAATGTGGACAGGAAATTACACATCCTTTCAGGCCACTTGTTGTGATCAAAAATATCTAAACTATTTACTAAATTCACATATTTTTCTCTATCTAATTCGCAATTTTTATTATTGTGCTTCGTTATTTATGCGCTGCCCTTGTTGTAAATATTCTAGATGAAACATTTTCACTTAATGTGTCAAAAAACTCCTTGTGATCAATTTTAACAACATTATTACCAATCTTTAATTCAACTCTCTTGAATTTCTAATTTTCAATGGCTTGGAGAACCATTTCATAATATTCCCCAGGGTTATTGGGCATTGACTGAAACACACGGTATTTTAAAACTATAAACGATGAGCTATACTATAAATCATCGTTTATAAAACTATAAACGATGATTTTTTTGAAAGATGTTCTAGTTCCAACAATGCATCCAACATTAATCCCATATTATGTATAAAATTTGTGTTACTTAATTTTATTTTCAGTTCATTATATGTTACTCTATCTTTTTTACTTCGATTAACATCGCTTGATGCTTCATCAAAATGTTTGTACAATGCTTCATAATTATTCCAAACAGCCATTACTGACCGTGCACTTGATGAAACCCATCTAGTGTCCAAAATGCGTCGAATAGAATTCAGTTTAACACATAATTCTTGAGCAATTTTTTCAAATTCTCTTCGATTTTTACGAGCATTATAAATAGCGTATAGCTTGCGAAAAATTTTTTCATATGGCAGACTGAGGAAATTTGATTTACAATCAAATTAACTGCTAACTCCAAACGATGATTACTGCAGTGCCAAACTATTAGATTGGGAAACTTATTAATTAGAAGTCTAGCTACACCTGATTTTGTTCCGAGCATATTTGAAGCACCGTCACATGCAAAGGAAATCCAATTTCGAATCAAAAAATTATCATTAAAAGCATGACGATATAGAAATTTCAAAAACACCTCAGTAATTGTAGCAGCTGCAGTATTTTCTAGTTCTACTAAGTCAAAAAACAAACTACTTACCTCAGAAGTTTTTGGAATTTTTACACGCAAGCAGATGGATAAAGTACTACTTGTTGTAGACTCATAGATCAGAAAACCTATTTTTAAATCATTTTCTAGAATAAAATTAACTAGTTTCTTTTTCATTTCATCAGCAATATGAAGAGCTATATCTGAGGCTGAATGGTCAGACTGTAAGATCCGTCCCATATTTATTCTATTTGCTTTTTGAAAATCTACTAAATCCGGTAAATCCCTAAATGGACGATTCTTCTTTGCAAGATAATATACAGTTCTAAATATGCGGTATGTACTTTCAAAATGTTGGTTTTGCGTTTCGGCGATTATTGTTTCAATACATTTATCTTTGAACAAAGTAACTATTTTACTGGCTTCTATATGTGCAGTTGACAGCTTATGTGCCTAAAGTTTTTTTCGTATTGACTGCTGTTTTTTTTCTTTTGTGTCACCATATTCTCTAACGGTACAGTTGATCCAATCATTTATCAGCTTCAATCCCTTAGTCTTTGTTGTTCCTTTGTTGTTGCCAATCCAGTTTCTTTAACGGTTAGCCATATATATATTTTTAACTTTTCATGCCATTGTGCTTCTGTCCAGTAATCTAGGATCTTTAAAGTGATAGGCTCCTGGTCCTGTAATATTCTATCGTGGCTTGATGTACTAGGTACATTACAAGGTTCTTCTTCCCGCGCCTTTTTATGTACATGGTGTTCTTCAACAAGATTTTTTCTTTTTTTTATCAAAAATTTATCCATTTTTTTAGATTAAATAATTTTTTAAACAAAATTTAACAAAACTTGGAAGTTAACTAACACGATATGTATATTATATATTCAAAGCTAGACCGGCTAAAATTTGAAATTTACGAAAAGATGCGAAAATTGTTACAAAAGAAGTACATGGCCTACTTAGTAATTTGAAATTTTTGTATATTCATACGTTACTATTTCAAATTAAAAATGAAATCATTTTAAATTTTGTCGTATTAAAAATTTTCTAAAAAAAATTAAAAAATTCGTAAAATATAATAATTTAAAAAAATATGTTCCGGGGCGCATTTTCCAACCTAAGAAGTGGTGGGATGAGTTTAAAATTACTTAGAAGTACCGGGATGGCATCCCATCCAATCCCGCCTCACTTCGAACACTGATTATATATATTAAGATATGAATTCATATATACATACATGTTATCATACATAAATTATGTTATAATAGCATATGCTGTTGTTGTTATTTTTTTAAGGAATTGTTATTACATAAGGAATAGTGCGATAAGAGGAAAAATTAATTTAAAATAATATTTACTACTAATATGTTTTGGATATGAATAATTGTGGTTTTTGTTTTGATCACATTCTTATCAACATTAAATTTTTTTTGTTAGCTTTTTCATAGCAATAACATATTTGAGTTTCAATATTTTGAAAAAGTAAGTATAAATATTGCGTAGTATACTTACTACATTGATTATGGAACATTGATTATGGAAAAGTATAAGCAACTGATGTATTTACTATGTGTAGATCATGAAATATTTTACCAACGATACAACATTTTCTTATCAATCATATTTTTTTCTTTTTTCGTTTTTTTTTCTTTTCTTTTATTAAGTATCTGAAATTTATGTTATATAATATAATGTGAACCGTGTAGTAAACTTACTACATTGATTATGAAACTTGAAAAAAATATAAACGAGTGATGTCTTTATTATATGTGTAGATCATGATGAATTTTTTCTATATAATATACAAATTTCAATCATAAAGTAGATGTAGTAAAGTTACTACATTGATTATGGAACTTAATATAGGAAAATGATGTATTTATTATATGTGTAGATCATGAAGAATTTTACCAACGAAAAAACATAATTTTCTTATCAGTATTTTTTTTTTCTTTTTCGTTATTTAGAAAGTGAGAATTAAGTGTAAGTATAATGAAATGGATTTTAGGATTAGATGGTTGAATGATCCAATGAAATTTCAAAAGAATTAGGTTTTGAAATGGTTTTTGAACTTCGGTAGAGTCGTAAGCTTGGAACTTGACTAGAGATGCTATAAGCATGTATCCGTTGAAGTTGTTGATAAGTAAATTCGTGGAAGTTGTTGGAACCATGCTTCAACAATTTTAGATTTTGAATAGACTATAAAGTTATAATTGTAAAGATATTAGCGTTACGATTATTTGAATTGATTACGTGTATACTGAGGTGATCAAAAGGAGCAATAGTTTTAGTTCCATGTCCTAAAAATCAATTAAAATATTATTAATTTATAAGGATATTTTGAAGTTTTGTTTCATGGTTATTATTGTTTTATTAAAATTTTATTTGTATTTTCGTTTTCGCTGTTTCTTGTAATATTTTGTCAATCTTTTATTACTAGTATCTGTCGTATATTTATCGTCTGCTTTCAATTTGTCGTATATTTATCGTCTGCATATCCCTATCGTTGGTATATCCCTATTAAATACCATAATATTATCGTGTAAATCGTTACTGTTATTGCTATTTTGGTTTATTCGTTCGGTACGTCGTTTTGTTCAGCTTTAAATTTTTTTGCTAACCTTTCGATTTCTTCTCTAGAATTTCTTTATTTGTAAAATCGATTGACCTATACTTGGTCATTGAGTGTATGGTATTGTTGTAAGTGGTAATAATTTTAAATATCTTATTATCTATTTCGTCGTTTGTATCGTCAGTTTCCTCAGTTTCTAAAATTCTTAGGTGTTTGTTTAAGGTTCCATGTAGTCTCTCAACGTTTGAATTTTTGGTTTTATTTCCTGCCGTTGTCCCGTTTTATGTTCCTGCTGTATAATATGTATTATTATATTTGTTATGTAAAACTTAGCAATAATTCTTTCTGTAGTACTATGAACTATGAACATAATATGTCCCTTATGTAATATCGATTATCATTCCTTTATTATATAATGAAATGTAATTCGTTACTGCTAAGGTCAATGAAATATATTACATAAGGAACTATATGATTATAGGTTAATAGCATTTTTTCAGTTAGAATAAAATTATTATTCTAATTTTTAATTTTTTAATTTTTAATCGTTACCGAGTCTCCGCCAAAGAAAGGTTAAGAAAAGAAATAATTAGAGTTGTAATTAATGTTATTAAGTAAAGTTGATATAATTAATAATAGAGTTTTTTATAATAAAATTGAGAAGTAATTGAATTTGAGTTATTTGAAAAATTGGTGTTTTCTTTTTTTTACATCTAGAAATATTTTTAAGCTTTGTGATAAAACATTTTGGTCCTTCGAGCCGAATATTTAAAAAAAAACCCGATTATAAAAAATAATATGTTAGTTTATTACCTATTGTGAACTATTAACTTTTAATCTATGAAAGTGAAAGTGTGAATAAAAACTAAAAAACTATCTTGTGTGTGTTTAAAAAAAAAAATGTTAAGAACAGTGACAAACTAAAATTTCAGTAAACTAAGTGACCATAATTAGTTAAGGAAAAAAGGTCTTTAGTTTTTTTTACAAGGGGTACTTACGGTAAAAATGCGCGGTTCCGGTATCGAGATATCGAGAGAAGGCAAAGAAGAGAGGATTCTACAAGCAAAGTAAGTCCATTCCAAATTTTTTTTTTATTACTAACAAAACGCACATTCAAAAATTCACACTCATCATTATATTTTAATTGATTCAAAATTAATTATTAACAGAAAGTACATGCAACAGTCTAAATTTTTGAATTGTTCAAAAAATCTGGTTAAATTCCATTACGCATACGCATAATTCATATACACCACTACCTAACGTTATATATAAATCAGAAACGACTATATAACAAAAGCCAGCTTGTGGTACATATATCACAAGAATATATGTACCAATAGAACCAAACGATATATGTAGAAACCATTACGAATAAAGTCTGCCATATTTTTGAACGTAATTAACAATATATCTACTTTACATTATATTATAATTTTTGGAAATAACGATATAATTAATGGTATATTTAACAATTCTACAAAAAATGGGAGCACAAGAAAACAATTCAAAGTTTCAACATATTTAAAGTTGCATTGAAGTAACACAAATTTAAACTTAAACTATAGTTCGCTATTTGTTAAAATCAACAACACATACAACATAGATTAGTGCACAACATATACTAACATTATTATCTTATATTATTCAACTACATCATATTACATAATTAAATTATATTACTACATTACACTATATTGCAAATTTCCATATACATATTCAAAATTTTCTATCAAATTCAACGATTATATAATCGCATAATTTATAATTTATTGTAATATATAACAAAGTTAATAAATTTAAATAGAATAAATAATCGTAAAATACTATTCATACAACATTCGTATAACGTTCACTAGTTTGGCAATTCGTATAACGTTCTATAAGTTTGGCACAATATTCATTCAAGTTTCTCCACCAATTCAATACATGAGCAAGAAAAGTGAAAAGCAGAAAGGTAGTTCCAACATGGACGAATTATTGAATATTCAAAAATCAAAATTTGCATTATTCGAGGCAATAGTGACGAGATTCGAAAGAGAAGCAGCACAGCCCAGAGGAAAATGCTTCTTCCGGCAATTCCTAAAAGAACTAGTGGACGGAGCTCACCAACACCCACATGGAATTATTATAGTACTCGCAATCAGATAAGGGAAACGAGTTGTTAAAAGTGAAAAACCTACAGGAAGATTGTTATGGTACACTGAGCGACTCATATTTTAAAGTGTAAAAAGCACACTTCAGATAATTTGTAGCAGTCGACATATCATTTACCAAAGCCCCGACTGAAAAGGCAGTTGTGCAAAGTCATGTCAATATGCCGAAGATCACTTTAAAAAGTTCCATGGCGATTACTTGAATTGGCCGTCGTTCACGATCTGTTCCGATCTTTAATTCACGACAATCATGGATTGAATGGATTGAGTTCTGTCCAAAAATAACAATATCTAAAGATACAATTGATAGCAGATTCAGCACACCTGCTGCGGCAAATTCCAAATCACCGACAACAACTATGGGCCAGCTTGGGAATTATCGCTATGAAGATAAGAGAATTTTACTAAATAACCACCTGAAAATTGTTTTCGTAAAAAATCATACAACAGGAAAGAGCTCAAGAAATGCGAGCGATTATAGACACTACAAATTAATGTTTGTTAGCGATACAAAATTTAGGAGTCGAAGTGGAATTCTGGGAACCAATTATGATTTTACTTATTATCCAGAAGTTACCGTCTACAACCACAAGCGATGAATCAGGGAAACGAACTTCAATCGTGGCAAGATTTGGAAAAGTTTCTTAAAACTAGCTTTTGAGCATTGAAAGCTGTGTCTGCGAGAGAGCAAATAGTTACAACCCAGGGTAAGTCTAACCCAAATGTTCGTGCGTTCCATAATGCCAATTGATTAACTTGTTCCATGTGCGTAGCTCAACATCAGTTAAGAAAGTGTCCAAAGTTTCTAAGCCTGAATAGCAACGCCAGATTAGAAATTTAAAAGAGCAAAAAAATATGTATAAATTGTTATTATATGTATAAAAAATTATGTATAATGTGTCTTCGTCACATCGATCAAGTGAAAATAGTCAGCTGTCGGCACAGGCTCCTGTGTTCAATTTAAGTCGAGATGTGCACACTCATGTAACGCATCACAAGAAGTATACAACCACATTTTTAGCAACAGCAATTTAACTGGAATGGTTTCCCCCTCAGGTTACAATATAATTGCGCCCGCACTTATTGACCCTGGTTAACAAGTGTCTTTCATCACAGAAGAGATGGCACAACAATTGCATTTACCTAAAGAAAAAATCGACGTGCAAATTCATGGAGTCGGAGAACAAAATTGAAAAATCAAACGCAAAGGTGCATTTAACATTGCAATCAGTTACAGGTTCATACGAGCCAACTGCTATACACCCATTCAACATGCTATCTACTTCATCACGGAGTTGTTAAAGAGTCCAGCATGACAACGAAATTAAGAATCGTTTTTGACGCTTCAAAAACCACAACTAGTGAATATTCTCTTAATGAAATGTTATTGAAAGGTACGAAAGGTCTTCAAAAGTTGAAGATTCCCATGCTGAGTACCAAAGGATATTATAGCGAGATAATGCAGACGAGCCAAGTTGCTAACCGTCACATTCGGCATGAAAATGGTACTGTATTTGGCAACCCGAACGTTGCTACAATTAGCCAGGGACAAATAACAAAATTATCCGCACGTATCCAAAGTGGTACTCTCAGATTTCTATATGGATGATCTGTTATCGGGAGCAGATCACGTAGAAGCGGCATTACAAATCCAGACCGAAATGATGAACTTAGTGTACAGTGGGGGATTCCCGTTATACAAATGGAAGTTAAATATAAAAGAAATCATATACTGACCCCAAATTGGTATGATCATCAACAGAAACTGACGAAGTAGTAAAAACATTGCGAATAATATGGAGTCCCACGACAGACTATTGCTCATATTTGTTAATGAGCAATACACAACAAGAGTATTCAAAGCGAAAAATATTATAACAACTTTCTTTCTAAAATTATAACAACTTTCGATCCGTTCAGTTGTTTGACGCAGGTGATCATAATAGGGAAAATCATCATGCAAAAATAGTGGTTAGAAGGGCTCAATTGGGATGATAGCATAAATGCCGAATTAAAACAACTATGTGTTAATTATTCTACCGGTTTAAAGGATATCACGAAAATACATGTTCCAAGATGGATCCAATATTCATCTTAAAATACAGGCGTAGAACTTCATGTTTGCGCAGACGCCCCAATAAAGCCCTACACAGGAGTCGTATACTTAGGTACTATAGATTCTGCAGGTACACGAAAAGTTAATTTAATTGCGGCATAAAGTAAAGTCGCTCCCATAAAATCATTATATTTACCGCGACTGGAATTATGTCCTACCAGTCTGGCTGCCAAGCTAGTAGTATAGATATGCCGGTTCTAGTGCAAGAGGAGCTTTTTTAAAGCTTTTGATATGCCGATTCTGATGTAGGAGGAGCTTTTAACCGTTTCAGCTAATATTTCTCTACGGTGGTTTGTGTCATTGCTAAAATACTGCTATTTCAAATTTTCTTTATTAGTATATCAGTTATGTTTTAATTTGATATTTAAAAAGTTTAAGCTATTATAGTGCTGAATATTCTAAATTAGGGTGAAGATATGTAAAGTCTTTAAAGTTTGGTTTAAATAAAAAATTATTATTATTAAAGTTTAAACTTGATTTAATATTTATCTGAAAAATTAAAAAAAGGTTTTAAAACTACATTTGATTTATTTGTCTTCTAAGTAGGTATTTTAAATTAAGGTGAAGATATGAATAGTTTTTAAAGCTTGGTTTAAATACAGAATTATTATTGTTGAAAACATGTAAACTTTTACGTTGCGATCAGTTATTATACCCGTACGATAGGATCGGGTATAATAAAATTACTCCTCCGTTTGTAACACCTCGAAATAAGCGAGCTAGATATACCTTCAAAGGTATGGATCGGATCAGAAAAAAATTCTAAGACTTTTGAGCCATGTCCGTCCGTCCGTCCGTCCGTCCGTCCGTCAGCACGCTAACTCAAAAACTAAGAAAGCTAGAATCTTGAAATTTACACAAAATATTTTGGGAGTAATTTGTAGGTTCCCTATTTTTTTTGGTTGACTTTGGACCAAGCCTTAGGGTAGCTCTCGAACACCTAACTTTTAGATCCCCACATTTTTTTTGCAATAGAGCTATGAAATTTTAACTACTGATAGATCTCATAAAAATATTAATTTTATTTTTAATAACTTTTTTTTGTAGCCCCACCCGTTACGAAGCTACAGCTCCCCAAAGGTTCAAAAAAGCTCTATATTTAAATTGTTATAGCACAAGTTGTATAAGGTATATCTTCATTTTGAAAAAGCCAAACGATTACTACTTTTATTAGCTTTAAAAGTATATATACAATAAATATATATTTGTGGCATACGGTGTCTTAATTTACCGTTATGTGAAACTCAAATTTTGCAAAATCCTTCAACCCTTCTATCTTCTAAACGGTTTAAGTTGGAAACTTGAAATTTTGACAGAAGTTAGATCTTTGAAAATAAGTATGAGTCATTTCAGAAATTTTTTTTGTATCACCCCCTGTTTAGGAGCTGTAAGGGGTCAAAAACTGAAAATTTTCTATTTTTAAACACCTGTAACTTGAACACCTGTTAAAATTTTTTTGAAGTAATACACAAAAATTAAAGCTTCAATATTATACTCTTATTTTTGTTAACAACTTTTTTTAATAATATAGGGTTACTTTATAATTGACGAAAGTGTTACTTGATTTTTTCAAATTTTCTAACAAATTTCTTTAACGAATTTTTTCCATTTTGTTTTACTCGATAATTTGAAATTGTTGAGGATATAATGCGTAGTACAAAAAAATGTAATTAAATAAACAACATAACGGTTGCTTGAAGAATTTTTATTTATATGATATTGATATATATACATACTTAATATACATAATATCATGTTTACTTACATATCGTATATGTCACTAGTGAATGAATGATAAGAGTATATATGTATATTATATAGCGCCGTATTTACATACATATATGTGTTTTATTGTACTTATAAGAAATTATTCTGTCAATGGAATATTTAAATATAATATAATATTTAAAATTATATTTACTCTTTTGTACTTAGTAAATTTAATATACATTTACCGCTTAGTATTAAATGGTACTATAGAATATTTGAAAAAGTTTTGGATTGACAATCGTTATGTGGAAGGTTACAATCTGCTTTTGAAGAATGTATAAACATATAGTTTGAATATATGTACAATCCATAGTACTAGAAATTATAAAATTCACCCAAATTATTTTAGAATTAAAATATTAAAAAAATAATATTGTGAGCAGAGTGACAGGCTGTTAACATACTAACGGTTCGTACGGGTATCTAAGAGTTGACAAAGGCAACTGTATTCTTCCTCGTATTTAAATAAAGTTTATAAACTTAGCGGTTATTATATTAGGTATATTTTAATTTGTAATTCAAAAACTTTAAGCTATTATAGTGTTGAATATTTTAAGTTATAAGCTGGAGAAGTTTTTAAAGTTTGGTTTCTGATTATTCTAAATTAGGGTGAAGATATGAAAAGTTTTGAAAGTTTGGTTTAAATACAAATTTATTATTATTAAAGTTTAACCTTGATTTAATATTTACCTGAAAAATTAAAAAAAGTTTTAAAAATTTGATTTGAATGAGAGTTCTCTTAAAATTATGCAAAAAAGATCTTTGTCTGCTAAGTAGGTATTTTAAATTAGGGTGAAGATATGAAAAGTTTTTATAGTTTGGTTTGAAATATAGAATTATTAATATTAAAAAAATTAAAAATTTTATGTTGAGATCAGTTATATTTTATATAAAGTTTAAAAACTTAGCGCTTAGTATATCAGTTATATTTTAATTTCAAAAGTTGATTTGAAGTTTGAAAATATGATTAAATGTATACAAAATAATTTTTTAAATGGAATATTTTGTTATAGGAGAATGTAAATTTGACATTTGGTTTATATTTTTTATTTTAATAAAAGCTTTGAGTTAAACGGTAGAAATTATATATACATTTTTTTACTTAATACTATGTTCATACTATGGGTGTTTAACAAGAAGTAAACGGGTTTTTTCAAAAATTCAAAAATGGATACTAGAAAAAAGTTATTAGGTTTATATGCCAATTATGATTATTGAAAAAAAATTAAAACTTTTTTTTTCTTTTTCCTTTTGGTAAAATATAAGTCTTTATTTTTACATCTTTTTTTTGATTTTAGTTAGGAATCTAGTTATTAAAATGTAAAAAATTGTTTTTTTTTACAAACAAAATAAACATTGGTTTGTAAAAACAATAATAACGTTTGGGAATAAAATTTTTTGTATTGATCATAAAAAAATGGAAAATAAAAAATTTTTTTTTGGTCCATTTTACATTTATATTTTAACAATGTCTTTAAAAAAAATTAAAGTTATCAAAGGGTTATGAAAAATACAGAAAACTTCGTTTCATCGAAAAAAAAATGGATTATGTCAAAAATTTGAATATACAACCTTGAAGATAAACTAGTTTAAAAATGACAGATTTTTCATACAATATTTTCTTGTTAAACAATTAAACTAGCGTATCGAGTTAAACATGTTTAACTGTGTAGTATGTATGAACATAGTATATGTTTAACTGTGTAGTATGTATGAACATACAAACGTTTAATTATAATAATAAAAAAAAACCAGTTTGTTCCTCTTGGTTTAAAAAAAACATTTTTGTATTGATCTTCAAATTGTATATTTTTATTAAAACAAAGCTAATAAAAACTACATTTTTTTTTTTTATTATTACAATTATTATTATTCCTCAATGGCATAATGCCCCCAAGCATATGTGTTTATTTTATCATCTCTTACATATCGGTTATTATCTAATAAACTTAAAGCTACTTTATTTAAATTTAGTGTATAAATTGTATGTAAAAGTGATCTAAATATTTTCATTTCTCTTAAACAGGTTTAATTTTTATAATTATTTATCGTTAAAGCATTGACAATATATTTTTTTATTTGTTTTACTTTTTTAATAGTTTTATTTTCATGTGTTTGAAGAAAATACATTTTAGATTTTAATCCTATAAATTCAGAAACAATTTTTCTATTAATCTCACCTTTAAAAAGACCAAGAACTTTTTTATTCAATAAAGGGAAATTAAATAGGTTGTCAGATGGATAATCTGATGTATCAAAACCCTATGATATTTTACTATATATGTCTATATTTGTAAAATCATCTGTATGTATAGTGTAAATAAAACTGTTAGTGTCTGCATAATTTAAAAAAAAACTTTCCTACCATATTTAGGTTTAATGTAATCATAATGAAAATCATACATAAGGATTTTAGATTGTACAGTAAATCCTAAATATATACGTTTGTCATAATATATATTTGTATGATTAAGCTGAACGACTATCAAGTTTTCAGTGAATCTAGAGTGACTATGATAATTTGGTTTTACTATTAATGTTCGGGCGCCTAAATGTCTTCTTTGACTTTCTCAAGAGGTAGCTATTTTAACATTTTTCCTTTTATCTATATTTTCCATTGTTCAACTGAAAACAGCATTATTCATTAATTTAAAATAATGTTTTTCGAAAGCATTTTTGGCAACTGACCTATGTGAGTTATTTAAATCAATAAATTTTTTTAACCAATTGCTTTGTGTGAATTTTGGGCTCTATAAATTTTCTTAAGAATTAAACCGTTTCGAAGACACTGTTTTAAGTTTCGATAATAGATTATGTATTTGTATTTGTTTGTTAAGTAAACTAAGAGTTTAGGAATTTTACCTTTTGGTGGAACATTGTTTTCAGCACAAAAAGGAAAATCATTGAGCAAATCATATAAATGTTGTGGGTAATCTAAGCCCACTTCTAAAACGTAGCCAGTTTCCGAATTATAGGCAACTGTAAGCACTTCAATATTTTCAGTAACAGTAAAAACTATTTACCACACAAAGATTTTCCTTAATTTATAGATTTGAAGATTCAATTTCATTTAAAGATTTTTTACCTTATAAATATTGGATCATTGCCCATCCATATAAATTATTAGCGTCTTCATATACTATGTATTTGGAAGGTTCCTTTTTTTTATAAGATTCTTCCATTAATTTTTTATTAATGGAAGAAAATTTGGTCGCCTATACAATAAATTATATGTAGAATGAGCCCTCTATAATTACCATTAAAGTGATAATAATAATTACCAGTAAAGTGACAATTAATATTAATGAAAGGTTGCATTAATATTCAAAGTAAAGATAACTTCTGTTTCAAGTGGTGTTTAGTA